>JAADKA010000020.1:0-600000 GCA_009982855.1 Lizonia empirigonia
GGACGGGCTCCCACCCACATCCCCTACTTATAACTAACAAACTAACAAACTGAACCCTAACACTGTTGTTCTTTTTAATCCCTAACCCTGTCTCTACTTAAAAAAAACCTAACCCTACTCTAATTTTAAATCTCTAATTCTTCTTTTCTTTCTTCTTTCTGTTAGGGACGTCAAATTGAGAGAGATTGGATTGATTGATCGGTAACCAGAAAGTAAGTACAAAGAGCTAGGGGGGTTTGGTAACCTCGCGAATATGTCGCGAGGTGTTGCCAAGACCCTGATGACTAAGCTAATCACGTGACAGAGCACGTGACCGGGGAACGGGCAGGTATGTGGGATGGATATCGGAGATCCATAACACCACTCCCCCCTCCCAAAAAGCAGCTCCTGCGCGCTAAGGCTCATAAAATCCTTCACAACCCACCAGTATGTCCATTGTCCTCCCTTCCATCCATGAATACCGTGTCGGTCATCGGTCGGTCGGTCGGTTGGTCTGGTGAGGAGCGAAGGCGTCCTTGATCGTCAACTTGTCAGCGGTCATACCACCCGGAGAGTATACTCCACGTCGCCAAAGGCTTCCTCAGTGGGTTCAGAGCAACCGTGGGGACCATCCCCACTGCTGGTGAGCTTACCACCTTCTGCACTAAGACGGGCGAGTATACTTCCAGCCAAGTAGACGTGATTAGTCAAGCCACAAGAACGCTAACCGCTCCTCATGTTGACCAGGTTCCCGGAGGGGTGTCGGCATGGCGATGTCGGGATGTCTGTGGTGGAAGCGGGCTAGGTGCTCTCCGCAGCCCGTGACGTCGTAGTATGGGACCCAGTCTGGCTTGTCGTAACCTGTCCACTTGATGAGGTAGCGGAGGACACCTTTCTTACCAGTAGCGGGATCCCTGCAGCGCTTATCAACTTTAGCGTCAAGGATATCGTCAACGTAGTAAGTCTCGCCTTCATCATCAACTTCAACAGGGCCTTGTGGGTCTTGACGCTGCCCCGGGAGCGGGTTGTTGTCAACCGGGTGGAGGAGCCATGGGTGGAATACCGGATAGATTTGGGCCAGATCACCGTGGTCTGACAGGTCCAGTCGGTAAGCCTTACCACCATATGATTCCTTCACTGTGAAGGGGCCCAAGTTCTTTGGGGAGAGACCTTTGTTCTGCTGACGGGTGCGGATATTGCGAGCATCAAGCATCACCAGGTCACCAGGGTGAAACTCAGGTGCTGGTTGCCTGTGCTTGTTTGCTTGTTCCTCCATTTTGGCTGACGCCCACGCGAGGCTCCATTTGAGGAATACTTTGACTGACTCAATGCGTTGGATGAGGTTGTCTGCCGCTCGAGAGTCGCGCGAAGCTTTCCACGTCAATGAGGTGTCAGTGACTGGTTCAATACCACTGCGAGGGTTGTAGCCTTTCGTTGCGTAGAATGGGGACACTCCTGTCGCTGCAGTGACTGTGGAATTGGCATGAAATTCAGCGAGAGGTAGTAGCTCAGCCCAGTTCTTCTGGTCATAGTGCACGAAGGCGCGGAGGTACTGTTTGACTGCACTGTTGACTGCTTCGGTTTGACCATCAGTTTCTGGATGGAACGCCGTGGATAACTTTGGTTTGGTACCAATGCGTTCACATAAGCGTTTCCAGAAGTGTGAGGTAAACTGTGCGCCGCGGTCGGATATGACCTCCATCGGGTAGCCTTCCTCACGCCATACGTACTCGAAGAATGCCTGGACTACAGTCTCTACCTCTAGGTCTTCCAATGGGATAAACTTCTTCTTCTTGGAGAGGCGGTCGACGTTCACCATGAGGTGGTTGTACGTCAATCCTCTCCAGGTCGAGGGTGGAAGTGGAGTGATGAAATCCACAGTAACACTGTTCCAGTAGCGATCTGCGACGGGGAGCGGGTTGAGTAGACCATGTTTGCCTTCTCGGTGGGGCTTGGACCGTTGACACACCAAACAGTTCTTTACGTAACGTGCGACGGTATCGGTGCAGGATGGCCAGTAGTACCATCGGGAGAGTCTCTCGTATGTACCATGCTTGCCGCTATGGCCTCCTACCGTGGTGTCGTGGACGTGGCTCACCACAGCGGCCCGCAGTGCTTCGTCGTCGGGACGTACAGTTTATCGTGGATGTAGAGGAGACCGTCTTTCATGTGACAAGAGGATAGTTCTACCTTGACGCCTTGTTTGGCATAGGACACTGGGAGACGGCGTAGGCCTTCTTCTTTGCACCTGATGATGTCGTTCATCAGCGGATCTTCAGCTGCGGTGACCCGGATACGCTGGATGAGCGACTCAGTATCCGGGAGGTCTTGGTGTTCAGAGTCGGGCTCCCGATCGTCCCCGTCCTCAGAGAGGCCAGGCTCCCGATCGTTCCCTTCCCCGTCGACCTCCTCTCCCAGGGCGACTGTCAACGATTCTTCATCGCCACAGCCCGTCTCTTCACTGAACGCTTGTATCCATTGTGTCAGGTCCATCACGCTGAGTTCGAGCTGATCGTTGACTATGTCGGCTAGGTGGATAGCGTGGTGACAACCATCGTCGGGGTGAGGGAGAGTACGGCCGTCGCCTCCACGCCCGGTGGGGGAGGTTCGAACATGTGGTCTTTGAGCAGTTGCTGCTGTTGTTGTTGTATTCGATCATCAGACACGTTGTCTGGCACGTCATCGGTTCGGCGGGTTAAACTATCAGGTTTAGTACCTTGTTTACCAGGCCTATACTTAATGATGAAGTTGAACTCAGCTAAGAACTCAGCCCAACGGGCTTGTCGGCGCGAGAGTTGTTTGGTGCTCATAAACCATTGTAACGTTCGATGGTCTGAGAATATCTCCACTGGGTCCTCAGTCCCTGCTAGTTCGGGTCTCCACTCTTCAAATGCCTTGATGATCGCAAGGAGTTCTTTGTCGTAGATTGGGTAGTTCAACTCAGCAGCTTTCATCTTCATCGAGAAGTATGCCACAGGGCGGAGCACGTCGTCGTGCCACTGGGAGAGTATTGCCGAGACCACCCAATCGGACGCGTCGCATTCGATGATCGCTTTAAGGTCTGGGTCAAAATGGGCGAGAACTGACTCGCTGGTGAAAGCTTCCTTAAGTCGTTCAAATGCGGCGCGAGCCTTATCGTGGAAGTTAAGCTTTTGGCCCACTGCTGTGTCACGAATGAGCTCGATAAGCGGTCGTACAATGAGTGAGAACTTGAAGATAAAGCGTCGGTAGAAATTGGCAAAGCCAATGAACGCCTGTACGTCCTTGACGGTGCGAAGATCCTTCCAGTCCTTAATCGCTTTGATCTTGTCTGGATCCATCTGTAGGCCTTCGCAGGTGAGTATCATGCCCAGATATTTGACTCGAGTGACGTGGAACTCGCACTTGCGGATATCTAGGTAAAGACCGGCATCTCTCAGACGCGTGAGGGTTTTGGTGCAGTGCTGCACGTGTTCTTCTTCGGATGAACTGTAGACGAGCACGTCATCAAGATATGCAGAACAGAAATCATCCAAATAGTCTCGCAGGGTGGAGTTGATAAATGACTGGAACGTGCCGGGAGCGTTGCAGAGTCCGAAGGGCATCACCACGTACTCGAACAGCCCAAAGCGGGTGAGGAATGCTGTCTTTTCTTGATCCTCTTTGCGAACAAGCACTCGATTAAACGCGGCGATCACGTCAAACTTTGAGAACAATCTGACTTTGTTCAGACGCGCTAGAGTATCCCGAATCTTAGGAGGCGCATTGCGGTTTTTTACTGTAAGGGCGTTCAACTGTCGATAGTCGATACAGATCCTCAGCCCGCCACCTGGCTTCTTTACTACCAGCACGGGCGCCGCGTAGGGTGAGGTTGACTCGCGAATAAATCCTTTGCGCAGCTCTTCTTGGATATAGGCCTTCAAGGCCATCATCTCGTTACGTGACAAGCCGTACGCTCTCTGGTGTGGTGCCGCGGCTCCTTCGATGAGTCGTATCTCGTGATCTACCCCAGGCTTGCTCAAGGGGACGGTGTCCGCCTCCTTGGGGTCCCATACGTCTATCAGGCGGTGATACTGCGGTGGTACCAGCCTATAGAGCTCGGACTTGGTGATCTTTGGTAGGGTCAGCTTGTCGTGGAACTTCTGGAAGTCCTCTGTGGTGAGGGCGGCGCAGTCAGCCGCGAACAGGCTCATGAATGATGCTTCTATAGGATCGTCTGGTTTCTTGAGTTTCTCCCAGTGTTCCGGGTACACCCAAGTGAGTGTCGACTCATCGCGACGTCCGAAGGCCAGGGCAGCATCAGCGCTGATGAGGGCGATGTTGTCTTTCATGGCCGGGGTGATGTTGGTGACGTGGCTTTTCCCATCACGAGCACAGGTGACCTGTACGCACTTTCCGTGGGTCAAACAGTTCGCTGTGCAATAGTCGCTGCAGAACGTGATGGTGCGGTCGTTGTATCTCTTGACGGGGTCGTGGGTCTCCAGCCATGGCTGTCCTACGATGAGGTCGTATCCAAGTAGCTCCGTGACCCACATCCAGTCCTCGCTATAGTGATCGCCGATGTGTAGCTTCACCAGCGCCATGGTATCCATGCTCGCTGCAATCTTGCCATTGGCGAGTCGGAGTTGCACTGGTTGCGATGATTTCACAGTGTGTAGCTTGTGCTGTGTGGTGAATTGTCGACTGACGACTTGCCCCGAGCACCCATCATCGGGTAAGGTATTGGCCTTCACGGGGTGCCCCAACGGGGTGGTAACTTGGCTAGAGAACTTCATCTGCGGCGAGTGAGGTGGGCGATTTGGAATACCCGGATCATCAACCAGCGCGAGCTCGATGACATCGCGCTGGTGCCTAGTTTGATAATCCTCACTCAACGACACAGCTGATATGTAAACCGCTGGTCGTGCCGCAACGCGGGACTCCTCTTCTCTAGTGAGGTCATCCTGGAGTTGCGCGATGTGTCCTTGACGGCGACTGTCATCAAGGACTACTCGTTTCCCGACGGGTTGGATGGTTCACTGGAAAGGGTATCCGCGGCGTTAACCTCCAACGCGGAGTCCCAAGTGGAAGTGGCTTTGTTCTTGCATGGAGCATCAGGTTGATGGGGGAGATGACCAGGTCTGAGACAGCGGGCGCACAGCTTCTTGGATACGATGATCCTGAACTGAGCGGGTGAGCGCTTGTACCCAGAGTCCCTGGTGGAGTCTTTATTCTTTGTTCCACGGTCGTCGCCGCGTCCTCCCTTCACATCACGCTTCTTATCTCGAGTGTGGTTTCCTCCATGACCGTAAGCCGCGCTAAAGTCTTTCTCCAGTTGTCGGAGGCGGGCTGTGAACTCAGCCCAGGTTTCACCGACGCGCGCGCCTTGGGTGGCGGGTGACTTGTAGTGGCTGTTGAGGTTCTGGAGGGCGTAGAATCGTCGGGTGGCCGCATCAAGCTGGGCCTCTACCGCGATGAGGTTGAATCGGGCTAGCCACTCACCAGCTCCTTCACCAGCCTTCTGTCGGCAGTCGCCTGAGGTCAGCTTTTGTAAGGCTGACGCCTTCTTATCCTCGGAGCTCATGCCAAAGTTGGCTTCTAGGTCTGCGATGAGCTGATCGGCGGATTCATACGGTTCTTCTGAGCGGGGAAGGGCCCGAAGCTTCACTACACTGTACGCGGTATCTTTGCAATGGTCGCGGAGATACTCTACCTTGCTCCACTCATTAGGGAAGTTACCCCATGAACGGGAGAATTTGGTGAGAGCAGACGCTGTCCATTGCTCAAGATCCTCATCGGGCTTGCCACTGTAATCCTTGATGTCAGGATATCTAGGGTTGTTGGCGTTGGGATCGGTGGTGTGGGTATCCTGACCAGAACGGATCGTGATAGGCGTCTCGCCACGTGGACCCAGAGCTGGACCAGCGCTGCGTTGAGTGCGGGTGTCCCTCCTGTCCTCGGAGTCGTCCTCGGTGGACGAGCCGGAGTCATCGGATGGGTCAAAGTCACCCCGAGCCTTCTTGGGGCGAGGTTTGCTCCGAAGGGCCTTCTCTAGATCCTTCTGTGTCTCTTCCAGAGCTTGTTGCAGGGCCTGCATGTTATCTTCAGCATCGTGGAGCTTGGTATTGATCATCTTGTTGTCCCGACGGAGTTGATTTCGGTCGTCGCGCAGGCGTCTAACGGCCTCGCGCGCCTTGTCCATCTCGGTCTCAGCGTCAGTCAACTTCTGCTGGAGGTTGCCATGCTGCTTGTCACAGTTGTGTCGGTACTCCTTCAAGGAGCGCTCTGCTTTGGCTTTAGCATGAAGGGAGTTGACCTGAGACTCAGTGGCTTGTTCCAGGAGCGCGGTTGCATTCTGAAGGTCTTCTTCAGCGATTTCGCGGCCATCGATGTATTTACTGATGACGCGGAACCAAGCGTCTGGATGGTTGTGTACTGATTGCACTAAGGCGGTAGGGTCTTCCACTCGGTCGATGCGATTCTCGGAGGTAATGGTGCCTTCCTCGTTGGGCGTGTACAAGTAGATGGTCTCAATGGGGTTCCCAGCATCGTCAATGGCGTGCGTGAGTTCGGTCTGGTCTACTGCGAACTCCGCGCGCGCGACAGATACGCGTCGGGAGGAAGAGAATGACTGGTTACCCAATGAGGACCGGAGGCGTGGGTACTCAACGTCACGTGCCTCATCGTGGGCGAAGCCAGGAGTTTCGTCAACCAGCAGCGTGACTCGCTTCTTGGTCTTATGACTTGTGGGAGGCTTCAGAGATGAAGGCTTGGGGTGTGTAGCGTCGAGGTCGTCCTCTTCGTTTTCTGAGTTATAGAATTCTCCCGGGCGGCGCTGCGTGCCGGAGAGCTCGGGGCCGCCCATCTGGGAACGACCGATGGTCTGGGAAGTACCCGGGGTGATCTGATCACTCGGGCGGCCTAGGCCCCCGAAGGTACCAATCCGTCCACCCGCGCCCGCCATAGTAGCGTCGGAGGTAGAGCGGTTGTGAATGGATGGATTGCGCTCGTGTGGCATAAGCGCCGGGTTTCGCAACCTAGTTGGGTTGGTGGGCAGACTGTCGCACCACACTACTGCGGGGTACCGATGCTGCGGCGCTCGCTGTCGCTGTCGCTGTCGGGCTGTGATCGTCGCGCTGGACGGTCCGTAGATGTGTGGTACTTACTTTATGTTAGGGACGTCAAATTGAGAGAGATTGGATTGATTGATCGGTAACCAGAAAGTAAGTACAAAGAGCTAGGGGGGTTTGGTAACCTCGCGAATATGTCGCGAGGTGTTGCCAAGACCCTGATGACTAAGCTAATCACGTGACAGAGCACGTGACCGGGGAACGGGCAGGTATGTGGGATGGATATCGGAGATCCATAACAGCCGGTCACTTAATTTTACACCAAAAATTGAGATTTTTGCACCTTAATAACTCCACAACCAGATGATAGAATTGTCTAAAAATCAAAATGCTATGCTTTACCTATGTCAAGATCAGATCTAAGCTCTATCCTTGACGTGTGTAGAGTTATTAGAAAGTACGCTAAAATAATCCCTGTATTTTTATTTTTATTTAATAACTCCGGTGCGACTGATACAGGATCCAAGCGCTTCTATAGAATTGATCTTTACGTAGATGCAGCATAGTATTTCAAGTTTTAGACAATTCTATTATCTGGTTGTAGAGTTATTAAGGTGCAAAAAATCTTAATTTTTGGTGTAAAATTGAGTGACCGGCTCGCTTGGGTGACCGGCTCGCTTGTGGAGTACGTTAAGCTTATTTATAATTCTAACGTGGTTCACCACCGAGTCGCCAACCCCACCGAGTCGTCAGCTCTCCCCCACCAACACGCCTGCGCGGCAACAACGCGTAATGTCTCAACAACGCAACGTGCAAAAGTCCTATAATGAAGGAGACATTTACCTTGCTATCTCTGATATTAAATTAAAGCAAATTCTAAGCGAAAATCGCGCTGCAGAGATCTACAACGTCCCCCGAACAACAATCCGAGACCGACGCGCTGGACGACGCGCCCGACGCGACTGCGAGCCAAACTGCAAGAGCCTGACAAAGCTAGAGGAGGAGGTGGTTATACAGCGTATACTTGACGAGAGTCTACGTGGTGTACCACTCTCGAAGGCACACATACGAGATATGGCGGATAGACTGCTGGGAGAGCGCGGAGGCAACCCTACTGGCAAGAACTGGGTTGATAGGTTTATTAAGCGTACTCCTGAGCTGCGAACGCGATGGAGCCGTCCGTACGATCGCCAGCGAGCTGCCTGCGAAGACCCAGCGGTTATCGAGCCCTGGTTCAGCCTGGTTCAATCGGTGAAGGCAAAGTACGGTATCCTTGATGAGGACACCTGGAACTTTGATGAATCAGGCTTCTTAATGGGCAAGATCACGTCTCAGCTTGTAGTGACAGGCTCAGATAAGCCTGGGAAAGCAAAGAAACTACAGCCTGGCGATCGCGAATGGATTACCCTGATACAAGCTGTCGGCGCGACAGGGAAGCGCATCCCACCCTTCATCATCTTCGCTGGCAAGGTCCTAATCTCTACCTGGTTTGAGCTGGGTATACCACGCGACTGGGTTATCCAAGTTAGTCCAAATGGCTGGACAAGCAACGATCTAGGGGTTGACTGGCTTAAACACTTTAATACGCATGCAAAGTCTGTAGGAGCGTACAGGCTGCTCATTATTGACGGCCACGAAAGCCATTGCTCGCTTGCTTTCCAGGACTACTGCAAGGAGAACAAGATTATCGCTCTCTGCATGCCATCTCACTCATCGCACTTGCTGCAGCCTCTTGACGTCGCCTGCTTTGCGCCGTTGAAGCGCTCTTATGGCGACAGCATCTCAGCCTTGGCGCGCAACCACATCCACCACATCAGCAAGGAAACCTTCCTACCAGCCTTTAAAGCTGCCTACGACCTGACATTTACTGAGGAGAACGCTCGCGCAGGGTTTAGAGGCGCTGGATTAGTTCCATTTAACCCAGATGCAGTGTTGTCGAAGCTTGATGTGAGATTGCGCACGCCAACTCCACCACAGCGCGACGACGCCGCGTGGGAGGCGAAGACGCCGCGCAACGCCAAAGAGCTAGAAGCTCAGACTACGCTCATTCAACAGAGGATGCAAAGGCGCTCAGGTTCCTTAGCGAGCTCCCTTGATGAGCAGGTACGACAGCTGAGTAAAGGCGCGCAGCAGATAGCGCATAATATGGTGTTGCTGCAGGAGGAACAGGCGCGTATGCGAAGCGCAATTGAAGAGCTTACAAAGCGCAAGGGCCGGAAAAGGCGGTATGTACGGGTAGAAGAGACCTTAACAGTTGGCGAGGTATCAGACTTAATTGCTGAGAAGGAGGGTAGTAGTCGTAAGGACGGCGAAACGCCTGCAAAGAGGGTGCGCGCTGAGAGGCACTGCGGCCGTTGCGGCGAGGTTGGGCACAATTCCCGCACCTGTAGGGTAGAAATAGAGGATGCAGATGATAGCGAAGAATCTGAAGTATAATCTACTGTAGTGTATAGTAAAAAAGATTGTTGTGGTGTTGCGCAGCGTTGCCGCGCAGGCGTGTTGGTGGGGGAGAGCTGACGACTCGGTGGGGTTGGCGACTCGGTGGTGAACCACGTTAGTTCCTTATAAAAAACAAGCTTCTTCGTAATCCCGCTGGGTGATCGCCGCCTCCCTTTCCCCATTGAGCCCTGTGTGTCTTTGCCACTGCATTTGGTATGGCCAATACAACGCGACGGGGAGCCTGCAACCATCGCGAGTGGTTCAGTTGTCGACATATACGATGCTCCTCAGATGTGTTGTTAGTGACAGGCGTGTTGCTGTTGCATCGTGCTGGGAGTTGCATGCGGGGAAAGCCGCACCCGAATGGGCAGGAGCTATGAAGGGTGAGATGGGTGGCAGGCCAACAACTGCCGCGATCTGTGAGGCCACGACGCATTCACAGTGAAGCTGCATACAACATGGGACTCCACCTCTTGTCAGGCCCCTCACCTCGTCTAACGCGGCAATCTACGTCCCGCCCTGCGTGCTATCGAACCGGCGCTGCCCGCTAGCTAGGTACTACATCCGATAATCGTCGACCGACCAGCGTCTGTGGGGCGCATACCCGTTGCAGGGGCACAGCACCTACTACTTTGCAAATAACCTATAAATTTACAAGATACAATAGCAGTAGGCAGAAGAGGCTCGCTAGGAAATTATTATTAAATTTTAACTTTAAGATCTCACGTGGTTGTTAAACTGACTGTATGTCCCTTCACAAGTAGGGCTGAATCAGGCCTCCCTTATGCTGGTTGGTCGACGATTATCGGATGTAGTAGTGGAAGGTGCACCATGACGGCCGGTGCATCCTTCCCAGTGTTCTGGTTCTTCACACGAGTGTCCCATCAGTCGACTGCCCAAGATGACCGCTTCGTCTAAGACGGACTTGCATGTACTGATTGTTGGTGCTGGTGAGTGAAACCGCATGATAAAGGCATGGAGGGGTAGCTCCAGAAGCCAACGAAAGGCAGGCACAACCGGACTGCTTATTGCTCAGGGTCTGAAGAAGGTTCGTCACAACGAGCACGGAAACACCACACCCTAACGCCGTCGAACACAGAATGGCGTACCGTTTACCATCTTTGAATCTGAGACCGGCACTTCGTATCAAACACGACCTCGAGAATGGGGCATGACCCTCCATTGGGGCTCATCCCATATCGCCTCCTGCCTACCTGAGGATCTCGCTGCCCGCTTTCATGAAGCCTATGCCGATCCGTCCCTGAGACCTGACGCTGTGATCGGCTTGCCCATCTACAACGGCAAGACCGGAGACCTCATCATGGAGATGGGAGCTGACCAGCCAGTGCGCGTGAGCCGGAAGAAAATGCGCAACCTGTTCAGCGAGGGCATCGACGTGCAGTATGGAAAGCAGGTTGTACGCGCCTACGTAATAGAAGATTCTTCGTCGCACGACAACGGTCGAGTCAAGGTCGAATTCAAGGATGGCGATCACGCTGTGGGGGATCTCGTTGCGGGCACTGACGGCGCGAAATCACGGCTCAGAGAGTCGATTGTTGGCTTCGAAGACGCTCAGCTGACAAATGTCCCTGTGAATCTCTTCAACTTTCTGTACAGTTTCGATGCAGAGCTGTCTCTGAAGATTAGAGAGTACAACAAGATCTTCATCAATAGTATACATCCCGATCATGGGACCATGTACTGGTTGTCGAGTACGTTCTTCTCCTTTACATACCTACCGATCGGCCCGCTGATCCGCAGTAGTTATGGACGTCCCTGATCCGGAGAAGCCAGAAACTTGGAGCTTTCAAGTCATGCAGAGCTGGAACGACAAGACCACACCCCCTTCTGTCGATCTGACTACCAATGAAGGGCGTCTCAAGTTCTTCAAAGCACGTTGCGAGGAGTACGCCGAGCCATGGCGCTCTGTTGGCCGCGCTGTCA
Organism: Lizonia empirigonia; assembly: GCA_009982855.1. Taxonomy (NCBI): domain Eukaryota; kingdom Fungi; phylum Ascomycota; class Dothideomycetes; family Pseudoperisporiaceae; genus Lizonia; species Lizonia empirigonia. Next base: position 11,391 of record JAADKA010000020.1, read on the forward strand.
AGGACGGCACCACTATCCCAATGGACCGTTTGACCTATTGGGAGAAGTCAAAGAAATGGGATAATAAAGGAGGAAGAATGACGCTATGTGGAGATGCAGCCCATCCCATGACTCCTCGTAAGTTTTCGCGTTCCTGCGTTACCACAGTCTACAGAAGACCCTGGACCCCCACACCCCAGATCGTATCACTGATACGACGCATTCTGCAGATCGAGGCCAAGGCCTGAACAACGCGCTGCAGGACGCTTCCAACTTCGTTAGTACGATTGTGTCAGTATCCAAGGGCTCGGCAACCCTTGAGGGCTCGGCAACCCTTGCCGAGGCCGTCCAAGCATATGATGATGAAGTCTTGGAGAGAGGTCAACTAGAGATGAAAATCTCGCTGAAACAGTCTTACTTCATACACGACTGGGATACACTCATGCAGAGTCCTATGGTAAAGATCGGTATGCGCCAAGTCAAGAAGGGTGAGGAAGTGCAGGATGCCTGATGTGTCCCTCAGTGGCCACTGGCCCTTTGCAGTAATGAACGTCACCACGACAGACTTTCCAATACATCTTGGCAGACCTGAGACTTGTTCGTCAACTACACATGCAAATTAATTTGGTTGGGAAGGCCCTCGCTAAACTGGAACAGATTTACAGCAGCGAGATTCTTGGTAGCGACTGCTGCCGAGACCCTTTCCGAACTACCAAAAGAGAATCTTTTTCGAGAGCACACACAAACATCAAGTTGACCGGGGTGCACAGCAACGGCTGCAATCTCGATGACATTCCCAGTTGACCGACTCCGGCCATGGGGATAACTGTGCAGAGATACTGAGCGTATGAGCAACTAGGCCTCGATTCCTATAGAATAATTGTCCTCATTCCGCTCCTTCGTGGCACCCTTGTTGGGCCCACGACCATGGGTGCACAGGTTGGTTTCTTCGCCGCCTACCAAATTCTCGTCAAGTTGACGAATCATGTTGTGGCCATCGCCAATGCTGTTTCAGCGTCATTCCATACACGGGCTGCATCATTCGCGATACCTGTCCGTTGAGGCGGGGTTCCACAGGAAACGTCATGCGCGGGTGTTTTTGGTCCACAGCCAAACTAGGTGTTGAGCATTCTTGGTCGTCTGGCTATATCTTGCCTCCTCTGACTGCCTTGACTACACATATAGCTGAACGTGGCACATCAACATCACTCAACTGACCGTCTCCTACAGCTCTTGCATCTCGACATGCGGCCGTTTCCACAATCGACGTCCTCTTTGAGGCGATCTTCGATTATACCTCCGACAATTAATGCCAGTGAATATTCTCTGGCCGAAACATTTGTTCCGTCTCCCTACGATTCGTGCGCAACATTCGTGCGCACTCAGTCCTCATCAACCTTGGCCGTCAATGGCCTGCCCTCGAAGGCTTCTTCGCTGAAGCACTCGGAAAGCTCGGGACCTTACCTTGAGCGAAAAGTGAGTTTTTGTCACAACGACCACACATCAGAGAAGACCGGTACCCATGAGCTATCTCCTGATGGGGATCGGCCAGCTCGACCAACGCTTCCGTCTTTTCCTTCAGAGGACTCTCAGACACCTTCGGAAGATTGGACACGGACAAAAGGATTTTGGCGGTCGTTCGTTGCAATGTGTCTGCCATTGCTCCTCTCCGCTCTAGAAGGGAGCGTCACAAACACTGCCCTTCCGACAATCTCGGATGCTCTCAATCTGGGCACCAAATTCTCGTGGGTGGCTACTGCCTTCCTGCTTGCGAGCACAATTTTTCAACCTCTCTACAGTCAGCTCGGAGACATGTGGGGGAGGAAGGCCCCAATGATGACTGCCGTCACTGTCTTCGCAATTGGTAGTACCATCTGTGGCGTGGCCAACTCCGGTGCTGTCCTCATTTTTGGACGAATCATCCAAGGTCTTGGCACAGGCGGCATCGACTTGTTCGCAGAGATGATCCTCTGTGATATCGTCCCGCTACGCAAGCGAGGCCCGTACCTTGCGATAAAGCATATTGTCTTTGCAATAGGAACTTGCCTTGGACCCCTCCTTGGTGGTTTCTTTGCCGAGATCAACTGGCGATGGTGCTTTTACATAAATATCCCCGTCTGCTTCGTCGCCTTTGTCATCATATACCTCTGGCTCGACGTCGGTGGTGGCATCAAATCTCGAGAGGTCTCAGTTTCTAGGGAACTGAAGAAGATTGACTATGCGGGAACTGGCTTGCTTACCTTCTCTGTCGTCATGTTGCTCATCTCGCTCAGCACTGGTGGCGCGCCACATCCATGGTCTCACCCGGCCGTCGTCACACCTATGGTACTCGGTCTTCTTGGCTTTATTGCTCTTGCTTTCTTTGAAAGATCAAAGTATTGCAAGTATCCAATCATGCCGCCCCATGTCTTCTCGAATCGTACAACGAACATCTCCTTCGCTCTAACAGCGATTCACGGCTTCATCACATACGGCTTCCAATTCTACCTGCCACCATTCTTCCAAGCAGTAAAAGGCTCCTCGCCAAGCCAGTCAGGAGTTGAAGTCATGCCCACAACATTGGCCGTGGTGGTTTGCGCTGCAGTCGGTGGCCCACTCATGAGTCTGTGGGGCAAGTACAAGCCCATGCACATCGTCGGCTTTGCAACTATGACCCTCGGCCTCAGCCTGTGTGTACTTCTCGGGCCATCGACTCCCATCTCAGTCTGGCTGTTCCTCCAACTCGTCGTCGCTGGAGGCCTTGGCATCGTCGTCTCGACAATGCTCCCGGCTGTCCAGGTCAAGCTCCCTGAAAGCAGCACTGGTGCAGCAGCTGGGTCCTGGGCATTTCTTCGCGGTACCGGGTCTCTGTTTGGCGTTGCTATACCTGGTGCTGTCTTCAATGTCCGCTTCAACTCGCTGCTGTCGACCATCCCAAGCAGGAAGGCACGTTTGCAACTCGCGAAAGGACAAGCATACCAGCATGCATCCGCAGCCTTTGTCCGCAGCTTTGGCTCCAATAATGAGGTTCGGATCATTAACGTTTTCAACGAGTCTCTGCAATCCGTCTGGATCGTGTTCGCTGCCCTTGCTGGGATTGGGTTCTTGATGACCTTTGGGGAGAAGCAGCACAAGATGCGAAAGCAGCTCAACACCAAGTATGGACTCAAGAGTGCGACAAACACTCCTTCGGTCACACCGGTTCCGAATACTCCAGTGCACAACCCGCTGAATGCGATGCCCACGCCTGCTGTTGAGAAAAACAACCCAGTTACAGGGTGTCAAATGGTGGAGATTCCCTTTGAAAACACCCCACTGGAAGATGTTTGAGACGACGCTCACTTGTATGAAACGAATCGAAACGTATATGAACATATACCGGCTGTATGTGACGGAGGATATACCCTGGCTTCTTTACATTGCGTTGCCTCCTTGCTAGACTGTCACGAGCTCAGGGCTCACGCCAGGACTATAATCTCTCATTTCAGCGTTTTCTTCGGGGTCTACCTATGGTAGCAGCTATATGCTTATCACTCGCTTTCCCTTACTTCACATACAATGCATCACACCATATTAAAGTTTTTTAATCAACATTATTGTTAAGAGTAAGCACACACTCGACCAAGCCCCCTCCATTTGATTTGTCCACGGCTCGTCTTCGGTCCATTTTGCTGCAGCCTAGACAGCGTTCGTAGTGTAAAACAAAATCGTACTCTGAATCGCATTGTGGATATTCGCAACGCCATCCATCCCCTCCTTGATCTTCGCCTCGCCCACACCAGAATTCACCTTAGCCAGCGTCGCAGCACTAAACGTATCGTGATCGCTCAGCAATAACGTTAAACTTGCAATCACCACCGGGATCAACAAGCCCTCCTTGAAGGCAGGCAACTTTTCCTTGAGATGCTGTGTCGCAGCGGGAATGCTCTTGTTCACTACAACTCGTCAATATGAATTCAAACTTGGCACAACAATACATCGCAACCACCACCCTCTCGCAATAAGAACCGAAGAACAGGTAAACCAAACCTACCAGTATTCGCCACCGTGGTAATCACATCCTTCGAGTCCTCCACCCCAAACGGCAGCGCCGCTAGCGCATGCCGAAAGCCCGCGCGATTCACTTCATGGATCTTCGCGACGCCCAGCAGCACGGGCGTGCCGTCGACCAGGGACGTCGGGAACGCCGAGCCAGCGTAGGACTGCACGGTTGCGTCGAGCTCCAGCACGGCGTTGTGGATGTTGATGATGTCTTGCACGACGGTTTGGCCTGTGGGCAGGATGGCGCGTGTCGATGCCGGGAGCGCGAGGGAGAGCGCGCGAGGGATAAGGGAGAGCGCGCGAGGGATAAGGGAGAGCGCGCGAGGGATAAGGGAGAGCGAGAGGAGTGGGAAGTGCATCGTGGGTGAGTGGTGCTCGAGTCGATCGGTGACAACGTCAGCCAGGTGGACAGCGTGGTGACATCCATCGTCTGGTGTGAGGGAGAGGATCGCGATGGTCTCCACGCCCGGTGGGGGAGGTTCAAACATGTGGTTCCCAAGCAGTTGTTGCTGTTGTTGCTGTATGCGATCATCAGACACGCTGTCTGGTACGTCGTCGGTTCGGCGAGTCAGGCTGTCAGGTTTAGTACCTTGTTTACCAGGTATGTACTTGATGATGAAGTTGAACTCAGCTAGGAACTCAGCCCAGCGGGCTTGTCGACGTGAGAGTTGCTTAGTACTCATGAACCATTGCAACGTCCGGTGGTCTGAGAAGATCTCCACCGGATCATCAGTACCCGCCAGCTCTGGTCTCCACTCTTCAAATGCTTTGATGATCGCGAGGAGTTCTTTGTCATAGATCGGGTAATTCAATTCTGCAGCTTTCATCTTCATCGAGAAATATGCCACAGGGCGAAGCACGTCGTCGTGCCATTGTGACAGTATGGCTGAGACTACCCAGTCAGAGGCGTCACATTCGATGATTGCCTTGAGGTCAGGGTCGAAGTGGGCAAGTACTGACTCGCTCGTGAAGGCGTCTTTGAGCCTTTCAAACGCAGAGCGAGCCTTGTCGTGGAAGTTCAGCTTCTGGCCTACTGCGGTATCTCGAATCAACTCGATGAGTGGTCTGACTATGAGAGAGAACTTGAAGATGAAGCGACGGTAGAAGTTGGCAAACCCAATAAACGCCTGGACGTCCTTAGCTTGGCGGACCTGATACAATGGATACAAGCAATCAGTGAGGAGACAGGCTATGGCGACCCTTAGTCGTTAACAGTCGCCCTGGGAGAAGAAGTCGACGAGGAAGGGGACGATCGGGAGCCTGACCTCGATGAGGTTGGGGACGATCGGGAGCCTGACCCCGAAGATGGAAGTCTCCTAGATACTGAGTCGCTAGTTCAGCATATTAGAGCTGCTTCCACCGAGGACTCGTTGATAAATGAAGTCGCTAAGTGCAAGAGGGAAGGATTACGCCGCCTCCCCGTGTCATATGCCAAGCAAGGCATCAAGATAGAGCTATCCTCCTGTCGCATAGATGACGGTCTGCTCTATATCCATAACAAACTATATGTCCCAGACGATGAAGCCCTACGAGCCGTGGTGAGCCACGTCCACAACTCTAGCGTGGGTGGTCACAGTGGAAAGCACGGTACATACGAACGACTATCGAGATGGTACTACTGGCCAATGTGCACTAATACAGTGGCACGTTATATCAAGAACTGCTTGGTGTGTCAACGCTCCAAACCCCACCGAGAAGGCAAACACGGCCTACTTAACCCTCTCCCAATCGCGGATCGTTACTGGAACAGCGTCACTGTGGACTTCATCACTCCACTCCCACCATCAACCTGGAGAGGCTATACATACAATCACCTCATGGTGAACGTCGACCGCCTCTCTAAGAAGAAAAAGTTTGTGCCATTGGAGGACTTAGAAGTAGAAACCGTTGTCCAGGCATTCTTCGAATACGTCTGGCGCGAAGAAGGCTACCCAGCAGAGATCATCTCTGACCGCGGCACACAATTCACGTCACACTTCTGGAAACGCCTCTGCGAACGCATTGGTACCAAACCAAAGCTATCCACAGCATTCCACCCGGAGACTGATGGTCAAACTGAAGCCGTTAACAGCGCAGTTAAGCAGTATCTCCGCGCCTTCGTACACTACGACCAAAAGAACTGGGCAGAGCTGCTACCACTCGCTGAATTCCACGCCAACTCCACTGTCACCGCAGCGACTGGAGTGTCGCCATTCTATGCGACCAAAGGGTACAATCCCCGCAGCGGTATTGAGCCAACCACGGATACATCCCTGACCTGGAAGTTGTCACGCGACTCGCGCGCGGCGGATAACCTGATCCAGCGGATTGAATCAGTCAAGACATTCCTCAAATGGAGCCTCGCGTGGGCGTCGGCTAAGATGGAAGAACAAGCGAACAAGCACCGGCAACCAGCCCCAGAGTTTAAACCTGGTGATTTGGTGATGCTTGATGCCCGCAATATCCGCACCCGCCAACAAAGCAAAGGTCTCTCCCCAAAGAACCTAGGGCCGTTCACAGTGAAAGAGTCATATGGTGGTAAAGCTTACAGACTAGACCTGTCAGATCATGGAGACCTCTCTCAGATCTACCCAGTGTTCCACCCATGGCTCCTCCACCCGGTCGACAACAAGCCGCTCCCTGGACAACGTCAAGACCCTCAGGGCCCTGTCGAAGTTGATGATGAAGGCGAGACCTACCACGTGGACGACATCCTTGACGCTAAGGTTGATAAGCGTTGCAAGGACCTCGCCACAGGTAAGAAAGGTGTCCTCCGCTATCTCATCAAGTGGACAGGTTACGACAAGCCGGACTGGGTCCCATACTACGACGTCACAGGCTGCGGAGAGCACTTGGCCCGTTTCCACCACAGGCACCCCGACATCATTATGCCGGCGTCTCTACGAGAAGCCAGTCTACATGAGGAGCGGTTGACGTTCTTGTGGCTTGACTAATCACGTCTACTTGGCCGGAAGTATACTCGCTTGTTATTGCGCAGAAGGTGGTAAGTTCACCAGCAGTGAGGATGGTCCCCACGGCTGCTCTGCAACCCACTGAGGAAGCCTTGGACGACGCGACGTCTACTCCCCGGATGGTATGGCCTCTGAAAAGTCGACGATCAACAATGCCCCGCTCTTCACCCCAATACACCCTCTGTACCCCAGTACCAGACTTGTCAACAAACAAACATACTTGATAGTTTGATTTGACTTGTTTGCTTGTTCTCAAATCAAACAAACAAGGCAAGGTACTCAGATTTATCGAACAAACAAGTATTGTCATCGCCAGATACTTGAGAAGTTTGACTTGTTTGGTTAATAGCAGTACTGTATAATATACACGTTGTACGGTGCTGTCACAGGTTGTAGGATAAGAATGTGACATGTAACAGCATTACGTGTGCCAAGTATTTTAGCGTAGTGCCCCTCCTCCACTCTATGGGTACCTGTTAGCGCGTACTTAGCGCGTATCTGCGCGTCCCTTTCCTATCACTTGGCTTACTTTTTTGCGTATTTACAACCTACGATGGCGCCTAACGCAAGCGATAGAAGCAAGAAGCGCGCCGCTGCAGGTGCTGAGGAAGCTGAACTGCCTGCTAAACGTCAACGACAGCCAACCCGGCGCCTGCTAGAGAGCCAGTCAGTTCTGCCATCGCTGCCAGCAACCCAGCAACAGCTATCTCAGCGCGGGTCGACCCCTATTGACGCGCTATTATCGCCTACTCCTGCGCCATCATCGCCACCGAGGCTATCCCAACGAACTTCTCCACGGCGCAACATACCCCTCCACCCACTGTTTGTGGCCTCACAAGCCTTATCAGATGCGCCGTTTGAGTCACAAGTACGTGACAACAAAGCAAGAAACGCGTTGCTGCCGCCAGAGGAAGGCTCGATAGCTGCCACGGAGGCTTCGGAGGAGGTGGTCAATAGCCCTGTCAACGCATCGTACGAAGTGGATCGTCTTGTTGATGATTTTACGGGTATTGAATGGGCGCGGCTGCCTGGTTTGATGATGCCGCTAGTGCAGTCAACGCGCAAGAAAAGCTGGGTTTACAAGCATGGCTATCGCTGTGTGTTACAGAAGGACCCTAGGCGGGTATTTTGGGTGTGCCACCTATGTCACAAACAGCGCATTATCGATCGTAACGGGCCTGGAAAATATGAGGTTACGGACGCAATTACAACGCCAGCTACTCACCTGCGCAAAACCCATGGCCTTACTGCCTCCGGCGAGACAACAGCAGCGCCAATCGCCAACGGGCAGCGTTCAGTACGCCAGATGTTCTCTATGGGCAAGCCGTTGTCGCAAGACCAAGCCAACGCGATGGGCAATTTCGACGCCCAAGGCTTTCGTATGGCCGCTGTAGCGTGGCTTATAGAGAACAACCACCCACTCCGCGAGTTTGAGACGCCGGCGTTCAGATCGATGATGGAGTTTGCCAATCCAGAGGCGGCGAGAGCGCTGTGGGCGAGCCACAATAGCGTGTCGAGGTTCGTAATGAAAGTCTACAGCTTTATACAGCCGCAGGTGGCCAATGTACTGTCCAACGCTACTAGCAAAATCCACATAAACTTCGACGGCTGGACAGCTAAAGGCGGCCATCAGGGCTTTCTTGGAGCTGTTGCTCACTTTGCTGACGAGTTTGGGGCAGTACGTGACCTGCCAATTGCGCTGCCACAGCTAGCAGGTAGCCACTCTGGAGAAGTCATTGGAGACGTTGTTGCGAAGATTCTGCAGAAGTTTGGTGTCCGGGGCCATCAAATTGGCTGCTTCGTCCTCGATAACGCGCACTCTAATAATACAGCTGTCGCTAAACTAGCAAAAGTTTACAACCTAAACGCAACTGAGTGTCGTATACGCTGTGGCTGCCACATATTAAACCTCGTTGGCCAGCAGGTAATATTCGGAAAGGATAAGGAGAGCTACAACAACGCCCCAGAAGCTGCAACCGATGAGGCAGAGTTTATGGAGTCTTGGCGCCGGGAGGGACCCCTTGGGGTATTATTTGCTGTAGTCAACTACATCAAAACCCCACAACAGTACGCTTTGTTAGAGGACTTCCAGCGACGCACAAACGACGGGCAGCCAACTGAACTCCAGGAGCGCATTAAACAACCCGTAAAGCCCATAGTTACGCGCTGGAACAGCTTTGAAGCAACTATCCAACGCGCTGTAGAGCTCCGCACTGCCCTTGGGTTGTACATCAACTACCACATCCGCTGCGTCCAAACCGACGATCATCTCTCACAACAGCGTGGCAAGCCCCCTCCTAAAGGCATTCCCTCATGGATGCGCTCCGACGGCCTTACTGCTGCAGACTGGCAGATTCTCCTCGACTATCTACAGGTGCTAAAGCCGCTAAAGCTTGCGTGCGCAAGGCTTGAAGGCCGCGGAAAATCTGGCAGATTTGGTGCTATCTACGAGATCATCCCTGTGTTTGAGTACCTGCTTAATACGTACGAAAATCTCGCAACTACGTTTGAAGCCGTCGATTACGAGTCCTTTGACGCGCCAGAAGACCACCTTGCTATCAACGTTCGCGCCGGCTGCTATAAGCTAGCAGACTACTACGCTAAACTGGACGAATCGCCGTACTACTTCATCGCTACACTTCTCCATCCGTACTACAAAACGTACTGTGATAATGCGTGGCGGGATAAAGACGGCTGGCTTGCCGCAGGTTACGCTGCGTTCCAGCGGATTTGGCGCAGGTACAAGCCTCAGCAGGCGCCGTTGCGGCGTCCCCGAGCTGCTGAAGGTTCTATTGACGACGCTATTGACGCTGTTGTCAACGCAGAGGTTAGCGGCAGCGACGCTGCACTTGACGACGAGTACGACAACTGGCGGAAGTACGAGCCCCGTTGGACGCGAGAGTACTACGACAGTGACAGCGTAGAGTCTGTTGTAGAGTATTGGCTTCGCCTTAAGCCTCAATATCCTCATCTAGCGCAACTAGCTCTCGACGTACTCGTAATACCCGCTTCTAGCTGCGATTGTGAGCGTATGTTCAGCGAGTTGGGTGACCTTCTTGAGCCACGGCGGCGCAAGATTGGAGCTGAGTTGCTAGCAGCTTTGCAAGCTCTCCGCAGCTGGATCCGCGCAGGTTTCACAACACCAAATGGAGCTCAAGCTGACGTATATACCGACGACGAGATAGAGAGCGAGTATACTGTAGATGGCTGGGAACATGTTAGTGGCTAATTTGTATGTAGAACTACCAAGTAAGTCAAATTAAACAAACAAACTTACTCTAAAAACTTAACCAAACAAACAAGTTTACAAAAATTGTTGCACTTATCAAATCAAATCGAATATAGAGTGCTGTATTTGACTTGTTTGTTTGTTGACAAATCTGTGGAGTACAGTCTTTGCCATCGAATTCTCTGTCTTATATGGTCTTGCCTGCTGCCGACGTCGCAAACTTGCGCCGTTCGTGAATCCACAAGGTGTTCGCGGAAGTTCGCCAAGAATCACGCAATGCCCACACGACAGCCACTCAAAGTGTCTGCCAAGCTGGTACCTTGCTCGTTTTAAATCCTTCCGCGAAGAATCTTGCCACGACAACAAAGAACATTCATGCGTTTCGGAAGACCCTTGCGTTTTAGTGGTTAGTTGGACTCTGCCAGAGGTCAAACTTAAGGCCAACATGATGAAATTGATAATCATTACTTGAAGAATGGGCCGCAGACCTTGAAGTTACGAATTGATACAGGAATAGTTAAGATCACTTGAAATCCAACACATGGGAATGACGTGTGTGGCAGTTGTGTTAGACAAGGTAGTCGAAAGAGGAGAATGATGCAAATTTCTTTCTTTGTGCTACACTGGCGTTCTGGTGCTCACGTTTGCAAGAAGTACGTAGTTGCGAATGTTGAGTGTTGATGGTGATGGTGCAACAAAGGGGGGCAATTGGGGTCGGAGGTCGTGTCCATGGGATGCCGTTCCCGAGCCCTGGAGGTCATTTTGGCGGGTTCCTTAGCGAGTTAGCACGCCTTGCAAAATCTGACAGGGTCAGCATGTCAGTACAATTTACTTCTCCGTTGGGCGATTATGCATGCACCGATTGCCCATGGCGACATGGTAGAGTCATCTGCTGCAGTCAGAACCTACTGCGGTCCGAAATCGAAACTTGCGAGATCACGTCTTCAAGCATTGACGCGACTTCATCGTTACCTCAAACATTGAGCCGCCTCTATGCGCTTGGGTACTCTTCGATTCATGATCAGCTGCTGTAAGCTCTACTCTACCCAGCCATGCTTATACCTGGTGGGTATGCCACACATAAAAGTGGTGATAGGACTGTAGTAGAACTTTTTAGTTAAGGTAGTAGTAGCTTATTAGAGATTACTAGAGTTGCTAGTGCTAGCTAGAGCTTACTAGCTTTAACTAGAGTTTTATCACTGGACGCGACGTAGGTTACAGAAGAGACACGTCCACGTCACATCGACCATTACGTTCTAATCTGATAAAAGCTCGTGGTGCCGGACTGATCATCCTACCTCACAGTGTCGATATGGTGGCTCAACCATTGTATGCTTAGAACACTAGTCGACAGAATTGGCTTCTGATTATGATTGCAGCTTCACCACGACTTCGGTCTGATCATCTTGAACTTGTCAGCGATCGAAACTAGAGTGAGCATACGCTTTATTACCTCCAAGAAGATCTGTGAAGATGTTCCCATCCTCTAGCATCAGCGAGGAGCCACCGAACTTCAACTGGATGGAATCGCCATCCTGATGAGCAGCGACAGGCTTGACCCTCTTCTCATCGTCTGCCCCGGACTTAAACCAGTACACCTCCTTCGGTAGCATGCTTCGATTCTCCGTCTTGTTCCTGCCCAGTATCCAGTTCCCGTACTGCAGGCGACCATCTTTGAGGGTGAAGATGGCTGCTTCAGATCCGATTTTAGCCTGGGTTTTGTCTTCTGCGTTGTTGCCTACGTTCGCGATGGGCGAACCGTTCAGCTCAATTGTGAAAGGGGAGTCGAGGCTGTCCATATTGGCGAGGCTGGGTGACAACAGAAGTCGGGGGAGGCTGACCGTCGACAGGAACACGAATGCGCGCTCAAAGTCTATCAGCATCAGTTGTTAGTTGTTGGCAATGGGAACCGCCCGGTGCGAGCGAGTCTCTGGTGGTGCTCTGCTAAGGTGTATCGTCATCACAGCCGCCGTCACATGCGACATTGCAGGGGCGCAAGTAGGGAGCCAATCACAGCACAGACGTGGCACCTGCCTACACTAGCAATGATTAGCGTTGGAGCCTCTGAGGAAGATTCCGCGGGAGTTCCTTACGGGAGCGTAGGTAGATGCGCTAGGTTATCGCGAAGCCTATCTTGGCATTGCTTGTGAATTGCCTGATCAGTCGTAGAGCCGGCGGCACTTCAGGTACTCATCTTACTTCCAAGACCACCATGTCCGGCACTTGTCATCTATTCGACAGAGGATATTAATACCGTCTCGTATCCCTTCGCCAAGAACCCAAGCAATTTACAAGAACCGGATGTCTCGATTACTTGCGGCAGGTCTCTTGTTACCACATCTCATGTGGGCTTCCGGTCACTTGATTGCACGGGCAACCCACGCAGATCTCCTATGTCGCAGCATGGCAATACTGTTTCAAGGAACCCAGTAGTTAGCCAGTGAGGACAGAGCTGTGCATTGGAAAAGCAAAGCCTACGCGCCATGCCAATCCTTCAACACAGCAAGAACGCAACACACCTGGGCGTTTGCGCTCTAGGGCCTTGATCTGCAGTCACGACTGAAACTATGCAACACTTGTTATATGATGTGAGCTTCAGCGAGGCTCCGGGGACCGGGGTCACACTTGGAAGTCACACTTGTACGCCAAGTACAACGGTTGGAGCGAATGGGGTCTCGTGAGTTCGGCTCTCTACATGAGCTTCCTCTTTAGCGATCGCTGCAGGTACCTGCAGATGTCATTGCATCAGATAACAGCCCTACACCAGCGGAAAGGAGGCCACATTAGTCTGCGCCGAAACCCTATTGACTGCATCTGGAAGGACATTGAATAACATCACCTTGGCAGTCTTGGTGCTATCAAAACACCGAAACGGAAGGTTGCGAGACGACGCCTGTCCACGAGCTCAGCAAGAGGGACTATAAGTATGGGCATCCTCGACTTTGCAGAAAGATCATCCACTCGCTGATCATCCACAACACTCACTACCCTCACTCCCAAGCACCTTCCTCAAGATGCAGTACAAGGCTCTCGTCGCTGGCCTCATGGCCTCCGCAGTCACCGCTGCTCCAACTCCTCAGGACTCTGTCGACATCGTCGGTGGAACAGTCGCTCAAGCCGGCGACTTTCCCTTCATTGTCAGCCTGCAAAAGAGTGGCTCTCACTTCTGTGGAGGCTCTCTGCTGAACTCCCGCACTGTCATCACCGCAGCTCACTGCACTGTTGGCCAAACTGCTTCTTCCCTCACCGTTCGTGCCGGAAGCTTGGTAAGTCGACCTCGATTGGACGCTCTCAGCAGCGGGAAATTCCCAGACTAATTCATCACAGAACCGCAACTCTGGAGGAACGCTCGTCAAGGTTTCCTCGATCTCTGTTCACCCCAGCTTTTCTAGCTCGACTCTGGACAGCGATGTCGCCATCTGGAAGCTTGCCACCGACATCCCCACGAGCTCCACCATTGGCTACGCCACTCTGCCTGCTGCCAACTCGGACCCCGTTGCGGGATCCACTAGCACCGTTGCTGGTTGGGGTACGCTGTCCGAGGGTGGCTCATCTCCCACCACTCTTCGCAAGGTCGACGTCCCTATCGTCTCCCGCGCTACTTGCCGCAACAACTACAGCGTTGCTGAGATCACTAACACCATGTTCTGTGCTGGCCTCACTACTGGAGGCAAGGACTCTTGCCAGGGTGACAGCGGCGGCCCAATCGTCGACTCTTCCAAGGTCCTGATCGGCACTGTTTCTTGGGGCAACGGATGCGCTCAGGCTGGCCAGCCTGGTGTGTACGCCCGCGTTGGCTCGCTCTTGAGCTACATCAATGCCAACTTGTAAGGAAACTTGACCAAGGTCAAAGTTAGGATAGGGGGCTATGAGAACTAGGAGCTAGGGTGTGGGAAGTAATGTGTTGCGGGAGATCCTCGAGTGTAGTCCGTCGTACAGCCTCAACGGCTCTTGGCCTCTTATAGCAGTTATGAATAATGATTGGTTGCACCACAATATCTGATGACCTGGTTCAGATAGTCACCTGATTCTAATTTTCTCTTCCTGCGTTTTGCGAACTAGTTAATAAGTTCAGTGCTTGCTAAAATTGACGGCGCAGGGGTCGCTCGGCATTACCCTCCACTTCACATCGTATTCTCGACCCCACATGCGAATTCTATTCTCCGAGATGAATAGCAAAATTTGCTTGCGAGAAAGTCTCCTTCGCATGCACTATTGGCTTGGATACAACTTCTGCTGAAAGACAGTGTACAAATGTCAGCTATTACATAAGCCAAGACTACCGGCGTTTCATCACTGATTATATAACCAGAGGATATATATTCGCTCACTTCGATAGATTGATCAATTAACCAACTTCTTCCTCAATCTCCTCTCATATTGTTGACAGTTATGAGCCCAGAAGCACTTTTATCCTAAGTTGAGTTCACCTACACCTGCGAGATACCTAATAGCTATAATGGCTACTGAAGGAGACCTTATTATCACTAAGGCTACCTTCATCCTCGAGAAGCCAGCAGATTGGCAGAGGTGGCTGTTTTTGAGAAAGGATAGTGCTGAGAGGAACGACCTCTGGCAGTACGTTGATCCATCACTCAATGGAGATCAAGTGAGAAGGATAGAGCAGGAGAAACCCCCAGAGAGAGATTGAGGAATTCTACTCAGGAAACACTCGTGGAGAGGAGATTACAATCATAGATCTCTCAGAGAGAGATGTCTCAAGATACGAGCTATGGTTCAAGGCCTATAGTAGAAAAGAAGCTCAGTGGAGCAAGAAAGAGAAGGCGCTAAGGGAATTCAACCATGAGATCAGCCGTACGATCGCCTCACGACATATCCATCTCATATCAGATTGCTCTACTCCCTACGAACGACTTAGAGTTCTGAAGAAGCACCTCTGTCCAAGCACGAGGAACTATCAGCTTAGATCTCACTACCAGGGGCTGCTACACGCACCTAAGAGGAGCAATCTTGACAGCTGGGTTGAGGATTGGCTTGAAACTACAAGACTTATGAAGGAGGCTGCTCTACCTGAGGTAGCAGGGAACCGAGCACAGGAAGACTTCATCAGAGCTGTACGGAGCCTGGATGAGAGCTGGTCCACCCATCAGCTGACAGAACTAGTAACGTGTTTTATCGGTAAGCTGGCCACATCACCATCCTGGCCACCCCACCAAGGCGCGTGCAGCTCAGCGCGCGATAGCTCAACAACCACAAATTCAAATTGTCTAAAATCTTAACAGAGGATAGACTAAGTCTGTCTACATTGAGTCTTATTATGGCCTTGTACATGGCATTTGCTGCACGTTGGTGGTGCTCTTCTGCGCACCTGCGGGGCCTCTGCTTCATCACCTTGTTGGACACCTATTTGAGCTTGTATAACCAGCGCCTGACCTTCCTGGCTTTGTAACACCCCTCCACGTGCTATATACTGTCGTTGTACTTGACGCTTTTGTCGCTGGCGGTCGTTAGCAGCCCGTAGCTTTGAGTTCTCCTTAGCTAGGATTGTCGCTGAGTTCATTGCAAGCTGACAGCCTTTGACAAGCTGAGCAATTGCTTGACTTGTAGGACTCCGAGATTGGCGCTGCAGGAGTCGTTGTACGAGAAGGGCTTGCTGCTCAAGCTGACTAGTTGTACGTGGAGTTTCTGCAGTCCAAGGGCCTAATCTATCACCTGCTGTTCCTGGTGGAGACGGCGTTCTGACGACAGTAAGGTTGGATAGGACTCGATCTGGACAAGCTGGGATGAGCCCAGTCGCCTCAAAGCCAGCCTTGATATTGCGCTCTGACAGAACTGTCGGCCTGATCTTCTGGTATATTCATAGAAAGTCAAGCTTGTCAACGTGGAAGACGCCAAGGCGCGCAAGATCAGACACCTCATGTCCATATACTAATTTGAGAGGAGAGTAGCAGCCAACATCAAGAGGCTGGAGGATGTGTGAGGTGTGGGGAGGCATGCACAGGGTGATAATCTTGTTATCCTTGCAGAATTGATCAAACTCTGGTGTAGCGTGGCTGCTATGCCCATCAAGGGTGAGCAGTCTATACGCGCCTGCTGCGCGCGACTCTGTGCCTGTGGAAGTGCTTTACCCACTCAAGGCCAATAGTGTCATCTGTCCATCCATTATGGCTGAGGGCGATAGCCCAGTCTGGTGGAAGGTCCTTATACCAGCTAGCTTGGTGGAGCTTGCCAGCCAAGATCATGAAGGGTGGAAGACACCAGCCAGACGCGTTGATACACTCGATCGCTGTTACCCACTCTCTATTGCCTGGCTGTACGACAGTCGCTCAACCAATCGTGTCAGCGCTCGTGACAACCTTTGACGTTGCAGCCGCTCCTATCATGAATCCAGTCTCATCAAAGTTGTATGTATCCTCGTAGGAGACTCCCCAGGTCTGGCGCGTGTCCTCTACAAGCTTAAACCACGCGCTAATCTTAACAGGATCCTCGCATTTTGCGCGCTGTGAGTGGAATTTCCTATTCCACTTTGTCTGGAGGAGTGGCTGGCCTTTGACAAAGCGCATCACCCAGCACTTGCCTACAGGCTTAGGAGGAGGATCTTGGCCACGCGCAGCAAGTATTGCGTCTGCCATTAGTCGTACGTCGATGATATGAGGAGGAAATCCACGGCGATCAAGGTCAAGGATCCACTCAACAAGCGACTGCTCTTCGACAGGGCGTAGCTTGCGATTGACAGGCGTTGTCGCGTTCTTAGGGAGGACACCTTGAAGGCGCGTCTCAAGTGTTGATCTTGGCACGCTATAGAGCTTTGCAAGCTTGCGATGAGACTGAAGAGGATTAGATCGATAGGAGGCAATAGCAAGGCCTATTCGGCCTTCTCTTGATGGCCTTGGAGGCCGTTGGCGTGGTGTCATGGTGGATGGTATGAGGCGCGCTGCACGCGCCTTGGTGGGGTGGCCAGGATGGTGATGTGGCTAGCTTACCGATAAAACACGTTACGGAAAGATCAGATGGAGACGGAGTTTACCGGGATATCAGACCTAGTGGCCGAGTATCGGTCCTACTATCGGCGTATACGGCCTATAGCATCAAGCCTTGGCAGCTTTGCTACGCTTGGCATAGCAGAACAGCCTCAGACTGGACACCAGAGCAAGGGAGCTGAGGGATTAACTCAAGCTCAGAACGCCGTCATCAACTGCGTTATCAAATCAGGGCAAGAGAGACCCACAGTGTGTGTGTGGATGTCAACACAAGTTTCCAGAATGCCCATACATCAATCATGCTCATAGGCACCCGGGCTGGCAGCCTGATCAGCAGATCGTCAAGAGGTTTGATAAGCTAAGAGCTGAGAAATCAAGCAAGGCCTCTATCCTGCGGCGAGTTGAGAAGCAGCTTAGGGATCAGAGCAATCAGGGAGGCTTGCAGGATGATGGGAAGCCTCAAGGGAAGGACAGCTCGAACTCATGCAGTTCTTCAGACAGCTATCACCTCAAGAGCTGAGTCATAGCCCACTCTCATCAATCGTTGGATACTTGATCCAGGCTCAAACACTCACGTGGCTAACTGTAAATCGTTTGGATGGAAGACGATGGCTCAAGCTCAGCCAGGAGAGTGCGTCTATGCAGGAGGACAACTGCTAGAGATCAAGGAGTGGGGTGAGGTAGAGCTCCAGGTTAACACTCCATCAGGCAGGCAGCCGTTTAAGCTTACTTACGTTGCCTATATACCTGAATTCTTCACAAGTGTCCTAGGCCTGTCACGCTGCAGGAGCAGAGATATCCATTTTGATTCAGGCAGCAATTGCCTCTATCAACGAGTTCGATCAAATCCTGTGTGCTATCTTGAGTATAAGGATGGCCACTGGTTATTCGATGCTGATGAAGCTGCTCGGCCATCACCAAAGGCTATGGTAGCTGCTGCAGGCTATAGCTCCAAACCTTCATACCAGGAGAGGAAGCCTCTAGAAGTGAGTAGTAAACAGGCTCACCAGCTACTCGGTCATGCAAGCTATGAGGCCATATCTCATCTACCACAGAACGTAGAGGGAGTTAAGCTATCTCAAGAGCAAGGAAGGTCATGGAAGGAATGTGAGGTATGCATTGAGGCGAAGCTTCACAAGCTTATTAGCAGACGAGCGCCTCGTGATGCTGCTCCTTGCCCATTCTATCGAATTAGCATTGATCTAATTCAGCTTCAAGAGCGAGGAGAAAGATGCTACAACGGAGATCTATGGCTGCTCCATGCGATAGATCAGCATACTAGGTGGCATGAAGGAGCCTGTCTACCTGATAAATCAGCACCTACCCTCAGGCAAGCAGTAAGACGATTGATAGCCAAGATCCAGAGGCAATTCAATCAGATCGTGGTAGTAATCCGCCTTGACAGTGAGAGAGGATACTCAGCTCTGTATGAGCTACTCAAGGACCTTGGGATAGCAATTGAGGCAAGAGCTCCATATACTGAGGAACAGAACGGCATGATAGAACGAGCAGGAGCTATAATTATAGCACGAGCACGAGCACTGAGGCTTGAAGCAGGCCTGCCCAAGGAGCTATCAAATGAGTGTGTGATGACAGCGATATACCTGCTGAACAGAACTCCTGTTAAGGCTCTTGCCTGGAAGACTCCTTTTGAGGCAGTATATGGAGCCAAACCATCTCTAGCTCATCTTGATGAGATAGGAGCTAAAGCGTATGCGCTCAATCATGCCCTTAAGCGAGCAGATAAGCTTGAATCAAGGGCTCTTGTAGGACAGCTTGTTGGCTATGACTCTACCAATATCTACAGGATCTGGATGCCTACTCTGAGCAGGGTTATGAGAACGAGAGATGTCATATTCATAAGATCAGAACGTGAAAGCTATCCTCAGGAGAGAGAACTCAGGAGGCTCGTAACAGTACTCGATATCGAGGATATATCAGAACCTGTCACGGTTTGGTGATAGGACGATGCCTATCTGAGACTAGCGCTGTTTATGGTCACTCACCTACATAAACTTTCCATAGCTTCTACAATACAACCTCAGTCAATCCTCAACTTCTTTCCTATGCGTACGGTTCACATACTCCGACAGAACCAGATGCGGTTATTGAACAAGCTCTTATGATTCCAGCTCATCAGGCTCAACCGATACGAGCTCAAGAAGCTGATGAATCTGATAAAGCTGATGAATCCGACGAAGCTGAGAACGCTGAAGATCAGTTGCTGAGCGAACTCAGCCATTCTAAGGAGAATCAAACTCTACCGACACCTGAGGCAACACCAGAGCCAGAACAGAGTAATCAGCGATCAGGGGGTGATCAAGATCAAGACGATCAGAGCGATCAAGAAGCTATCGTTGATTACTCGATGCCTCGAGGCTGGAAGGCAGTTGATCAAGGTGAAGATGCACCTGATAGAGTGATCAACAACGCTCCAAGAAGAGAAGAGATCAGCGGTCAACTTGATGAGAACAATATAATCAGAGGAAGCAGAACAAGGCGACTGCCAGGAGCCTATGCTACCTCATTCATGAGCTTGATCAGGCCTACAGCAAGTAAGCTGTCAGGAGAGCTTAAGATACACCGAGATCAGCTTCCTCCGCCACCAAAGCGTTGGAGGGATTTACAGACGCATCAGTTCTATCAGAAGTTCCTGCAAGCAGCAAAGCAAGAGTTAAATAGCTGCTTTGTTAAGAAATGTTTTGTTCAGACCTCTGAGAAAGAGCAGGACGTTCAGGAGATATTGCCTCTAATGTGGATCTTCACGTACAAGTTTGACGAAGACGGCTTCCTCTACAAGTTCAAGGCTAGGCTAGTAATCAGAGGAGATCTCCAGAATGACTGGGGTGATACCTACGCAGCTACTCTAGCTGCTCGAGTATTTCGGCTCCTAATGGCTCTAGCAGCCGCGTTTGATCTACAGGCATATCAGTATGATGTTCTAAATGCGTTTCTTAACGCTCCACTCAAAAGGAAACTATATGCTCGTACGCCTGACGGATTTAGGACAGAGCTAGGAGAGCTACTTGAGCTTAAACGAGCTTTATATGGCCTGAAGGATGCTCCTCTGCTCTGGTATGAGCACCTGAAGAGTACGCTCGTGAGGCTCAACCTGAGGCCAGTAGAAGGAGTACAGTGCCTGTTCACAAACGAGAAATTGATCGCATTCTTCTACGTAGATGATATCGTTGTTCTCGTACATCCGAGCAATCTTAGATATCACTCTCAGTTTGAGAAGGAGCTTAAGCAGATATATGAGATCAGAGCTCTGGGAGAGCTGAGCTGGTTCCTAGGTATCCGAGTACTTAGAGATATGGAGAAGAGGAGGATTTGGCTCATGCAAGACTCGTTCATTGAAAAGGTCACGTCAAAGTTTGATATCAAACTAGGTAATCGAGCTCCAGCAGTACCTCTATCTGAGGAGGACCTTGATGCGAGCAAGGAGCCTCAGAACGATCACCGAACAAAGCTATACCAGCAGCTAGTAGGATCCCTGGCCTATATCTCAACATTCACTCGACCTGATGTGGCTCGAGCTCATTCAGTGCTCGCAAGGCATCTCCAAAATCCTGGCCAGAAGCACTTAAGTGCTGCCTATCAGGTATGGAGATATCTGTTAAGTACTAAGCACTTAGCTATCAGTGCTGCAGGAGAGAAGCCTCAGCATAGCTATTATCTCACGAAGCCACAGGAGGCAGGAGATAATCAGATCTTCTATGGTGCATCTGATACAGCGTTCGCTGATCATCCTGAGAGGAGAAGCTCTCAGGGTTACCTATTCAGCCTATACGGACTACCTATCGATTGGAAAGCTACCGTTCAGAGATCAGTCACCAAGTCAACAACAGAAGCAGAGTTGCTAGCTCTATCCCTAGCTGGCAGTGAGCTAATCTGGTGAAACAGACTGTTCAAGCATATCAACTTCAGTCTAGGAATACGTCCTACGCTCTACTGTGATAATCAGCAGACGGTAGGGATAGTGAACAAGGCAGAAGACAATATTAACACTAAGATGAGGCATGTGGACACTTATCAGATGTGGCTTCGCCAGGAGGCAGCCGCTGGCCATATCCAGGTGAACTGGCTAGCTACTAGTCAGATGCCAGCTGACGGCCTTACCAAATCCCTTACCAGGCAGAAGCACTCTACCTTTGTAGAGCAGCTAGGGCTTGTGGATGTCAGTGATCGACTTAAGCGATCAGGTAGTGAGGAGAGTGCTTATCCAGGGGACCACCTGCTATGATCCAGCTTTGCTTATTTTATCAATTCACTGCAGCTGAGGGGGTGTGTCAACTATTACATAAGCCAAGACTACCGGCGTTTCATCACTGATTATATAACCAGAGGATATATATTCGCTCACTTCGATAGATTGATCAATCAACCAACTTCTCCCTCAATCTCCTCTCATATTGTTGACAACAAATACTCCCTTTTGGGAGCTGGGGATGAAAGAGCCATGTCGTGTGGATCTAGGCCCGACATGCTGACGAATGATGGCAAAGCCATGCAGTCCTCGGTTCCCGATAGGTTCCTGAGTGAATACGGTCTGAATAGACCATGCATCATCGTTCTTTCAAAAAAAAGAACTCAGGTACCTGCTCTCAAAATACACTACACTGCAGTTTTACAGCTTGCCAAACACGCAAATCACATCCGTTTACATAGGAGAAGACGGGTGGCCTATTGCTAGAAGAAGCTCGAGATACTCCAGTACAATGAAACTTTTCCAACATCAGTTCGTAGGGAAGAAACTAACGATCGCAAGTGTTGAGGCCTTATTCGTTGCTTCAAGTGGTATCATAAGTCCTTTTCTGTACCTTTCCTGTCGCTCTCGACCGCCTGTGCAAGAAACCTAGGTGTTATTGGCCTACAACAAGCCCCAAGCCAACGCACCAGCGATCAAGCTGCTACCAAGCATCGGCTTCAGCATGCCCGCAGCGCCTGTGCTCGGCGATGGTGTAGCCCCGGAGCTAGTGTTTGTTGCTTGCTCTTCAATGTTACCGATCTCCTGGGCACTGACACCTGTCCCGTTGACGCACTGGTCATCAGAAAGGAGCTGAGCAGTCGAGTTGAACACAACATCCGCACACTGTGTCATGTTAGCGTGTCATTTCCTAGCAGAAACCAAGGTTTCAGAGGTGCTTACGTTGTAAAGAGCACTTCCCGAGTGACTCAACTGGATGACTTGGACAGTAGCTTCAAGTCCGTTCAGTCTCTCGTCCTGGGAGCCAGTGTATCCAGCAGCGATCAAGCCGGCTTCGAGGTTCGCACGACCCGCCTCCTTGAGGCAGAAGGCGCCAGCGCCGGTCTGGTTCAGGTTCTCAACAAGCGAGATGTTGAAGTTGGTGACGTTGGTGCCGAGTCCGAGGTTCACGTAGGTAAGGGCGGCGGCGTGGCTGCCGTTGATCATGACAGAGCCACCTGTGAGCGGCCAAGCGGTGCGGTTGGCAACATCCGTGGTCTCGTTGACATTGGCACCTGGGAGCTATTAGTAGGGGAAAGAGGTGTGTCGATATGAAATGGAGGGGGTGTTGTGCGGGGCGATCATGTTTAAGGTTCTAGATGGTTTTGTGAAAAGTGCTTACAAGGGAAAATCCACTGGCTGGCTGGCTCCTCAAAGGAGTCACCACGCCATGTTGGCTCAAGGAGCTTGAAGTGTGCCGCTGCGCTGCCTGCGAGGGCTGTAATGGCGAGAAGTGTGCTGGAAAGCATTATGGTTGTGATTGTGGACGGCTTGAGATTCCTGATGAAATGGTTCTCGGTGTGTAAGAAGCGCTCTAGCAAGACTGATGGGGATCCAAGGCGCAGGAGATAATCAGTCGGTCGCTATCATGAGGTGCTCCTTCCCTTTATACTCCATTCGCCTTTTCCCGCGGATCAACACAGCAATCTTCTCGCGTCTAGAGCATCTCCATGGCTCTGGTGCTCGCTTCTTCTTGACGCGATGGCGTCTCTGCAGCAATGGTACCTTTTTGCCGATTGGACGCTTGCTATTTCACGACGGATCTGATATGTCAATTGGCCAATGGAGACTACAAAAGGTGTAGACTAGCTGATGGCAGCTGTTTGTGGCGCGAGCTATGCCGCCAACCCGGCATGTGTACCCTACTATGTAAGAAAACGTGCTCACAAACTTGCTCATATAGGCTTGGCGGACGGATGCGGCAGGCGCTGTCCGGTTAGAATGCGGAAACAAAACTCACTCACCAACGGTTCAATTGTTTTGCAACGATGACTGACTCCCGTGAATTTTTTCATGACCATGCATGGTTGTGTACAGTGCTCAGAAATGGTGATTCTGTTGAAATCGGAAAAAAAGGACTAGCCACGTTCGGGCGCACATCTATGCACGCTAAGGGTAACGTGCACGGTCACGGTATGCCCGCGCCGTGTGCGCGAACATCAAAATAACGCCAGTTTTCAACGCGCAACCACTCCACCAATATGGACCCTGTTCAAGCTGCGATCGAAGATTATGAATCGCAAGAACCTGGAGAAAAATCAGTACAAGCGGTGGCAGATAATCATGGCGTGTGGCGGTCTACCATGCAGAGGAGAATGGATGGCCAAACAGTCCCACGAACAGAGCACACAGCCAATACTCGAAAGCTCAGCCTACAGCAGGAGGATGAGCTTGTCCTGTATATTGAGAGTCTTACTGCTCGTCGTCTTCCACCCAAAAGAGCTATGATCCAAAATTTTGCCTCTGAGATAGCGCGCGAGCGAGTCTCAGAGCGCTGGGTTTCACGCTTCTTGATCCGACACAACAACAGCCTTACACCTCAATGGACCGACGCCATGGACAGGGATCGCCACCAGGCTGATTCAGGACACAGATACAAGGCTTTCTTTGAAGAGATATATGATCAGATAGCCAGGCATGAGATTGAGCCCCGACAATCATACAATATGGATGAGAAAGGCTTCCTTCTTGGAAGGATTGGGAAGTCAAAGAGGATCTTCAGCAAGGCCTTGTGGGAGCAAGGGGGGATACAGAAAAACATGCAAGATGGAAGCAGAGAGTAGATAACTACTGTAGCTTGCATATGTGCTGATGGAACTGCTATCCCTCCAGTCCTCATCTTTGCCTCAAGAAACTCTACTCTTCAATCTACCTGGGTGAAGGATATCAAGGCCACAAAGCACTCAGCTCATATTGGATCATCAACTACTGGATGGAGTAATGATGAGATGGGCTTAATCAGCTTCATGTGCAGAATGAGCTTAAGGATCACAGGATATCAGACCTTGAACAGGCTATACAGGCCAAGAAGAAGCGGAGTAAGAAGAAGAAGGTATTACCACTGTCACTGCGCGACCCTAATGTACAAGGGGGGGCAGTCTTCTATGATCCTCTATCCAAGGCACGTGCTGATCGACGTATGAGGGATGCGGAGAAGCAGGAGATGGCAGAAGAGGCAGCAAAGGCAGATCAGAAGCAACTACGGTATAACAACAAGCTTCTAAGAGAGAAGACTAAGGCAGATAATGCTGAGAAGGCTGCGCGGAGGCGTGAGGAGACTGCTCAAAAGAGGGCCCAAGAAGAGCGTGAAAAGCAGGCTCGGAAGGCTGAGAAGGAGTGCGTGAGAGAGCTTAAGAACGCGCAGAAAGTATCCAAATTGCCTAAACAGGCAAGGAAGAAGACCTCAAAGAAGCCGCAGTCAAAAATATCAAAAGGTGGTGGTGGTGCAGCGAGGCGTCGTCCACAGGTGGCTCATGAGCCCAGCTCCGCACCCCGAGGAGTTGAGACCCGTAGTGGCCGCGTCACACGTCCTACAGAAAAACCGAGATAGCCAAAAGTTTCGAAATAGTTAATATTATATTCTGACAGCTTCTTGTATAATAATAATTACTCTACGTGGTGGTGTAGCCTCACTTCCGTGGAGGTGAGAAAGTTGGTGGGGTGACCCGTTCGTTGAGGTGGCCCGTTCATTGATTAGTTACGGTAACGTGCCCGTGCGCAGTGTGCCCGGATTCACAGTGTGCCCCGCAGAACACCACATGCCCAATTTCAAAATGAGGCTGTACAGCGCCACGCAATAGCTCAATATTGATAGAAATATAGTTTTGTACTAATTAGATGCTTGCGATCAACTTGTACTATCTATATTTTTGTAGGAGATTGACGTTGCGGCCACGTGATGTGACTTTGGCTGGAGTAGCAGATAGCTCATCTCCAGCTTGAACACCAGCGTGAGCAGCGCCAGCACGTTTTTGACGCTTGTTACTTGGTAAGACTACTCGTGAGGCTTTACGCTTGCGTTGTTGAGCTTGTTGGATAGATTTTTTTTAGTGTTGAGCTTCAACTTTGCGCGCGCGTTTAGCTGCTTTCTCAGCTCTCTCCTGCTCGCTGACGTCCTTGAGCCTCTGCCTTTCCACACGCTTCTCCTCGAGCTCAACTTGACGCTGCAGTTGAGCCTCCTCGCGCTGCAGTTGAGCCTCCTCGCGCTGCAGTTGAGCCTCCTCGCGCTGCAGTTGAGCCTCCTCGCGCTGCAGTTGAGCCTCCTCGCGCTGCTTTTTGGCCCGTGCTTTTTGGAGTTTCTCCTCCATCTCATCTCGCTCCCGTACTACTTCTCTAGCTCGAGCTTCACGCAGCTTGCGAGGAGACCAGTGGACCGCGCTACCGTGATACTCCTGGCGCTGTTGAAGGTCAAGAGCTTTGCCCTTCTTCTTGTGCTTCTTTTTGTGCTTCTTTTTGTGCTTCTTTTTGTGTTGAAGAGCCTCCTTTAAGCCCTCATTCTCATGCTTTAAAAGCTCATTCTGCACAGAGAGATGGTGAACGCTTGAACGCAGCTTTTTTGACTTAGTCTGTTTGGTATCCTTTACAACAGCTCGAACTAATCGATCCATCTTTCTCCAATCATTGTCAGAGAGCCCTGATGATGAGCTTCTCTCAGCTTCTGGCGTGCTAGCAAATCTACGAAGGATAACGTTGGCATCCATCGGCCAGATCCCAGTAGCTTCCAAGGCCTTCAATACGACGCTCTCCGTGAAGGAGGATATCCAGGTGCTCCAGAAGAGTGGGAAAAAGTCCCCTTTCTTGATTGGAATAAGGCCTTGAGCCTTGTGGAGATGGTTGGTGAGCTTGTTGGAGTAGGCTTGAGAGAGTGGCTTGAACAGCACTACATCGAGCGGCTGGAGCGTGTGAGTTGAATGGGGTGGAAGGACCATGAGAAGGATCCTGTGGCGATCACAGTAGTCGATAAACTCCATCGTGACATGAGATTCATGGCCATCAAGAATAAGTAATCTCCATCTACCTGATCGTTGCTTTGTACAGCGATCAAACACCTGCTCAAGCCAAGCTAGGCCTATGTTATCGTTTGACCAGCCTGTTGGAGATGATGAGACAAAGACCTCATGTTCTCCTGCCTTGATATCCTCTACCCAACTTGATTGTATAGCTCCTTTTGCAGCTGTGTATATGAGGCTTGGAGGCAACGAGCTCCCATCGGCGCAACAGCAGGCTAGGAGTGTCAGAAACTCGCGTGATCCATCCTGGAGAGATGCTCGAACCTCTTTCTTCTCCCATTGACACCTGCTGAATATTCTCTTGCTTCTGCCTATCAAGCCAATCAAGAAGCCCTTCTCATCCATATTGTATATATCTCGAGCCTCAAGGTGATATTCAGTGATGTTTTGATGCAGTAGCTCCAAGTAGAGACGGTATTTTGACTCAGAATCAGCCAGGTGGCGCGTACGATCCATGGCGGTGGTCCACTTTGAGATGAGATGGATCTCGTGCCGGTTGATGAAGTGAGTAACCCAGCTCTCGCTGAGCTGCTGACGGGCTACTTCTGATGAGAAATTCCTGATCATCTCCCTCGTAGGAGGTAGGCCTTGCTTAGTAAGCTTAGTGATATATCGTACAAGCTCTAACTCCTGTTCTGGGTTGAGAGCTTGCCTGCTGGCATGCCCAGCATCCCTAGGTCCTGTCACGCCTCTCCATCGCCGCCCCAGAGTTGACCGGTCAACGCCATGGTTTTCAGCAATTTCCTTCGATGTAAATTGTTCTTCTGAACCTCGCGATTTTAGATCCTCGATCGCCTCATCAATCGGAGCCATGGTCGTGGAGTTATCGCGCCTTGGAGTTGTGGTGTTGAGACGCGCGTTGGTGTTCTGCGGGGCACACTGTGAATCCGGGCACACTGCGCACGGGCACGTTACCGGTACGGTGACCGTGCACGTTACAGTAAGCGAGAGGTTGCTGCAAGGAGTGTGAACAATGTCAACGTGCTTGGATTGTGACAAGTGGCATTGTAAAGGTGACCGTCTACCTAAGTAGTCATGAAAAGAATTCAATACTCCAAGGCAAAGTTAAACCCTCCATGAACGCCGGTAATGCTGGCGCTATGGGCGAGTATCATGCATGATCGCCTAGAATATGCTGCTCTTCTTCTTCTTCAACTTCTCCGCATTGGTCTCGCTGTTCGATCTCAGCCCCCAGAAGCTCTTCTTTGCCTTCATGGTTGCTTGCCCGGCCTGTGGTTTCGGTAATCCGTTACTGAAGAAGCCGCTAGCGCTTGCTGTTTGCCGATGTGTACCAGGCTGCAAGTAAGGCCCTGCAGCAAACACAGGTTGCGCAAGCACCGACGCCGGACCAAGTCTCTGGGTCTGAAACTGGACGTGTGGGGCCGAATGACGCTGGGGCAGTGGTTGCGGGCGCGCTTGTTGCTGCGGGCCCAGCATATTCGACTGATCTCCAAACCGCTTTCGCAGACGCTCGGTCTCCTTGTCAACCTCGGCTTGTTTGCGCCGCTGTTCCTTCTCTTCCCTCTCTTTGGTCTTCCGTTCGTTCTCAAGGAACTGCATTGTCTTTCGCTCTTCCTCAGCTTCAAGCCTACGACGCGCTTTGCGTGCGGCCTCTTCCTGCCTTTTCTGCTCGCGAGCTTCAGCCTCTACTGCAGCTTTCAGATGAGCTGTCTCTGCATCTATCTCCCATTGTGCACGTGGATCGAGTCGTGGGGGCCGCTGGGGTGGCGCTTGTGTGAGGTGTTGCGGGCGCTGGACAGTCCTCTGTTGCAATCGCTGCGGCTGTGTAAGGTTATATTGTGATCGTAAAGGTTGTGGTCGCTGATTGAACTGCTGCGGCTGTGGAGTGCGGTGTTGCTGGTTTCGAGGCGGTGTTTGTTGACTGTGGGTCTGCAATGGAGGAAGAGAGGAGCGCTGTGCAGCACGATTGGCAAAGGTCGTCAAAGGGGCTGCAGGAGGCGCTGTAGCAGGCTGCTCGTTCTGCGAGGAGGCTTGTCCCACCTTCTCAGGCGGGTGCTCTGATGGGCCGGTGTATGGAGGGGGCGGAGGCTGCGGCGTCATCATGGGTGGAGTGACTCCAGGTCCTACAAGCGGCGAGGAGGCTTTTCGTGCCAGGATGCCGCCGCTGTTCTTGCGTGTGGCCGGGTCAACGATGTGAAAGGCCTCTCGCTGATTGTTGATGAACATGTCTCTGATAACTGCTGCGCTGAGTAGTAACACCACCTCCAGCCCCTTATAGTCTTCAATCTCGATGCGGGAGAGGTTTGGCTCCATGATGGTCATTTCCTTCAGCATCGTGAACATAGCAACAGCGATGTCAGGCTCTTTGCTCTTCTTAGCCTTCTTGCCCACCAAATCTGTCGACTTCCCCGTCAAGTAGCATGTCATGTCCTTGCCGTATCTGCCCTCCTTCCGCCAGGCGAAGTTTACTCGCGGGGTGGTAGCGTTGGCGCCAGGATCGTTTTGTGTGCGGTCGAGTGTAGAGGCACTCGGCGTGCGGAAGGTGACCTGTGGTATGCTGAACTCCCAGCTTTGTGTGCCACTCCATTTGGTCTTTTGCTCCTTCACGATGATCTGTGTATCTGGGTTGTATAGCTGGATGGCGAACTGGTCGGGAAAGATAGGCTGGGGTGGGGGCGGCACGCCGCCATTCTTGCGAATCTCGTCCTGTGACAGTGTTGGGTGCGACCAGCCAGGCTTTGCTAGTACTTCACCATAGAGAACCTCCGGAGTGTGCGAGTCGAAGAGTGCTACGGCGTATGTGTTCTTTGCTGCGTTTGACGCGGGGTCGACGTGGTTTAGCGCATATTGCGCATCGGGCTCAGAGCCATTCTGGGTGAAAAGAAAGGATTCTTGGTGCTTGTTGGCTTTGTCAGTGGCCTTGAGAAAGAAAGCTGGGGTGCATTAGCGGCTATGTCATCGATGGTTAGTGAGCGAAGCCTGAACGCACTGGGTAGATTCTCGTCTAGCATCGCGACATGTCAGGCGTTACAGTACGAGCTATGTGGATTGGATATATACAAGAAGGGATAGAAGCAACAGCAGATATGAGCGAACGTCTGGCCAGCAGAAGGCGTCGTGATATTGAAATGTTCACTGCGATACGCGTTACGAAAGGCGCAGCTTGGTCCCCCCCTGTCTGCGCCCCGCTTGCGCCTTTCCCAGGACGGACAAGGCAAGGACGATCTTTTGCAGTTCGGCCGTTATTCTTAGAACCAGCCACAACCCGTTCGCGTTTGGCCAACCTTTCCTCCTCAATGACTGATTGCACTTTGCTTGTCTTCTTGTCGACTTCACCGTCGACTGAGAGGCTGTTCAAGTGCATCTCAGCACACTTGCGTCACGAAGACTTGTGTCAATTAGATGAAGCTTGAACGCCAGTTTCACCATGTTTGGTAGGATGCACAGCCTCCTCAGAGCCTCTGCAAGTCCGACCGCAGGGCATCATGCAGCAGGCTTGAGTATCAACGCCTTGCGATTATGGTCCCTGGCGAGGCAGACTGCACAGAGGCATCGGTCAGCAAGATCCCGGCTGCGTGCGCGAGACGATCGCTGCGGTTGTCAAATTGCCTTCACCATTACGTGTACATAGCTTGGATAGCCTCCGCAATTGCGACGTGATGCGATCTTGGCTGTGTATCCCATGTTTCGGCGAACCACAGACCTCGTCGGCATTTGTCTAATAGTGAAACGGTCATGGGAAGACGCTCAAACACCGGAGGTGCAACTTTTTTGACAGAGCTACACGCATCTTTACGAGTGCAAAAGCTTTCTCTGTATACCATTACGCCGCTCGCAATTCTGACAGCGAACTCCATACATAGTACTAACGTTCCATCGAGATGCTTGCAGCCGCGGAGGTGATGCCCAGGTGACGGCATGGACCGCCTTGGCGAACAGGTATGAAACCAGCAAACATCCACGGGCGACCCTTGTTTACCCACAAGCAATGGCCTGGGGCAAGTAGCTCGATGCAAGACGTGATCGATGCAAGACGTCGAGACACCACGAAAACGACATCGTAATTTCTTCCAAGGTTCAAAGACAGTGCGCGAGTCTCAGACAATGAACTTCAGGCGCGCCACAGGATTCTGCCGCGCTAAGGTTTGTCGCAACTGAAACTCGCTAACAGTGCATCACCAAAACTTTTGTTGACACTCCTGGGCTTCGCTCACAACACATTTCCTGCATTCTCGCATTTCTAAACCAACGTTCAAGCATCTCCTCAGTATCTCGACATCTCCTGCACTTCACCTGAGCCAACATGTACAACATGAACTCTGCACTCAATATCACACTCAAGCGTAATGCTGCACAGGCACATCTCTCCAATCTATCGCAACCACAAAAGAAGATCCAGGAGTATGTCACCGACGAAGACTTTCGCATTCCTTTACGGCCCGTGAGCGAACCAAATCACTCCCGTCCCCTCACGGAGCAAGAGTGGATGAGGCTACATACCTGGAGCTGGCACACACGATAAAGCTACAAGCAAGAGCACGGAAGATAACAACCAATATCATGTCGTAAGGTCGCTGAATCTATTTTTGGGGCGCTGAAAAGATACCAAAGCTGCCAAACGCTGGACGCTTGCCACGATGCCTGGAGGTCTTCAGCACATTGCAGACGGCTGGTTGTCATGTGCAAATGCCTGGATTGCACTAGCTCAGCGATTCTCCTTGAGGCGAACCAGCGTTATTGGCGGCTTACCCTCCAACTGAGGTATATGCAAACTGCTGCATT
The DNA here is from genome assembly GCA_009982855.1 of Lizonia empirigonia. Taxonomy (NCBI): domain Eukaryota; kingdom Fungi; phylum Ascomycota; class Dothideomycetes; family Pseudoperisporiaceae; genus Lizonia; species Lizonia empirigonia. Next base: position 42,509 of record JAADKA010000020.1, read on the forward strand.
GGTGTAAACGAGTGGTCTAGCAAGCATTTCTTCCAGCCGTTCATCAGATAGCCCGTCCAGTCACCGTAAATGCGCCGTACGCTGGCTTTGCCATACCTAGTTGGCTATTTCAGCCATAAGGCCACCGATCTCCTTGTGCGACACATTGTCAGCATCAATCAGTACGGCTATGGTATGTGAACTGTCGACCGCCATAGTGGACGAGAAGGCAGGTAGCAGTGAGTGCCTCCAGAGCTTCGCTGTTATAATGGGAGAAGTGTGTGGTGGACGGAGGACTTGAAGAGTTTCGTTGTGCATGGCGCTGACTGGATCCACTTTACTTACCCCGCGCAAGAGGGGCACGCATGCTTTCATGATGCAGAGAAAGTGGGCTATAAGCTCGAGCCACCCACGAAAATCAGCTATGTATTAGATATCACACAAGTAGAAGCGGGGTACTAAAATAATAGTTAAAGGTCTTCTATAACGTATTCCATCAGCGAGTGGCGCGCATCAGCGAGTGTCGCAGAATTCTCTTGGCAACCACCATCTACCTTCAACACAACATGTCTTCATCAAACAACGTGAACTCAGTCTATCATGAAGGTGCAGTTGAACTTGCACTTGCAGCTTTCCAATATGGCCAATTCCGAACGCAAAAAGCTGCTGCTGACGCCTTCAACGTTCGCCCAAGGACCCTCAACCGACGCGTACAAGGAATTTCTGCACGACACGATTGCACCCCAACAACCAAAAGCTTACTGCGACTGAAGAGAAGACGATTGTCTGATATATCCTCGAGCTTGACTCACGAGGATTTGCGCCCCGGCTGTGCGAGGTAGCAGATATGGCTGATAAACTACTGGGTGTACGTGGTGGTGAGCCAGTTGGCAAATGCTGGGCTGAGAGATTCGTAACGCGATCAGATGAGCTCAAGATGGCGTTTAATCGAGCAAAGGATCACCAGAGAATACTCCAGGAAGACCCAGAGATAATTAGCGCGTGGTTTAAGCTGGTGGAGGACACCAAAGCCAAGTACGGCATCCACGACGATGACGTGCACAACTTCGATGAGACAGGCTTTCAGATGGGCGTTATTGGCTCAATGAAAGTGGTTACAGGCGCAGAGAGACGTGCTCGACCAAATCTTATCCAGCCAGGCGATCGCGAGTGGGTTACAGTCATCCAGAGTATCTGCGCTGCTGGGTATGCAACCCCACCTTTCATCATCTATAAAGGGCGCGTCCACATCTCTGCCTGGTATGAGGAGGCAGATATCCCGCGTAATTGGAAGGTCTCAGTCTCTGAGAATGGCTGGACTAACAACGCTCTTGGTTTAGAGTGGCTGAAGCATTTTAACGCGCATACAAAGACGCGCAAGGTGGGGGTGTACAGGCTACTCATTCTAGATGGCCATGAGAGCCATCTCAACCAGGATTTCAAGGATTACTGCCTTGAACACAAGATTCTCACTCTCTGCATGCCACCTCACTCATCGCACATCCTCCAGCCACTCGATGTGGTCTGCTTCTCACCGTTAAAGAGGAGATACTCTGAACGCGTTAGAGTCTTGGCATGTCGACGCGTCTTCCATATTAACAAAGAAGGCTTCTTACCAGCCTTTAAAGACGCGTTTTTCGACGTGTTTACAGAGAAGAACTGTCGAAAAGCTTTTGAGGCATATGGATTAGTCCCTATCAACGCGAAGATAGTGTTGGATCGCCTTGAAGTGCGGCTGCGTACCCCACCTCCACCTCTACTACAAGAAACACTATGGCAATCAAAGACACCAAGCAATACGCACGAGTTTAGAACCCAGTCAAAGCTAGTAAGCAACTACTTCACTCAGTCACCTATTACAGCTCGGGCTGGCTTCTCCCAGCTTGTAAAGGGTGCTGAGCTGATGCTTCACCAAAACGCGCTTCTGGCTGCTCGGAACAAAGAGCTTGAAGAACAATTAGCAGTAATCACTAAAAGAAAAACTCGCAAACGGAAGTATATCCAGCAGGGTGGTACTATAGAGTATGGTCAGGCAGCATCTCAGGTAGCTGGAGAGGCTTCTATAACGGCTAGCCGATCGAAGAAGGCTCGTGGTCGTGGTGATCAAGGAACAGCCCAACCAGGTCTACGGCGCTGTGGAAACTGTGGTGGGACTGGGCACAACGCTCGCACGTGCAAAAAGGATACAGAAAAGAATTTTGAATCAGAGTTGAGCTCTATATGCACAGAGCTCTAGGTTGATAGTGATGAAATTGAAGAGTAGTAGAATGAGTTGGTACTGCCAAGAGATTCTGCGACACTCGCTGATGCGCGTCACTCGCTGATAGAATACGTTAACCCTACAGTGGAGCTGTGGACGATGTATACTGTTGGCGTATTGTTCACCGTCCTCAGAACTTATGCTCGGGTGTCAGCTCCTAAAAACTACAGTGACCGTGCACGCCGTGCACACCTTCGCGCCGTGCACACCCTCACCAAAAATCCACTATACTCCTCAACCCCATAACTCAACACCACGATGTCGTTAGAAGAAGCGCTTAAAGAGGCAGATGTAGCAGATGCACAAGGCAAACTTTCATACCAGGCGGTTGCAAAAAAATACAATGTGTGCCGCACAACTTTGTCGCGACACCACCGACACGTTGTCGCGTCGCGTGCTAACGCTGATCAACAACTGCTTAAACTCCACCCTACACAAGAGCGAGAGCTTTGTGAGTTCATAGTTGAGCTTACTGAGCGAGGCCTACCTCCTACAAGTCAGATGGTACAAAACATGGCTTCTGAATTGGCTGCAGATAGGGTCTCCAACTCGTGGGTTACTCGCTTCCTAGACCGTCACCGCGACCAGCTCCTATACAAATGGGCCAACGCTATCGACGCACAGCGCCTCCACGCCGATAGCAGCGAGAAGTACACAAGATACTTCAAGCTTGTGCACTCCAAGATCACCGAATACTCGATTGAGCCACGGCACACGTACAATATGGATGAGAAGGGCTTCGCAATTGGCGTACTCAATAGGCGCACCAAACGAGTGTTCAGTAGGGCTTCTGTGGAGTCAAAAACAAGGCGCCAGCCTATGCAAGACGGCAACAGGCAGTGGGTGTCGATACTCGCAAGCGTCTGCGCTGATGGTTCGGCACTGCCTCCAGGCATCATCTATCCAGGCGCTCCTAACGAGATACAATCGACCTGGGTAGAGGATATAGAAGCAGAAAAGCACTCAGTATTTGTTACTGCAACGCCCTCAGGCTGGACGAACGACGAGGTCGGCCTTGCCTGGCTGGAACAAATCTTTGATCGCTATACTCGAGAGAAGGCGCGCAGAAGTTGGCGACTACTTATAGTAGACGGCCACGGCTCGCATATAACCTGGTCCTTCATCAAGTACTGCGATAGGAATAGGATACTGCTACTAGTGTTCCCTCCTCACAGTACCCACACGCTGCAGCCGCTTGATGTAGCACTCTTCTCACCTCTGGCTACAAGCTATACAAACCAGCTCACTAAACACGTTTACACAACTCAAGGCCTAGTAGGCGTGAAGAAGCGTGACTTCTTCCACCTATTCTATAAGTCCTGGACGGAGACCTTTACCCCAAGCCTCATCCTCAAGGCCTTCGAAGTCACAGGCCTATCGCCACCCAACGCAGCTGTAATCGTCGATAGGTTTCGGAATAAGCGCAGGCAGCTGCCTCGTACACCTTCACCAATTGCAGCAGATAACTGGAAGCAAGCTATCCAAATTCTGGGCAAGGTGGTAGAGAATCAAGACGCAGAGGAGGTGCAGCGGTTGCGGCGTACTATCTCTCACCTCTCCGCCCACACTCAGCTTGTACAGCTTGAAAATGAAGGCCTGCGCAACATAATTGGAGAGCTTAAGCCCTCTAAAAACAAGCGGAGGAGGTTTGACCTGCAGCATGATAAGGAGTTCTGTAGTGCAGCTGTTCTTTGGAGCCCTCACAAGATCCGCCAAGCCGAGGATCGCTATAAAGCCAACAAGGAGCAAGAGCTGCAGAAGAAGGTAGATAAGGCTCATCAGAAGAAGCTTCAGGCCCAGAAGAAGCTTCAAGATGAGCAGGACAAGCAGCAGAGGAAGGCAGAACGAGAGAGGGTGAGGGAAGAGAAAGCCTACAGGGAGGCTGCTAAGAAGGCTGAGAAACAACAAAAGAAACAAGAGAGCGACGCTACCAAAGCTATCCAATTGCCCTCAAGAGGCAAGCGCAAGGCTTTAAGTAAGCCTTGTACAGAGCCTGCAGCCAAAAAACAGCGTAAGCGTGGTGCAACTCGCGTTGTAGTTGAAGCGTCGCCGTCCCCAGCACCTCCACCAGCTACCACGCGCAGCGGCCGCGCAACAAGGCCAAATAAGAAATGGGAGCAGGGCATGCACTGTAGGACCTATTAGACTGTTATAACGAAAAACCTCGCAATAATATCTATTGTATGTGGCTCTGCAGCCTCATTTTTCGGGTGTGCAGGAGGGTGCCAAGGTGTGCACGGCGCGAAGGTGTGCACGGCGTGCACGGTCACTGTAACGTAGGAGACGGGCGAGTCGGACACTGTGCCAAGCCCCCACCAAAACCATCTTAACTACTACTATACACGCGATGTCTCAACAACGCCATGATTTACTAGCTTCAAAGGAGGCTCGAATACAGCTCGCAATTCAGGCTATCGAACGCGATGCGACACTATCTCAGAGACGAGCTGCATCAATCTACAACGTCTCACATACAACACTAAGCGACCGACGCGCTGGAAAGCTGTTTCGACCTAATTGCACGCCCAATTCAATGAAGCTACTTAAAACAGAAGAGGATGTGATTGTACAGCATATACTCGACCTTGATGCGCGAGGATTTCCGCCTAGGCTCGCAGCCGTTAAAGATATGGCTGATTCCTTACTTGCTGAGCGTCACCGCGACCCAGTTGGCCAAAACTGGGCTAAGACCTTTGTTAAGCGTCGGCCAGAGCTCAAAGTCAAATTCAATCGAAAGTACGACTATAAGAGAGCCTTATGTGAGAGTCCTCAGCTTGTAAGAGACTGGTTCCGGCTGGTAGAGAATACGAAAGCCAAGTACGGCATCCAGGATGAAGACACCTATAACTTCGACGAGGCTGGCTTCATGATGGGCGTTATATCAACTGGCGCAGTAGTTACAGGTTCTGAGCGTCGAGGGCGGCCAAGGAGCGTTCAGCAGGGCAACCGGGAGTGGACTACGGTAATCCAGGGCGTCAACGCAACGGGGTGGGCAATTCCACCCTTTATCATCTTCCAGGGCAAGAACCACCTCTCTGCCTGGTACAAGGAGGAGAATCTACCTCACGACTGGGCTATCGCGGTCTCTGAGAACGGCTGGATGACGAACGTGCTTGGTCTCCAGTGGTTGAAGCACTTTGACAAGCGTACGAAGGGGCGCACTGTTGGCTCACACCGACTGCTTATAGTTGATGGCCATGAAAGCCACGACTCGCTCGAATTCCAGCAATACTGCAAGGAGAATAAGATTATCACTCTCTGCATGCCTCCTCACTCATCGCATATCCTGCAGCCACTTGATGTGGGTTGTTTCTCGCCGTTAAAGAAGGCGTATGGGCGCCAAGCCGAGATCCTGATTTGCAACCGGATTAACCACATCACTAAACTTGAGTTCCTACCATGCTTTATTGCTGCTTTCAACGCTGCGATTACAAAGAGCAATATCCTAGGAGGCTTTCGAGGCGCTGGCTTGGTTCAGAAGGTCACCAGGTTGGAGCTTGAAGTGATGTACCCATACTCCCATGCCGAGCCCGTTCTCTCCTTCACTCTCCATCAACATATTGACATCCATCCGAGCTTGCATAACTACCTTCTCTTTTATCTCGTCAACTATATCCTCTCGCCAAACCTGCTTGAAGTGGCGGAGGAAGTTGCGAGTATGGTAGTGTAACTCAAGCCAATGCTCGCACTCGATCGGATGCCACACCATCGGCTCCTTCTCAACTACCTCAGGTACTCTAGCTGCAATAGTAACAGCTTGCCGACGCGGCCTTGAAGGTGTTGACTCCGCCGATCGAGTTGTAGTTGGTGACAACTGAGTAGGCGACTGCTGTGAAGAAGCTTGCATCTGCTGCAACTGCTGCATTAACACCATCTGCTGCATCTGTTGGATCTGTTCAACCACAGATAGAGGCCTACTAGCCTTCTCTTCTGCGCTATCTCGCTCTCTTTTGTATGTCATTAGAGCAAGCCTGACGCGATCGCTCGGCTCGTTGATAGTACAGCGACCTTCTGCAACATCTTCCGCCCAGTTCGACAGCTGCCGACTCAGCACTGGATGATGACTATCGAAGCGCGGCGGAGTACTCAGCTGTGGTACCCAGCACGTCTTTAAGTAGTTATGACATTGCCTATTATCACAGCGCCATCTGTCGATGATGGCGAGTACCATTGGACTAGCGGCTTGCTCTGTCGCTACAACACCAGGCAGAGCTCTCTCCTGCAGCATCGTCGCAGTGGCTGCTCGAACGCGCGACGGCTGTACCTGCTGTACCTGCTCTTTCTGCTCACTCAACACCAGGTCAAAGTCGACGTTGAGGGCTTCGCTCGATTCGAAGTCCAACTGCTTGGCTAGCTGCTTGAATTCACCCCAGGCTAGGTACCCATCGCGCTTTATCGTTTTCTGCCGTCGCTCACTTTTTGCCTGTTTATTTGGGTACACTACTACAGTCAGGCTTGTAACGCTGATCTTTCTTGGAGCCAAATCTATCACCACATCATCTACCCACCCCCACACATCTAGCAGCACCATCTCGTCAACTTTGACACCCATAAAGCTGTCAGAAGCCACCAGCGGGTGCCTGGTTAGATCACCAAGGCAAGCGCGGTACCTTACACTTGCAACAGCTTCAAACTCTTCCCAAGAGACTCCTTCATCGCCGACAGCACCAGCGACGGCGGCGACAGCTTCCTCATCCTCCGGGCACGGGTCAACCGATTCTTCGAGGTCGTTGTCCTCATCCTCTACGCCTTGACCAGTTATCACCTCCTCCCTAAACACTGTATCGCCCGCCTGTGCCTCAGTGGCAAACTGGCTCGCTTCTGCTGCCTCCAGAGGCTCGGGTTCGACGCGCACGCGCTTCTTCGGTCGCTTATTACGAGCTGTAGACGGTGAAGGATTCTCCCCTCGTTCGAACGGTGTAGGACGCTTCCGCTTCCGTTTACTAGTATCTTGTGTAGATGGTGGAGCAGCTGGCTCCTGTGTGGCTGCCGCATCAGCGGAGGTCTTCTTTGAGCGCGTCAGAGGCATCACAACACCGAAAAAAGCCACGATAGGCCAAAATTGAAGCCTTAATATTGATTAGAACTATTCAGAAGGCTGATAATAGCCTCAGTATCTTATTTGTATGAGGTTTTGGTGAGCAGAAGATCCAGTCGTCATCCCGAGCCCTGCCCCGCACGCTAACCAGATGCCACAGGTATTTTGCAAAGGACCCATATAGCAGATTTGGAATACCACGAGACGACGTGCCCGCATCAGATCACAGCGAAAGGCTTGGCCAACGGACAGACATCAGGACTTGGTATTAGACACGTGCAATTTCTAACATCCCTCAGGAGCATTGTAACGAGCAAGTCGGACAACGCCCAGCCCAGCTTCGATTCCCGCACAGTTTGCGATACCGCTGCTGCAGGACCTTAGGTCATGCAAATGGCGGAAAAGATCAGGTCGTACGTCTCATGCTGTCGTGCGAAGGATCGTTACAGTCGGGATCCAGTACAACACTCCACGCGATCAATCCAACTCGATAAGGATAGGCGACTTTATACCAGATATGTCTGCCGAAGTGTACCAAGAATTGACAGAGGTTATTATTGCTCAGAACAACGAGCTTGCTGTATGCATGTCCGAATTGTGGACCCTTTCGGCCAATGCCATCGACCCCTTCTACACTGAGTCTGAAACTCCCGTAGCAGCTGCTATGGAAAATCTGACTATCCGCCACAGTTCTGATACTGTGCGCGGCCCAGACACTCCTATTCCGACTGGAGGTGTCGAAAATGGCAATGCACCGCAAAGTGATTGGAACAACCAACCTTCGATCTATGTAAACGACTTGCTCCCAGGGACACCAACCAGCGACATCCTCGCCGTGTATGCACCTTTTAGCCAACATCACGAAGACGAGGCCAGCAGCGCTGCTCCGAGCGAGGGCCCCTTCCACATCGATTCCTCTGAAATAAACCACGCCAATCTACAAACGGACAATTCTGGAAGGTCTGGGAATTCGGGAAATTCTGGCGTTTTTGGCGTTACTCCGTTCGGCAACACTGCTCTAGCTACCCATAGGGTTGCGAATGGAAGCGCTCCCATTCATGACCTTCAAGCTGGAAGAAATACTTCTGATAGCACTCTGAAAGAAGAAGAGCTTCCAACTCGCTTGAGCAATTACTTGCCACAGGAGGATATCACAACACGGGAGCCATGGCACAATACGTGGATGGCCGCACCTTTTGGTTACGCTTCTAATGCCATGAACCGCCAGGACACTCCTCTCCCGACCGGCAATGTCGTCGAATGCGAGAGTGCAGAAGCGCAAGGTGGTTTGGAAAACTTACCTTCGGTCTATTGTAACGATTCTGGACTGTAACGGTTTGGGCCTCGCTAAGACCTACTCTGGTACAAGTTCGGTACTGCTCTCGCTACCGCACTCCCATGATCCCACAATCATATAGATAGCTGCCCTCCTTCAGAACTATATAGAACAATGCAGTCCCCCTCTTCCTTGTTCCTACTGTTACAGTTATGAGCCCGGCTTGCCGTTAATCGACTGCATTCACATCCCGCTTTAGTCAAGATATACTGTTATAATCAGTCTAACAGTAGAAGTCTATCTTAACAACAGCAGTCGTCGTACGCTACAGCCATGGCTACGACTATGAGTGATCTTCTGATCACGAAGACGACAGTGATTCTCGATCAACCGTCAGATTGGCAGAAGTGGATCTTCCTGCGCAAAGATAGCGCGCAGCGGAACGATCTATGGGCGTACGTTAATCCTAACGTTGCGCTAGAAACGGTACTCAAGCTCGAAGAAGAGAAACCCGCGAAGAAGGAAGCAGGTGCTTTCTACGGACGGGAGCGACAGGACGGCATGGTTTACGACCTCGAGCATCTCGATGAGCACGAATACGGAAGTACTCAGCCTGGTACACTAGCTACCAGAAGGAACTAACAAAGTTCGAGAAGAAAGAACTCGCTTTAAGGCAGTTCAACAGCGAGATCGCGACAACGATCTCAGAGCGTCGGCTACATTGGACTATGAATCTGGATACGCCGCACGCCCAATTGAGGAAACTCAAGAACCAACTCTGTCCATCGACAGCAGAGCGAGAGACTCAGCTACTCTCGCAATACATGGCACTTCGTAAGATGCCAAAGCGCGCCAATATCGAATCCTGGCTCGACAGCTGAGAGGAGCTCCTGGAGCTCATGGACGCGGCTGAGATGGCAGAAGTGAAGGGTACAAGGGCACAGCGGGACTTCCTCAACTCGGTACAATCCACTGATGATTCATGGGCTACATCACAAAGGATCGGCATGATTGCAAAGCAAGAGGAAGGAGAGTCCTTCTTACCAGCGGTTGATCTTGTAGGGCGATTTCGACTGTACTATCGTCAGATGAAGCCAGTGGCTTCAACGCTAGGAACCTTTGCGGCGTTAGGCGACTCACAGGAACCATCCCAACAATCTCAGCCGTCACAGGGTACTGATAAGCTTCGAAAGATTAACTGCCTGTGTGGAGAGAAGCATCGCTTTATCGACTGTCCGTACGTCAACCCGGCAAAGCGCAGCTCTGGCTGGAAGGCAGATTCAGATACGAAGAAGAAGTTCGATACCATCCGAAGCAGAGGCGATGACAGCAGAATCTCAGCCGTATTGAGATCAGTAGAAGCAAAGCTCGCTAAGCAAGCTCAGCAGAGCAAGCATCAGTCAGCTGCCTTCGACGATGGAACCACGACGAGTGGTCGAAGCTCAAATGCCTGCCTCCAAGTCGGTGCAACGCAGCAGCCGCCATCGCTGCTAACGCGATGGATACTCGACCCGGGATCGAACCTACACGTGTGTAATCATCGAAATTCGACTTGGCGTAAGCTTGCAGATGCCAAAATTCATGATGAGATCTTAGCTGGAGGTCAGCGTATTCCGATCAAGGAATGGGGTGAGGTTGAAATCACGATCAACACGCCTCGCGGAACATCTCCAATTAAACTCACGTGGGTAGCGTATATCCCAAGCTTCTTTACCTCTCTTGTCGCACTCTCACGATGTCGTACGATGGGGATTGAGTTCGACTCAGGTCGAGACTGTCTATACCAGAAGTCACCTAAGAATGTCGTGTGTAAGCTTAGTCCTGAAGGAGGACACTGGCTGATGGATTCGGACAAAAACGAGAGACCGCGTGTAGAAGACCTGTGGTCTGGGAATGTGGCAGAGTCTGTCAATGCGGCAGAAAAGAGAAGGATTCAAGCGGTGAAGTCTTCATATGCTGATCGACGACCGCTTAAGCTAACAGCGGAGGAAGCCCACGAGATTTGGGGCCACCCCAGCGCTAAGGTTATCTCAAAGATCGAGCAGGGTGTCGACGGTGTGAAGATTGAGGAAGGCACAAGAGCGCCAACTTGGGAGACCTGTACGACATGTATTGAAGCGAAGCTTCACAAGTTCAAGAGCCGAAGGCCTCCGCGAGAACCAGCTACCCGACCATTCGAAAGATTAGCTATCGATCTTGTACAGCTGCGTAAGACAGGCGAGCGATGCTACAACGGTGACGTCTGGCTATTCCATGCGGTCTGCCAGAATTGCAAGCTCCACCTAGCTGCATGCCTACCAAACAAGTCAGCACCAATTCTCCTAACAACAATCGAACGCTTGTTAGCACGAATTGAGACTCAGTATGGTGTCAAGGTCCGCGCAGTAAAGATCGACGGCGAGCGAGGATACAGCTTGCTACACCAGTTCTTCCTCAACCGAGGTATTGAGGTTGAACCAAGAGCTCCGTACACTGAGGAGCAGAACGGTCTCATCGAGCGCGCTGGCTCGACAATAATCGTCCGAGCTCGCGCAATCCGAATTGGATCCGGTCTGCCCAAGGAGCTGGCAAACGAGTGCGCCATGACCGCAGTATATCTGCTCAATCGAACACCAGTCGAATCTCTAGGCTGGAAGACGCCGTACGAAGTCGCAGGTGGTCACAAGCCTTCGATGGCTCACCTGAGCAAGATAGGCGCACAGGCGTACTACCTCAACAACAAGCTAAAGCGTGGCGATAAGATGGAGTCTCGAGCGCTTATCGGCCACTTGGTTGGATACGATTCTACCAACATTTTCAGGATATGGCTCCCAGAGTCACACACTGTTATCCGCACCCGAGACGTCGTGTTTCGTTCGAATACGAGATACAATGGAAGCACAGTCTACGCAGATTTAAGGGTGGCACGTACAGTAAAGACAGTACTTGATATCGCCGATTATGAAGGCGAGATAGAGGAACTAGAGATCAGCGAGCTTCTGGAGCTCTCTGCTCCGCTTGGTTCGCATGGCACTGAGATGCCAGAAGAGGATGAAGCACATGATCAGTTGATAGAAGAGCTATTACAGCAGTCAGCGAAAGGAGATCAGGGCCTACCGACGCCTGAGGGCACACAAGCAAGATCAATTGAGCCAGGAGGATCATCAGTCTCACCCGATGCGAGAGGAAGGAGAAGTAGGACCGCGAGCGTTGAAGAAGAGATCAGCTTGCCAAAGGGCTACGAGCCAGTGCAAGGGGGTCAAGAGGCGCCGAATCGTCGCGAGAACAGCGCGCCAAGGCGGACGGATCCTGCCATCACGTCAGATAACATCGTTGCCGGTAAACGTACCAGAGGCAGCGCTCATGCGGCGTATCTCTCCACTTTCGCAGTAACATATCTGTCGACCTTTGCCTCAGCAATCAATCCAGTTAAAGGACGAGAGCTTCACGAGCCTGAGAAGGTTCGCCTCCATCGAGATTATCTGCCACCTCCACCGAAACGTTGGTCAGATCTCGAACGCCATCCTTTTGGCAACCGCTTTAAGCTTGCAGCGCAAGCTGAAATCGACGATATACTAAGAAAGGGCTGTTTTAAGCTAGAAGCTCAGGAAGAAGGCGTCGCCGAGGGTGAGATACTGCCGTTGATGTGGGTGTTTACCTACAAATTCGATGAAGACGGCTACTTCACGAAGTTCAAGGCGCGCTTAGTCGTAAGAGGAGACTTACAACAGGTGTACGAGGACACGTATGCGGCCACGCTAGCAGCTCGAATCTTCCGATTCCTTGTTGCTCTAATGGCTGCCTTTGGCCTAAAGGCCTTTCAGTATGATGTTCTGAATGCGTTCCTAAACGCAAAAGTCAATCGTAAGATCTACGTACAGACACCAGAAGGCTACGTTGATCAATTCGGTCCGCTACTACGGTTGTGGCGAGCCTTGTATGGTCTAAAGGAGGCGCCGCTGTTATGGTACAACAATCTCTGCACTTCGCTACAGAAGATGGGACTTAAGCCAGTGCCAGGAATCCCATGTTTGTTTACAAACAAAGAGCTTATTGTCTTCTTCTACATTGACGATATCGTGGTTCTGGTTCGACTAGAAGATCTCGCAGCTCAGGAAGAGTTTGAGCGTGCGCTTAAAGATCGATACGAGATACGTTGCCTAGGTAAGCTTAGCTGGTTCTTAGGCATCCGCGTCGTACGCGATGAAGAGCAAGGGAAGGTTTGGCTGTTACAGGACTCGTTTGTCGACAAGGTTGCGGCCAGCTTTAAGCTGCAGAAGAAATCCGGACGATACCCAGCAACGCCACTCAACGAGGGTTCCTTTAGCCCAAGTGACGAGGAACCGAACGCCGCGCGTACAAAGGAGTTTCAGAGCCTTACTGGCTCACTAGCATTCATCTCATGTATCACTAGGCCGGACGTTGCGAAAGCGCACTCAGTTCTCGCACAGCATCTTCAGAATCCAAGCCAGAAGCACGTCGCTGCCGCCAAGCACGTTTGGGAGTACCTGATAGGTACTCAGTACTATGCTATCTGTGCTACAGCAATTCGAACCGAGAGTGCGTCGTACATCACAGAGGGTGAAGCAATCGAGGCAGGAGTAGAACCGTTGTTCTTTGGTGCCTCTGATGCTGCCTTTGCCGACAATCTCGAGACGCGCAGAAGCTCGCATGGCTTTATGTTCAAGCTATACGGGATGCCGATTGACTGGAAGGCTACAGTGCAACGCTCAGTCACGAAGTCAACAACAGAAGCAGAGCTGATGGCTCTCTCTGTTGCAGGGGCTGAGATGGAGTGGTGGCAACGCGCGTTTAAGAGCGTCAAGTTTAAGCTCGAGTTCACGCCACAGCTCTTGTGCGACAATACGGCTACGGTTAGTATTGTTACGAAGAGAGAAGATCGGCTTCAGACAAAGCTTCGTCACGTGGATACTCATCAGATGTGGCTCCGCCAGGAAGTCGAGCAGAAGCGAATACAGGTCAATTGGGTGCCTACAGATCAGATGCCCGCGGACGGTTTGACCAAGGTGCTACCTCGTCAAAAGCATGAGATTTTTGTCAAGCAATTAGGGCTTGAAGATATCCGGAGTCTTATTACTCTAAGAGAAAATAAGGAAGCAGAGAAGGGAGTTAAGCTTTCAGTGTGGAACTAGAGTGTTTTCTTTTTTCTGTTGTTTTCACATCTCTGTTTATAGTCAGCTACTTGCTGAGAGCCGTAGCTGAGAGGGTGTGTAACGGTTCTGGACTGTAACGGTTCTGGACTGTAACGGTTTGGGCCTCGCTAAGACCTACTCTGGTACAAGTTCGGTACTGCTCTCGCTACCACACTCCCATGATCCCACAATCATATAGATAGCTGCCCTCCTTCATAGCTACTCAGACAATGCAGTCCCCCTCTTCCTCGTTCCTACCGTTACATTACAGAAGGGAGATGGGTTTGGATGACCATGACCGCTAAGCTCCAAGGCTGAGAGGGTCGTTTAGACGAACGATTTCTAGAGAGTATCAGGCATCTCAGCATGAGGTTAATGATTCCGATAACGATAGAGGGTCTACTTGAAGGCTTTTGGTTGCAGGATTATCTATCCTGTCCTTCTGTTTATTGGTGGGAAGGATTGCGCTGTTTGAGGGTGATGGAACTGTGGAGCCACTCCTTTAGTATTTGCTTTTAGTTTGGGTAACGTACCCCACGGGCGAGTCGGCCACACGGGCGAGTCGGCCACTGTGCCAAGACCCCACCAAAATCTACTATCACGAACAGTAGAAAACGGTCCTTAACGGTCCTCAACGGTTCTGTACAGTACTGCATAGTAGTCTATATTAATTAGAGACTATTTCTACTTCTTGTTTACAGGTGCGCGAGTTGTGCCCAGCCTCACCGCAGCGTCCACAGCGCCTTTGAGTCGGCTCGCTGCCCTCAGCGCGCGCGCTCTTCTTTGCCTTCTTCCCATCACTGCGCGCTGCAAACTCCTTCAAGGTAGTTAAGCGCACGCCCTCTTCAGCTGTAAGAGTACCCTCAGCCTGTATACGCTTTCTCTTGCGTGATTTTCGACGTGAGGCGGCCTCGTTAGCCGCCTGAAGCTCCTTGACTTGGTTGCTCATCAACACCAAGGAATGCGCCATCATCTCTGCGCCTTTAGCAAGCTTTTCAACCGCCTCAACCATGTGGGTAGGCGAACTATCAACGTGTCTCTGAATCCTCTCTCGAATCAGCGTCGATTGCGACCCAAATTCTAGGGTATTGCTTGGGGTTTTAGACACCCAGGGCGCGACGTCGGTGGTGGGTGGTGTGGGTGTACGCAGGCGGACGTCAAGCTTCGATATCACCGCCTCCGCGTTAAGTGGGACCAAGCCAGCGCCTTGAAAGCCTCCTTGGATATTGCTTTTAGTAATTGAGTCCTTAAAAGCAGCGATAAAGCAAGGCAGAAACTCAAGTTTGGTGATGTGGTTAATCCTGTTGCGCATCAGGTTCTCGGCTTGGCGCCCATACGCCTTCTTCAACGGCGAGAAACAACCCACATCAAGAGGCTTCAGGAGGTGCGACGAGTGAGGCGGCATGCAGAGAGTGATAATCTTGTTCTCCTTGCAGTACTGCTGGAAATCAAGCGAGTCGTGGCTCTCGTGGCCGTCGATAATGAGCAAACGTACTGTGCTAACAGTACGTTTCTTTGTATAGGCGTCAAAGTGCTTTAACCACGCTAGGCCAAGTTCATTTGTTGTCCAGCCGTTCTCATAGACTGCAATAACCCAGTCACTAGGTAGATTGTCTTCCTTGTACCAGGCGGAGAGGTGGTTCTTGCCCTGGAAGATCACGAAGGGCGGGATCGCCCACCCAGTCGCGTTGATGCCTTGGATAACGGTAGTCCACTCTCGATTACCCTGCTGTACCGTCTTCGGCCGTCCTCGACGCTCAGAGCCTGTAACTACTGCTCCAGTCGATATCATGCCCATCATGAAGCCAGACTCGTCAAAGTTGTAGGTATCCTCGTCAAGGATACCGTGCTTGGCCTTTGTATTCTCTACAAGTCGAAACCAGCCTCGTATAACCTCAGGATCCTCGCAGAGGGCTCTCTTGTAGTCGTACTTGCGATTGAACTTGACTTTAAGCTCAGGGCGACGTTTGACGAAGGTTGCAGCCCAGTT
Organism: Lizonia empirigonia; assembly: GCA_009982855.1. Lineage (NCBI taxonomy): Eukaryota > Fungi > Ascomycota > Dothideomycetes > Pseudoperisporiaceae > Lizonia > Lizonia empirigonia. Next base: position 58,184 of record JAADKA010000020.1, read on the forward strand.
GACGCCTACCGACGGTTGGCCACGCTCCTTGCGCAGTAGATCAGCCATATCCTTGACAGCAGCAAGCCGTGGCGGAAATCCTCGCGCGTCAAGATCAATTATATGCTGAACAATCACGGCCTCCTCTATTAGACGAAGGTTTGCTGAGTTGGGCGCGCAATCGCGTCGAAACTGCTTTCCAGCGCGTCGATCGCCGAGTGTTGTTCGAGAGACGTTGTAGATAGCTGCCGCGCGTCGCTGAGAGAGTGTCACGTCTTGTTTGATAGCCTGAAGCGCAAGCTGTAATCGAGCCTCCTTTGAAGCTGGTAGCTCGTTTAGTGGTTGATTCATCACGTTTCTACTGTTCGTGATAGTAGATTTTGGTGGGGTCTTGGCACAGTGGCCGACTCGCCCGTGTGGCCGACTCGCCCGTGGGGTACGTTATAGTTATAGCTAATCATACGGTTCATCTACAAAGAGCCACACCTCAGGGTCACTCTGAACCCTTCAATTCGTCCCGTGCTGTCCGGAGTATCTCTTTCATCTCAACGTACAGCTTCGGATTCGGATCCTTCCATCTTCCGCCGCCAGGAAATACCTTCCTCCGCAATTTGTTGACGCAAGGTATTAATGGTTGGTAATACTCCGTGAAGTGTTCCAGGGTAGTTTTGCGAAAGATATCATCATCGGACACTGTGCCTAGCTTCAGCTTGGCTAATTCCTCTGTGTTTGCGTAGTTCCATTTGTCAAACTGTTGGACCACTCGCCCCTGCGACCCGTTGTAGTGAATGCATATCCAGAAAAGCACCCAAAAGAAGGACTCTAGGTCGTGCATGAATGAATGTTGCTCGTCATCATGAAGTACACCAATTGCCATAAACGCTCGTGTGCCAGTCTTCCCTCGCGCCCCTGACACTTTCTCGCGATTCTCCTTGATAGCAAGGTCCAGGTCGATTAAAAACGCACGCCAGGAGGGATTGTCCTCCTCTTCATTCACCATAAGGTTGTTTGGTGAGATATCGCATTGTAGCATGCCAGCCCTTGTTTGTAACGACTCGTATCCTGCGATGCAGCCTTCCAGTGCAGCCAGAAGGCTAACTCTAGAGCTCGCCATGTAAATGGGTTTCCCGTAGTCTTGGACAATAACGCGGCGGTGTATTCGGTTCGCTGTCGCCATTCCCCCTTTCACTGGAGAACTTGAACAGGTTCGCTTGCTGGGCGGCAACGGCGCGTCTGTGCAGCTCGAGGATCGCTTTTGTCCGGCGGCGCTTCTGCTTCTGCTTTGCCGCGAGGTGCGGCGTCCTGCTGTGCTTGGGGGCAGCATTGTGCTTTCTGGCGTGTAGTTCGTTGCTCTTGTTATGTCCAGGCTTTGTCGGACGTTTGCGCGGATGTTGTCGTCCTGGCCGCCCACAAGAACCGTCTCATGATGATAGTATCTCGCCACATTGACCACATCCTCCTTTTCGGTTGCCTCGCGCAGCAACTCTCCTTCCTCCTCACGCTCTGGGTACTGCCATGAGTCTTTGATGACAAGAGGCTTTCGTGACTCATCACCCTCGCGATGGGCTTTCCAGCAAGTCGTCGCTCGGCCGGCGATGCAAGGTGATCGCTGTATCACCTTTTCGATAATAAGACGTTCTTTCTGGTTGTTTCGTTCAATCTCGATGTACCGTATATCTCCAGCCGTGATAATGGAAGGGTCGAACCCGAGCTGCTCCTCATTCAGCCAGAGAAACCCAAGCACTGCGGAAACGAATCGTAGCCCGTCTTCATGGATGTTGAACTGCGAAGAGGCAATACCCCCTAGTCTGTCGAACTCCCACAGCCGCATGCGCGATCCACACAACGTGAAGCCAAGCACGAAGCGGCGACTGTCTTGAGCGGCAAGGACTTCTCGTGCGTATCGTCCGAGGTCGAACCATGCTTTAGAGGCTGTGTCGGCAAATGGGTTGCTTTTGAGTTCCCCCGGGACGAGGATCTGCTTCCAGTGGTATTTGGAGTCTGCGCCGGCGCTCGGGTCGTCCACAAAGCCGATGTCTAACTTGCGGTCTGCTGTGGAGCCTTGCAAGGGTTGGTGAGGTTGTGCCAGCGGTCGCCGTCGAGGCCTAGAGTCCGGCTGGTACTCTCCTGCCAAATCCACGAACTTGTCCGTAGTCTCTGCGAACCAGCTCAGGACGTCTCGCTCCCTGGCCCCCTCAGGCCAATCCTGCCAGCCGCTCTCCTCTCGATACAGCGGATTGTCCCCTTCTTTGCATTTTTCGAATACAGCCTGCGCTGCCGGCTCGAGACTGGCGACGTTGCCAAAGAACGCTTCTTCGAAGCCAGGAACCCCGACGTACATAGCCCCCAGTTCCTCTTTCAGCACGTCATCTACGTATTTACGGTGCTCATTTGAGTTGACGAAGCTGCTCGTGTTGCGGAGCCATGGCGTCTGTGTGATAGACGAGGGAGGACGGGGAGGGGGGGTCGATTCGGCGACGAGATCGTAAAGAGCATCCCAGATCTCTTCATCAGGTGCACACCTGACGACTCGTTCGCATAAGATAACAGTGCGCTGAATATCGTATGCTTTTAATGTAATATTAGGAGTAAAGCGGTCGATATCGTCAAGGAGCGTTGCGTTTCGGGACTTGGAAGGGAGCTGATGAGAAGCTGGAAAGTTCTGAAATGCTAGTAACAGATTGCGCAATAGGTTTTTAGAATCTACCATATATCAGCGATAGAAGCGAGATCAAAGTGCTAGGGCTCACTGTTCTTAACGATAAACAGCACCGCTTCCGAGAGGCTCGGGATCTCCATCTCTGCCTGCGTGGATTTGAACAAACCGCGAAAAGAATCTAAGCCCGAGCCTATAGGATTATCGTTGATTATGTTCGACCTAGATATGGAGGCCATTCTGAGAAAGCCCAGCAAACGACGCGTCCACAAAAGATGTTTTAACACAGGCAGAAGGATGGGAGGCGATGTCGCGAGTCCGAAGGCTGGGCCGGCAAAACGTCGGCGTCTTTAACGTGCACGGACAGCTCATGCCCGGAGACACCTCGTGCCCCGCCGAACACCAAGCCGCGTCTCAACACCACAACTTCAACGCACTATAACGCTACAGCCATGGCACCTATCGACGATGCAATTGAAGATTTGAAATCGCGTGATCCACGAGAACACTTTACATTGAAGGAAGTTGCTGAGAAATATCAGGTTAACCGCTCAACGCTGGGGCGAAGGTGGAGAGGCGTGACAGCGTCTCAGGAGGATGGATACTTAAATCAACAAGCTCTTGGCCAACAACAAGAGCTAGAGCTCATACGATATATCACAAAGCTTACAGAGAGAGGCCTTCCTCCCACGAGAGAGATGACCAGGAATTTCTCATCTGAAATAGCCCATCGGCAGCTGAGCGATCGATGGGTTTCTCGCTTCATCACCAGACACCAGATCTATCTAATCTCAAAGTGGACCACCGCCATGGATCGTACGCGCCACCTGGCTGATTCTGAGTCAAAATACCGTCTCTACTTCGAGCTACTGCATCGAAAGATCACCAAATATCACCTTGAGGCTCGAGATATATACAATATGGTTGAGAAGGGCTTCTTGATTGGTATACTTGGTAGATCGAAGAGGATCTTCAGCCGAAGGATGTGGGAGAAAGGGGAGGTCAAGGCATCTCTCCAGGATGGATCACGCGAGTTTCTGACACTCCTAGCATGCTGCTGCGCTGATGGGAGCTCGTTGCCGCCAAGCCTCATCTATGCCGCTGCCAATGGAGCTATCAGATCAGCCTGGGTAGAGGATATCAAGGCAGGAGAACATGAGGTATTTGTCTCATCATCTCCAACAGGCTGGTCAAACGACGACGTAGGCCTAGCTTGGCTAGAGCAGGTGTTTGATCGCTATACAAAGCAGCGATCAGGGAGATGGCGATTGCTCATCCTTGATGGCCATGGATCTCATGTCACGATGGAGTTTATCGACTACTGTGATCGCCATAGGATCCTCCTTATAATCCTTCCCCCCCCATTCAACTCATACGCTCTAGCTGCTTGATGTAGTGCTGTTCAAGCCACTCTCTCAAGCCTACTCTAACGAGCTCACCAACCATCTCCACAAGGCTCAAGGCCTTATTCCAATCAAGAAAGGGGACTTTTTCCCACTCTTCTGGAGCACCTGGATATCCTCCTTCACGGAGAGCGTCGTATTGAAGGCCTTGGAAGCTACTGGGATCTGGCCGATGGATGCCAACGTTATCCTTCGTAGATTTGCCAGCACGCCAGAAGCTGAGAGAAGCTCATCATCAGGGCTCTCTGACAATGATTGGAGAAAGATGGATCGATTGGTTCGAGCTGCTGTCACTAATAGCTATTAGTATGAGGCAAGAAAGCTGTGCTCAAGCGTTCACCATCTCTCTGTCCAGAAGGAGCTTTTAAAGCATAAAGTAGAGGGTTTAGAAGAGGCTCTTTTATGCAAACAGAAGCATAAGAAGAAGGGTAAAGCTCTTGACCTTCAACAGCGCCAGGAGAGAAGCAGTACGGGAGCGAGATAAGACGGAGAAGAAACTCCAAAAAGCACGGGCCAAGAAGCAGCGTGAGGAGGCTCGACTGCAGCGTCAAGTTGAGCTCGAGGAGAGGCGTGTGGAGAGGCAGAGGCTCAAGGAGATGAGGGAGCTTGAGCGAGCTGAGAAAGCAGCTGAACGCGCGCGCAAAGTTGGAGCTCAACACCAGAAAAAAGCCATCCAACAAGCTCCACAACGCAAGCGACCAGCCTCACAAGAGACCTTATCAAGCAACAAGCGTCAAAAACGCGCTGGCGCTGCTCACGCTGGCGTTCAAGCTCGAGATGAGCCATCTGCTGCTCCAGCCAAAGTCACATCACGTGGCCGCAACGTCAACCTCCCACAAAAATATAGATAGTACAAGTTGATCGCAAGCATCTAATTACTATAACACTATGTTTTTATCAATATTGAGCTATTGTGCGGCGTTGTATAGCCTCAATCTAAGTTTGACCTCTGGCAGAGTCCAACTAACCACTAAAACGCAAGGGTCTTCCGAAACGCATGAATGTTCTTTGTTGTCGTGGCAAGATTCTTCGCGGAAGGATTTAAAACGAGCAAGGTACCAGCTTGGCAGACACTTTGAGTGGCTGTCGTGTGGGCATTGCGTGATTCTTGGCGAACTTCCGCGAACACCTTGTGGATTCACGAACGGCGCAAGTTTGCGACGTCGGCAGCAGGCAAGACCATATAAGACAGAGAATTCGATGGCCAAGACTGTACTCCACAACTCTGGCAAAAATCGGAATCGAGATGGGCATCGAGGTGGCAGCGTCGAACGCCGGGCACAATGGGCTTGGTCGGTTTATACCGTACTTCAGAAACGAAGAAAACGTTCTCCGCGCAAAACTGGACTGTCTCCTCCTGCTGTGGATGTTTATTGCGGGTATAATGAAGGAGATGGATCAAAGTGCGACAACACAAGCCTATGTCAGCGGTATGAAGGAAGATCTGGCGCTGTACGGCAACGAGTTGAACTGGTTTCAGACCTACTACTCAATTGCTTATGCTATCTTCATTGTACCCTCGCAGATGGTACAGACAAAAATACGTCCATCTCTGTGGCTTCCGTTCGCTGAGATCTTGTGGGGCATCTTAACAATGTTGTGAGTGACATCGACCGAAATTTGCCAGCTTGGCAGGCTGATAAGACATAGGATGTACAAAGCGAAGAGTGCCACTACGATCTATATTCTTCGCTTCTTTCTTGGGGCACTGAGTGCTACGTCATGGCCTGGAATTACTGCACTGATTATGACATGGTACACACCGACAGAGCTGGCTTTCCGGCTGGCCACCTTCAACGTCTCCGATGTAGCTGGTGCGATGTTTCTCGGTGTTGTTCAAGCCGAGCTTTACGTTAATATGAACGGCGTGAACGGCTTGTCAGGATGGCAATGGCTCTTCATTGTGTCCGGCGCTATCACTATTCTTCTTGGCTTCCTTGGACTCCTGGTTGTGCCAGACTCGCCGGCCAACACACGTGCTGTGTGGCTTACACGAAGGCAGAGGGAGTTATCGCGCGAACGATTGGAACGCCACGGCATGCAACCTGCCCGACTGATCCCCCTGCAAGTGCTACTTGCGAAGCTGTCTCTGCTCGTCAGGCATCCTTTAACATATTTGTACATCGCCGCCTTCGCACAGAACGCATGGGCGCATCGGGCAAACTCTTACATCCTGCTGTATCTGAAGGGCGTCACCGATTCTTCTGGTCGCCAACTGTACTCCACATACCAAGTCAACCTTATTCCTCTTGGCGGATACGGACTGCAAATTATCACAAACGTTGGCATCAACGCGCTCGGTGACTGGAGAGGATGGCGCTGGCCAATCTTCGTGGCTTCAGCTGCAGTACACATCGCAGCATGCGGAATCCTGGCAGGCTGGCCAAACAGTCATCCTACTATCATGTTCGCCTACTTCCTGACCTACGCAACAAACGCTGGAGGACCAGCATTAATAGCTTGGCTGGCAGAGCTGCTTCGTGTAGAGCCTGAAGCTCGTGCAATAATCATTGGTATGAGCGTCACAATTGTGTACGTCGGTCATGCTACGATACCGTTGGGGGCCTGGAAAGCGACAGATTCTCCGCAATACCCAATCGGTTTCCCACTTGCACTGAGCTTTGCTGCCAGTGCCATCGGCGTTGTGATCGCCATGCGCTTCTTGTTTGTGAAACATAACCCAGGTTTCACCCAGACCGGTTACGGTGAATGCAAAGAAGTCAACGAAAACTACCGCATGAGAGAAGCTTCGAATGAAGCATCAGACGAGCAAGCCAGTGGGCGGGGACCCAAAGATGGCGTATTTTTCCATGATAAATCTTGATTGACTTTGGATCACTTGGTCCGATATTCCAAGCAAGTAGCGTTCGTCAATATGTAATTTGACTCGACAAGCTGGATTTCCCGAGAGGGTTTCTGGCAATCTTTTGCCCTGTAGCGGCATATTATGGTTGTCCTGCATTGTGCTCATCCATACCTGGCTATCGCCCAGGCCTAACAGAATATAATGGTCTCCCAGCGTACAAGTATCGCCAATATGGTCCGCACTGCAAAAATGGAACCCCAGAAAGGGCAACGTGTAATCATCATTCGCCGGATCGTTTACCACTTCATAGATTTCTGCTGGCTCTTTCAGATTTATGGGTATAATCTGCAGCTTTTCGCTTATTGCTGGTATCAGTGAATACTCTGTTATAGCATGAAGTGGCTGGACATTGTCGAAGGCATATCATACCAAGCGCCGATGAAGAGGACAAGCGCTGCCAAGAAAATGATCCTGGTACTTTTTCTCGGACATTGCCGAAGGCTTTCGTACTCGATGCGTGAATGCTGTCCGTAGAAGCAAGCAGCGAAATTAGTAAGTAGAGGGGCTGCAACAAATTCTTAACGTTGCTTGAATCCCACTTTCCTCTTCCTCTTATACTTTTTCCCTTCATTTCAAGGAGGCGATTGAACTCACCAGCGGGCTTGTGCGAACCCTGGTGCTTGTTGACCATTACGATTATCATTATCATTTATTGAGAAAGAATGACTCTCTCAGTCATGGCATGTAAGTGTGTAGATTGGAGTCTGCTCTACTCAGGAGCTAAATACAGGATTATCGGTCACGTGGTGCTAGCCTGATTAGGACAGTGCAATTCCACTTTCCAACATCATTTCTATATTTCGCCTCAGTCTGTGTCAAATGCTAAGCTATTGGTGCATAAAACGAGAACTGGCCCTTGAGGTCGTACTTCTCCTTCAAGGCCTTGAGACGATCCTGACGCCACGACTCATATCCATACCAGCTCTTTGGATCCTCATCTCCATATGCGTAGTTAACATAAGTGTGAAGCTCGCTGCTTCCAGTTCCCTCCCGAATGATCTCTCGGAGTTGGTTAACGTGTTGGATAAGCGAGTGACGCAGGCAAGCGAGCGACGCACCCTACCAATTTTGCGCACCTCTACACGCGTATATCTCAACCACCTTATAAGATAATGTATAGATATTGATAGAGTAGATTAAGCAGTATCTAAAGTATCTTTCTTGCACGTACGAGAGTTATGCCCAGTCTTTCTGCACCTCTTACAGCGCGCAAGAGCCTGGCGGCTAACACCTGATCGCTCTCCTCCTTGACGCTGGTCACGAGCAATCTGCTGGTCAGCCTCACGTTGAGCAAGTAGATCCTCTCCAGCTCCCTTTGTTAAGACCCCACGCTGCTGTATACGCTTTTTTTACGCTGTTTGCGCGCTGACGCTGCCTCATTAGCCTTCTCAAGACTGGTGATCCGATCGCGCATCAGCTCAGCTGAGAGCATCATCACCTCAGCGCCCTTCTTGAGCTGGTCAATCGCCTCAATGATCGAAGCTGGTGATGATCTCTTATGCCGTCGCACGCGATCACTTATTAACGTTGATTGAGCCTCAAGTTCACGTACGTTGCTTCGCGTGCGAGCCTCCCAGAGAGCCTCTGGTATAGCAGCTGGAGGAGGTGTACGCAGCTGCACGTCAAGCTTTGACAGTACAACGTCTAGTTGGAGAGGCACAAGGCCTGCGCCTCGAAAGGCTGAGCAGATATTGGCTGAGGTGAACGACCGACTAAACGCTGCCTTGAAGGCTGGCAAGAACTCAAGCTTGGTGATATGGTTGATGTGGTGGCTGATCAGGCTCTCAACCTCACGGCTGTACGCGCGCTTCAACGGCGAGAAGCAGCCAACGTCAAGCGGCTGCAGCAGGTGGGATGAGTGAGGCGGCATGCAGAGCGTGTAGATATTGTTCTCCTTGCAGAGCTCTTGAAACTCAAGAGAGTTGTGGCTCTCGTGGCCGTCAAGGACGAGCAGGCGACGCGCACCGACGACGCGGGTCTTCGTGTGAGCGTTGAAGTGTTTCAGCCACTCCACTCCTAGCTCGTTTTTCGTCCAGCCATTGTCGCTAACTGCAATCACCCAGTCGCGTGGGATCTCTGCTTCCTCGTACCAGGCAGACAGATGATACTGGCCAGCGAAGATGAGGAACGGCGGGACTGACCAGCCAGCAGCGTTGATGGCAGCGATCGCCGTCACCCATTCACGGTCGCCAGGCTGGACAGTCTTTGGCCTGCCTCTTCTCTCTGACCCTGTCACGACAAGCTGAGTCGTAATCTTCCCCATCATGAAGCCAGCCTCGTCAAAGTTGTAGACGTCATCATCGCAGATGCCGTACTTGGCCTTTGTCTCCTCTACAAGCTCAAACCAGCTTCTGATCAGGGCTGGATCCTCGCATAGAGCTCTCTGCCTATCGGACGCTCGATTGAAACGCGTCGTGAGACTGTCTGTACGCTTGACAAAGTTGGCTGGCCACTTCTGCCCAACCTGCCCAGCGCCTCGCGCAGCCAGCAGTTTATCAGCCATATCACGTACAGCATCGTACGTAGGCGCGAACCCACGTGTATCCAAGTCGAGTATATGACTGACAATTACCTCCTCCTCACGCAGAGAGAGCTTCTTTGAGTTGGGCTGGCAATCGCGTCGGGCAGGTACTCCAGCGCGTCGGCGGCGGAGCGTGGCTTCAGCTACGTTGTAGATCGCTGCAGCCGGACGATTGCCCTGGATCTGTTTAGCATTAATAGATGAGATAGCAAGCTGAAAATCTGCTTCATTTGAGAGTAATTGAGTAACGTTGCGTGGAGCCATTGTAAATTGAGATAGGAGCAGTGCGCAAAGTTGGTGGGGTGCGTCGCTCGTTTGCCTGCGTTACTCGCTTACAGTGACCGTGCACGCCGTGCACACCTTCGCGCCGTGCACACCTTGGCACCCTCCTGCACACCCGAAAAATGAGGCTGCAGAGCCACATACAATAGATATTATTGCGAGGTTTTTCGTTATAACAGTCTAATAGGTCCTACAGTGCATGCCCTGCTCCCATTTCTTATTTGGCCTTGTTGCGCGGCCGCTGCGCGTGGTAGCTGGTGGAGGTGCTGGGGACGGCGACGCTTCAACTACAACGCGAGTTGCACCACGCTTACGCTGTTTTTTGGCTGCAGGCTCTGTACAAGGCTTACTTAAAGCCTTGCGCTTGCCTCTTGAGGGCAATTGGATAGCTTTGGTAGCGTCGCTCTCTTGTTTCTTTTGTTGTTTCTCAGCCTTCTTAGCAGCCTCCCTGTAGGCTTTCTCTTCCCTCACCCTCTCTCGTTCTGCCTTCCTCTGCTGCTTGTCCTGCTCATCTTGAAGCTTCTTCTGGGCCTGAAGCTTCTTCTGATGAGCCTTATCTACCTTCTTCTGCAGCTCTTGCTCCTTGTTGGCTTTATAGCGATCCTCGGCTTGGCGGATCTTGTGAGGGCTCCAAAGAACAGCTGCACTACAGAACTCCTTATCATGCTGCAGGTCAAACCTCCTCCGCTTGTTTTTAGAGGGCTTAAGCTCTCCAATTATGTTGCGCAGGCCTTCATTTTCAAGCTGTACAAGCTGAGTGTGGGCGGAGAGGTGAGAGATAGTACGCCGCAACCGCTGCACCTCCTCTGCGTCTTGATTCTCTACCACCTTGCCCAGAATTTGGATAGCTTGCTTCCAGTTATCTGCTGCAATTGGTGAAGGTGTACGAGGCAGCTGCCTGCGCTTATTCCGAAACCTATCGACGATTACAGCTGCGTTGGGTGGCGATAGGCCTGTGACTTCGAAGGCCTTGAGGATGAGGCTTGGGGTAAAGGTCTCCGTCCAGGACTTATAGAATAGGTGGAAGAAGTCACGCTTCTTCACGCCTACTAGGCCTTGAGTTGTGTAAACGTGTTTAGTGAGCTGGTTTGTATAGCTTGTAGCCAGAGGTGAGAAGAGTGCTACATCAAGCGGCTGCAGCGTGTGGGTACTGTGAGGAGGGAACACTAGTAGCAGTATCCTATTCCTATCGCAGTACTTGATGAAGGACCAGGTTATATGCGAGCCGTGGCCGTCTACTATAAGTAGTCGCCAACTTCTGCGCGCCTTCTCTCGAGTATAGCGATCAAAGATTTGTTCCAGCCAGGCAAGGCCGACCTCGTCGTTCGTCCAGCCTGAGGGCGTTGCAGTAACAAATACTGAGTGCTTTTCTGCTTCTATATCCTCTACCCAGGTCGATTGTATCTCGTTAGGAGCGCCTGGATAGATGATGCCTGGAGGCAGTGCCGAACCATCAGCGCAGACGCTTGCGAGTATCGACACCCACTGCCTGTTGCCGTCTTGCATAGGCTGGCGCCTTGTTTTTGACTCCACAGAAGCCCTACTGAACACTCGTTTGGTGCGCCTATTGAGTACGCCAATTGCGAAGCCCTTCTCATCCATATTGTACGTGTGCCGTGGCTCAATCGAGTATTCGGTGATCTTGGAGTGCACAAGCTTGAAGTATCTTGTGTACTTCTCGCTGCTATCGGCGTGGAGGCGCTGTGCGTCGATAGCGTTGGCCCATTTGTATAGGAGCTGGTCGCGGTGACGGTCTAGGAAGCGAGTAACCCACGAGTTGGAGACCCTATCTGCAGCCAATTCAGAAGCCATGTTTTGTACCATCTGACTTGTAGGAGGTAGGCCTCGCTCAGTAAGCTCAACTATGAACTCACAAAGCTCTCGCTCTTGTGTAGGGTGGAGTTTAAGCAGTTGTTGATCAGCGTTAGCACGCGACGCGACAACGTGTCGGTGGTGTCGCGACAAAGTTGTGCGGCACACATTGTATTTTTTTGCAACCGCCTGGTATGAAAGTTTGCCTTGTGCATCTGCTACATCTGCCTCTTTAAGCGCTTCTTCTAACGACATCGTGGTGTTGAGTTATGGGGTTGAGGAGTATAGTGGATTTTTGGTGAGGGTGTGCACGGCGCGAAGGTGTGCACGGCGTGCACGGTCACTGTATCCAACACGTTACACCGCAACACATTCACATTTTTGTCGCCATATTCGGCTGGACCATCGACAGCTAATCCCAAAACTCAACCTTCTCAGTCGCCGCCTATCCTACGCAAGCGCCACATACCTCTGCAAACATTCCCTTTCCGGACTGCAAATGCAGCTCGAACACTAACTCTCTATAGTCAACCGTTAGCATTACTGCTCAGCGCCACTCTAAGACTGACGGGTACTGAGTAGCGAAGCTCCTAGGGCACCGAGAGTGAATGCAGGAGTGAAGCTTACCTCTGCTTTTAGACTCGCAGTGCCTAACGATACTCCGAGTCATTTGCCTTTGGACATATACCTCGCTTGCAGCCCTCACAGAGCGTAGACTCGTGCGGTAGTCCCTTCTTCCTGGCGACGTACTGTTTCTCCATGGCAATACCTGCCCACATCTTGAGCCTATATGCAACTCGATCGACGTAAGAACGCTCGTCCAGTTTGAGGTCGCCTAGCTTCTTGCAATATTTGCAGCGCTGATCGAACACTACAGCATTGTACCTGCCCTTGGAGTATCCCCTGATCAATATGGACACCTTCTTACTGCCCCAGCCATGATTAGAACAGCCGTTGTTGTTGCACCTGAACCTGCCCATGACGTTGGTCGAATATTTCTTGTTGGCAGCACTGTCGCTATCGTCCGTATGAAAGTGTGGCTCTGCAATCTCATCAGATACTGCGTTCACAACGTCCTGATGAAGAGATGGGAACATGTAGGAAGTCTTCTTGTGGGCCATTTTCGATAGCGTGGCGATCGTGTCGCGAGATGGAGCAGGGAGATGCTAACGCAAAGTCAGAAGTTGAAGTATATTTAAGCTGCATGAGGGATCGCTCTTACCAAAGGTTGCTCCGGTTTCGGGAATTCCACAGCTGATTCTAATCGGTTTGCACAGCTCAGGGTGTGTTCCCTAGATTTCGCAAGGAATCTTGCGATCGAGCTAACGTACTCCACAAGCGAGCCGGTCACTTAATTTTACACCAAAAATTGAGATTTTTGCACCATAATAACTCCACAACCAGATGATAGAATTGTCTAAAAATCAAAATGCTATGCTTTACCTATGTCAAGATCAGTTGCCCTGGAGATCTAAGCTCTATCCTTAACGTGTGTAGAGTTATTAGAAAGTACGCTAAAATAATCCCTGTATTTTGATTTTTGTTTAATAACACCGGTGCGACTGATACAGGATCCTAGCACTTCTATAGAATTGATCTTTACGTAGATGCAGCATAGTATTTCAAGTTTTAGACAATTCTATTCTCTGGTTGTAGAGTTATTAAGGTGCAAAAATCTTAATTTTTGGTGTAAAATTGAGTGACCGGCTCGCTTGGGTGACCGGCTCGCTTGTGGAGTACGTTAGCTGGAGTGAAGATCAGCATAGAGACAACAACAACAACAACAACAACAACAACAAAGTAGTTGAGTAACAAAAGTACCTTTTCTAAAGATGCGTAGTCGCAGAGGGACTTGAAGTGTATGGATGCTGAACAGCAAAATGAGGGAGGAGGTCGAAGCATGGGAGGTGAATGCAGGGACGATGTGGCTCAGACCTGCTATGTCAGTTGCCGCGCGGAATAACAACGAGGGCAGGCATACCTGGATGGAATGCCAATGGGGGTCTTGCAACACTCCCCAACTGAGCTGAATAAGAACTGTAGTGTAGCGGCGGCCAGGGAGGTTTGTAGACTCTCTAGGACCAGCAAAGTCTGGTGTTGAGGGGTTAGACAACGAGTAAAGGGGAGCGCCACTTAATAGTATTGTGTTATTGTTTACTGCCTTTGGCTCTGACGTAACTGAAAATTCTAGCAATGTTGTCGTTTGTTGCTGCGGCCCGGTGACCTGAGCAAACGGGCGTCTAGCGAATCACGGATTAGACTGCTATATCTCCGCCAAAGCAAGCAACTGTCGACAGATATACTATTGTCATATAGTTTACCTACAATCATGAGTGGTAATGTCGAAGAGTCAAGATCACCGGGACATCAAGCCTATGATCTATTCCCTTACTCGTGTGTTATACCTAGGCTAGTTGAGTAAGACAACTGGACAGCCGCTGCTTGCTACACGGTCGTATTATCAAGAAGTTTCCTTCCCCCTTAAGAGAACAGAAAGATTCATCCTGGATATTGCATACCGCCTCAAACCTGTGTCAACCGATCCAGATATCGACAGCGACATACAAAGCATGTGGATGTAGCTCTCTAATAAGGATAAGCTCCAAGCCTTCATCACGGCCATCAACCCACGGTTGACCATCACCTAGAGTTCATTGTGCATCCTTGGCGGAAGCTACAGTGCAACAATGGCAGTGCGTGCTTAGCTCGGGCTCCGCAATCTCAAGCATCGGCCGGAACACTTCTGTGCTAAACCACCAGCACCGACGCAATCACACCGCGACTCATGGGCTGCGGACTCATAGCGGTGTCACACCGTGCTCTCCTCTACCGCTTGCACGACGCACCGCCGCTAACCACGCCCAAGTAGAACGACTTCTGCTACGAGATCGGCCAGCAGCTACGCGACAACTTTGCTAAGCGTATATACGACTTATGCGCACAAGCGCTGGACCAGACCGCTAACACAGATGCGTCTCTGTGGGCGAGGCTACAGCAGCTTACAATGCCCACGACGACCGTGACATCAAGGGAGGCCTTGGGTACACCGGACCCAACCCTCTAGAGACGCGCTACACAAAAGGGTGTCGTAGTCATCCGAGACTCTGGTGATAGCAGCTCCGAATCCGCCTCCGCCTCCGACGACGATGACGGCTCTGATTCCAGCAGCGGCTCTGACGGACACACGGGCCACCTTGGAGATGAAATCGACAGCAACGAACAGGCTCCCGTAGGTCTTGCTGGTAAGGAAAACATGCAGGAGGTCGATCTCGAAGGCGAAGGAAAGAGGAAGACGTTGTCCACACGGGTGACGAGGCTGGAGAAGAAGATCCCGAGGCGACCACGGGTCTGCTAGAGCAAGTGTAGGTCCACCGAGAGAGTTGAAGAAAACTCAACACCCTAACCAAAATCATGCTACGAATGCAGCATGCAGAGGAAGCCGGATAGTGGAGTATGCATTAATGGGAGAGATGGCTTAACTGCGAGGCATGGACATATAGAAGACAGCTTCCGAGGATGGCCGCATCCCGCTCGAGGACCTGAAGCGCGGGCATGCCAACGACGTCATTAAAGTACCAGATGCCTGGCTGTTCACGCAGGATCTGGTAGCTTTTCTACACCAGATCGTGGGCACAATGACCATGTGGCGACGAAGGACAGACGGAAGTGTCTACGTGGAAGTAGAATCTCGAGAAGATATGCTGTCTAAGCTCCTTCGTGCCTGCCGTTAATGACCGTCGTAAGAACGAGATAGAAGCCGAGCTATAGAATATCAAGTCTAAACTGCAATTCTCTCCATGTGTTCCCAGTTCTGAGCCATCTGAGGCTCGTGGCTAAGAATCGGGGTACCCTTATACAACTGTAAGCCCAGGACACTTCACAAGTCATGTGGTCTATCCACTGACTAATCAGTCCACTACTCCAGGTATATACCCCGCATCTGGGATACATCCATAGATAGAACACACAAGCACATATGTCAGTAGCACTGGGATAGAACATGTGGTGAATCGTGTTGTCTATTGTGCTACGGGAACTGAGATCTATATCTCTGCCAGCTAGCGTTGTGGGCGCTAAGCCTCGCACGTACTAGCCTAGAGTGAGTGAGAGATGGGATAGAACCTGGGTCATATACCCTAAGGCTCACACAGTGGCTGACAATATACAACACAATCTACATCATCTATACCTCTACCCACCAGCTTACAACAACCCTTAAGAGTCGTTTTAGGCGAAGCTATTAATTCTCTTAAGCAAGTCAATCACCAATCGTTGCACAGCCTGCCCGTCGGCTTGTTCACAGAATGAGCTAAGGATTCTATAAGACTAGCTGTAAGTAGTTGGTGTGTAATGTGTGTCATGTTCTGACGTTGTGATCATATGTTTAACTGACAAGTCTGTGATCAAGGCTTATATACATAGGGTAGTACGCTGATTAGTCGGCAGATAGTTCATGTGACCATGCAAAGCACCCTGGGCTTACACTAGCCAACTCATGGGCTAAACATCAGAAGCTGGCGGAGTTGGAGAATGTGGTGGGAGGCATATTCTTGATGTGCAGGCCGCACGGGACGCAGTCCCGTAAGGCCAGAGTTTGCAACAAACAAATCAAATCAAATCAAATCAAGTCCCGCGAACGGCCCTACTGTTGGTATGTGCCCGCTAACACGGACCAGATGGTGCTGCGTGGAGAGACTTGATTTGGACTTGATTTGTTTGTTGCCAACTCTGCGTAAGGCCCAATGCTGGATCAGAAATATAGAGCACCTTTGTTTTCTACCAAGACCAGTTCATTGATGCACGCCTTAAACTATCAATTATTAGCAGCTTCGCAGTATCCCGCAAGGGATTTAGAGTTAAGAGCATACCCCTGCTGTAACGTACCTCACAAGTGAGCTGGCCACACAAGCGAGCTGGCCACCTGCGCCAAGACCCCACCAAACATACTATTGCGCATAGTATAATCGCGATGAGCCAACAACCAGACAATCTACTACCTTCAAAAGATGCTCGACTACAGCTTGCTCTTGAGGCTATCAAACGCGACGCGACGCTATCCCAGAGACGTGCTGCAGCTATCTACCGTGTTCGTGCACGTGCCGCCCGTATCGCGTGACGATCGCCAACTTCAATTTACGCGACAAACACTCTAACTTCGACACGCGACAACTCTATCAATATGGCTCGGATTAACGAAGCGATTGCAGCAATCGAATTGCGCGAGCCAGGAGATGATCTTGTATACCAGGAGTATGCTGATTGGTTTGGTGTAGATAGATGTACGCTGGCTCGAAGACACCAGGGCCGTCAGGGCACGCGACAAGCCAAAATCTTCGACCAAAAGAAACTTACGCCAGCACAAGAGGAGGAGCTTATACTCTATATTAGAGACTTAACAAGGCGAGGCCTACCGCCAACTAACACCATGATACGAAATTTTGTCTCTACGGTAGCCCACGAACGCGTTTCTGAGTCCTGGGTGACGCGCTTCAAGCACCGACACGAGGACGCGCTCATCTCAAAATGGGGCACCGCCATGGACGCTACACACCACTCAGCCGACTCATACTTCAAATACAAGCTCTACTTTGAGCTCCTGCACGGCAAGATAGAGGAGCATGAGATCCTGCCCTACAATAGCTACAATATGGACGAAAAGGGCTTCATGATAGGTGTGATCGGGCGCTCGAAAAGAGTCTTCACACGCAGCCAATGGGAGCGCAAAGAGGTCACCGCTGCCCTCCAGGATGGCTCTCGAAAGTGGATAACAACTATTGCTGCGATCTGTGCGGATGGGACTGCGCTGCCGCCGGGGCTGATCTACGAGTCTGCAAACTGTACGATACAAGCGCAGTGGGTGGCTGATATCAAAGCCGGCAAACACGACGTCTTTGTGGCTTCAACACCATCTGGATGGACGAATAATGACGTAGGATTGGCCTGGTTAGAGCAGGTTTTCGACCGCTGCACGAAGAAAAAAGCCCGCCACGGGAGAGAGTGGCGCTTACTTATCCTCGACGGCCACAGCAGCCACCTTACAGACAACTTTTTACACTACTGCCTTACGCGCAAGATCTTTGTTGCTGTATTTTCACCTCACAGCACCCATACGCTGCAACCGCTAGATGTTGTTTGCTTTAAGCCATTAGCTAACGCGTATTCAAAAAAGCTTGCAAACTTCACCCAACAGAGCCAAGGGCTAGTCCCAATCAAGAAGGGCGATTTCTTCCTGTTGTTCTGAGACTCCTGGCGTGAGAGCTTCACGAAGCGGACGATCCTACGCTCTTTTGCTGCTACTGGTATATGGCCTATGGATCGAGAGAGAGTGCTGAAACGCTTCCCACCGAAGCCGCCAAACAAGCCAAACAACAAGCCCGAGCCCACCTGGCGTGAGGCGGATCGCCTCCTACACGCGGCAGTTAACAGATCGTCGTCCGAACTCAAAAAAGTATCTACTTTGCTCCACCACCTCGCGAACCAAAACGAGCTTCTCACAGATGAGAATGAGGGCCTACGCGAGGCTCTCACCACCAAAAAGAAGCACAACAAGAAGGGCAAGGTGCTTGATTTGCAGCAGAGGCAGGAGTATCACGGTGGGGCTGTCTTCTGGTCCCCCCGAAAGATGGCTGAGGCTGAGGCACGTGATCGGACGAACAAGCGCCTCGCTAAAGAGGAGAAACTCCAGAAAGTTGAGATGACAAAGCTCAAGGCTGCTAACGCCTTATACAATAAGAAGCTTAAGGAGGAGAGGCGTGTGGCGACTGCAGCAAAGCGAGAAGAGCGCGAGAAGGAGAAGGCCGAAAAAGCCGCTAAGGCAGCTGCTCGAAAGGCAGCCCAAAACACCACTGCACCTATCCAAACTTCCCAGACGGGTAAGCGCAAAGCCTCACAGGTATCAGCTCCAAAGGGCAAGCGGCAAAAACGTTCTAGTGGTGCTGCAGCACCTGCTGAAGTCGCACCTGCTGTTCCAGCCAAGGTCGCCCGCAGCGGCCGCGCTGTCAAGCTGCCGACTAGATACACATAATCTGAGTAATGTAAATTGTTCGCCATAGTTAACATATCAATCCATCAGAAAATCTCGCGATAATAGCTATTGTATGTGGCTCAAAAGCTTCATGTTTTGGTGTGCAAGATGGTGGTTGGGGCGATCGTCACGCGATACGGGCGGCACGTGCACGAACACGGTACAACGTCTCTCGAGCAACACTCAGTAATCGCCTTGCTGGAACACTTTATCGACGCGATTGCACGCCCAACTCAATAAATCTCCTTAAGACAGAGGAGGATGTAGTTACTCAGCATACCCTTGACCTCGACGCGCGAGGATTTCCGCCCCGGCTTGCTGCTGTGAAGGATATGGCTGATTCTTTGCTGGCTGAGCGTCACCGTGATCCTGTTGGCCAGAACTGGGCTGCAAACTTTGTCAAACGTCGCCCTGAGCTCAAGGTCAAATTCAATCGCAAATATCACTATAAGAGAGCTCTCTGCGAGGATCCTGAGATTATACAAGGCTGGTTTCGGCTTGTAGAGAACATGAAGGCTAAGTATGGTATCCTTGATGACGACACCTACAACTTTGACGAGGCTGGCTTCATGATGGGCATGATATTAATTGGAGCAGTAGTCACTAGTTCTGAGTGTCGAGGACGGCCAAAGAGCGTTCAGCAGGGCAATTGAGAGTGGACTACAGTGCTCCAAGGGATCAATGCGATGGGCTGGTCGATCCCACCCTTCATCATCTTCTAGGGCAAGCACCACCTCTCAAGCGTAGATCGCATAAAAGGAAGCGTATACAGCAGCAGGGTATCTTAACAATTGAGGAGGGCGTACGACTGACAACCCTTAAGGAGTTTGAGGCAGACATGTCAACAATCCGTTCAGTCAGTTTGCAACCCTTGGCTTGAATTGAACTGCAAGAAGCAGGCCGAAAAATCTTAACAAACTGATTGAACTGTCTTCCAGCAAGGCTCGAACTGAACTGATCAGGTAACTTATTTAAACTGATTACTTTTTTACATACAAATTAGACTTCGCTATTGTGCCAATCCCCTAAGTTATACATGCTATCAATTGCCTCGTCGCTAAGTAGAGACTCTGCAGTCTCTCCTTCAACACCAAAGCCAGCCCGCAACCAAGCGCGTACTGACTGTATTGCTACTAGCAATTGTGATGAGATCTTCCTCCTTTTTGGCCGCAAAAGATCGCCAAGCTCACTAAACATACGCTCACAGTCGCAGCTGGAGGCGGGTATAGAGAGGACGTCGAGCGCGAGGCGCGTAAGGTTGGGGTAGTCGCGGCGGCGTGAGAGCCAATAAGTGATTGGATTGTCGACAGAGGGGACCCAGGGCTCAAGTTTCCAGCGCGTGTACTCATCCAAATCGTTGGAAACTCTAACGCCTTGATGAGGCTCCATCATAGACGCGATAGCGTCGTTGAGGTCGTTGTTTACACGCGCCCGTGGTGCTGCTGGCGCTGGCGGCGGTGCTGGGTTGTCCTTGTACGTGCCCCAAAGCGTCTGAAACGCCGACTGCGCTGCTACCAACCACTCTGGTTTATCCCTCCACGCGTTGTCGCAGTAGTGTTTGTACGCTGGATGGAGAGAGGTGGCAGCATAGTAGGCGGGGGAGTCATCAAGCTTAATGAAGTACTCGTTCGCCTTCGCCCAAGCAGCGCGGAGGTTGATGGCAATGTGGTCCTCTGGCGCGCCAGGTTCGTCGTAATTGACGCCGCTGTAGGACTCTACGCGCTCCTCGTAGCTAGATAAGATGGTCTCGAAGACAGGGATCACCTCAGCAAGTGAGCCAAATCGCTTGTAGGTACCGCGACCTTCAAGGCGCTTTGTTGCCAACTTCAGCGGTCGTAGCATCGCGAGATACTCGTTGACAGTCTGCCAATCAGCCGCAGTAAGACCACCTGAGCGCATCCAACGCTGCGCGTCAGGCTCTTTGTTGCCGCTCGCAGCAGCGTAGGCGTCCGCGTTGGCGGTGTTGGTAACATGGAGTTGACAGTAAGCGTTGACTGCAGACTGCAGCGTAACTGCGCGCTTAAAGCAGCTAAAGTATGAGTTCCAGCGCGTAACAACAGGCTTAATAACCTCAAGAATCTTGCGATCTTTGGCGGACAAGTCAGCGTTTGCGCGGTGTTGAAAATTGATAAAAAGCTCATGCTGCTGTGGTGTTTTGATGTAGTTAATAACGTCAAGCAGCACGCCAAGGGGACCATCTTTACGCCACTCTCTCATAAACCTCACCTCGTCACTAAGCTCCTCGGGCGCATTGTCATACGCCTGCTGATTGTTACCCCAAAGGAGCGTCTGCCCGATAAGGTTGAGTGTATGGGGACCGCAGCGGAGGCGGCGGTGGACTGGCAAGAAGTCGTAAATCTCTGCAACCACAGCAATAGCGGTGTCGTTGTTAGCCGCGTTGTCAAGTACAAAGTAACCCAACTTGGCGCTATCAACACCAAACTGCCGCAACGTTTGGTCAACAACCTCAGCTATCCTTACGCCTGTATGGGCACCTGTAAGCTGAGGAAGCGCAATAGGCAGATCTGTAAGCTCGCCTGATGAGCTCACAAAGTGCGCAACAATGCCTAAGAAGCCTCGCTTGCCTCCTTGCATTGTCCATCCGTCAAAGCTTATGTGTATCTTACTCAGCGCGTTGGACAGCTCAACAGCAACACGGGGTTGCAGGTAGTTGTAGAGACGCATAACGTACCTCGAGACACTGTTGTGGCTTGTCCATAGCGCAGTTACCGCCTCTGGGTTGGCTGCCTCCAACATAGCTCGAAACTCCGGGCGCTCAAACTCAGATAGTGAGTGGTTGCCTTCGACAAGCCAAGTGACCGCCTTAAAGCGAAACAGCTGTACGTCAAAGCCAGTAAGGGCGTTGTGTACATCCTGAGGCACCTTGCCGCCTGCCTTGTAGTATGAGCGTAGGGTGTGTTCCGTTGTAATTGCTGCTAGAGCCGCGGGTTTTTCAGGGTTGTAGATCTGGTGGGTGGTGTTAAGGTGACGCGCTGCCGTCGACGGCGAGGTAGTAGTGTCGTAGGTGCCGCTGCAGGCTTTGTGATACCTAAGATGGCAGATTTTGCACACAAAATAGACCTTGCTGCTGAACTGAGGGGCAGTAGAGTTGATGCGATAACCATAGGCATAGATCCAGCTTTTCTTATGCTTCTGCGGCACAAGCGGTGCCCTGTAACCAGGCAGCCTTAGCCAGATAATATCATCGAAGTTGTCAGCAAATCGCGTGTCAAACCCTGCCGCCAGCGCCTGCCCTACTGTGCTGTTGTCATTAGCTGAAGCAACTGTAGGAGCGCGCGAGGCGGCGGTAGGTGCAACAATAGCCCCCTCTAGCTGCGATTCACGCAGCTCAAGCTCGAACGCGTCATCCTTAGATAGCGGTTGACTCCCTTGCTGGCTAGCAGCAAGCAGCGCGCGTGGGGAGGACAGACGCGTTAGCGCAGGCGTTGATAATGCAGGTGGTGTTTGACGCGCTGGCGTTGCAGCTACCCGCGCGCGCTTTGTTGGGCGAATTTCCGGCGTTGCAAAGTCAAGCTGGGCTTGCCTGACCTTTTCGGTAGGTTTAATCGTACGCTTAGGGTGCGTCATGGCGGCGTTAGGGAGTAAATAGAGGGAAAATTGTGGGTTGCTCGCATCTACAGACGCGCTAGTTAGCGTTCCCACGGTACAAAAAGACGCTTATAAATTAAATTACAACACAAAAAGTTTTTAGCTTTAAAAGATCCTAAAGCAAATGTTAAGCCTAATTAGGCACCCTAAAACTTTAATACTATTAGGCCTTTCAGGCCGTTCAATCAGGCCTTTAACCTTAGCTTGAACGGACTGCAAAATTTGAGTGGTCTGGCTTGAATTGAACGGACTGATCACGTGTCAGGCCGGACAATCCGTTAACGGGAAACTGACGGATTGTTGACATGTCTGGTCAGGAGGCCTTTCTGGCGTGCACAATTACGTTATCTCCTTATCGCAATGCTCAGAAGCTCTTGCTTCATACTACCGCTGGTAACAGGTGTCGCATAGTCTAAAGAGCCTTACAGTAGCAAAATAGGCTCAAATCAGCCTTGACCCTGGTGTGGTGCTCAAATAGATGGAAGATCGCCACGCCGATCGCTACCTCGGCTAGCGCCAAGTAGATTAGCACGACCCACGCAAGTTAATTATCGTAATTGACCAACTGTGGCTGACAGCTCCGTGGCTGTGCTAGCTTGTGCAAGCTGGCCTGAACTTAACAAAACAGGCCGACACCAGGTTTGCGCAACAAATTCTGGCTTATCAAGCGACCTCGCACGTCTACATCCTACAGGCTCAGTGCGCCTCTAAGTGACATCACCTTAGATCATTGCGTAAGATACACATGCTTCTAAGTTTGCGCAAATGGATGCATTCCTTATGGAGACGTCTGAAGTCTGCAAGTAGCCTGGTACTCTTATCGCATCCAGCTTCCAATGCGTTGCTAACAATGGCTTCTACCTAGATCGAATCTGTCACAATTCTCATACACTACTTCTACGCCTTCCCACGTCGAAGTGAAGCTGCGCTACGAATAGAATCCGTTCGAGACGTATCCCCACTTTACGAAGCGTTCTCCGAGGAAGACGACGAACACGGCAATCCAATATTTTTATACTCATCTTTTGGATATATCAGTGATAACTACACTGCCTACTTTGGCCGATCCAAGCTCAGGAAGTACGACCTGACCTCGAAGGACATCAAGGAAAGCTTAGAGCTTCTCCCTGACGAGGACGTATACCCTGAGGCGCCCTTGGATATTACAACCTCTACAATACCAATAGACAGCAACGTCTTTCTAAAAGGTCCGAGGCTACACACGGATTTTGTTGGTACAGGACTATTACCGAAGCTTATCTTGCAGGAAGTCAAGATCTTAGAACGTCTCCAGCATGATCCACATCCAAACATCATCCGTTACCATGGCTGCTTGATCAAACGTGGTCGCATCGTTGGCATCGTCTTAGATCGACAGCCTATGACCCTTGAGCAGCGGCTCAAGGACGATATGCGTCATCTCGATGTCGAGACTTTGATGGGCAAGATCACTTCAGCAGTCAGCCACATCCATGCGTTCGCGCTGGCCCACAATGACCTCACGCCTATGAATATTGTGGTCGATGAAAACGATACACCCTTCATCATCGATTTTGGTTCGTGCCAACCTTTTGGCTGCGAGCTCATTACTGCTGGTACACCAGGATGGATTAATGAAGATTTCACTCATTCAGCGCAGGATCACGATGAGTTCGCTTTAAGCAAGCTTCGAACATGGCTTGATATGCAAGGACGGGACGGCATGAGGCAATAGTGCCATTGGCATAGAGACGCAATTGTATCGATAATCAAATACTGTCATCCATCTCTTCAATCCCACTTGTTTATGTAACCGTACCAAGCGCGTATCGACTGTGTTGTGTGCTACTAGCTAGGCCGTGGAACTTGTTGAGGTATTCGTCGGTGCAACGTATCGCGCAGATGTACGGCAAGTAGTGTTTTCGCAATCTCTCTGCTCTCTCACTCGTTGTGTCCGTCGGTTGCCCTCGCCGTCTACTGTCACTTTGATGGTAGTGATAAAGGTACACCTTATTTTGTTAGTATTGTCACATAACATGTGTAGCGTTACTCACATCTTGAAGAGGATAGCGAGGTGTAAGTGGCTGCTAGTGATGGGCCCGTGAGGTGATGTTCTCTGGATAGCGGGGAAGAAGGGAAGCCCACTTCGCTACACCCGCTCCGGAACAATGACTCCGAGGCTGAATGACACACAGGTCCCTACCATAATTGATCTTCACAAGTTAATTTAGAAACTCACAGTCAACTCGTTTAATTATGTACGAGTCACTGATACAACAACAAGATAACTCGCAGCCCAGCCTAGTACATCCGAGCTTCTGGAGCTCTCCACGGCTCGGGTGTACACACTGCCGTCGCTGGCTCTGGCGTGTCGCTTATCTGCACCACTTTGGCCTTCCGCTTTGAAGGACCTGCCTCTCTTGAACCTGCTTTCAGCGCAGAAAGGAGCGTTTCTGGAAGCAGTCCGTTTCTAGGAACAGCCCGTTTCTAGGAGCAGCCCGTTGCTAGGAGCAGCCCGTTTCTAGGAGCAGCCCGTTTCTAGGAGCAGCCCGTTTCTAGGAGCGACCCGTTTCTAGGAGCAGCCCGTTTCTAGGGATAGCACGTTCCTAGAAGCAGAGCGTTCCTAAAAGTAGAGCGTTCCTGGGAGCAGCACGTTTCTGAGCGTTTCCAGGACAAACACGGTAAGCGTATCAGCTAGTCTGCACCAGCTATCAAAAACTCTCGTGCTGGTTACGCTAGTACCAAAACAGTAAATGACCTAATTATGTGTATGGCCATCATATTTAGTAGCGGCCACAAAGCTCCCGCCCTGGACTTTTCTTAAATGTACTAGCGTCATCAACACCAGCGTTCGACAGTCCCGGCGTTGATGAAGCTACAGTCAGTAGCACTAGGGCGAGAATTTCACGACGTAAAGTCTATCCCTGCGGTTCGAACAACCCTCCGCGACGAATCGAATTTATTGCTTGAGGAATTTGCACCTCAGCGCCGCCAGTGATTAAAGTGCAATTAGTTCAGTAATATTCTTCAAATAACGTAAAGCACCACCGAGCCGGCAACTTTTCCTTGGCATTGCGAACACCATGTACAGAACAAGCAATTACTCACCACCTTCTGCAGAGCCTGCGTACGACGCACTTGCATCAGATGCAGAATCTTCTTCTGCATCTTTCTGGCACATACGAGCGTTGTGCCCAGTCTTCCCACAGTTGCCACAGTGCCGTTGACCTGGCTGGGCTCTTTCTTGACCATTACCTACACGCGCTCTCTTTGATACCGTACGAGCTGCAGTTGCGCTCTCAGCTACAGAAAGTGCTGCAGCACCATACTCTATTGTCCCACCATGCTGAATCTGCTTTCTTTTACGCCCTTTGCGCTTAGTAACCTCTGCTAATTGCTCCTCAAGCTCTCGTACACGAGCCTTGATGATTACATTTTCATGCAGCATCTCCTCAGCTCCTTTTACCAGCTTTGAGAACCCTTCCTGAGCAGATGTTGGTGATCTTACGAAGCGCTCACTTACGAGCTTTGATTGCGACCCAAATTCGTACGTATTGCTTGGGGTTCTGGATTGCCATGGTGTTTCTGGTAGAGGTACTGGTGGATGGGTATGAAATCGCACTTCAAGCCGATCAAGGACTACCTGCGCGTCAATAGGGACTAGTCCTGAGGCCTGAAAGGCCTTCCTGCAGTTCCCGTACGTAAACACGTCAAAAAAAGCGTCTCTAAAGGCTGGAAGGAAGCCTTCTTTGTTGATGTGGAAGATGCGTTGGGATGCCAAGGCTCGTACGCGTTGGGAGTACTTCAGTTTCAATGGTGAGAAACACACCACATCAAGTGGCTGAAGTATGTGTGATGAGTGAGGAGGCATACAGAGGTCAGGATTCTGTTCTCCACACAGTAGTCCTTGAAATCCTGGTTGAGGTGGCTCTCATGGCCGTCCAAGATGAGCAGCCTGTACGCAGACTTGTCAACAAACAAACATACTTGATAGTTTGATTTGACTTGTTTGCTTGTTCTCAAATCAAACAAACAAGGCAAGGTACTCAGATTTATCGAACAAACAAGTATTGTCATCGCCAGATACTTGAGAAGTTTGACTTGTTTGGTTAATAGCAGTACTGTATAATATACACGTTGTACGGTGCTGTCACAGGTTGTAGGATAAGAATGTGACATGTAACAGCATTACGTGTGCCAAGTATTTTAGCGTAGTGCCCCTCCTCCACTCTATGGGTACCTGTTAGCGCGTACTTAGCGCGTATCTGCGCGTCCCTTTCCTATCACTTGGCTTACTTTTTTGCGTATTTACAACCTACGATGGCGCCTAACGCAAGCGATAGAAGCAAGAAGCGCGCCGCTGCAGGTGCTGAGGAAGCTGAACTGCCTGCTAAACGTCAACGACAGCCAACCCGGCGCCTGCTAGAGAGCCAGTCAGTTCTGCCATCGCTGCCAGCAACCCAGCAACAGCTATCTCAGCGCGGGTCGACCCCTATTGACGCGCTATTATCGCCTACTCCTGCGCCATCATCGCCACCGAGGCTATCCCAACGAACTTCTCCACGGCGCAACATACCCCTCCACCCACTGTTTGTGGCCTCACAAGCCTTATCAGATGCGCCGTTTGAGTCACAAGTACGTGACAACAAAGCAAGAAACGCGTTGCTGCCGCCAGAGGAAGGCTCGATAGCTGCCACGGAGGCTTCGGAGGAGGTGGTCAATAGCCCTGTCAACGCATCGTACGAAGTGGATCGTCTTGTTGATGATTTTACGGGTATTGAATGGGCGCGGCTGCCTGGTTTGATGATGCCGCTAGTGCAGTCAACGCGCAAGAAAAGCTGGGTTTACAAGCATGGCTATCGCTGTGTGTTACAGAAGGACCCTAGGCGGGTATTTTGGGTGTGCCACCTATGTCACAAACAGCGCATTATCGATCGTAACGGGCCTGGAAAATATGAGGTTACGGACGCAATTACAACGCCAGCTACTCACCTGCGCAAAACCCATGGCCTTACTGCCTCCGGCGAGACAACAGCAGCGCCAATCGCCAACGGGCAGCGTTCAGTACGCCAGATGTTCTCTATGGGCAAGCCGTTGTCGCAAGACCAAGCCAACGCGATGGGCAATTTCGACGCCCAAGGCTTTCGTATGGCCGCTGTAGCGTGGCTTATAGAGAACAACCACCCACTCCGCGAGTTTGAGACGCCGGCGTTCAGATCGATGATGGAGTTTGCCAATCCAGAGGCGGCGAGAGCGCTGTGGGCGAGCCACAATAGCGTGTCGAGGTTCGTAATGAAAGTCTACAGCTTTATACAGCCGCAGGTGGCCAATGTACTGTCCAACGCTACTAGCAAAATCCACATAAACTTCGACGGCTGGACAGCTAAAGGCGGCCATCAGGGCTTTCTTGGAGCTGTTGCTCACTTTGCTGACGAGTTTGGGGCAGTACGTGACCTGCCAATTGCGCTGCCACAGCTAGCAGGTAGCCACTCTGGAGAAGTCATTGGAGACGTTGTTGCGAAGATTCTGCAGAAGTTTGGTGTCCGGGGCCATCAAATTGGCTGCTTCGTCCTCGATAACGCGCACTCTAATAATACAGCTGTCGCTAAACTAGCAAAAGTTTACAACCTAAACGCAACTGAGTGTCGTATACGCTGTGGCTGCCACATATTAAACCTCGTTGGCCAGCAGGTAATATTCGGAAAGGATAAGGAGAGCTACAACAACGCCCCAGAAGCTGCAACCGATGAGGCAGAGTTTATGGAGTCTTGGCGCCGGGAGGGACCCCTTGGGGTATTATTTGCTGTAGTCAACTACATCAAAACCCCACAACAGTACGCTTTGTTAGAGGACTTCCAGCGACGCACAAACGACGGGCAGCCAACTGAACTCCAGGAGCGCATTAAACAACCCGTAAAGCCCATAGTTACGCGCTGGAACAGCTTTGAAGCAACTATCCAACGCGCTGTAGAGCTCCGCACTGCCCTTGGGTTGTACATCAACTACCACATCCGCTGCGTCCAAACCGACGATCATCTCTCACAACAGCGTGGCAAGCCCCCTCCTAAAGGCATTCCCTCATGGATGCGCTCCGACGGCCTTACTGCTGCAGACTGGCAGATTCTCCTCGACTATCTACAGGTGCTAAAGCCGCTAAAGCTTGCGTGCGCAAGGCGAACGTTGATAGCAAGGTGGTCTTCTGGCGCGTCAAAGGACTCGTAATCGACGGCTTCAAACGTAGTTGCGAGATTTTCGTACGTATTAAGCAGGTACTCAAACACAGGGATGATCTCGTAGATAGCACCAAATCTGCCAGATTTTCCGCGGCCTTCAAGCCTTGCGCACGCAAGCTTTAGCGGCTTTAGCACCTGTAGATAGTCGAGGAGAATCTGCCAGTCTGCAGCAGTAAGGCCGTCGGAGCGCATCCATGAGGGAATGCCTTTAGGAGGGGGCTTGCCACGCTGTTGTGAGAGATGATCGTCGGTTTGGACGCAGCGGATGTGGTAGTTGATGTACAACCCAAGGGCAGTGCGGAGCTCTACAGCGCGTTGGATAGTTGCTTCAAAGCTGTTCCAGCGCGTAACTATGGGCTTTACGGGTTGTTTAATGCGCTCCTGGAGTTCAGTTGGCTGCCCGTCGTTTGTGCGTCGCTGGAAGTCCTCTAACAAAGCGTACTGTTGTGGGGTTTTGATGTAGTTGACTACAGCAAATAATACCCCAAGGGGTCCCTCCCGGCGCCAAGACTCCATAAACTCTGCCTCATCGGTTGCAGCTTCTGGGGCGTTGTTGTAGCTCTCCTTATCCTTTCCGAATATTACCTGCTGGCCAACGAGGTTTAATATGTGGCAGCCACAGCGTATACGACACTCAGTTGCGTTTAGGTTGTAAACTTTTGCTAGTTTAGCGACAGCTGTATTATTAGAGTGCGCGTTATCGAGGACGAAGCAGCCAATTTGATGGCCCCGGACACCAAACTTCTGCAGAATCTTCGCAACAACGTCTCCAATGACTTCTCCAGAGTGGCTACCTGCTAGCTGTGGCAGCGCAATTGGCAGGTCACGTACTGCCCCAAACTCGTCAGCAAAGTGAGCAACAGCTCCAAGAAAGCCCTGATGGCCGCCTTTAGCTGTCCAGCCGTCGAAGTTTATGTGGATTTTGCTAGTAGCGTTGGACAGTACATTGGCCACCTGCGGCTGTATAAAGCTGTAGACTTTCATTACGAACCTCGACACGCTATTGTGGCTCGCCCACAGCGCTCTCGCCGCCTCTGGATTGGCAAACTCCATCATCGATCTGAACGCCGGCGTCTCAAACTCGCGGAGTGGGTGGTTGTTCTCTATAAGCCACGCTACAGCGGCCATACGAAAGCCTTGGGCGTCGAAATTGCCCATCGCGTTGGCTTGGTCTTGCGACAACGGCTTGCCCATAGAGAACATCTGGCGTACTGAACGCTGCCCGTTGGCGATTGGCGCTGCTGTTGTCTCGCCGGAGGCAGTAAGGCCATGGGTTTTGCGCAGGTGAGTAGCTGGCGTTGTAATTGCGTCCGTAACCTCATATTTTCCAGGCCCGTTACGATCGATAATGCGCTGTTTGTGACATAGGTGGCACACCCAAAATACCCGCCTAGGGTCCTTCTGTAACACACAGCGATAGCCATGCTTGTAAACCCAGCTTTTCTTGCGCGTTGACTGCACTAGCGGCATCATCAAACCAGGCAGCCGCGCCCATTCAATACCCGTAAAATCATCAACAAGACGATCCACTTCGTACGATGCGTTGACAGGGCTATTGACCACCTCCTCCGAAGCCTCCGTGGCAGCTATCGAGCCTTCCTCTGGCGGCAGCAACGCGTTTCTTGCTTTGTTGTCACGTACTTGTGACTCAAACGGCGCATCTGATAAGGCTTGTGAGGCCACAAACAGTGGGTGGAGGGGTATGTTGCGCCGTGGAGAAGTTCGTTGGGATAGCCTCGGTGGCGATGATGGCGCAGGAGTAGGCGATAATAGCGCGTCAATAGGGGTCGACCCGCGCTGAGATAGCTGTTGCTGGGTTGCTGGCAGCGATGGCAGAACTGACTGGCTCTCTAGCAGGCGCCGGGTTGGCTGTCGTTGACGTTTAGCAGGCAGTTCAGCTTCCTCAGCACCTGCAGCGGCGCGCTTCTTGCTTCTATCGCTTGCGTTAGGCGCCATCGTAGGTTGTAAATACGCAAAAAAGTAAGCCAAGTGATAGGAAAGGGACGCGCAGATACGCGCTAAGTACGCGCTAACAGGTACCCATAGAGTGGAGGAGGGGCACTACGCTAAAATACTTGGCACACGTAATGCTGTTACATGTCACATTCTTATCCTACAACCTGTGACAGCACCGTACAACGTGTATATTATACAGTACTGCTATTAACCAAACAAGTCAAACTTCTCAAGTATCTGGCGATGACAATACTTGTTTGTTCGATAAATCTGAGTACCTTGCCTTGTTTGTTTGATTTGAGAACAAGCAAACAAGTCAAATCAAACTATCAAGTATGTTTGTTTGTTGACAAGTCTGCCCATCACGTACCAGGGCGTTCGTCGCGATGTGTTGCTGGGCCTCGCTGAGTTGCCCGTAGTGCACGATGGTGTCGACCTGACCATCGGACAATCAGAGCATGATTCGAACATCACAAGCCCCGCTGGAGACGAGCAGAAGATATGGCATTTGACACAAGCTGTCCAGACGGTGCTTGATAGGTGTGAAGAGACCATGCGCCGCACCGGCCGTCCGCTCTTGTGCTGGCTGATCACCACACGGCCATCGCCCTGCTTTCCGAAGCCCTTTAAGTTTCTTGCTCGAGAGCAAACTAGGAGGTATTATCGCCGGTGGCTGAAGTGTTTTCTTGCGTTCGTATTCCGAACATGGCGCATGGAGTCGGGCAAGCGCTCGATGCTAGCTGGCCTCCAATTCAGTCGGAAGCAATCGACCCGCTTGCACTCGATCTGGGATCATCGTCTATGGGACCATCGCATTGGGCCAGACCTATGGTCGGGCTTTGCAGGTGATCAACAGAGAAGGAGCGACGACAGGCGTGCGACTGACGACAGCCAGCGTGGAAGCGAAGCAGATGGACAGACTGACGATGGAGAGGCTGACGAAGAAGCTACAGACGAACAGGACGAGACAGATCTAGACGAGGAGCAGGACGTCGGATCGGACGTGGCAGATATATCAGGAGAGGATGAGGATGCACTGCAAAGCGACAGCAGTACCGACTCGTCCTTACGGGAGCCTGTCTTGAGCGACAAATCTAGTGAGGAACATGCTGCAGCTGCCGAGCTGCTGGAGCTCCTTTTCGAATTGTGCATTACATTCATGACGGAGGAGTTCAAAGACGGGCAACCAAGCTCAAGTACGCTCGTGTTCTACAGTGGCGTCCTCGCGCTGCAAGGCACAGGGGAGACATTCCGGACAGCAAAATCATTTACTCCTATCCTGTCGCAGCTTATATACGTCCAGCGACTGCTTTTCTTGGAGTACGCTCTGCCCTACAGGGCGTACCCACACATAGGCTTAGAACGACGGCCACGATACGGGCAGCTAGAGCGGTTGAACGCCGTGCGACTCAAGTACATGGTAGAAGGTGCCATGCATCCTCTCGCAGAATTCCAGAGTCTTCGAGACTTTGGTCGAGTGATTGGACGTACAGACGCTCCATCTTTTCTCTTCCGTTGGAGCGATGATGGCCAGACCATCTCACATGGCACCAAACACGTCACCATGGACAGTTTCCGCCGCTTCAGCGAGGTCTTCGTGGATGAAGCAGAGGATCTCTGCCGGGAGCTGATGTTCGGAGTTCTTCCGCCCCTAGATCTTAGTCAGGTGAAGGATGAGATCAGCAACACCAGCCAGGGTTTCTCATTCGTTCATCATCCTGACAATCATCTGTCGGAGGCCTATCTGGAGCTGTCTACCCGAGCTTGCACCACTCGCCGGAACGGGCTGCTAAGGGAAGGCCGCTGGAATTGGAAAGCGATCTTCCTCTATCTTAAAAAGGTGGAGGCCTTTCAGGAGGCAATGGCGGGGATGTGCTACACGAGTGGGGGCAGTTGCCCCGAGTCTCTGAACTATTCGGCCTAGAATGCGAGAACGGACCAGCGAGCGCCAGAGGCTTCTATGTGTACAACAGCCATGTTTTCTACCTCACCCGACACCACAAAGCGAAAAGATCGACCAATCGAGAGTTCTACGTTGCCCGCTACCTACCGGCACGTGCGAGTCGAGTTATTTATTACCATCTCGTTTACATCTGGCCCTTTGTCAGGATGTTGCGACGAGAGAGACGGGAGGACCTGTCAAAGCACAGCAGCACGCTTCTGTTCTGCTCTGATCAGACCCCGGATCGACCCTGGGAATCCCGCAAGCTTACAGCAGTCCTCCAAAGAGCCAGCTCGCAGGTGTGGGGATGGGTCGTCAACGCTCAATTATGCAGGCAGCTGGCCATCGCGATTACGGAAAAGCATGTAAAGGAAGTGCATCAGCGGTTCAACAGGTACGACGACAAAAGCCCAAATGCAGACATTAACATTGCATATGCGTGGCAAAGCGGCCACCGGCCTTTGCAGCGGGCAAATACTTACGGTCTGGACGGCGCATTCCCAACACACTTGCAGCCATCGCTGTTGCGTGTGTATGAGTGGGTCTCTGTCCGGTGGCATGAGTTCTTGCAACAGCCGACCAAAGGCTTCAGCTCGGATGTCTCAACTGGCGAAGGTGGGCTCCAGCAACAGTGTCGGACCCTACACCAAGGAATGAAGGTAGTGTTCCTAGTGTATGACCAGATCCCGCAGACAGAGATCGAAGGCACTGTCGCCACAGACCTCACAGAGGGGATCCGTATAAGAACGCAGGGAACATGGACTCACCTGATCAACGTGTACAGCCCACCCATAGGAGCGGGTAGGGAAACAGCGGAGGACATCGAAGCATGGCCAGACATCGAGAACCTCCTCCACGGAACCCACCCAACAACTGCAACACTAGTGATCGGGGACTTCAACGCGCACCACCCAGAGTGGACGGGAAAGGCTGCGCCCGGGGAACCGCAGGCGGAACGCCTAAGGGCAAATATGGTCAAATGGGGGCTCCGCCTCCTTAACGAACCAGGAGTACCAACGTGGAGGAGGGGACCCCTCCACACAGTCATCGACCTGGGATTCGCCAGCAGGGCGACAGCAGACAGAATCATAATGTACCGGCCAAGGGAAGACTGGGCTATTACCCGCGACCACATCCCCATCGAAATCCGCATAGGCACAGGACCGATAGCCAGGAAGACGAACAAACGTTTCGCCCTGAAAAAAGCTGACTGGGACAAGATCAAGGTTTCGGTGGGCCACGGGGAGTGGGCCCAGGCCACAGGCAGGTGGGCACTCGAGGGACTGATCAAACAGGTCGGAACTGCCCTGGAGAACCACTGCCCAAGGAAAAGGATTAGTGACAAGGCCAGACCAGACTGGTCCCCAGAAGCCACAGAAATCCTGGGAGAGATCAAAAGGGCAAGAAGGGCCTTCCAACGGGACCACACCGAGGACAGCGAAAGGAACTGGAAGTCACTCCGCAACCAGCTCAAGCGCACCCTGCGGTCGAACGCAAGGACGCGGTGGAGGAAAGTCGTGGCAGACCTGACAAATGACGACAACGAGGCCAACGCCCACAACAAGGGTCTGTGGAACCTGTCGAAATGGAGTAGAAAGGTTGAAGGCGGACAGGGGCAGTCAGTGAACGTACCCCCACTCCGAAGGCACGAACAAGACGAAGCGGAGACCTCAAACGGCGCAAAGGCCCAAATCCTGGGAGAACGGTTCTTCCCGGCGAGCGGGGCGGCGGACCTATCAGACATCGACCCGAACCAGACGTACCCACGCTTCGACTTATCACCAGAGATATCCCCAGACGAGCTCACGGAGGTTATAGCCATGCTTCCCAACAACAAGGCCCCAGGCCCTGACCAGATCCAAAACGAGGTGTGGAAGGTCCTTAAAGAAGACATAGCAGACAGCGCCGCTGCCGCGATTACTCAAATGCTCAGGGACGGAGACGTCCCCATGTGCCTAAAGGAGTCAACCACAGTGGTACTTAGGAAGGAGAAGAAAAAGGACTACTCTCTCCCAGGCAGCTACCGGCCTATCGCCCTCGAAAACACGATGGCAAAAATCGTCGAAAAAATTGTCGCAAACAAGATCACAGCCGCGATGGAAGACAGGGAGCTCACACCCTGGAACCAAATGGGAGCCCGAAAGAACAGGTCCACACTCACGGCGATGGAACTACTCACAGGCACAGTAACCACGGCGTGGGGTGCGGGGCAACCAGTGGTCTCGGTACTGGCGCTAGACCTAGCAGGAGCCTTCGACAACGTAGCCCACGACCGACTCACGTGGGTCCTCCGACGGAAGGGATTCCCAGAGTGGATAGTAGTATATGTGGAGGCGTTCCTCAAGAACAGACGGACGAAGATAAGCTTTAACGACTTCGACAGCCCATGGATAGAGACCAATACTGGCATTCCCCAGGGATCGACTCTCTCACCAATACTCTTCCTCCTCTTCATATCCGACCTCCTCCAGGACCTGGGTACAGTCCAAGACAAATGTCTGGGATTCGGGTTTGTAGACGACACCAACATCATGGCGTGGGGACCGTCCGCCGCGGACAACTGCCGGAGGCTCGCCACTGCCCACACGCGGTGCGAGCAGTGGGCATCGCGCTTCGGAGCTAGGTTTGCGCCGGAGAAATACCAACTAATGCACCTCACGAGGAGACGGAACAGGGGGGGAGACCTCCTCTCCACGGTTACGGTAGGAGACCAGCCAGCGGAGTTGGTCACATCTATGAGAGTGTTAGGAGTGTGGGTGGACCCTAAACTCTCATGGAAGACCCACATCCAGAAGGCAGCGGCGAAGGGGGAGGCAGCATTCCAAGCCATGTCCAGAATCACGGCGTCGTCATGGGGACCGTCGGTACGCAAATCGAGACTGATCTAAACAGCGGTCACGAGGCCAATCATGGTGTACGGCTCCCAGATATGGTCCGCTGGCAAGGGAGGTACCGGAATCCGTGAGACAGCGCTTCGAAAACTCCTCATCGTCCAGAACAAATGCCTACGGAAGACACTTGGGGCTTATAAGAGGACGCCAATAGCAGCAATCGAGAAGGAAAGTGGCACACCACCACTGGCCCTGTACATCAGGACAGTGGCACTACAGTGGGCAGTCACAACAGCGAACCACTCAGTCACTAGGCAAATCAAGACAGCACTAGAGGAGGTGTGGCAGTCCGCCAGGACAGGAGGATGAGCAGCGAGAAGGGGCAGACCAGCCAGACACATCGCCCAGCCAGCGACGGACATAGAAGGTGTGCGCCGGGCCGGCGCCACGATCGTGGAGGAAAGAGAGACCCAACGCCAGGCCTCGCTGGCCAGCATGGGAAAAGAGGGCAGGACCCGCGGCCGGCAGATCCAATCCAGGAGCAAAGTCAAGGAGATAGCCCGTGACTTCACAGAGAAATGGAAGGAGAGGTGGGAACGCGCGGCAGCGAAGCAACGCAGATCGGCACCTACATGGAAAGAGGGCTGGGAGTTCCAACCCCTCCACCTGTACGACGACGTCCCTAAACACGTGGCTACAGCGATCGTGCTACTCCGCACGGAAGTACTGGGACTTAAGGCATGGTTAGCGGACATAGGGGTGCCAGGTGCCGACCCAGCCTGCACATGCGGTCACTCGAGGCAGACCCTCACACACGTCCTCTCGTTTTGCCCGGACCAGAAGGAGGCGAGGCTCAAACTGATGGAGAGGGCAGGCACAACGGACCTTCCCCGACTACTCCGTGACTGGGAGAAAGTCGCGGCGGCAGGGAGATGGCTACTGGACACGGGGCTACTAGAGCAGTTCAGAGTAGCCCTTGAGGTAGAACAGACTAATACCGGGGGTGGTCCCCGTTTGCAGCTATAGGCTAAGAACCACACAAGCCCTTCTGCTCCCTTACAACAGGGCAGCACCGACGAGGAAGGAGCGGAACTTGCACGGAGAAACGCAGCGAGGGAAGAGGCAGGGGTGTTTAGCTCGACTAGAGCATGTTGGCCCTGTACACGGAGACGAGTACATAGTGTTTATAGACCCGAAAGGGAACCAGGTAGCACTCTAAATTAAATTATTTAAATTAAAGGGTAGGTGGTGGGCCCTATTCCAGGGCGGTACTTGGGATCAGCCTGTCAGATGGTATGATGAATAGATGTAGATGCAATTTTTGATGATATTGATCGTTGTGTCCTTTTCCCCACCGTGTTCGGCTGGTTCTAACTTGTTCGCTAGTGTGCCAAGCTAGGTGGTCCCTGCTCGATTATACAGATCCGACCTCACTATAGCTCGTTCTATCTGACACACCCCCTCAGCTTGGAAGCTCTTCAAGCTGACATTAATTTATGCGATTGTGAGGTCTTCAAGTTGTTCTTGAATCTCCTCAAGAGGTACGGTATTCGTTACCTCGCTGGTCTCTATATGAACCAGTCCAAGTTGTTGGAGGAAACCCTCCCATTTGCCCTTGGGGAGCACTTTTGTGAGTCCGTCGGCAATCATGTTCTCGGACTGCACATATTCCACCTTGATCCTTCCTTCTGAAACTTCTTGTCGGATCCAGTGGTTGTGGATATCCACGTGTCAAAGCTTGGTTTGGAGGCGGGAGACCTCCTCAGTTACCAAGCGTATAGTTTGTTTGTTATCGCACTGAATGGTAACAGTGCGGGCATCCAGTTCAATCTGGAGTTCGCGGAGTAGTCTTGAGATGAAGAGTGCCTCCTTGGCTACTTGAGAAAGAGCCAGCAGTTCGGCCTCAGTGGTTGATGTTGTTACTGTGTCTTGTTTGTTAGCTTTCCAGGCGATGAGTCCACCGAAAAGCTTTATTGCATATCCTTGGGAGCTCTTCCGGTCCATTGTGTTATCAGCGAAAGAGGCGTCGCTTGCAATCTGGAGTCCAGTGTCACCTCCAAGCTGTAGGGCTCGCTGTTTTGTGCTTCGAAGGTATAGGAGAACTCGGTCTGCCGCGTCCTGGTGATCGGGCCCTGGGTTTGACAGAAATCGAGCCAACCGGGATGTTGCGAAGGCAATGTCTGGTCTTGTAGTGACCGCAGCGAAGAGTAATGAACCAATCTTGCGTTGAAACTTGATATCGGATGGGGTTGCCAAATCCTTTCTAGGCTGTAGTTCTATCGCAGCCATTGGTGTGTCGTGTCGAAGACTCGTGTTGTCTGCCAGTCGGCTGATCTTGTCCGAGTAGGCGGCTTGCGATAGCTGAATTTTGCGTGTGGTTCGGTTCCGTAGAACTTCCATTCCAAGGAACCATTGGAGGTCGTTGCCTCCGGTGAAAGTGTACTTGCTTTGCAAGCTTTTGATAGCTTGTTGAGCCTCGTGCGATTTCTCCTTGTGATACGCGAGAATAATGTCGTCAACGTAGAAGAATATAATAACTCCATCCTTGATAAAGCAGCACGGCTCGTGAGGCACGGGTTGAAATCCTAGCGCTCTCAATGTTGTCGTGAATTCTTTCTGCCAGAGAAGCGGTGAGATGCGAAGACCGTAAAGTGTCTTGTTGACTTGTAGGATCGTTCCAGGCTTCTGGTAGCCTCGAGGCATTCTCATGTAGACTTCTCGGTCCATCGTTGCGTGGACGAACGCGTTTGTAACGTCGTATTGTTTGAGTTCCATGTCATATTGAGCGGCTATGGCCATCATCATTCGGAATGACCGGCTAGCAAGTGTGGCCGCGTAAGTGTCTTGCGAGGCAATGTTTCGTTGTTGATCGCCTCGGACGACTAGTCGCGCCTTGCACTTTAGCAAGCGGTGATGCTTGTCAAGTTTGTAGGTATACACCCACATGCAGTCAAGGATCTGTTGTCCTGTTAGTCGGATACTCTTTAGTGGTATTTCTGACCATGATTTCATGTTTCGGTGGCTTGCGAGGTGCTCTCGCTCTGCCTCTTGGAACAGTTCGCCCATTGGGTGGTCCTCAAGCTTGGTACGGCATGTTGGCAGAGGTGGAAGTTGACTTCGATGGGGCTTCAAGCCTTTGGCGAGCATTCTCATCATCTTAGCCTTGTCTATATCTTCTCCTCTGTATTTCCCAACACGGCCGGCTTGGGTTCCCGCCATGAAAGCTGCTGCCCAGGGAATGGTTGTTGAGGACGCTTGTTGCGTCAGACTTGGTTGGTATCCGGCCATCAAACGCGCAAGCAATGCTGCCGGTGGCGGTGTTGTTGGCGGAGTCGGGTAGTTATCCCTGATCTTCCGTCCTTGGTAGTAGCCTGGCGGATTTGCTGCGTCTTGTTGCTCTGACGAGTCTGCCGCGGCTTCGTCTTCGTAAAAGGAGTCTGTCTGTGGCTGTTCGGAGGGAGTTGGTAACTCAATGGTTCTCACGAGCGTAGCTATCTCTTCAAGCGTGCTGTGCATAAGATTGTCCATGAGATCCTCCACTTTTCCATCGAACACTGACTCTTCGTCGAAGACAGCGTCTCGGGTGCTTATCACCTTGCCGAGCGAAGGTATCCATATTCGGTAGATGTTTGATGATCGGTATCCGACTAGATAGCCAATCCACGCCTTTGGGTCGAGGCGTTGCAGGCGTGATTTGCC
Source organism: Lizonia empirigonia (assembly GCA_009982855.1). NCBI lineage: Eukaryota > Fungi > Ascomycota > Dothideomycetes > Pseudoperisporiaceae > Lizonia > Lizonia empirigonia. The sequence continues at coordinate 96,976 of JAADKA010000020.1, forward strand.
GCGGTGGGTATCATCCGTCATTGCAAATGCCTTGCAGCCGTACGCTTTGAGATGAGCGAGATGGGGTTTTCGTAGTGATGTAACGATCCCATTGCTGAAAGCGACTCGCGTAAAGAATATTTCGTATGGGGTCTTCCAGTGATTTGCGTAGTTCGGCGTTCGATTGTAAAGGTATACAGCGGCTCTTGTAACCTCAGGCCACAGCTCCCAGGATAGGTTGGCGTCAAGTCGCATCGCGCGAGCTTTCTCCTTGTTCACACCCCCTGAGCGTTCTGCGCCTCCATTTTGTGCTTGTGTATCAGGCGCGGAAGGCTCAATAATAATCCCTTGAGTAGCCAACCACCTTTCCACTTCCGGTTTAACTGTGGTGATTTCGTTGTCCGCCTCGATTGTTTTAACGGATATGCTGTAATGGTTCTTGAGGAATAGGATAAAAATAGAGAGCAACTTAATAATCGATTTCGCTGTCCCGTTGTCGGTGAAGTAGAGGTCCCATTGCATCTTGGAGAACTTGTCGGTAATAAGCATCTGGCTCTTCTCCTTGGTAACTGCTTGGTGCTCGTATGAATGGAAGTCGATGCTGAGCCTCTCTCCGGGTCCGTCGTTGTTGATTCGTGGGGCACGGCTTATTTGTCGTCTCGATTTTGCTCTCCCACAGGAGTTACACTCTACAGTTGTAATGCCCTTGATGCGCACCCCCTCAGCTTGCTGCACGAGGTGCTCGATAGATGCTGGGCCAGGGTGACCTAGTCTCTTGTGCCATAGCAGGGCCGTGACTCTCTGTGGTCCCCGTTTTGTTCTTGTTGTGATCTTGCGCGTGTGGAAAGAGGCAGATAGTAGCGGTTCGTATTCCAGCACCCATTGTCCATGCATCTCCATCACAATTCCGATGACTCTGTTTTCAGCCCCTCGGAGAGTGGTTGGATCTGATTTTGTGTCCCACCACATCCCCTTAAGCCTTAACAGTCGGAATGATACTAGGTTGCATAGCAAGTCTGGGCAAATAGCCACATCATGCAGTGTTAACGTGTATGTATCGTTGTTGTTCTTCAGGGTCAGGTCAATTAAGCCATATCCCTTGATCCACACCTTCGAATTCCCAGCCCAAATGTAGTCTCCGGGCGTCGGTAGTCGGAAATCGTAGACACGGTCGGGGTCGTTCGTGATGTGGCAAGTTGTTCCTGAGTCAAGGATAAAGGAGTTCTTTAAAGGATATTGTTCTATAAGTGCCTGAAAAGATGCTAACACGAAGGTGGTGTCAATTTCGGTAATTTTCCGGCCTTCAAGTCACTGTTCCTCAGTTAGCTCTGGTGTATTTGTTTGGGACGTTTTGATATTTGGTGTCTTTGATCTAGAGCTACTCTGTCGGAGTGCTCGTTGTAGATCTTGGTCGTGCTCGCGCTTCAATCGCACGAGTTCTTCGACTTGTGGGTTTGGATGCCACCATTCTGGGGCTTTCCCTGAATCGATATAGAAACAGTCTAAAATGTTGTGGGGCATGCCGCATGCAAGACATTTTCCCCTCCCTGGATATACAGGGTTTCGCGGCGTGGATGCCCTCTTAGGCTGTCTCGCGCCCTCGTCGTTCGATCGACGAGATCTTGCTCGTTTCTTGTTGGCAGTTTCAGCGCCTGGAGCTATCTCACTCCTTCCAGCGTCAGCGTGGTTTTTGCCACTTTCTGCGAGATATGATGAGTCATCGGATACAAATGCGGCTCGATTTCTCTTAGCCTTGCTCGGATGGTTCAGCATCATATATTCTCGGAAACGCCTTATCATATCCTTCCTTGTAAGGTTGGAATCGAAACGGCCTCGGTCTTGGAAAGCTGTGGTCCATGGACCCGCTACTTTGTTGACTCCTTCGATGAAGTCTTTGGTGACTACGTCAATATCGCTCAACTCTAGGACTCGAAGCGTTTCTGCTTCTGTTGCTGCTTGATCGTAATCCGCTAGCCATGTCTCCCAGTTGGCAACATTGCGCATTGGTTCGAGTGATTTGTAGTATCGTTCTCGAGCTTGCTCTATCCCAGGGCCTCAAGTCGACCAAGCTCTTGGTTGCGTTAGGGGTATGTTTTAGTTAGGGACGAGATATACCGGACACTGCGTATTGTTCAGCATAGCGGCTTGGTTGAGTAGCGTTCGCAAGTCGGTCGCGTTAGATTCCTGCAAGCTAACAGCTCCAAAATTTGTATATGTTGATCAGCGCGCTGAGTTGCATGTTGACACCAATTTGCAACCGCGCAGCTGATAGGGTTGATGGTGTTAGGGTTTCGTGTTCAGAGGTTGGGGTTAGGTTTGTGACGTCGCAATACCCCAGACCCCAGGGTTCGGAGTCGTTCCGAGATAGCGAGCAGCGACCGCCAACGCCAGATACGCGATTAGCTGCATCACGTATACAGGTAGGAAGACGCGTCCACAACACAATAAATAACGTAGAGTCCGTAGTACCTGGCAGTCAATTCCAAAGAGTCATTTCACGTCATATCGTAAGCTTGAAGTGCCATTATAACAGTTGTACCATCATGGCAGAGAGCAACGTCGCAGGCGAGCATTTTGAGCATTTGGTCGAGTACGCGTTGGCAGTGTGCAAAGAGTGCCGACACGGCGTTTTGCCCAGCCAGATCAAGAGCCATGTGCAGCGTGTCCATCCCGCTAAGCGGAAGCAAGCCAAGGCCATAGCAGAAGAAGTTGGCAGTTGGGCCGGTTTGATCCAGTATGCCGGCGAGCTGGAGGTGCCCAGCGAGGTGATCGAGCCCATCCAGCAGTTGCCAGTGTACCAGGATGGATTGATATGTCGATTGGTCCCCGACCGTTGCCGCCAGCTATTCCGGAGCGAAGGCGTGATGAAGAAGCATTGGCGAGTCGCCCACGAGTGGTCGCCAGCAGGGAAGGGTGGACACCCAACCCGGGTTGAGCAGAAGAAAATACGAGACCGCATGAACCAGTATTGCAAGAAAGTGCATTGCCAGCGGTTGTTGGTCCAGGGCCAGGGTTCGCAGTATTTCGAGGTCCACCAGCCGGGCGACGATGGCCCAGAGGCGGTACCCATTGATGGCGACGCAGCGTGGGCGCAGGTGGGCGAGCAGATGGCCAAGGCGTGGGCCAACGTCGAGATGCGGAAGCAAAACACCATCCAGGAGGGAGAGAGAGACGAGGTGAACCCGTGGTTGGAGCGGACGCAGTGGTTGCCGTATTTGGTGGGCATGGAGCGGCCCGAGTTGTTGGCGTGCATCAACGAACCCGTGGCAGAGCCCGATCCCAGGCAGGAGCAGCAGGCCGAGCCCGTAGAGGCAGCGATTTGGGCGGCGATGGAGGGATTGGCGCGGTTCAGTCAAGCGTCCGTCATCCACCGGATCGGTGTGTTCGTGCGATTAGAGGCGATCCGCACAGAGAAGCACCAGACACGGTTCCAGCCGTTGCAGCCGTACATGGACGAGAAGTCGATTGGCGACCACACGCGGCCGTGGCAGCAGATATTGATGTTTTTCGCACGGACGCAACGGGAGCACGCGTGGAAGAGTCCAGAGTATCGTTTCACCCGCCGGCAGCGAGAGGCATGGGAGGCGTTGGTCGAGGCGGCGGAGAGAAGCGTCGAGGGAGAGGAGGGCGGAGAGGAAGAAGAAGAAGATGAAGAGGAGGAGAAAGAGATGGAGGTTGAAGACGGAGAGGACGAGGCCATGGCAGACGTCGACGAAGCCATCGACGAGATGGAGACAGACACAGCCGAGCCCAGCACCAACGCCATCAGTGAGCCAGAGAGGTTGTCGAGCATCCAGCGGGCGTGTTTGGAGTTTTGCATCGCGTTGATGAGCCAGAAGATCACCCGCAGGGAGTACGACAGCCCGTTGGTGTGCGCGTTGGCCGTGTTGGGCGTGAAGGAGGACGGTTGGAAGGGCGCCGAGCAGTATCCGCCCGTTTTGTCGGCCGTCATCAAGGTGGCGCGGTTCATGGTCGTGCAGCAGGCGTTGGAGATGTCAGGCCCGTTGGACGACGACGGGTTCGACAGCGACAGCGCGTACGAGAGCGACGACAGCAGCAACCCGCCCCGACGCCGGCGCAAAGGATGTTTACAGTTCGTGCAGGAGATGATGGACCGGTTCATGGTGCGCGGCAGCCACAGCCCGATGCAGTGGATGTTGGATTTGCGGACGTACGGGTTGAAGATCCATTACAACACCACGTCACGCGGCCACGTCGAGTGGGTTGGCCGGGACGAGTTGTTGTACAAGAGTTTGCCGTTCAGCATGGCACAGTTCCGCGGCATGGTGCATGGATTGGCGACAGAGAGTCGGCGGTTGTTGATGGACGAGTTGTTGTTTGGCAACAGCAGGGCCGCCGAGCCCATCCCCAGTGTGCCGTGGGACGGTTTGCGCGACAACCCGACCGACGAGCGGCCCGGGTGGAATTTTTTGAAGGACCAGCGCACCCGCATGCCCGTCGATGGAGAGAGGTGGTTGTTCCAGCGGGTCGGGCAGGACGCCGCCATCAGGGACCGATTCACAAAGCGGGGGACCCGTTCAGGCATCAACACGCAAGAGGTGGAGCGGTACATGGATCGAGTGGTGGCGTTCCGGGAGAAGTTGATTGTGTTGATGCACATGGCGGGCGGACAGCCAGCGAGAGGCCCAGAGATGATGAGCATCCGGCACAGCAACACGGTCAAGGGCGGGCACCGCAACATATTCATCGAGGACGGCATGGTCGTGTTCGTCACGCGGTACCACAAGGGATACAGCGTGAGCGGCGACGTCAAGATCATCCACCGGTATTTGCCGCGTGAGGTGGGCGAGTTGTTGGTGTATTACATGTGGTTGGTGTTACCGTTCCAGCAGCGGTTGGAGGCGATGGTGTGGGAGAAGGAGGTGATATCGTCGCACATGTGGCCGGCCGACCCGAGCGGCCGCAAGTGGACGAGCGACCGGTTCCGAGAGGCGTTGAAGCGCGAGAGCAGGATCGGATTAGGGTTGGAATTGACGATCCCAGGGTATCGCGAGATGGCCATTGGCATCAGTCGGCGGTTTTTGCGCGGGTCCACCGCGTTTCGAGCAGACGAGGGAGACGGGAACGAGGAGTGGAACGAGGAGAACACGTGGTCAGCCATTGCGGACATGCAGGCAGGGCACACAGTGCACATCGCGGGGATGATATACGCACGAGGCATCATGGAACAGGCAGGGGCCGTAGCAGACAAGAGGCAGCCGTTCCGTATGTCGAGCACGGATTGGCACCGGTTTTTGGGGTTCCAAGCAGGCGTAGACGACGACGACGGGTGCAAGAAGCGCAAACGGGCCCCATTCGAGAGCGAGGCAGACGAGGCAAGGATCGATCGGTGGGGCCGGTTGAGAAAGATGGACACGACCGCACAGCTGCAGCGGATGATGGGCAAGGCGGCCGAGTTTCGCGGCGTGCAGCAAGAGGCCATCGACGCCATCGTTGCCGGCAAGAGTCACGTAGTGGCCGTGATGCCGACCGGGGCAGGCAAGAGCATGTTGTTCATGTTACCAGCATGGGCCGAGCAGGGCGGTACGACGGTGGTCGTGGTGCCGTTGATCGCGTTGCGAGGAGACATGATGCGGCGATGCAGGAAGTTGGGGATATCGTGCGCCGAGTGGGACAGCCGACGCCCGCCAGATGCAGCCGCAGTCGTGTTGGTGACGCCCGAATCAGCGGTTGGGGAAGAGTTCGCGACGTTTTTGAACCGGTTGCGAGCAACGCGGCAGTTAGACGGGATCGTGATCGACGAGTGCCACATGGTGTTGAACCGCCGGTATGATTTCCGCAAAGAGATGCAGAAGTTAGGCAAGTTGGCAGCCGCCGAGACGCAGATGGTGATGTTGACAGCAACATTGCCGCCGAGCGAGGAGGACGAGTTGTTCCGACGGATGTACGTCGAGCGAGATCAGGTCGATTTGTTCCGAGCAGAAACCGCAAGGACGAACGTGGCGTACCGCGTGATCAGGGTGGGCAAGGCGGCGAAGAAGAAGGAAGTGGTAGAGATGGTGTTGGGCATGGTGCAGCAGAAGTTGCGCAAGCACAAGACGGGCAAGGTCGTGGTGTACGGCAATTCGGTGCCGAAGGTCAAGGAGTTGGCGAAGAAGTTAGGTTGTCACGCATAGCATCACAAGGCCGTAGGCAAAGCAAGCATGTTGGAAGAATTTGCCGCGGGCAAGAAGCGTATGATGGTAGCAACAAGGGCGTTAGGGATGGGCGTGGACATAGCGGACATGCGGTGCATTATACACATGGATTGGCCGTTCACCGTGTTGGATTACGCACAGGAAAGCGGGCGTGCAGGACGAGACGGGTTGCGCAGCGAGGCGGTCATGATGGTGCAGGAAGGAGAGCAGCGGGCAGCCGAGGACAAGCAGGCGGAGGTGGAACAGCAGTTGGTGCGAGCGTACGTGGAAGGCATAGACGAGACAGCAAGGTGCAGGCGGGTGGTGTTGGACGGATATTTGGACAGGCGAGAGAAGGAGCGGGTGGTGTGCGAAGAGGGAGAGGAGAAGTGCGACGTGTGCAGAGGAGCAGACGGCGAGGAAGAAGACGCGGAAGAGATGGTGGACGAAGAGAGCGAGGAGGACGAGGGAGGCAGCAGCAACGCAGAGGGTACGGACACGGTTGAGGCAGAGCTCGAGGAGGCACAGCGGGTGTTTGAGCAGCAGCAGCAAGCACGACGCGGCCCGCGACAGACGTTGATACAGCAGCGGCAGCAAGAGTTTGCCGACGTGGAGTGGTTGCGCAGGCAGTTGGCGTGGTGGACGAAGCGGTGTGGGATATGCGAGGTAGCGGGCGACGGACAGAGCGAGCACGACGTGCGGCGGTGTTGGAGGCCGGAGAGCCGGCAGGCAAAGGAGATGATCAAGGCGGTGGAGGAGAAGATGCGGTTCGAGGCGTATTCGGGTTCTTTTTGGTGTGGGGTACCGCAGGAGGTGTGCAATCGATGGGAAGACAACGGACGCGGACGGTATCAGAGGGCAGACGGAAGGGATTGTCCATACCGAGGGGTGTTAGTAGGAGGGTTGTTAGGGTTGGTGTACGGGGGCGAGGAGGGAGTAGTAGAGCAATGGGCTGCGCGGTTGATAGAGCAGGGTGTGGATGCGAGCTCGATAGAAGGATTGATTAAGCATTTAGGGCGCAAACAGGCGTTGGAGTGTGTTGAAAGCAACAGGTTGGTAGGGGAGTTTTGTTGGATTACGCGGTTCATGGCAGAGTAGAAGTAGTAGGCGTAGTGGTAGCCAATGAAAGAGTATTTCGTTCACAATTTATAGAAGCAGTGCAGCCGAGTTGGGTTCAGGCCAGGCCGCAGGTCGAGGGTAGTGGAGTTGGGTTCAGGGCGGGACGGAAGTTGCGGTCGGGCCCGGACGCAAGTCAGGATAGGGTTAGGGTTCGCCGTATTTGGGTTGAGCAGAGAACAGCATGTAGAAGGACACAGAAGCCGACAAGAAGGCCCACAAGCCAAATCGTTCCCCAAGTGGTTCCCCAAGTGGTTCCCCAAGTAGTTCCGCAAGTGGTTCCACAATTCGTGCGCCAAGCAATGCGCCACCCCAAGTAGTCCAGAAGTGGTCCCCCACCCCAGGCGGTCCGAAAGTAGAGCCCAAGCCCAAGTGGCCCGAAAGTGGACCCGCGCGCAAACCAAGGGAATCCATATCAGTAACCCGAAATCAGTAAGAGTTGATTATTTAAGAAGAGCCCACAACGAAGAAAGAGCCCATGACCCAGGGAAAGCACGCAAAACCAAGTAAGTCGCCGACCGAAAGCGGCCGTTTGTATTAAGGAGAAAGCACAGGATAGAGACAAGGAAAAGTTGGGAGAAGTAGAATGAAGAGATGAAGAGGCATTCGAACAGGTCACCAAGAGGTTTAAGCAGATAGAGCAGAATAGGGACGACATGTAAAAAGGTGTTTTGGGCGTGTACATAGTATTGTTACAAGATAGAACAGTAGTTAGAGGAAGTTTAGCCAATCCGATTGTGGTGCCGCAGCTGCAAAAGGCATTCCCGACCCGTAGATGCCGTAGTGCGTAAGAGAAGGGTGGGCGGTAGGCCCGTCAGATGTCACACAAGAGCGAAGAGGCAGGTGCAGAGTTGGGTGGAGAAGAGCGGCAACCCGTAGCAGAGGGTAGGACGCAGGTACAAGGCCCCGCAAGCCGAGGAGGTTCACGGTCAGCAGCAGACAGCAGGGACGACGTCATCAAGCCGTCAGAGAGAGCAAAAAGAGAAGTAGAAAGTAGAAAGTAAGCGAAGGGCGCGCAAGGTATTACAGAGTGAAGTTGAGTTCAGAGCCGGACGCAAGTTAGGATTAGGGTTATCCATATTTGAGAAAGGTAGACAACAGGACAGAAGCAAACGCGGAGGCCGTAACCCGGATCCCGTTAGCCGTTAGCCGTTATCCGTTACGGCAATCGGTAACGAAAAATTGATTTGGCAGTCCGCAACCGCAAGCCGTTGAATTTAAGGAAAGATGGAAAGATCAAAAGATCAAAAGATCAAAAGACCAAAAGATCAAAAGACCAAAAGATCAAAAGATCCAAAGATCAAAAGATCAAAAGATCAAAAGATTAAAAGATCAAAAGATGAAGAAAAGTCAAGTTTAAGAAGTTTAAGAAGAGAGAAAGATAAGCAGAAGAAAGACAAGCAGAGTAAAGAGAATAAAGAAGAGAGTTCAAGTTAAGAGAGCAACAAAAGCAAGTAAGTAAGAGAACAAAAAGTTAAAAAAAGAGCATTACAGGTGCAAAGAAAAGAAAGAAAAGGCGAGTAAAGAAAGCAGAAAGAATAAAAGAAAAGGTAAGTAGTTTCGTAGTTTAGTAGTTTAACAAAATTGTTAAAAAGAAGAAAGAAGAAGTAGAAGACAAAGTGGATAGAGCATAAAGAAAGTAGTAGAGAAGAAAGAAGAAGTAGAAACAGAGTGTATAGAATTTAAAGAAAGTATTAGAGAAGAGTTAGCAAGTACGTATTAGGAAAAAAGATTTTAAAAAAGAACAGAGATGAAGTTCAAAGAGACAGATAAAGAGAAATAAGAAAAGAAATAGAAGTACACAGGTAAAAAGAAGAAATAAGCAGGTTCGTAGTTATAAAGAAAATTAAGAGAAGACAGAAAAGTGAAAGGGTTAAAATAGAAGAGTTAAAATAGGAATTAATTAAGAGAAGAGAAAGTAAAAAGAAAGTAAAAAGAGATGTTAGATTATTTAAAAAGCGTTAACAGAAGCAAGTAGAGGGGCAAAAGGTAAAGAAGATAAGAGGGGAAAAAAAGAAGAAAGAAAGAAAGTGTGAACGGTCTCTAGGAACTGGATTCCAGCTACCTAGTCAAGATGCTATTTACAATCAAGGTAAGGAGAAAAGGAGGAAGCTGGGTAGCTTTCTGGCGTTGCGAAAGCTGGCGCACGGTCCACGTGCTCGCGGGAAAGGCGGCTAGGCCACAGGGCCTAGTCATATGACCTCGGGCTCAGCCCGTTACATTACCCCCCTCCTTTCCTCTTCGCGCGTGTCTTAACCCACTTCTTCCAGGCGTGGGTCTTGCGAACGTTGTCTACAGGCTCCCAGGTTGGTTCAGTGTAGTCCTGCCATTTTACATGTGCTTGTTTAAGTGCATTCCTCCCATGTTTTGTTGTTCTTTCGTCCAGTATTCGTTCAACTATCCATTCTTCTTCTCCATCTACAAGAATGGGGCCTGGCTGGGTGTTTCCAACCTTTTGAGATGGAAGAGGGTCGTTTGGCGCGTATCGTAGCAGGTCGACATGAAAGACAGGGTGGATCTTTCCGGGAACGTCGAGTTCATAGGAGTGCGAGTTGACTTGTCGTGTTACCTGGTACTTCCCGTGAAGCCAGTCTAGTTTCTTAGATGGCCTTGTCGTCTTTACGTTTCGTAGGTTGAGGAACACCCAATCTCCCTCTTTGTACTGGGGTGCTGCTGTTCTTGTCTTGTTAGCCTGGCGTTGCTGTTTCTCCTGCGCCATGGCTATTGCAGCTTGAGCCCATTCTGTTGCGTTCTGAAGTCTCCCAAGGAAACTCTCTGCCAAAGCCTCACCGTCCTTCGTTGCTCCATTCTGAACCATACGTTCTTCCACCAGCTGGATCGGCTCGTTGTGGTATCCGTGCATGAAGAAGAAGGGGCTCAGCCCGGTAGAGGAGGCTTCACGGTTGTTGATTGCTCCTATGATAATTGGAAGTAGTAACGACCAATTCTCCTGCGTGTAGGTGGCCCAAATGCGAATCATCTTCTCAATCTCTTGGTTCATTCGTTCGGTAGCACCATCGGTTTGCGGGTGATATCCAGTCGACAAGCGTTGTTGAATGTTTAGGAGCTTACAGAAATGCTTCCAAAGGTCGCTTGTGAATTGGGGGCCTCTGTCACTTGTAATTGCCGTCGGGATGCCGTGGGTAGGGTAATGGCGCTCAAAAAGTCGTTGTGCAACGGCCTCTGCTGAAAGGTCATGCATACTTTCCAGTTCGATTCCTTTCGTCAATCGATCAGTAATTACCATGCAGTTTGTAGCGTTGTCTCGTCCTGATGGTGGTAGATCGGTGATGAAGTCAATCGAAATCTCTCCCCAGATGCGTTCAGGGATTGGCAGCGGTTTAAGCAAGCCTTTTTTCGTTTCTCTCCATATCGTATTTCTTCCGCAGATTTCGCAATTCCGGACAAATTGACGCACGTCGCTTGCAGCGCCTGACCAGAAGAATTGTCTCGAAAGAATCGCGTAGGTGAGATCTCGTCCAGGGTGACCGGTGATGTGCGAATCGTGAATGTCTTGGATAATCTGTGTACGTAACGGTTCGCCACTTGGAATCCATACTCGACCTCTAAACCGCAACAAGCCTCTCTGGTCCAAAGTGCACTCGGCCATGCTCACTGACTTCTCCTTCTGTAGTTCAGTTGGGAGGTTGCGCTCTCTGTTTGCCACTAGAGTCGTAAGTTCCTGGTAGAGTTTGTCTTTCTGACGGTTCTCATGCCAGAGCTTTTGCATGCTTTCGTCCTCGAATAGTCGTACTTCTCTCGTGAAATCGATATCAGCCAACGTGTCGAGAGAACGGATCTGTGTACTCCGTAGGTGCTTGTTTTGAAAGAGTCGAATGAATCGGGATCGAAGTCGTTCATCGTCGTAGTCTGCAGGCAGGTCCTGTTCTCGTCGTGAAAGCGCGTCTGGCTTTCCCATAGTCTTTCCTGGTTTCCATTCGAGAGTAAAGTTGAACCGTGAGAGGAATTCCGACCAACGCACTTGTCTTTCCGATAGCTGTCTCTCTCGATAGAAGTACTTCAGGTTCTTATGATCAGTCAAGACAGTGAACTTGGCAGCCATGTGTAACTCTGGAGTCCAAGCCTCTAAGCAGCGAACGATAGCGAGGAGCTCCTTGTCGTGGATGGGGTAATTAGCTTCGGTTGCAGAGTGCTTCTTTGAGTAGTAGGCAACAGGTCGCCAATCGTTGTTTGCATCTTTCTGTAAGAGCAGGCCACCGGTTGCATGTCCTGATGAGTCGGCTTCTACCAGTGTTTCCTTGTCTGGGTCGAAGTGGGCCAGTATTGGTGCTGTGATGAGGAGTTCCTTGATCTTCTCAAATGCTTGATTACAAGCTTCGTCCCAGCGGAATACAACCTCTTTCTTTGTCAGATTGAGGAGCGGCTCGGCAACATCAGAGAACTCCGGGATGAAAACTCGGTAGAAATTGGCAAATCCAATGAATCCTCGAACAGCTTTTACTGACGACGGCGTAGCCCATTCGCGAATAGCAATGATCTTGTCAGGATCGACTCGTATCCCGTTCTGTGCTTCGATGATGTATCCAAGGTACTTCACTCTCTTTGTCTCGAACTCGCATTTGTCGATATCCACCTGAAGTCCCGCATCGGTGAGGCGCTGAAGTACCTTGCCAACCTTCTGCCTGTGATCCTGGAGCGATCCTGACGAATAGATCAAAACATCGTCAACATAAGCTGAAACGAAGTCGTCAAGGTAGTCTTGTAGTACACTGTTGATGTAACGTTGGAAGGCGGCAGGTGCTCCCGTCAGTCCAAAGGGAACTACGCGCCATTCAAACAACCCATATCTTGTCCGGAAGGCTGTCTTCCATTCTTCTCCTTTTGCCAGTCGAATCTTATGGAAGGCCGCGATAACATCGAGCTTCGTGAACCATTGCGCCTTAGCAACGTTTCTTAGTGTCTCGGTGAACAATGGTAGTGGGTAACGATCCTTCCTGGTTATATTATTCAAGGCCCGGTAATCTACGCAGAATCGAATCCCTCCTCCAGGCTTTTTGACCATTAACACCGGTGCAGCGGCAGGAGAGTTGCTGGCTCGGATGAAACCCTTATCCAGAAGCTCAGTAAGGGTTTTTCTGAGGACAAGTAGCTCTTCACGGCTCATACCGTAAAGAGGTCCCCAAGGAATGGTCTTCTCGTTTCCGTTCTGGTCTTTCTCAAGCTCGATCTGTAGATCTACTCCTTTACGATGAAGCGGCAGTTTACTGGCGAGATATTGGTCGAAAGCCGTCAGCCACTTGTGGTACTGGGGTGGGAGCTTAGTTCTTGGGTCTGATCGTTGTCGTGGCTTCAAAGCTTTCTCAATGTCTGCTATCGAAACGGCGTACACTCCCGTGTCGAGATCGATGCCGTTTTGTCGGTTCGTTTTTCGACTTCTTCTCACTTCAGCCATAAACGCAGCGGCCATAACCTGGGTAGCTTTGAGTTGCGGTGGATGGTAAGATGTCTTCTTGCGATTCCAGACGCGAACGTTTGATACGCCAATGTCTAGACAGCCTCTCCTCGCAGAGATAGTGACGTTAGCGTCTTCCAGCCACGGTTTCCCAAGGATTACGTCGTATGTAAGGCCAGGAACGACGTAGAAGAAAATGCGTGCTTGTTGATGTCCGTCAATATCAATTGCGGCATAAGTGACAGTGTCCAAGATCGTAGTCGACTCTGTGTTCTTCCCAGCAGCACCTTCCAATCGTCGTGGTGTTATACGTAGGGATGGCAGTCTCAGAGATCGAAAGAGTTGTTCGCTTATAGCGGAGTAGCAAAGGCAGCCTGAGTCAACAAGTCCAGTAGCAAAGTCTGTCCCATTGATTCTGATGTCTACAATGAAGGGATCACCGTCCATCTTAGCTTCTCCCAACTCTTTCCATTCTCTCTGAGCTGCCGCGTCGTCCCATTGATCTGGATCAACTTCTTCGGTGTCTTCAACGGCAGCGTTTGATACCAAAGTGCTTGAAGCAGCTCTGATCGTGGAATGTGATGGTCGGATAGCAGCTGCTAGCGGGCAGGTAGCCATCCGGCATCCGCTACGACCACACCTAAGGCAGCGCTTGTCGCGGCGTCGGGCATCAATCTCCTCCTGGTCCACCCACTTGGCTCGCTTTCCAATCAACAGCTGGTCCTCCGGACGCATGGAATGATAACCGTTTGTGTTTGTTCTGTTACCAATGCGAGTAGCGTTGACTTGGGTCTGGGCTGCAGGTGTTGGTTCCCATTCCATCATATCCTCACGGGAAGCTGACATGGTCGCTCTGTCGCTCGACGTCACCGGTAGCGCAGGGAACAGGTTGTCTTCGGTCGTACGATTACTGTGACGGCTGGCCTTCTTTGTCCACTGACCAAACAGTTCCATATCATTGCTGAGATCTACACACTTCTGAGCGAATCCTGCGTATGTGCTTGTCTCGGTTCCTGAAGTGCCGACAAGCCTGTCCTTCATCTTACTGCTCAGTGCATTGCGCAAGTAAGAGATTTTGGCATTTTCGGGCCAGCTCTCTGCGTCAGCGTTTGCCATTTCTTTCTCAAACCGCGGGTAGAAGGAAATAAACGTCTCTTCGTCCTTCTGGCGTATCGAGTAAAGGTTCTGGATCGCCTTCTCCTTCCGATTTCGTTCGCCGTAGAGGAGCTCCAGACGATCGAGTAGCCCGCAAGGGTTTGGAAATTCTTGTTTGACTTGCATCTCGTAGTATGTAGTCACATTCGTTTTCGCTGCTCCTTCGAGGCGCATGTAGACGTAGCGCAATTGAGCTTTGAGGCTTCCGATTGCTTGCGCATCTTCCTCAATCTTGCCTTCCATCTCCAACTTCCATCCTCGCCATTGTGATTTGTTGCCACCGAACTTAGGAGGGTGGGGCAAGCTATGGCGTGGCTTTGTGGTCATGGGGACGGACGAGTTCATGGGTTCTGGCCTCGGCGTTGGGACGGTAGCGGCGTCTGTCTCGTGCTCGGATACTTGAGATGTCCCTTGCGGTAAGGTTTCCAGCCTCTCCATTCTGCTGTTCATGTCTTCGAGCTTCTGTAGCAAGAGCTGTAGCAACAGGTTGGAGTCGTTGGTCAACATGGCGGTGTCTTCGGTTGGGTCTGTCATGGCGCTGATTAATTTTTTCTTCGGTAGCTGTGGCAGACCACGGTTCTGTAGGTTCTTCTTGACCTTGATTGTATGTGAACGGTCTCTAGGAACTGGATTCCAGCTACCTAGTCAAGATGCTATTTACAATCAAGGTAAGGAGAAAAGGAGGAAGCTGGGTAGCTTTCTGGCGTTGCGAAAGCTGGCGCACGGTCCACGTGCTCGCGGGAAAGGCGGCTAGGCCACAGGGCCTAGTCATATGACCTCGGGCTCAGCCCGTTACAGAAAGAAGAAGATGGAAATAGAAAAGAGAATATATAAAGATAGTTAGGGTAATAATAATAGAAGAGAGTAGAGGTTAGAGGTGTTAAGGCAAATGCTATAGGTATAAGAGAAGAAGAATAAAGAGATAAAAAAGGCAAGTAAAGAAGTTAATTAAAAGAAAAAGGTAAGTATTTAGATGAAGAAGCAAGGAAAAGATAGTTTTAAAAGAATACAAAGGGAATAAGAGAACAAGCAAGAGAAGAAGAAGAAAGGTTATATTAAAAGAAAGGAAAAGAAAGAGTAGAGACAGAAGAAATGGTAGAGTAGAAAGCAAGAATAGGTATAAGAAGAAAGAGAAAGATGAAAAGTAAAATAGATAAAGTGTTTTCAAGAGAAGAAAGTAAAGAGGATTGTTAGAAAGTGTTATGGATCTCCGATATCCATCCCACATACCTGCCCGTTCCCCGGTCACGTGCTCTGTCACGTGATTAGCTTAGTCATCAGGGTCTTGGCAACACCTCGCGACATATTCGCGAGGTTACCAAACCCCCCTAGCTCTTTGTACTTACTTTCTGGTTACCGATCAATCAATCCAATCTCTCTCAATTTGACGTCCCTAACATAAAGTAAGTACCACACATCTACGGACCGTCCAGCGCGACGATCACAGCCCGACAGCGACAGCGACAGCGAGCGCCGCAGCATCGGTACCCCGCAGTAGTGTGGTGCGACAGTCTGCCCACCAACCCAACTAGGTTGCGAAACCCGGCGCTTATGCCACACGAGCGCAATCCATCCATTCACAACCGCTCTACCTCCGACGCTACTATGGCGGGCGCGGGTGGACGGATTGGTACCTTCGGGGGCCTAGGCCGCCCGAGTGATCAGATCACCCCGGGTACTTCCCAGACCATCGGTCGTTCCCAGATGGGCGGCCCCGAGCTCTCCGGCACGCAGCGCCGCCCGGGAGAATTCTATAACTCAGAAAACGAAGAGGACGACCTCGACGCTACACACCCCAAGCCTTCATCTCTGAAGCCTCCCACAAGTCATAAGACCAAGAAGCGAGTCACGCTGCTGGTTGACGAAACTCCTGGCTTCGCCCACGATGAGGCACGTGACGTTGAGTACCCACGCCTCCGGTCCTCATTGGGTAACCAGTCATTCTCTTCCTCCCGACGCGTATCTGTCGCGCGCGCGGAGTTCGCAGTAGACCAGACCGAACTCACGCACGCCATTGACGATGCTGGGAACCCCATTGAGACCATCTACTTGTACACGCCCAACGAGGAAGGCACCATTACCTCCGAGAATCGCATCGACCGAGTGGAAGACCCTACCGCCTTAGTGCAATCAGTACACAACCATCCAGACGCTTGGTTCCGCGTCATCAGTAAATACATCGATGGCCGCGAAATCGCTGAAGAAGACCTTCAGAATGCAACCGCGCTCCTGGAACAAGCCACTGAGTCTCAGGTCAACTCCCTTCATGCTAAAGCCAAAGCAGAGCGCTCCTTGAAGGAGTACCGACACAACTGTGACAAGCAGCATGGCAACCTCCAGCAGAAGTTGACTGACGCTGAGACCGAGATGGACAAGGCGCGCGAGGCCGTTAGACGCCTGCGCGACGACCGAAATCAACTCCGTCGGGACAACAAGATGATCAATACCAAGCTCCACGATGCTGAAGATAACATGCAGGCCCTGCAACAAGCTCTGGAAGAGACACAGAAGGATCTAGAGAAGGCCCTTCGGAGCAAACCTCGCCCCAAGAAGGCTCGGGGTGACTTTGACCCATCCGATGACTCCGGCTCGTCCACCGAGGACGACTCCGAGGACAGGAGGGACACCCGCACTCAACGCAGCGCTGGTCCAGCTCTGGGTCCACGTGGCGAGACGCCTATCACGATCCGTTCTGGTCAGGATACCCACACCACCGATCCCAACGCCAACAACCCTAGATATCCTGACATCAAGGATTACAGTGGCAAGCCCGATGAGGATCTTGAGCAATGGACAGCGTCTGCTCTCACCAAATTCTCCCGTTCATGGGGTAACTTCCCTAATGAGTGGAGCAAGGTAGAGTATCTCCGCGACCATTGCAAAGATACCGCGTACAGTGTAGTGAAGCTTCGGGCCCTTCCCCGCTCAGAAGAACCGTATGAATCCGCCGATCAGCTCATCGCAGACCTAGAAGCCAACTTTGGCATGAGCTCCGAGGATAAGAAGGCGTCAGCCTTACAAAAGCTGACCTCAGGCGACTGCCGACAGAAGGCTGGTGAAGGAGCTGGTGAGTGGCTAGCCCGATTCAACCTCATCGCGGTAGAGGCCCAGCTTGATGCGGCCACCCGACGATTCTACGCCCTCCAGAACCTCAACAGCCACTACAAGTCACCCGCCACCCAAGGCGCGCGCGTCGGTGAAACCTGGGCTGAGTTCACAGCCCGCCTCCGACAACTGGAGAAAGACTTTAGCGCGGCTTACGGTCATGGAGGAAACCACACTCGAGATAAGAAGCGTGATGTGAAGGGAGGACGCGGCGACGACCGTGGAACAAAGAATAAAGACTCCACCAGGGACTCTGGGTACAAGCGCTCACCCGCTCAGTTCAGGATCATCGTATCCAAGAAGCTGTGCGCCCGCTGTCTCAGACCTGGTCATCTCCCCCATCAACCTGATGCTCCATGCAAGAACAAAGCCACTTCCACTTGGGACTCCGCGTTGGAGGTTAACGCCGCGGATACCCTTTCCAGTGAACCATCCAACCCGTCGGGAAACGAGTAGTCCTTGATGACAGTCGCCGTCAAGGACACATCGCGCAACTCCAGGATGACCTCACTAGAGAAGAGGAGTCCCGCGTTGCGGCACGACCAGCGGTTTACATATCAGCTGTGTCGTTGAGTGAGGATTATCAAACTAGGCACCAGCGCGATGTCATCGAGCTCGCGCTGGTTGATGATCCGGGTATTCCAAATCGCCCACCTCACTCGCCGCAGATGAAGTTCTCTAGCCAAGTTACCACCCCGTTGGGGCACCCCGTGAAGGCCAATACCTTACCCGATGATGGGTGCTCGGGGCAAGTCGTCAGTCGACAATTCACCACACAGCACAAGCTACACACTGTGAAATCATCGCAACCAGTGCAACTCCGACTCGCCAATGGCAAGATTGCAGCGAGCATGGATACCATGGCGCTGGTGAAGCTACACATCGGCGATCACTATAGCGAGGACTGGATGTGGGTCACGGAGCTACTTGGATACGACCTCATCGTAGGACAGCCATGGCTGGAGACCCACGACCCCGTCAAGAGATACAACGACCGCACCATCACGTTCTGCAGCGACTATTGCACAGCGAACTGTTTGACCCACGGAAAGTGCGTACAGGTCACCTGTGCTCGTGATGGGAAAAGCCACGTCACCAACATCACCCCGGCCATGAAAGACAACATCGCCCTCATCAGCGCTGATGCTGCCCTGGCCTTCGGACGTCGCGATGAGTCGACACTCACTTGGGTGTACCCGGAACACTGGGAGAAACTCAAGAAACCAGACGATCCTATAGAAGCATCATTCATGAGCCTGTTCGCGGCTGACTGCGCCGCCCTCACCACAGAGGACTTCCAGAAGTTCCACGACAAGCTGACCCTACCAAAGATCACCAAGTCCGAGCTCTATAGGCTGGTACCACCGCAGTATCACCGCCTGATAGACGTATGGGACCCCAAGGAGGCGGACACCGTCCCCTTGAGCAAGCCTGGGGTAGATCACGAGATACGACTCATCGAAGGAGCCGCGGCACCACACCAGAGAGCGTACGGCTTGTCACGTAACGAGATGATGGCCTTGAAGGCCTATATCCAAGAAGAGCTGCGCAAAGGATTTATTCGCGAGTCAACCTCACCCTACGCGGCGCCCGTGCTGGTAGTAAAGAAGCCAGGTGGCGGGCTGAGGATCTGTATCGACTATCGACAGTTGAACGCCCTTACAGTAAAAAACCGCAATGCGCCTCCTAAGATTCGGGATACTCTAGCGCGTCTGAACAAAGTCAGATTGTTCTCAAAGTTTGACGTGATCGCCGCGTTTAATCGAGTGCTTGTTCGCAAAGAGGATCAAGAAAAGACAGCATTCCTCACCCGCTTTGGGCTGTTCGAGTACGTGGTGATGCCCTTCGGACTCTGCAACGCTCCCGGCACGTTCCAGTCATTTATCAACTCCACCCTGCGAGACTATTTGGATGATTTCTGTTCTGCATATCTTGATGACGTGCTCGTCTACAGTTCATCCGAAGAAGAACACGTGCAGCACTGCACCAAAACCCTCACGCGTCTGAGAGATGCCGGTCTTTACCTAGATATCCGCAAGTGCGAGTTCCACGTCACTCGAGTCAAATATCTGGGCATGATACTCACCTGCGAAGGCCTACAGATGGATCCAGACAAGATCAAAGCGATTAAGGACTGGAAGGATCTTCGCACCGTCAAGGACGTACAGGCGTTCATTGGCTTTGCCAATTTCTACCGACGCTTTATCTTCAAGTTCTCACTCATTGTACGACCGCTTATCGAGCTCATTCGTGACACAGCAGTGGGCCAAAAGCTTAACTTCCACGATAAGGCTCGCGCCGCATTTGAACGACTTAAGGAAGCTTTCACCAGCGAGTCAGTTCTCGCCCATTTTGACCCAGACCTTAAAGCGATCATCGAATGCGACGCGTCCGATTGGGTGGTCTCGGCAATACTCTCCCAGTGGCACGACGACGTGCTCCGCCCTGTGGCATACTTCTCGATGAAGATGAAAGCTGCTGAGTTGAACTACCCAATCTACGACAAAGAACTCCTTGCGATCATCAAGGCATTTGAAGAGTGGAGACCCGAACTAGCAGGGACTGAGGACCCAGTGGAGATATTCTCAGACCATCGAACGTTACAATGGTTTATGAGCACCAAACAACTCTCGCGCCGACAAGCCCGTTGGGCTGAGTTCTTAGCTGAGTTCAACTTCATCATTAAGTATAGGCCTGGTAAACAAGGTACTAAACCTGATAGTTTAACCCGCCGAACCGATGACGTGCCAGACAACGTGTCTGATGATCGAATACAACAACAACAGCAGCAACTGCTCAAAGACCACATGTTCGAACCTCCCCCACCGGGCGTGGAGGCGACGGCCGTACTCTCCCTCACCCCCGACGATGGTTGTCACCACGCTATCCACCTAGCCGACATAGTCAACGATCAGCTCGAACTCAGCGTGATGGACCTGACACAATGGATACAAGCGTTCAGTGAAGAGACGGGCTGTGGCGATGAAGAATCGTTGACAGTCGCCCTGGGAGAGGAGGTCGACGGGGAAGGGAACGATCGGGAGCCTGGCCTCTCTGAGGACGGGGACGATCGGGAGCCCGACTCTGAACACCAAGACCTCCCGGATACTGAGTCGCTCATCCAGCGTATCCGGGTCACCGCAGCTGAAGATCCGCTGATGAACGACATCATCAGGTGCAAAGAAGAAGGCCTACGCCGTCTCCCAGTGTCCTATGCCAAACAAGGCGTCAAGGTAGAACTATCCTCTTGTCACATGAAAGACGGTCTCCTCTACATCCACGATAAACTGTACGTCCCCGACGACGAAGCACTGCGGGCCGCTGTGGTGAGCCACGTCCACGACACCACGGTAGGAGGCCATAGCGGCAAGCATGGTACATACGAGAGACTCTCCCGATGGTACTACTGGCCATCCTGCACCGATACCGTCGCACGTTACGTAAAGAACTGTTTGGTGTGTCAACGGTCCAAGCCCCACCGAGAAGGCAAACATGGTCTACTCAACCCGCTCCCCGTCGCAGATCGCTACTGGAACAGTGTTACTGTGGATTTCATCACTCCACTTCCACCCTCGACCTGGAGAGGATTGACGTACAACCACCTCATGGTGAACGTCGACCGCCTCTCCAAGAAGAAGAAGTTTATCCCATTGGAAGACCTAGAGGTAGAGACTGTAGTCCAGGCATTCTTCGAGTACGTATGGCGTGAGGAAGGCTACCCGATGGAGGTCATATCCGACCGCGGCGCACAGTTTACCTCACACTTCTGGAAACGCTTATGTGAACGCATTGGTACCAAACCAAAGTTATCCACGGCGTTCCATCCAGAAACTGATGGTCAAACCGAAGCAGTCAACAGTGCAGTCAAACAGTACCTCCGCGCCTTCGTGCACTATGACCAGAAGAACTGGGCTGAGCTACTACCTCTCGCTGAATTTCATGCCAATTCCACAGTCACTGCAGCGACAGGAGTGTCCCCATTCTACGCAACGAAAGGCTACAACCCTCGCAGTGGTATTGAACCAGTCACTGACACCTCATTGACGTGGAAAGCTTCGCGCGACTCTCGAGCGGCAGACAACCTCATCCAACGCATTGAGTCAGTCAAAGTATTCCTCAAATGGAGCCTCGCGTGGGCGTCAGCCAAAATGGAGGAACAAGCAAACAAGCACAGGCAACCAGCACCTGAGTTTCACCCTGGTGACCTGGTGATGCTTGATGCTCGCAATATCCGCACCCGTCAGCAGAACAAAGGTCTCTCCCCAAAGAACTTGGGCCCCTTCACAGTGAAGGAATCATATGGTGGTAAGGCTTACCGACTGGACCTGTCAGACCACGGTGATCTGGCCCAAATCTATCCGGTATTCCACCCATGGCTCCTCCACCCGGTTGACAACAACCCGCTCCCGGGGCAGCGTCAAGACCCACAAGGCCCTGTTGAAGTTGATGATGAAGGCGAGACTTACTACGTTGACGATATCCTTGACGCTAAAGTTGATAAGCGCTGCAGGGATCCCGCTACTGGTAAGAAAGGTGTCCTCCGCTACCTCATCAAGTGGACAGGTTACGACAAGCCAGACTGGGTCCCATACTACGACGTCACGGGCTGCGGAGAGCACCTAGCCCGCTTCCACCACAGACATCCCGACATCGCCATGCCGACACCCCTCCGGGAACCTGGTCAACATGAGGAGCGGTTAGCGTTCTTGTGGCTTGACTAATCACGTCTACTTGGCTGGAAGTATACTCGCCCGTCTTAGTGCAGAAGGTGGTAAGCTCACCAGCAGTGGGGATGGTCCCCACGGTTGCTCTGAACCCACTGAGGAAGCCTTTGGCGACGTGGAGTATACTCTCCGGGTGGTATGACCGCTGACAAGTTGACGATCAAGGACGCCTTCGCTCCTCACCAGACCAACCGACCGACCGACCGATGACCGACACGGTATTCATGGATGGAAGGGAGGACAATGGACATACTGGTGGGTTGTGAAGGATTTTATGAGCCTTAGCGCGCAGGAGCTGCTTTTTGGGAGGGGGGAGTGGTGTTATGGATCTCCGATATCCATCCCACATACCTGCCCGTTCCCCGGTCACGTGCTCTGTCACGTGATTAGCTTAGTCATCAGGGTCTTGGCAACACCTCGCGACATATTCGCGAGGTTACCAAACCCCCCTAGCTCTTTGTACTTACTTTCTGGTTACCGATCAATCAATCCAATCTCTCTCAATTTGACGTCCCTAACACGGCTCGCTTGGGTGACCGGCTCGCTTGTGGAGTACGTTAGGTATTGTTGTAGTAAATTTGGGAATGATTGCGCACGAGCCATTTGATTCCTTATAAAAAACGAGCTTCTTCGTAGGTGCCCCAGGGCGGCAGCTGGTCCGTCATGAACGCAAGCGACGACCTAAACCCAGATTCTTTGTCCCATCGCGACCACACTTCCACCTTGTTGCGCTGTGACACGACAGCACTGTTGTGATCGCGAGCACGTGGCCATCTGCATTCCAGCAGGGTGGTGCAAGAGCTTGGACGTCAGCGTGTGGCCGAAGGGTGGCACAGAGCGCAGCGGCACGAGCGTGAAGACTACCACCAGCCATGGAGACGAGTGCAAGTGAAAGTGGATCGCAGGTGGCTGCTCACGACGCAAATGATGTTGATGTTTGGTCCAACTCTGATGCCGACTCCACCTATGCGGACCTGGCGTCTGAAACGGCCTCGTTGACGTCCAGCATCATGGCTGGACACTACGAGAACGGGAGACGGTACCACGCTTACCAAGCCAGTGGAGAGTACATCTTGCCGGACGATGAGCAGGAACAGGACAGACTGGACATCAAGTATGCTTCGCTGCAGCTCGTTTTCAGCGACAAGGTTACGTTTGCGCCCATCGAACACCCACAGCAGATTCTCGACATCGGTACAGGCACCGGCATATGGGCTATCGATGCCGGAGAGCAGTTTCCTGGTGCTACCATTACCGCAACAGACCTCAGCCCCATCCAACCTACTTGGTGTGTATCAACTACGTCTCAACACAGACATCGTTCAGTCTCTCCCACAAACGGCCTCGACATGCTGACCATGCTCAGGGTACCGCCCAACGTCAAGTTCGAGATTGACGACGCCGAAGCAGAGTGGACATGGCCGCTCTCACACTTCGACCTAGTGCACATGCGCACAATGACAGGCGGCATACGCAACTGGGACAAGCTGTTCGCACAAGCCTTCCGCCACACGGCGCGCGGCGGCTACATCGAGCTGCAAGAAATGGACTACATGGGCGTGATGCAGCCCACGAGCCGCAACCCGGGCACAGCCTTCCACACGTGGTGCACGGAGCAAGGCAAAGCGGCGCTGAAAGTCGGCGTCAACCTGCGCACCAGCGCCGCCTTCCTGAAGGCCTCGCTCGAAGACGCCGGGTTCGTCGACATTTCCGTGCGCGAGTTCAAACTCCCCATCGGCCCGTGGCCGAAGCAGAAGCGCCTGCGTGACGCGGGGCTGCTGCAGCTCAGTGCCATGCTCGAGGGCATCGAGGGCTTGAGCTTGCGCCTGCTGAAGTTTTACGATGGCTGGTCCCGCGACGAACTCAAGGTGCTGCTCGCAAAGGTCCGGGCGGAGCTGAAGGATCCCGCGTGCCATGCGTACTGGCCGTTGTGAGTTTTGTGCTTGTGGGTGCGTAGCGAGGCTGACGTGCTGCAGGATTGTTGTCGTTGGGAGGAAACCGTGAGGTGGGTACCAGTGTATATATTCTCTTCGTCATTTCACCACGCACGAAAAGTTTCTTGCATGAACCTGCCCTTTATTCAGTATCTATAACCAGTATTGTTCGTGCTCTAATGCTCCACGGCTTCCTCTTCCCTGTTTTGTTAAACACACATTGCAAAACGGAACCAGCAGCACCTCATGCCCTCGCCCCCGCCCGCGCCCGAGGCTCTGCATCTCACTGGCCAGGCGGGGGGAGATAGATTGTATTTTCAACCAGGCAGGTGTGTGGGTTGGATTGAGAGCTGGTATTGTCTTGTCTGGACTTGTCTGGGCAGGGGAAGTAGATACGTGCATGTGTCTGTATGTATATGTGTATGTGCATGTTTATGTATGTGCATGTGCATACATGCAGAGACAGGCGCGGGTTGGTGTTGCCGGGATGGGTACGGTGGTGTGTGTGGTAGTTGTGCTGCGCTAATTGCGCAGCTATAAGCAAGGCGTACAGACGTTCGACATGAATTACAACCGTAGCGAAATCCCGCATTTCGAAAGCAGAGAAAAGTGCATATGCGCGGCAGACCGCCAATTAAACTACGCCTACCATCTACTCTTCCCACATCACGCCGTCTTCTTCCACTGACTCCACACGCCCAGCAACGAGCTCGTGGTGCCGGCCAACCCGACAATCCCGTCGTCGAGCTGCACCCAGCCGAGGGCCGTTGCGGGGATAGTAATATCGCACAGATCGCTAACAAGCTGGACTTTAACCGCAGCAAGCTCCTTCGCCACCTTCTTCTCCTCGACGACCTTCTCCGGGTCCGCGCCGGCGGCCACGGCGCGGCTGCGCGCCTGCAGGCCGTACAGCGCGTAGACGCCCTGGACGATGCTGAAGGCGATGCCGGACAGCCAGGCGTGGTTTGCGCTGCGCAGCAGGCGGACGCCGTGGGCGCTCTTCTGGATGCCCGTGGCGTCGAGGATGTTGGCGCTGTCCAGCAGCATGTATAGGGCGTAGCCGAGCTGGCGGCCGACGCTGGTGCAGCGGATGATGGGGTCGAGGGCGGCGGCGTCCGAGGCGACGGCGGCGGCGCGGAAGTGCTCGACGAACTTGCCGACGCGCATCAGTTTGCGCGCCGTGCCGAGGGTTTTCTTGGTGTTGTCGAAGGGCGCGATGCTGGCCTGTGGCCGGTTTGTGCGGTACAGGTACCATGCGAGGAAGCGCGAGAAGTACTGCAGCGTGCGCAGGACTTTGTCGCGGCCGACTGAGGCGGGTTAGCGGGGGCCGCGTGCGAGGGCAGACGACGGACCGGTTGTGGCGACGAACTTGAGGTAGTGCGACACCGTGGGGTGGTAGATGAGGGCGTCTGCGACCATTGTGTCTGGTGCTTTGTCTATCTCGAGCTAATCGGGGGGAGGTGTGAGATGTCGCGGCGCAGTGACAACGACGGTTTGGATAAGTCTGTCACGCGTGATGCCAGAGGAAGGAGAGAGCAAGATGAAGGGCAAATCTCAACAGACGATGCCAGCCGGTGGAGATAGCAAGTCGGGCTTTGACGCGGCACCAGCTTTCCCCAGCTTGTGACGACCTCGGCAAAATGGCGCGAGGTTGCTCGCGAGTCACGAGCAGGGCCTTAGCCGGGAATTATTTCCACACCTTGTCGACTGGCACGTGAAGGGTATATTTATTGTTTGCCTCGACATTTTTGTCAGAGGCCAGGTCTTGGACCGCGTTCCAGCGCCTGTAAATACTCGTAACATGTCTTGCAGTCTTGACCGTGTTGCAATGCCTTGATACTCATGATCTGTCATTGCAGTCTTTGACCGTTCCAACGACTGCCATACTCGTGACCGTCATTGTAGCTTTGACCGTTCAACGCCTGCAATACTCGTGATCTGACATTGCAGCTTTGACCGTTCAACGCCTGCAATACTCGTGATCTGACATTGCAGCTTTGACGTTCCAACGCGTCAATACTCGTAATGTCATTAGCTAGACCTTGTAGAAGCAAAACGTGTGGTAAAAGTCAGCGGCAGCCAGCTCCTCCTCGCTCGTCAGCAGCTGCCCCGTCCGGCGATCCCGGACGCCCATGCGCTCGCTCAGCGGCCCCAGCTCCGGGTCGTCCTTGTGCTCGTCCCAGACCTCGCGAAAGGGCTTGCGGTACTGCAGCTCGAGGTTGTAGTCCTCGGCCAGCGCGCGGAACGCCTCCCACGGCACCACGTACTCGGGCGCCTCGACAGCTTCCTCGAGGAAGTAAAAGTACTTCCAGCCGTAGGGCGGCCGGAAGGTGCCGTCTGGGGGTGTCTTGCCGGGGAACTTGACGCGATAGATGGAGTTGCCAAATGCGAAGCCATCTTCCTCAACCTCACCGTCCTCCTGCTCGACGTCCGTCTTCTTCTTGTCTTGGCTGCCGCTGTCCTTGGCCTCGCTGGCGTGTTCAGACTCGTCGGGCTTGGGGCTGTCGAGGCTCTTCTCGGGGTCCCAGTCGCCCTCGTCGTCGCTCGCAAAGGCCGGCCGGTCGTCTTCGTCGTCTGCAACGTTGGTCTCGGCGGGGGCGGTGCCGTTCGCTTTGTGGTGGTCCATGACTTTGCCGGAGAGCATGTCCGAGTTGGGGATGCAGCCAATGAAGCGGCCGCCCTTCTTGAGTGCGCCGGCGACGTTGCGCAGCATGCCCTTGGCCTTGGCCTCGCTCTCGAAGGCGTAGTGCATGCAGAACATCATGGTGACCATGTCCCAGCCGCCGCCGCCCCAGCGCTGGCTCATGGCGTTGCCGGGCCCAACGGCGGGGTCTATGCCAACGTCCTTGATGATGGGAATGTCGCCCAGCCACTCGCTGAAGCAGTCCTTTGCGTAGAACTCGGCGTGGAACAGACGGCGCGACTTCTTCTGCATCTGCGCGTAGCGGTCCTTGGCCTGCTTGATGGACACGTCGGCCGGGTCGCAGCCCACGTACAGCTCGACCTTGCGCGAGGCCTGCCACTTCTGCAGGTCGCCGCCCTTGCCGCAGCCAATGTCGAGAATCTTGAGGTTACGCTCGTCGCCGATGAACTTTTGGATGAGCGACGACTTGACCCAGTTGTTGTAGCTGCGCAGGCCCTTGATCTTGCTGTCCGTCTGGCGCCACTCGCGGCCGCGCTCCGGGACCATGTTGTAGTGTTGCTTGACCACGTCGTGCACGCCCCGCGACGCCACCTCCTGCTGCGCCTTCCGCGCCGCCTCCTGCTCTCGCTGCATCTGGCGCTGTCGGGCGGCTTCGCGGTCGGCCACGGAGAGGCGAGAGGCGGCGCCGGGCCGCTTGCGCTGTCGCGGCGGTGACGGCGAGCGCGAGCGCGAACGTGACCTGGACGGAGAGCGGCCGCGCTTCCTGTCGGCCATTGGTGGGGGAGAAGCTATGTGTGAGGCTGGTGGCGGCAGACTGGTGGTGGCGCGGGCGGTGGCGGCGAGTAGTGGGCGCAGGATGGCAGGATAATGGTGGTTGTGGTGTTGTTGGTGTTGTTATTACAGTAAGACGCCAGACGCTGTCCAGCTCTTACAAGGCGCGACCGACTAGCTCAGCTCCACCGCCTGCCAAGCCGTGCATCATCGCCGCATCTTCGAGCTCCCACCGCCCAAACATTCACCTCGCCCACGCCCACACCACCGCGCCCATCCCCCACCCCCCGCCAGCAACCACCATGGGCGACCCGCAGTTCGCCAAGTACCCCGACCTGCAGCTGGCCCAGCATGTCTTCCAGCTCACCAATCCGGCCGCCTCCAAGTCGGCCAAGCAGTCGTCGCTCAAGACGGTGCAGCAGGCCATCCAGGAGAACAACATGGCCCCGCTCTACCGCTACCTCGCCCACCCGACCGACGGTGTCCTGAACGCCCCCGGCGAGGGCTCCGCAGACCAGCCCACCGCCCACCGCAGACCCTCGGCCAGCATCGCCAGCATGCTCGCCACGCGTACACCCTCGCTCGACGCACCACTCGTCTGGGACGAGAAGCTATACGAGAGCCTCAAGACCGCGAACGAGGCGGAGCTCGAGGCCATACAGAAGGAGGAGGACGAGGCGGCGGAGAAGGCGGGCGAGACCGAAGTGCAGGCCGCGCGGGGCAAACGCGCGGAGCTGTACAACCGCATAGGCGACAAGGTGGGACCGCCCTGCTGAGACGCAGCTGCAGGTGTACTGATTGCATGCAGGACAAGGCGATTGCCAGCTACGAGGCCATCTTCGACAAGACGGGCATCCTGGGCACCAAGATCGACCTGGTGCTCGCCATAATACGCGTCGCCCTGTTCTTCGGCGACAAGGTGCTGGCTAAGAAGACGATCGAGCGGGCGGGCGCGCTGGTCGAGAGCGGCGGCGACTGGGACCGCAGGAACCGCCTCAAGGCCTACACGGGACTGCACCTGCTCACCGTCCGCTCCCACGCCCAGGCCGCGCCCCTTCTCCTCGATAGCCTCTCCACATTCACCAGCTACGAGCTGTGCAGCTACTCCAGCCTCGTCGTCTACGCCATCCTCGCCGGCTCCTCGTCGCTGAAGCGCGTCGACTTCAAGTCCAAGGTGGTCGACGCGCCCGAGATCAAGGCGATTGTCGGCAGCGGCGAGGACAAGCTCGCGGCCATCACAGGGCAGACTTCGGCCGGACCTGCCGCTGGCGACGAGGAGATGGCCGACGCCTCCGGATCCACAGCCACGCCCGTACCGACTGCGGTCAACCTCACAACACTGGGCGGGCAGCAGGACAAGGAGATTGCGATTGAATTTTCGCCGCTGTCCAAGCTCGTCAAGAGCCTGTACGAGGGCAACTACAAGAGCTTCTTCGGCGCCCTGGGCGAGGTCGAGGTCAACTTCCTCAGCCAGGACCGTTACCTCTACGAACACCGCGGCTGGTATGTGCGTGAGATGCGGCTGCGGGGCTACCAGCAGCTGCTGCAGTCGTACCGCGTCGTCGGCCTGCAGAGCATGGCGAACGACTTTGGCGTGACGGTGGACTACCTCGACAAGTATGTTGTTTGTTGTGAATCTAAAGTGCGCTGCTAACTACGACTAGGGACCTCGCCAAGTTCATTGCGGCGGACCGCATTCCGTGCACGATTGACCGGGTCAAGGGCATCATCGAGACGAACCGGCCGGACGACAAGAACAAGCAGTACGGGGACGTGGTCAAGCAGGGCGACCAGCTGATTACGAAGCTGCAAAAGTACGGCCAAGCGGTGAGGCTGAGGGGCAGCGAGCGCGGATGAGCGAGGGTGGAGTGCAAGAATGCGCTGCAATCACGAAAAGAAATGACCGTAGACGTAGAGCGTGCAGCGTCGCTCGCAATACCATGACATGAGCAATACTTCAAGACGGCAATAGTTTAACAAAACATGCAGCATAGCGAATGTCATGTTAAAGTATGCTACAAGACACGAGCTACTCCAAAAAGACTTCAGCCGTGCCCAGTGCAGGTTTGGCTAACGCCCGCAGCCATCTCCGCACTCGGTGTGCAGCACGGGCACGGTGTCACGACGGCGGGTGGACCAGCAGCTCCCGCGGCATAGATAGCTCGTGCCTGCCTCTCCTCCCACGCCTCCGTGCGCCCACGACACGCTCCTCGACACGCCGTGCTGGGGCTAGCTTATTGACCCCCCACCCACGCGCAAGAGATGTCGCCGTCATCGGCTCGCATTGTGCGCGGCGCGTGGCGGGCCTCGGACGCCACTCGGCCTAGAGGTACGTTGTTGAATCATCGTCGGTGGAGGCGCGGCGGTGTGCTGTGGTGTGTTGTGTTGCGCGCCGGGCTAGTCAGTCAGATGCGCGGCAGAAGACGGAGCGGGCGTGGTGTCATGGATGGGGTGGTGGGGCGTGTTTCGCGGGGGGGGGTCATGTTGGATTGGATGTCTGAGACTTTTGCTATTTCTTATTTCTGAGACTTGATCTTTGTGGTTGGTTTCTTTTACGCTTGGCTACTTCTACGTCGTTACTTTGCATACTTATCTGCTTTTAGCTGAGGCGCCTAAGATTCACACGGGTAGACGCTTGATATCTGATTGTGGACGGCCTTTTGTACCGCTCGCCCCTCGTCGACCGCTCTCTCCCCGCGCCCGCGCCATGTCGTCCGGCGTCACCCAGACCGAGACGGTGCTCACGCTCGACAACATCAACCCGCACGTCCGCGCGGCCAGGTATGCGGTCCGTGGCGAGCTGGCCGTCAAGTCGGAGCAGTACCGCGCGAAGCTGGCCAAGGGCGAGGCCAAGGACCTGCCATTCGACACCGTCATCGCCGCCAACATTGGCAACCCCCAGCAGCTGGACCAGAAGCCCATCACCTTCTTCCGCCAGGTCGCCTCGCTGCTCGAGAACCCGCTGCTGCTCGAGCACGAGCACGTCCTGACCGGCCCCCTGGGCTACCAGACCGACGTCATCCAGCGCGCCCGCAAGCTGCTCAATGAGGTCAACAGCGTCGGCGCCTACTCGCAGTCCCAGGGCGCCCCCGGCATTCGCCAGTCCGTCGCCGAGTACATTGAGCGCCGCGACGGCTACCCTTCGACCTTGGAGAATGTCTATCTCAGCAACGGCGCCTCGTCCGGCGTCAACACGCTGCTGCACGTCATCTGCGCCAAGCCTGAGACGGGCATCATGGTCCCCATCCCCCAGTACCCGCTCTACACCGCCACCTTGTCCATCCTCGATGCCCGCTGCGTCCCCTACTACCTCGACGAGGCCGCCAACTGGGGCACCAGCATGGCCGCCATCCAGGAGAGCTACGACAAGGCCAAGGCCGAGGGCACCGACATCAAGGCCATCTGCATCATCAACCCGGGCAACCCCACCGGCGCCTCGCTCCCCACCAAAGACATCCAGGCCGTGCTCAAGTTCGCCGCCAAGAACAGGCTCGTCGTCATCGCCGACGAAGTCTACCAGACCAACGTCTTCATTGGCGAGTTCATCTCCTTCAAAAAGGCCCTGCGCGACCTGCAAAAGTCGGCCCCCGGCGAGTACGACCACATTGAGCTGGCATCGCTGCACTCGGTCAGCAAGGGCATGGTCGGCGAGTGCGGCCACCGCGGCGGCTACTTTGAGCTGGTCGGCTTCCACCCAGACGTCGCCGCCGAGATCTACAAGTTCATCTCCATCCAGCTGTGTCCGCCCGTGCTGGGCCAGTGCATCGTCGAGATGATGGTCAACCCGCCACGCCCCGGCGAGCCCAGCCACGCGCTCTACCAGCGCGAATACGACGCCATCTTCGCAGGCCTCAAGGAGCGCGCCTACGCCCTGTACGCTGCCTTCCAGAAAATGGAGGGTGTCGAGGTCGGCGAGCCACAGGTCCGTCTTTTATCTTATCTAATCAGCACGCACAGGGATAGCTAACGCGCGCACAGGGCTCCATGTACCTCTTCCCGACCATCACGCTGCCGCCCAAGGCGCTCGCCCAGGCCGAGAAGGAGGGCCGCGCCGCCGACGAGTTCTACTGCTTCCGCATGCTCGACGCAACGGGCGTGTGCACCGTCGCCGGCACCGGCTTCGGCCAGAAACCCGGCACCTTCCACTTCCGCACCACGTTCCTTGCCCCCGGGACCGACTGGACGGAGCGCCTCGTGCGGTTCCATGAGGATTTTATGGCTGAGTTTAAGTAGCGCGGTCGAGTAGGTAAGGTTGTTGAGTAGATGTATGGTTGATTTGTGGAGAGGCATATAGCCAAATTCAAATCAAAATTCACATCTACGTTCAAAAACAAGCATGACTGAAATAAAACTACATAGTGTTATCCAGCAGCCACACGCACAGCTACAACGCCACATCCACCCCATCACAACCCAAATTCCCCTTGCACCAAATCGATACCCATCTCAAAACCGCCTCATCGTGCGAAAATCAAGATTATGTTACCCTCTTTTCGATGCATACTTCACTTGCTCAAGAGCGCGGGGTGGTTATATTTGCATCCCACCCTCTCCTTCGATCCCCTTAATCCTGGTACACGACATGGCGGGTTGGTATGCTAACGCTAATGCTGATGCTGATGCTGATGGTTTCGCGCAAAAGTGGATTGGGGATTGGTGGCTGCGTGGGGTGGTAGAGGGGAGCTCGATACGGTTCACACGCGCACACGCACGCACATGCACACACACATGAACCTAACACCTCTCTCGCATGCTAAACCCGCTATACACAGTGCAACTTACCAGAGATAGATCGGGGGTTTGATATAGTACTATACCATCCCCACCTCCA
Source organism: Lizonia empirigonia (assembly GCA_009982855.1). Taxonomy (NCBI): domain Eukaryota; kingdom Fungi; phylum Ascomycota; class Dothideomycetes; family Pseudoperisporiaceae; genus Lizonia; species Lizonia empirigonia. Next base: position 128,785 of record JAADKA010000020.1, read on the forward strand.
TCCCACCACCTCTACTTATGTGCACTCGAACACGACCACGAACACGAATGTCGTCACGTCACATGGCAGTCGTGGGCAGAGAGGAGTACACAAACAAACAACTCCCACACGCCGTTATGAAATCACGTGAACCCCCCCCCCGGTTCCCACCGATGCTTGCCAGATACAGGGAGTTTGCCCTTATGTTCTTTGTAGTCTGTTATGTTTCACTTGGTATAACGTTATCTGTGACTTGTGTTTTTGTTTGTGGATGCGCGTGCTGCGCTAGAAAAGCATTGGAATAAGGTTGGAATCTCCATGGGAAATGGTGGAGCGAATTGGGCTGAACATAGCTTACAATGTCGTGGTTTCAGACATGTCGTGGTTTGAGACATGTCGCACTCACTGCAGCTACAGCAGATGCGCGGCTGGTGCGGCTGGTGCGGCGTGCTCGTCTTCAGCGTTGGTAGGTCTTGCAATGCCGCTCAGTCAGAACCACAAATGCACACATTCGTTCGAGACCTCAACAGTAACTACCTGAAAACAATACAGATTAGATCACTTTAATAATATTGCAGCTTTCGCCGGAGACGTATCTACACCAGCGTCGATTAAGAAGCTGCCGAGGCTTACGAAGAGAAGCTGTTAAGAGCACTACTAAGCTGCAGAAAAGATACAAGTCTCTCACACTGAGTGCGCAGCTATGTCCAACTCCATCAGACGAGCTACTAATCTTCCACATCCTCACAACGCCGCAGAAATCCCCGCCCCATCCAGTCAAATCTGCACGTTCCTGGGTGGAAGGCCTACATGGCATAGCGAGCCAAACCCGGACAGGGCAGGGTTGGTGATTGGATCAAGCGCGTGACAACGCTCCGGGAGGAATTGCATCTGCTGCAATGCGTGTTGCGGATAGCGAACGAGGGCGTTTGGGATAGTAACAAAGACATTGCCATGGTTGAGAAGATGGGTGGAAATTTTCTGGTTTCGTCTGCTGCATTGATCATCTCTGTGGTGGTTTCGTGGCCGCGCAAAGACGGGGAGACCTTCTACCGCAATGAGACCGAATGGTCTACGCTCTTGACGCGGACGAGATGCAGGTTTGTCTTTGGAGCTGTTGTGAAGGCGTGTTTGTGCATCTACGGATGATGGTACAGTTCTCGTTCTGGCTTTATCTTGTGTTGGTGTGGGGTTTACGGACTGGGGAGACGACAGAGGGAAGGATGTAAGCGACTGGTTAACTGTACTTTGCTTACTACGATTGATGGAACTATGCAATGTTATGTTTTGGTATGTATAAAGGTCTGAGGCTATCCTGGAATAGACTGTGATAGTCTATTGCGGTGGAGAATGTAGCAAATTAAAGTGCAACTGCGCAAAGCAGTAATCAGAGTATGAAGTGTATTGTTGTCCTGTCTTGTTGTTCTGCTTGAGCTGGCCTCTTCAAGGCTAGCAGCAGGGTCTGTTTACATGACGTATCTCTGATGCTTGTAATGGGAGAAAGTGCTCATGAAGGTGAGGGAGGAGCGCCAGGACAACACACGTGACACGCGCAATGCCCTTACCTCCCAAACCGTAACACACCCCCTCATCCTGTAGTCAATCCATGACGAAAGGATGAACTCATCTCTCTGTCTCCTGAATCTTTGAGCGTACATCTACAAGGTGAAGTTGTCGTATAAACTCAATGTGCTTCTGGCGCGGAAGCATCTTCGTCATGCCGTCGGCTGGCATTTGAGTCGTGGATTTCCAATGTACGTGGAGGCGACGTTCCTCAACCTCCTGACGGACCCAGCTCTGATGTATGTCGACATGTTTGAGCTTTGTACTGAGTTTGTCCTGCTCTTTTGTAACTATCCCTACAGTCTGCTGATTGTCACACCAAATGACAGGCGTCTGGTTGAGCTTTAGGGAAAGTCCATTGAAGAGGCGGCACCACTCTTGCATCTCTGATCCAGCAAGAGATAGAGCGAGCAGCTCTGCCTCAGTTGTCGATTTCGTGATAGTGCGTTGAAGTGTTGACTTCCAGTCCATGGTCATGCCAAACAGCTGGAATACGTATCCTTGAGAGCTTCGACGCGTCTCAACATCATCAGCGAATGCAGCATCAGATGCTCCAAAGAAGATTGGATCACGATAGTCCTGCGGCATCGCAATGTACTCCTGAATCCTTGTTTCGTCCACGGCTTGCGCCTGTAGGGCTCGATATTTCGTCTCAAGAATATGACGCCATACTTTTCGTATAGATTCGACGTGTGCTTGACCAGGATTGATCAATGTGATGCATGTATGACATGAGCGCGAGCCAGATCAGGTCGGGTATACTGTGTCAGAAATGCCAGATGGCCCACAAGCTCTTGATATGTCTTTTTCCGAGCTTTGTTCGGCTCCTCCAGAGACTGTTCTAGATAGTTCGCTAGCATAGGCACCTCTGAGTGGCGGCCTGTTGAAATGATGTTGTATTTAGCGGCAACCTTGTCAATGTAGGCGTCCTGTACCAAGTGAATCGTGCGTGCGTTGATGTCTCGAACTACGCGTATGCCCAAGAACCACTTGAGTTCTCCAAGGCATTTGAGGCTATAATGCTCGTCAAGCTTCTTCTCAAACTCTTGGTGAAGATGCCTGTTTGATGGGTGGAAAGCCATGACGATATCGTCAACGTAGACGAACATGATCAACCAGCTATTGACGTAGACGCATGGAAATCCTGGTATAGGCGTCAAGCCTAGAGACTTCAGTGTCTCTCTCAGGTCCTTGTACCATAGGAGCGGTGATTCCTTCAGTCCGTACAGGGCTCTCAGCACCTGTAGCAGCTCTCCGTCCTTCTTGAAACCGTCTGGTGTCTCGGCATAAAGCTTCCGATCAAGTGTAGCGTTTAGAAACGCGTTCGGTACGTCGTACTGGAGTAGCTCCAATCCAAATTGATTGGCTGTTGCGATAAGTGCTCGAAATGTTCGGGCAGCTAGTGTAGCAGCGTAGGTATCTCCGTATGGCTGTTGTAGATCGCCGCGGACGACAAGTCGTGCCTTGAATCGATAGAGGAAACCGTCTTCATCGAACTTGTATGTGAATACCCACATCAGGGGTAGCACCTCTGCATCAGCAGTCTCTGCAGTGTGTGTTGTCTTAGCAAAGCAGCCTTTACCCCATATCTCGCGATACTCTTTCTGAGCAGCGTGTCGAAACTGCTCTCCAAACTGATGGTGATCTAGCTCTCGATATGATCGAGGAGCTGCAGGGACCTGTGTTCGATGAATCTTCGTCGTCGGCTCAGCTTTTAAGGCAGTTGAGAAGGCCTTAAGGTAATCGCCAACTGATCCTCCGTACGAGACAGCGTGGGAGTGCCATCTCTCTGGTGCCTGGAGATCAGCATTCCGTCGTGTACGCCGCGGGCCCTCGATGATGTTGTCTGCGTTGAGGTCGAGATTTCGACGTCTTGGAGCGTTGTTCTGATATCGATCAGGCATGTAGCCTTCGATCTGGGTCGCAGAAAGGTCCTGAGATCCTTGTATAGTGTCGTGCTGTTCGTGAGCGGATTGCTCATCCAGATCGTGTTGCTCTGTATCTGATTCTGGGGACAGAGAATCATCTCGTCCATCTTGTTGGTCTTGAATTGAGGTGTTCTGCTCCTTGTTTTGTTGAGTCACCTCACCCCCCATCTGAGACTCCGTGAGCACAGATGTGTCTGCAGTCTGTCGTTGCTGACGTTGCCGAGTCGTCAATAGGTCTTCAATTGCTATATCGTCAGGTTCAAACTCTTCTGGGAAACTAAGAAGCTCAACAACTTCTTCGATCACAGATTCACAAGCGTAGCCTTGCGGACCCTCGTAGAATTTCGTGGGTTTAAAAACGACGTCTCGTGTACGTATAACCTGGTCCTTCGTAGGCAGCCAGATCCTGAAAATATTGGTTGAGTCGTAGCCAACGAGATGGCCTATCAAAGCTCTTGATTCAAGCTTGTCCGCGCGTTTGAGTGATCGATTGAGAACGTAGGCTTGACATCCAATTGGACGCATGTGCTGAACCTTCGGCTTCGTCTTCCACACGATCTCGTATGGAGTCTTCCACTGCAGCGCTTCAGTCGGTGTCCGGTTGAGGACGTATGCTGCTGTTCGCATCAGCTCATGAGCCAAAGACTTTGGCAGTCCTGCTTGGATCCTCATGGCTCTGGATCGGACGACGAGCAGCGATCCTGCTCGCTCTGCCAGTCCGTTCTGCTCTTCTGTGTACTCGGCTCGTGGCTCATATCGGATACCAAGGTCTCCACAAAGCTCTTCCAAGAAATTAGGCGATGTGCCGTATCCACGTTCGTTGTCAGTTTTGATAGCTGTGACATCGCACTCAAAGATGCGCTGTATGCTTCGTACAATCGGGTGCCAAAAGTCTGTTCGCGTTGACGCATGGACCACCACAACCACATTTGATTACCAACTTCAAAGCAGTATAACTCTCTACTACATAGACCAAATAAGACAATTAGGGTTGCAAATTAATCGCATTACGCTTAGTATCTAGTCTGGTAGCCCTTTGCACGTCGCACAGCGTCTAGGCGTCGTGGCATAGTCCTAATAAGGCGTTTGATCAGTGCGTCAGGTATAGCAGCCCATGCCTCAATCAACCCCAATTCGAACGCCTCCCACTCAGCTAGAGAGTCTCCCATATAGTCAAATTCAGGATGCAGCTCATGGAGCTTCTTTTTAAGTGCCCACCACATGTGTTCAATAGGGTTAAGGTCAGGTGAGTATGGTGGCCATTTGATCGTAGCAACACCATGAACCTCTAGCCACTCCTTCGAGACCTGGGAAGTGTGGATAGGTGCGTTATCCTGCATAAACCACTCGCCTGGCCTGTAGCTGTCCTGGAGACCTTCCTCAAGTGCTCGTATGTAGCTCTGAGCTGTGTATCCATTGCGTTTGGCTGATGTGTCGCGATTCATAATTACTAGACGACTACGCCTTGCTCGGCCACCTGGAGTCATCCATATTGAGCCCCATACCATACGAGCAGGTTGGCGAGCAGTGGTGACCTCCTCAACCATCTCGTGCGACCATTTATCCTCAGGTAGTCGCCATACCCAGGGCGTGTTGTGGCCAGATCCACGAGCAACGCTGCACTCGTCACTGAACCTGATAGTACGCCTCCCAAAATCAAACCCCAGCCATTCATTAGTAAGATTGAGGCGTTCCGCAGCTGTGTTCTTGTTGATTTTTGGCCTACGTCTCGCTCTGAACTTGCGGTATCCCTCGTCAGCCATTGCGCGCTGCACAGTACGCTTAGAAACGCTGGGGTAGGTAGTATTGGCGTCCCACAGTCCAGCCTCCTCCATAAGCTTGTGGTACTCAATACCTGGGTTTTTCCGAGCAATCCGTAGCAGCCGGCGATGGTCTCTACTAGTCAATGTAGGTGGCCGGCCTGTCCGAGGCTGCGTTGTGGTGCTGCAGCTGGTTGTCCATCGGAGTACTGTTTTCTGTACGCACCGCTGCGAGCAGTCCAGCGCGTCAGCAACTTCGCTTGTCGACACACCAGCCTCAACCTGGGCTAAGCAGTATATCCGTTGGGCTTCTGATAATTCACCTCCGCGCACTCGATTTGATGGAATTTTAGTGCTAAAAGCTCTCATATTGATGTAGTCGTGTGTAGTTGAAGAAGATACCCCTCTTTAGAGTTCGCGTTGTTGAAATGGTCTGTGCACACGCGCGAACAGACTAAAGTCCTAGTACAGTAACATGTCGGGCCGCGTACCGAGACCACCGGGTCAATGCACGCGTCGGGTCAATGCACGATTTCCCCACTTTCTCAACACCACAAAATGAAGCTGTACAGCCACGCACAAAAGCGATCATCGCGAGAAAAGTTCGTGGGGTAATGTATTGATGTATGCAAAAGTCCTCTGTGAAGGACTAATAATTGCGAGTTGCGGTGCGGCCGCTGCGGGTGGTGACTGTGCAGGAGGGTGGAGGAGGCTCCTCCACAACACCACGCCGCGCACGCGCAGAACGGCTCTTTTTTGTACAGACTTTTGCAGGTGCTTTCTGTGATGCCTTGCGCTTGCCCAATTGGGATAATTGTATAGATTTAGCAGCGTCGCGCTCTTGCTTTTTGCGCTCGCGATCGGCAGCTTCTTCTGCTCTCCTCTGCCTCGAGGCCTCAAGGCGCGCAGCGTACGCAGCAGAGCGTCTCTCTCTCTCTAAGTTGTTGCGTAGCCTTGCAGCAGCTCGCTCCTCGCGTCGATGGTGTTTTGCCACTTCTTCTTCGAGTCTCTTCGCCTCATTGAGCCTGTTGCGATGACGTGTGTCGCGTACTTTGCTGGGGGAGTAGAGGAGGGCTTCGCTGCGTCCCTTCTTCCGTTGGCGTAAGTCAAGAGTCTCCCGCTTCTTCTTTAAGGGGTTTTGTACGGCAACTGCTGCAGAGAGTCCTTTGTTTTCAGCTGTAAGTATCCCACAAGAAGCAGAGAGGTGGTGGATAGTACGGCGGAGCTGCCTTGCGTCATCTGAGGTGTTTTCACCCACAACAGCTTTGTATAATCGATCAATTGAGCGCCAATCGTGGGCCTTAATGGGCGGAGGGGTCTCATACTCACTGTCGCTAACATCGTCCCATCGGCCGAGTACTACGTTAGGGTTGAGCGGCCATATACCCGTGTTCTCGAAGGCGCTGAGTATGAGCTCTTTGGTGAACGTTTGCTGCCAGGATCGCCAGAAGAGCATAAAGAAGTCGCTCTTAGGCACGCCTGAGATGCCTTGGCTATCGTGAAGGTGCTGGGTGACGGCACCGCTGTAGTTTTGAGCCAACGGAGCGAAGCACACAACGTCGAGCGGCTGCAGCGACTGAGTACTGTGTGGAGGGAAGATCGCTAGCAGAATCTTGTGCCGATTGCAGAAATCGATAAAGGCCATCGTTATATGAGAGCCGTGGCCATCGACGATAAGCAATCGCCAGCTTCTGCGCGCTTTCTTCTTGGTGTAGCGGTTGAACAACTGCTCCAGCCAGGCAAGCCCCACCTCGTCATTCGTCCGACCTGAAGGCGTTGTAGTAACAAATACTGAGTGTTTTCCTGGCTCAATATCCTCCACCCAGGAGCTTTGTATGGTGTTGTCCTTGCCTGTGAAAATGAGACCCGGAGGCAGAGCGCTGCCATCGGCGCAGACGCTCGCCAACAGCGTCACCCACTCTCTGTTGCCGTCCTGTAGCGACTGCCTGTTCTTCTGCTTCTCGTACAAGCGCTTGCTGAAGATCCTCTTGCTCCTAGCGACAAAACCGATAGCAAAGCCTTTCTCATCCATGTTGTACGTGTCGGCCGCCCTGACGTTGTATTCTTTGATTTTGCTGTGCAGGAGGCTAAAATAGGCCTTGTACTTGTCGCTATTATCGGCGGCGTGGCGTACTTTGTCCATTGCGGTGGTCCATTTGTAGAGGAGCGTCTCGGTGTGACGGTTGAGGAAGTGAGTAACCCAGGTCTCGCCAGCGTGATCTTTGGCGATTTCCGCTGCGAAATTCTTGATCATCTGCCTTGTAGGTGGTAAGTGACGCTTATTAAGCTCCTCTATGTAATCGCAGAGGTCACGCTCTTGTTGTGGTGACAGTTTGCGTCGTTGAAGGTCTGCCTCCGCACGCGGGACAGTAACGCGTCGGTCATTGCGCGACAACGTCGACCTCGAGAACCCGGTCTGATCAGCAACTTATTGGTAGCAAATTTGTCCGTCTAAGCTCGCTGCACGTTCATTTTCAAGCGCATCAAAAACAGTTGATATTTCGTGGAGTTATGGTGTTGAGGAGAAAAGTGTGTTTTGGTGCTCGCGTACATTGACCCGACGCGTGCATTGACCCGGTGGTCTCGGTACCGTGTCTGTGCACTGATCGGGCCGGTTCACTGTTCGTGCCACCCCACCAACTTTCTCACCTCCACAAAAGTGAGGCTATACAAATACGTAGAGTAGCTATTGATATACAAGAAGCTAGTGGTTTATAATATTGACTCTTGCGCATCTTTTGGCTATCTCAATTTATTTGTAGGCCTTGTCATGCGACCAGCGCGGGTTGTGACGCCTTGGGGCGCCAAGCCAGGCTCATGAACCACCTGTGGACGACGCCTCGTTGCACCACTACCACCTTTTGATATTCTTGACTGCGGCTTCTTTGAGGTCTTCTTCCTTGCCTGTTTAGGCGATTTGGATACTTTTTGAGCGTCCTTGAGTGCCTTGATGCGTGCTTTTTCAGCCGCGCGATCGTCCTTTTCACGCTGCTCTTGGGCCTTCTTTTGAGCAGTCTCCTCACGCTTCCTTGCCGCCTTCTCCGCGTTATCTGCCTTAGTCTTCTCTCTAAGAAGCCTGTTATTGTACTGAATTTGCTTCTTATCGACTTTTACAGCAGCAGCTGCTAACTCTGCCTTCTCTGCATCCTTCATACGTCGATCGGTACGTGCCTTGGATGCAGGATCCCAGAATATGGCCCCCGCTTGTACATTAGGGTCCCGCGGTGACAGTGGTAACACCTTCTTCTTCTTACTCTCTATAGCCATTTTGAGGCCCTGAAGTTCATGATCTTTGAGCTCAAGGAGCACGTGCATCTGATGCATCTGCTGCCTTGCCTCACTTGCAGCCCCGGGGTCCCCATCCTTAATTGCACGGTCAAAGTTTGACTTGAACCTTAGCCAATTGGGCCCAGAGGAAGCCGGTTGAGGCCCAGTCTGCGGTGTGGGCGTCACAGGTGGTGGTGAAGTTGACTTTTTGAACTTATCGAGTATAACGTCGGGTTCAAGGGGGTGGATTCCTGTGGATTCAAAGCCACTCAATACCAACTTTTCTGTGAATGTATCAACCCAGGCAGGCCAGAATAGGCTTATAAAGTCTGCCTTGCCCACTGGCATGTCTCCCTCAGTTATATAGTTGTGCTCAACAAGCTGGGTTGAGTAATTTTGACTCAAGGGCTTGAAGCACGCCACATCCAAGGGCTGCAGCGTATGGGTAGCGTGCGGTGGGTATACCAGTACCAGAATCCGGTGGTCATCAGTAATCCAAGAATCTCCGCGTCACGTGGCTGCCGTGGCCGTTAAGGATAAGTAATCTGAACTTTCTCCGAGCTTTCCCTTTGGTGGCGGGCTCAAACACCTGCTCAAGCCAGGCAAGGCCTAGATCGTCGTTCGTCCAGCCTGTTCGTGATACCGAGAAGTATATAGAGTGCTTCTCTGGGTCAATATCGTGTACCCAGTTGGCTTGCACACTGTCTCCGGCTGCGGCAAAGATCACTGCAGGGGGGAGGGTAGTACCGTCAGCTCCTATACAACCAATAACGGTAATCCACTCCCGATTGGCATCGTGAGAAGGTTGCTTATACCTTCCCTGCTTATAGAGCTCCTTATCAAAGACTCTCTTTGTTGTACTAATTACCCCAATCATAAAGCCCTTCTCATCCATATTGTACGTGTTCTCGGGTTCCACATCAAACTCCTCCACTTTCTTGCTCAGAAGACCAAAGTATAGATGGTATCTTTCAGAGTTATCAGCCTTATGACGATTGCTTTCCATGGGGGTAGTCCAGGCAGTGAGAAGTGTGTCGTCATTGCGATGCAAGAGCCTTATAACCCAGGTATTAGAAGGCTCCCATTGGCACAAGGGCGTCGCGAAATTAATAATTATTTGCCTTGTAGGTGGGCAGTGCCTCTTTGTATAAGCTCTGCCTCATCGTGGGGGTTAAGAAGTTTGCGACGTTCAGATGCCTCCTTACGGCTCACTGCTTCCCCACGGTGGTGTTTCCGCAGCGTCTCGCGGGAACAACAGTGTTTTGTGGCAAGACTCCGGTATGAAAAAGTATCTCCGGGACCCAAGGAATCTATCTCTAGAAGCGCGTCTTCTAAGGTCATCGTGGTGGTGTGGTGGTGGGGGTGGCACGATCACTGAACCGGCCCGATCAGTGCACAGACATGGTACACTTTTAGCGCAAAGCAACAAACTAATTAGAAGTGCAGCTTAAAATACTCAAGAGCTAGTTATAGATTGCAGCTAGCGCTGCAATGAGAAATCGTGTAGAAATAGAAGAGTAGAGAATGAATCCTACTTGCCATCATATATTCATTACTAAAACGGTCCACCGTGGGTATCCTGCACCGCCTCAACGCCTTCCATTCTCCCACACCATCCCCCAGACATCAAAGACCATTCCTCCGGCGCTGCGACGCATGCATCCCGCCCTTGCGCGCCGCCCGGGGCGGCCCGCTGGTCAAGGGCAGCTGGTCGAGGTAGTCCTTGTCTAACTCGGCGAACCAGTCGTAGTCGCTCTTTGTGAGGCTGGCCGCCTCGCGCGTCCGCGGCTGGTACAGGTTGCGCTGCGAGTCGTGGCTTGTGCGGGGCGCCAGGCGCTGCGAGTCGTGGCTGCTTCGGGGGCTAGGCGCGGCGAGTCCATGAGGAATGTCTTGCCGATGGGGGACGTGGTGCTATCGTTGCTCATGTGCTTTGCTTGCTTGGTCAGTTCTTTGGGAGGCCCTCGGCTCAAGGTGCGGGTGATGTTGATCCGGCGGCTGGGCTGCCGCGCTGGAGCGGAGGGGGAGGGTGGCGGGCTTTTCCATGCGCCCTGTTCCGCGAGGACAATGCCGATTTGGCCCTCCTGGCTGGTCTTTGGGTACTGTTCCACGCGGACGACGATTTCGTTGACGACGAGGATGTTGCTGGTCGCGAAGGAGCTGATCATGGGCCAGAAGATCGGAATGGACGCGCACAGTATGGCGATGTTAACTTCGAGGACGCTGAAGATGTAGATGACGGGCGTGAGGTAGGACATGTCGGGGGTAGGGATAGTGCCAGCGCGGTTGACGCAAAGGGAGACCGTGCGGCCTATTGACATAATGGCAACGCTGGACAGATCAGTAAGAGGGCCGCGAGGAGATGTACATACTTACACCCCACCCATAGCGAAGAGGGTAATCAATCCCACCTTGCTCTTGCCTGCCAGCCGTAACATCCGCAAAAATGGCAAGGGTAATAGCAAAACCACTACGTCGAGAAACATGTTCGTGGCCGCGTGGGCAGCCCACATGGCGAAGAACTCGTCTGGGATCTTTGTTCCCCAGCCCACGCATTTGCCATCCAAAGTCGTATTCCAATTCTTCGCGATCGGCCGGCAAGGGAACAATGCGAGGACGAAGAACGAAAATCCCCACATGGCGGAGATCACGACAACAGACCAGACGCATCTCCGTGCAACTCGATACTGACGCGAAGTGGTCGAGGTTGTTGTTTCGGCAAAGAGACGCATGTATTGGAACAGGATGGCCAGCTTAATGAAGGTGGTGCTGGCGCAGTATGAACTGTTACTTGCCCACACAAGCTGTCAAACTGTCAGCCGTTGTAGAAGTGTCATGCAATGTTGCTGACCTTGAAGTAAGCCTCCTTGTCGTCGCGACTAAGGGTGTAAAAATGCAGGCCCAGTCCACTATACGGCACTGTATCAAAGTTAAAGATGAACACTCCAAGAGTGTAAGTCTGGACATACGCAAGCAGACCAAACTATCACCAGCTATACTGGCAACGCCAGCAAGAAAGACGAAAGCGTCGTCCCAACCCCAAAGACGATCTCGAAAACGACTCCATAACCGCAGACTTGCTGCCACAATGCCGAGTACCTAGACCGTTGTGAGCACGAGTCAAGTTTGTGAGGCCCGTGTACAATGTACCAGAAATGTGATTGTCGTCCCAAGTATTGTCTGAGGCTGGTTCACCAAAGGAAGGCTCGCATTTCTTGGATCATTCCTTGCGTCCACGGGGGTCATCGTCATGCTCGTTGAGAAAGTCGGTCAATACTGCTATGCCCTCGAATCCGAGGGTGACGTCGATAGTTCGTGGTTGACGTCCAGTATATCAGATGTCCTTGAAGTCTGTTCTTCTTGTTCGGTACGCACTGTGCTGCATCAGAACCTAACAGGTTGGATCGAGTATCAGTACAACTTCCGACTACTTGAGGCTGACAATAGGTTAAATGAGCGGGAGTGTGGAGAAGTAGGAGAATAGAGGGCGAACCAACAATCAATCACCGCAAAATAACCTTATCGATCTAGTATGGAACCGCTGTGCCTCACCATGTCCAAGGGTTAGAATGACCCTGCATGCGGCAGACACCGCTCTAGGTAGTGCAATGATGCAGGGCTCTCCTGCTTCGGCTAGCCACAAACAGTTGCAACGTGCGTGGAAGCTCCACATCGTTCCCCGATCGATGTCCACTACGCCCACGTAATAGGAGCGCAATACCCTAAGTGCCGTGGCAGCATGGCTTGGGTCTTGGAAGCAACGCGGTAGTACCGACGGTATCAAGGCGAGCGTGCGTGATACTGTAGAAATTTGATTCTTTGGCCGAACGATAGCAGGGCGCGGCCGGGTAACATTGGGGATAACTGGGGAACAGTATTTAACGATCGAAGCAAAGACCATACGTACGTAATTAGGGGGCGATTAAATCAGAGGACTGGAGCGTAATCTAAAGTTATCTGGGCTCTGCCGTGCCCTGCTAGCGTTCGGCCAAAGAATCAAACTTCTACGGTAGTACAAGGGGGGTGCCTGAACGGATTAAAATACTAACCTGTTGGCACTGAGCATTCGGTGATCTTTTACAAGAGAAAAACCCCGGGTGTGGCAAACTCGTATTCCAATCCGTTCAGGCACCGCCCTTGTAGATGGCGGTTTGATCGCCATCCGAATGCGGTTGGCAGAAGTGGAACTTCCGGGCGAACGGTGTGCAGGATCTATCGTATACATAAATCGGGGGTTTCTTGACCCCATCACACTTGTTTAAAGTAGGTAGGCAAGAAAACTATGTCACGTCACTCACGCGTCACCAAAACGCGTCACTAAAAAGCTATAAATACGCTCTTATAAGCCTTTCTAGTAGGTATAATCTTATATAAAATATATAACGTAGGAGACGGGCGAGTCGGACACTGTGCCAAGCCCCTACCAAAACCATCTTATTTTTTCAACACTACGGTCCTTGACAGTGCTGTATAGTATAGGAGATTATTTAGAAACTATTTATACATCTAGCTTATACGTGCACGCGTTGTGCCTAGCCTCGCCGCAGCGTCCACAGCGCCTTAAAGGCTGGCCGCCCTCATCAGCGCGCGCCCTCTTCCTCGTCTTCTTCCCATCACTGCGCGCCCCAAACTCCTTGAGCGCTGTTAATTGTATATCCTCTTCAACTGTTAAGGTTCCCTCCTGCTGTACTCGCTTTCTTTTGTACGATTTACGGCGTGAGGCGACCTCGTTAGCGGCGGCTTGAAGCTCAGCGTTGCGCTTAGTGATTAACACCAAAGAATGCGCCATTATCTCCGCGCCTTTAGTAAACTTTGCAAGGGCATCAACCATTGAGGTTGGCGAGCTATCTACATGTTGTTGAATCCTCTCTTGAATTAGCTTTGATTGCGACCCGAATTCTAGGGTATTGCTTGGTGTTTGCGACTGCCAGGGACCGTCCTCGACGGTAGGTTGGCGTAGGGGTGCGCAGCCGTATGTCAAGCTGCGATATCACCACCTCTGGGTCGATCGGAACCAAGCCAGCGCCTCGAAAGCCTCCTAGGATATTGCTCTTTGTAATCGCAGCGTTGAAAGCAGCAATAAAGCATGGTAGGAACTCAAGTTTAGTGATGTGGTTAATCCGGTTGCAAATCAGGATCTCGGCTTGGCGCCCATACGCCTTCTTTAACGGCGAGAAACAACCCACATCAAGTGGCTGCAGGATATGCGATGAGTGAGGAGGCATGCAGAGAGTGATAATCTTATTCTCCTTGCAGTATTGCTGGAATTCGAGCGAGTCGTGGCTTTCATGGCCATCAACTATAAGCAGTCGGTGTGAGCCAACAGTGCGCCCCTTCGTATGCTTGTCAAAGTGCTTCAACCACTGGAGACCAAGCACGTTCGTCATCCAGCCGTTCTCAGAGACCGCGATAGCCCAGTCGTGAGGTAGATTCTCCTCCTTGTACCAGGCAGAGAGGTAGTTCTTGCCCTGGAAGATGATAAAGGGTGGAATTGCCCACCCCGTTGCGTTGACGCCCTGGATTATCGTAGTCCACTCCCGGTTGCCCTGCTGAACGCTCCTTGGCCGCCCTCGACGCTCAAAACCTGTAACTACTGCGCCAGTTGATATAACGCCCATCATGAAGCCAGCCTCGTCGAAGTTATAGGTGTCTTCATCCTGGATGCCGTACTTGGCTTTCGTATTCTCTACCAGCCGGAACCAGTCTCTTACAAGCTGAGGACTCTCACATAAGGCTCTCTTATAGTCGTACTTTCGATTAAATTTGACTTTGAGCCCTGGCCGACGCTTAACAAAGGTCTTAGCCCAGTTTTGGCCAACTGGGTCGCGGTGACGCTCAGCAAGTAAGGAATCAGCCATATCTTTAACGGCTGCGAGCCTAGGCGGAAATCCTCGCGCATCAAGGTCGAGTATATGCTGGACAATCACATCCTCTTCTGTTTTAAGTAGCTTCATTGAATTGGGCGTGCAATTAGGTCGAAACAGCTTTCCAGCGCGTCGGTCGCTTAGTGTTGTATGTGAGACGTTGTAGATTGATGCAGCTCGTCTCTGAGATAGTGTCGCGTCGCGTTCGATAGCCTGAATTGCGAGCTGTATTCGAGCCTCCTTTGAAGCTGGTAAATCATGGCGTTGTTGAGACATCGCGTGTATAGTAGTAGTTAAGATGGTTTTGGTGGGGGCTTGGCACAGTGTCCGACTCGCCCGTCTCCTACGTTAGTAGCTTATCTCAATTCTACGGTATTCGTGGCAGGAGAGAAGAGTTACTGTCAACTTGAACAAGTGTGACGGGGTGTCACACCTGCGCAAAACTTTGAAAAGGGTCGCTAAGAAACCCCTGATGAGTTAGACGCCTTTGACCATTAGCGACGAACAACAGAATAAACGTCGCTCCCGTTCGCGTGCCGCCTCGTGCCGCCTAACCATCTATTGTCGTAAGAGGAAGTTTAGAAGATTACATCGTATTGCTTGACCTGCCGATCTGGGCCTTGCTTTTCACATGTGTTGATTCAATAGGAAAGCACGCCGATCTCGAAGGGCCGACCAGGCAAAGGCCGTTGTGTCACTCCCAGAGCTGCATGTAGGTGTGTTGATCCCTTGGGGCAGGTACGGCAACCTAACTCTGCCGGTCTTAGGTTCCTTGCCTTAATTTAATGTTGTTAATAAGCAGAAGTTTGAGCAATTGCTAACAAAACAGTAGGTTTTCGTTGCAAATTTGCAACGATCTCTGTCATTATCACAGTTATAACAAAGTGTTCTTGGTTTATTAATTACCTACAAACATTAGTGGTAATTTAAACGGTCGCCACAGCAGCCAAGCACGGCAAAATCTTTGGATCAAAGATTCGCAACAGTCTAGGAAACCCCCCTAATAATTGAGTGACCTGCAAAGCACATTCTCAGACGAGCGAAGGATGCGCGAAGGATGAGGGTATTCGGAAGCCGGCCCGAATTTGTTCGGCGCGTTCCGCCGACGGACCGCGCTCTACGTATGCGCATTGCGCAATGATAGAGCACCCTGGTCCCGATCTTATTCAATCATTCTTATGAACACGAAGAGTACCAGGGATCGAGATACCGTTGCAGAAAGAAGATCGCACGGTCGTCTACTTGTTTCTACACCAAACAAGAGTACCAGAGGTCAGCACACATATACAACAATGTTCGTCTATTTATTTCCGTACAGCACCAACAGGACTGCAGATGATGTGCACACTAGGAAAGATAAGGTGAATCGCTCGGCAATGATTACTCCAGAAGACATGTCAACCCTCTACTCATTCTCTTGCTATGTACTGTGTAGCAGCAGGCATCGTATTCACATTCGACTGCTTCGACACCTCAGACTCCTTTCATACTGATTCAATGAATCTGCCTTTCTGATGAGATTACGCAAAAAAATCTGCTGAATGTAGTGGTGGGCCTTAGCTGGGGCTATCACTCAGGCAGGACAGCTTGTCTCCTTTGCTTCCAGGAATTTTCCGTCTGCGATAGAAAGGCTTTACGGACGTTCAGGAGCCCGATCGCGAGCGGCCGGTAACAAGACGACGACAAGCCTTGCCGGGACCCGAGGCTGCGCCAGATGCAGCTAGCTCCGCCGACGCC
The DNA here is from genome assembly GCA_009982855.1 of Lizonia empirigonia. NCBI lineage: Eukaryota > Fungi > Ascomycota > Dothideomycetes > Pseudoperisporiaceae > Lizonia > Lizonia empirigonia. The sequence continues at coordinate 144,880 of JAADKA010000020.1, forward strand.
GCTGATGTAGGAGGAGGCTTATCATCTTTACATGAAAGCTTGGTGGACGTCGATGTCGACTGTGTAAGATATGTCAAGGAAGGAGCGTCGTCGATGCATCTCAGATTACAGTCCGTCTCTATGCAGCCTATATTAAGAGCAAACGGGCGTTTGCCAGCTTTGCACAGGCTATAATAGCGACAAAGCTTCAAGTGACATTCGATATTCCCGTCGACCATGTGCTTGCGCGCACCACACAATGCCATTTCAAGCGTAGCTCATAAGGCGTGCCGCTCTCCGTCAGACTTTTCGCCTACACCGACTGGCTACACATCAGCAGCAGATGGTCGCGAGGCTCGTTGAGGGAGTCGCAAGAGGCAGAAGGTGGGGATCACACGCTCCCACGTTTTGGGTGGCACGAAATGCGGGACCGGGGCAACGAACCAGGTGCGAGGGACCGACCTCAGCGCACTTACATAAAGAGCAGATCATCGCTGCCGTTTATCGAAAACGTTGCGGCTCTGCTCAGGACTTTTGACTTGACCTTTTGCGCTGACTTTGCAGAAGCTGTACGCGGTTTCACATATCGCAGCCTCGACATTAATACAGATTACTTGCCTAGGCTACACCCCGCTTCAGTTGTGCACTAATGGCTTCTGCAAAGGAGGCATCCCCGAAGCTCCAGGACTCGAGCAATGACGACGCCGAACGGCATACCAGTGTCGCAAATGTCGACAAAGGAAGATGGGAACGCCTCTGGCCAGTGATTGCATGCGGCGCCGGACTCTTCAGCGATGGATACCTTAACAACGTACGACAGCTCCAATGCGACACCTCCCTAAGCAGCTGAACCTAAGCAACATCTCAAATCTCCAATGCGACTTCACTCTGCGTGTTCCCACAGCTTTCAATACTGACAAGACTCCCAGATCATCGGTCCGGTCAACACCATGCTCTCGCGCCTCTACCCTGACGCATACACGGGTTCCTCCGCCCAAGCAAACGTGGCGAGTATTACTTTCGCGGGTACAGTTGTCGGTATGCTGTTCTTTGGCTACACGTCTGACCACTATTCGCGCAAATGGTCACTCTTCGCATCAACGCTCATCATCATCCTATTCGCTGCGCTCGCGACAGGCTCGTACGGCGCAGGCGGCAGCCCGTCAGGTTTACTCACAGCTCTTGTTGCATACCGATTCCTCCTAGGCATTGGTAAGACTCTCTCCCTTCCCATCATATATGCATCTGTATTAACGGGTCATTAGGTATTGGTGGTGAATACCCAGCTGGCAGCGTAGGCTGTGCTGAATCGACAGGCGAGCTCAAATCTGGCAGCCGCAATAAATGGTTCATCCTCTTCACCAACGTGCAAATCGACCTTGCATTCTTCATTTCCGCCATCGTCGCCACTGTCGTCGTTCTTATTACCGGCGAGAACCATCTGCGCGTTGCCTGGCGCGTGTGCCTTGGCATCGGTATCATTCCACCTCTTTCTCTGCTCTATCTGCGTCTGAAGCTCCAAGAGCCCGAAGCGTTCAAGCGAGAAAGTCTGGCCAAAGCAAATACTCCATGGCTGTTGGTCATACGGTATTACTGGTTCCGACTCTCCATCGTTAGCATCATCTGGTTCATCTACGACTTTAGCGCCTACTCGTTCGGAATCTACGCAACCTCCATCCTTGCCAACCTGCTTGGCGAAGAGGCGCCTTTATGGAAGAGTCTAGCTTGGAACATCCTGATCAATTTCTTTTATATGCCCGGCTGTCTGGCTGGAGCTTTTGTAGCTGACCTACCATCTATGGGACCAAAGAAGACGCTGTGTATTGGAGTTACACTACAAGGCATCATTGGGTTTATCATGGCAGGGTGTTATCCGTGGCTGAACAAGCCCGAAAACGTCGCAGGTTTTGTTGTCGTATATGGCGTTTTCCTCGCTCTCGGAGAATTCGGCCCTGGTGACAACATTGGACTGGTCGCCAGTAAGACGTGTGCTACTGGTATTAGGTCCGTACTTCCACTTCTTTCTGCTTCATCGGCCCACTTAGTAGAGACAATGACTGACACTATGCAGAGGTCAGTACTATGGTATTGCAGCCGCGGTAGGCAAGATTGGCGCCTTCGCCGGCTCTTATGCGCTCGATGCGCTGCAAACTGCAGCCGGTGACGACAAGAACGCGGCGGGCCGTAACCCATTCTTCGTGGCGAGTTCGCTGGCGTTTCTAGCTGCGGGCCTGGTGTTGTTGCTGCCGCATATTGGGCAGGACACTATTGATCAGGAGGATGTCAATTTCAGAGAGTACCTGACTGCAAATGGGTACGACACGAGCAAGATGGGTTTGGAGAGTGTGCAGAGTGTGGGCAGTGAGAGAATTGTCGAAACAGAGAAGTAGAGGGAGGTAGAGATGAACTTGAAAACAGAGTTGTTTGTTCGCGATGAGCATGCAGTACGTTGTTTTCTCTTGGCGCAGGAAAAGGGACGACAAGAGTGCAGGTTAATGTGGGAAGCAGTCAAGGTCAATCTGCGAGATATCTTTAGGATGATAACCTAGCAAGGGTCTACAGGGCCCTTCATCTATCTGACAGCAGACAGTCCCGATTTCTCTGCGACAACCTACGTCTTTCACATGCCCCTCATTCGTCATGACCCTGCTTGATCAAGTTCGGCCTAGTGCGTTTTTCTTAACCGAGGCCCCAACCAACCCCACCACCAGGCGCAGCTCCGCCGCTGCACAACTGCACGTCACTGTGCCTGAATGTCAAGCCTTTTCCGTGCCTAGCACATGGTCAACACCCGTCTCCCTGCATACGAGCCATTTGATGTGAAAATGCCTAGGACGCAAACCCAGCGTGTCATGCAATTACGTCGTCGAAGCTCAGAAACGGGAGAAATGCCCAAGTACCTCGGATGTACCTAAACACCTGACAAAGCGCGCTCTCCGGCGACATGGAGCATCCACTATCCCCACAAGCAGGCTCAAGATGCGGCTTATGGTGGGCCTGGCATCCTCCGAGTGACGAGACGTGGCCGGACCGGCACTCAGACCTGGTCAAGACGCAGTACTAAAGCCAAGCAGACGCCCTTCTGCAAACGTCAACCTGACTGCTCAACTCACTCTCGTATAGTCTCCCACCTCAAGCGGCCTCACCACACCATGTCTCCTGCCGCCGTCTCAAACGCAATGCCTACCCCCGCCCCCACCAACGGCAAACACACCTATCTCAAATCGTCGACACAATCTGTCATCGCGCCTTCCTCGACCACCTCGTCGAGATCCCACGATGAGATCCCAGCCTGGGTCAATCCCCACCTTACGCGCCTCATGCGCGTCGAAAAACGCCCAGGCGACTTCGCAAGCGCATCGTATTCGCTCGTCACGCTTCCTGCCGGCGCACTGTTCGCCCGCATAACCTCACCTACGCCCGCAACCGTCGCCTACTCGTCCGTCCAGGCCGGCAGAAACCTACACATCGAACTGAACTGCGACCTCGTCTACATAAACCACTCTTGCTCGCCGTCGCTCATCTTCGATATGGCAGCGTGGGAAGTGCGTGTGAACCCTGACCTCGAGGGCGGGCTGAAGGAGGGAGATGAATTGACATTTTTCTACCCGAGTACGGAGTGGAGTATGGCGCAGCCGTTTGAGTGTCTGTGCAACACAAGCGCTTGCAAGAAGACGATCAAGGGCGCCAAGGACATGCGATTGAGTGACATGGACGACTACTGGTTGAGTGAGCACATCAAAGAGCTGTTGCACGAGAGGGATGCAAAGAAGAATGGGATATGATAGTCCTTGTCTGCCTTGGGCGGAATCTATAGATCAATGTGTCTCTTTTCTCCCTGGAGTCCAAACTTGTCTGATCAGCCAACGCAGCACTGCGACCAATCAGGTCATTTCCAGAGATGTGCTTACCCTTGCGTTGTTGTACCCGTGGACCTGGGTGGCGTTCGCAGGACCAGACGCTGGAGACTACACAGCCCCGCATGTCTGGTAACAAGGCTATCATCGCCGTCCCCAAAATTTCCACTCAATTCAGTTCCGAACGTATTAACTAGAAACTTTGGACATGATCTGTGTATTGGCTGGCACGATCACCTGCACCACAACTGTACCACGGTTCGATTGAGCCATGACTTCCAACATAGTCACATCTTCGATGGCAATAATGCCACGCGCTAACATGGGCATATCAAAATCTTTTGCCCAGGAATTTGTCTTGTTCCTTCGTTCCGTGACGGCTTGGAGACACCCAAGAAACAGACTGCTCTCAGAGAAAGCTATTTCGACCATCGACACAAGGAGCCGTTTTTCAGAAGAGGAACCAGCATTTTTCGAACGCAAACATCAAAGCTCCGATCAGGAGACGACATTGTACGACTGGGTGTCACATTGGTATCCTGATGTACGTACAACTCTGGAGTCTGACCAAGCTGGCTGCTAGACAAGTGCGGCACAGAGACTTTCGCCGTGCAATCAGGCGTGTTGTCTGCGACGGAGTCTTCAATGTAGTCTTTGGTGCAAAGACTGTGCAAATCCTTGACATGGGGCTACTCAAGCGTAGCCTCAGATGCGCAGGGACGCAAATCTCGCTCAACATCTTTGAGGCATTCGGTCTCGATTGCGGTGATGGCTTGCACCGACAGCGGCCTACTCGTATGATCAATTACCACAGTTACGTTCTTTGATTACACATGAATAAACGAAGAAACGTGGTGCTTAGCATTTTGGTACGAGCAGGACCTGATTATCCTTTGCAGCCGCTCTTTCCTCAGAAATACGAGCTTCTTCACTTTCCGTCAGAACATATCCATGACCGCAAAGACGTCGCTCGATTTTACGACCCAAAGCGCATAGTTATTAGTCTGTTGAAAGAGTGGCTCCATACATGTAGGACCGAGCACGGTGTCCAGTGCTCTGGGATCAGTCTGCCACCGTTGAGGCACTCTCTACTGCTAGTAGATGTAAAGCATCTTTGTCTGATCCGGATCGACGCAAGCAGACCTGATCCAACTTATGCGGCTCTAAGTTACGTATGGGGACACGCCGTGAGTCTCCAGACGACGAGGTTGAATCTGAATGCGCACCTTTCACCTGGAGGTCTCCGATCTCAGGAAGCTGGAAGAATCTCAAATACTATCACCGACGCTATCCAGCTAACGCGATCAATCGGTCTAGGTTACCTGTGGGTGGATTCCTTGTGCATCATTCAGGATGACACGGCCTTCAAGAATCTTCACCTGAGATCAATGGCTAGCATTTACGCAAACGCAAACGTCACAATAGTAGCAGCAGAAGGATTTAACGCAAACAATGGAATACGGGGCTTACCTGGCAGTGCAAGAGTACGAGAAATCGAGCGCAATGTCGTTGAGACTGGGTCTGGTACCGGAGCACTCCTCTGTCCCGTGAAACCGCTGTGGCCTGAGGCCTCAAATTGGAACTCTAGAGGATGGACTTTTCAGGAGCTTCTGTTCTCACAGCGCATCTTAATTCTAGACGGTGGCCCAGTTAGTTGGCATTGTGCCAGGCAACACCTCGAGGAAGACAAGGTCAGGAGTGTCGACGCGTCTCACCTGACGAACGACATCTTCATCGTTCGCGCGACGTTTACTACTAGTCCTAACAACCCAATCTCTGCATGGGCAGACCTTGTACAAAGGTTCAACCGAAGGCAGCTCACCTACGATGAGGATGTAGTTGCGGCCTTCGCTAGCATAACTAGTCTGATGACGTCGACGCTTGGGGATATTCATCACGGTCTCACCACCCAGCATTTCCCGGATGGTCTTTTATGGCAACCAGCAGGGCCCACGAGACGACGGAGAAAGACTTGATGAAGGAACAGGTCGTGCTGCCATCATGGTCCTGGATTGGCTGGCAGGGAGAAATCGATTGCTCCATGTGGCACGGTCATGGACGTCCACCCGACACCGGGAATGTCACATTCTATCCTTGTCACTATCGATGCGTTCCCAAAATCGATTTCGATTTCGAGCCGGTGAGTTCGTTTCATTGCCATGACACAGTCCCAGCTGACTTACCTCTGAAGAATCCCAAAGGCTACCTTTCCGTCGTGTCAACTATGACGAAATTACTAATCAACGGGACATTCTGTAACAGAAACAGTATACTCTCCTTCCGGCTGCGTCAAGGTTGTGGCACAGACGTTGGATACATACTCCCCCAAGGCTATGAAGGCAGCAAATTGACAGAGTGCTCCGGACCTTGCGAGGTTTTGGCTATACATTCTGGGCGTCTGCCTAACAAGACCATCGACAAATACTTGTCCACTGATGGCAAGGACCCACAGGGGGTCACAGAGGTTTACATTGTTCTGTGGGTAGTGAGGATAGGCGATCATATGGAGCGTCGAGGTATTGGAGCTGTGCTTCGCAAGTTCTGGGAATCTGAAGAGGCCGGGCTTGTGCAGTGCTCGGTGGAGCTTGGTTAAGAATGACGGATGAGACCAGTCTTCGTTTCTCGTTCAAAAGGCCAAACGGCGCCGATTCAGCAGCAACTTTGGATGTGACTGAGTGCAACAGCACACAGTCCTGACGAAGCAAGCGTTAAGATTGTAAATGGAAGTCTTCTCCATAATTACTCGGCAAGGGCAAGAAGTCAGATTGAGAATCAATTTGCTCCTTGTTGCAGAGGTTCATCTCACAATGGCACGATCATAACAAATATCCATGCTGGAATATAGTGGATTATCTTCTAGATGTAAAAGTCACCGATGTTCTTAGGGATTGTTGTGTGGATCGCTGGCGTCTTTTCCCCACGGTAGCACAAGTATCCGCAACACTCCACATTCCACAGCCCTCCCTCACCCAGCGCAATCTGCCGTAACCCCGATCCGATATGAGGCTCCTAATCCTCTTATCAGGCCGCTGCGCCGCACCCCGACCACACCCTGCTACCAGCACAGCCCTCCAACATGTCCTCAGCAACCGACTCCTCTCCCTCACGACCTGCAATATGGTTCACGGCCGCCGCAGCATGGAACACCATTCGCATGTTGCCGCGCATCTGGGTGCAGAAACTGCCTTTCAAAGCATCGCTCTGGAACGGGGTTGTCCGCTCGTTGATGGAACACATGCCACCTCAGTACATCCAGGCAGTATTTCCATCCACCCTGGAAACCTACAAAGCGTGGATCCGACGCGTAGGTAGCGCGAGAGGATTTCAAGAGCGCATGCAGTTGACCGATGCAAAAAGGGCTAACATCTTGTGGTTGGAGAAGGTGCAGAAGTATGACAAGGTTATATTGTTCTTTAATGGTGAGTTGAGGTGTCTCCCTTGTGATGCGCTACTGATGCGTCTTGCGAACAGGTGGTGGATATGTTTTGCCTCTCTCCAACGGACATCTGGATTGGATGGCTCATATACAGGAACTTCTGGCATCACAGGATGTTCAAGTCGGTGTAGCCGTGCTGGAACATGGTGAGTATTCACAGTGCAGTTGTCGTTGGAATCGTACATTTGATCATGGCTCTAGTTCTAGTACCGGGACATCCCTACCCGGCACAATTGTCACAGGCTATCGACGCTTTCCAGACTCTGCTCAATGCCGGCTTTGACACGGAGAATGTGAGTTCCGACCCATCCATGAATTCCAGATCGCTAAAGTCTATGTAGATTGTGATCGGGGGAGACTCAGCCGGAGGTCATCTCGTACTGTCGTTACTGTCGCACTTGCGTCATCCGCGAACTCTACATTGGTTGCCCTCATCGACGTTGAAAGACAATATTATGGAACTGACCCCGGAAATCCTGGCGGCTGAAAACCCAGGTCATTTACCAGCAGTTTTCTTGGTCTCACCTTTGCGCTCACTCGACATCACTTTACCTTGCTACACCACTAGATGCAGCGCCGACATGCTTTCCCGCACAATAGTTCGTGTGTACGGCGGATATCTTCTCAACGGCTCTAGCGCACATGGAGAGCAGGAAGCTGGATTGGGTTGGAGCATGCCACTCGATATGAACAAAAAGGCAGTAACGGCGTGGTGGAAGGATCTAGACACGGTCGTGACGAACGTGCTCATCACGGTCGGGCAAGAAGAGGCATTCCGCGATCATTGTATCGAGTTTGCAGAGGTTCTGAAGGATGTTGAAAGGAAGGGAGCAGGCTTCAAGACGACCTTACTGCTTCAGCAAGGCGAGGCTCACGATGCTTGTTTATTCGATTTTGCTGCTGGCCGACCGCCGAGCGCAACAACCAGGGCCATTGACCAGTTCGTGCTCGATGCGTTCAACAGTCGCAAGACCTGAACCTTATCAAATATCTTGCACGTTCATATTATCTTCTACAGACGTTTTCGAATCAGTAGGAGAATATATTGTCATTAATTTCATGAGACTACGGAGCTGTTGGGGTCGTTTCAAATGACAGAGCTACTGGAAGAGATGGAGCTGCTCAGCTCAGAAGAAATGCTTAGAGTCGAGTTGCTGCTTGAAACCGGAGTGCTGGTTGCATCCGGACTGTTGCTTGAATCTGGTGTACTGCTAGGCTCGGGGGAGCTGATTGGAGCAGGAGTGCTGATGGGCTCGGGGGAGCTGATTGGCTCAGAAGAGCTGCTTGCGACCGTATTGCTGCTTGGAGCCGACGTATTGCTGGAAGCATCTGAGGTAGTAGCGATGGCAGCAGCAGTGACGGGTTCGCTCAGTGATGTCAAAGCAACAGAGCTGCTATCAGCTGCTGTCTGGGCAACTGAGCTGCTGCCTGGCAGAATTTCGGAGCTGCTGGGAGTTGCAGAATTAGGAGATGCCAAAGAACTGCTAGATTCCATGGAGCTACTGAGTATAGCTGCATCCGCGACAGGACCGCTGGAGGATGCTGCGCTGCTGGAGGACGGTGTCGCAGAGCTAATTTGCGACACTCCAACTGCACCGGAGCTGCTTGGTGATTCTATGACCACAACAGAGCTGCTTGGAGATGCTATGACTGCAACAGAGCTGCTTGATGAAATCACTACGGAGCTGCTAGCAGAGCTTGCAAGGCGGGCATCTGCAGCTGGACCGCTAGAGGAAGCTACCGAAGCTTGGCTAGATGGTACCGCAATGGATGGTGTGTTGGCTGGAGAGCTAATAGAAGGTGTGGCGGAGCTGCTGGCCAACGGGATAGCGAGGCTGCTCGACGGTATTGAGCTGCTGACTGGAGTGGTTGAGCCCTGGGAGGAAGCCGCAGCGTTTAACACTACGCTAGAACTTCCAGATGCTGCGACAGGGCTCGTAGAGGATGCTGAGATGAGACCACTTGACAGTGATACGGGAGATGAGCTGATCGAAGAGGCGACGCCTGTACAAAGACCAAATGCTGATTGGCAGCCCTGCGAAGCTACGCAGTAATCGCTGGTTGTACCGCAGTTGCCGTACTTGCTGCAGCACTGGCCAGTCTTGCAGATGTAACCGGTATTGTTGCCTTTACCGATGTCTCCGCAGGTGCCATCCGGCGAAACACTTCCGCGCCCGGCAGGAGCATCGCACTTTCCGAAAGCACTCTGACAAACTGTTGCGGAACAGTAATCCGTAGTCGTACCGCAGTTGCCGTACTTGCTGCAGCATTGACCAGTCTTGCAGATGTAGCCTAGGTTTTTACCGCTGCCTTGGTTTCCACAAGTGCCGTCAGGTGTGATGCTTCCAGGTCCGAGAGAAGATGCTGCTGCCTTCGAACTTATCGTGGTTGCGGATGCAATTCCAGTAGCTGACACAGTTCGGGCGGGGATGGTCGTTGCTGTGTTGCTGTTGGCAGCTTCATCGCGATATGAGGATGAGGATGGCGCCGGACTACATAGTCCAAATGCAGGCTGGCAAACGCTTGCAGCGCAATAGTCGGCACCGCTTCCGCAATTTCCGTATTTGCTGCAGCATCTACCGCCATTTGGAGGGCATGTCCATCCCAAGTTGTTGCCAGCGTTGATGTTGCCACATCTCCCATTCAGGGAGTAGACCACGGTCGGTCCCGCATCAGCGCTACTTGTCTACTTACGCGTTAAACATTGGCTTTGATAACATGGATATGGGTCTACTCACTATGTTTGTGGGTTTTGGTTCGCGCACAGAGCGGTACAGTTGGGTGTCTTGTAAGCACTCTGCGACAGTCACGGCTTGCATCCATTAGTCTGTGTGATGGTTTGAAGAGGGGACAAAGGCACTCACTTTTGATACTCCTGTTTCGAACAACCTCAATCATGTAGTCGATAAGCACTCCATGAGTCCAAACCTCCTGCTCGTGCGATTCAACGATGGTGTAACCCATGTCCAGGCCATCGGTGAACAGTTTCTTTGCTATTTCGATTCCAGACTCTGTTTGGTACTCCCAGTCCTTGGTGTTGAGATCACCGATGATGACATGGTAATCAAGATCCTTGAGTACCTGAAGCGAATTCGCATCGACTGACAAGAAAGGGGGCCGCATGTAGTAAGGAAAGTATCCGAGGATGTTGACCATTGCTTCCTCTAGCAGAAGCATCTCGGTTTTTACACCATCTGCAGTCAGCGTAGCAAGATCTTTGTGACTCCATCTATTTGAAACAGTCAGTATACGCATAATTGCAAGAGGACACACTACTAACGTATGGGATCCGATCTGATGTCCCATGTTGATCATTCTCTTCAACGTGGAGTTGTAGTCATAAATGTTCCCCTTGTTGGCCCCATTTATGAACCAAGTGGCTTTGAAGCCAGCAGCCTGCATGCTAGAAGCAATGTTAGGGACTGAGTTAGGTGCACTGGAAGGTGGCATACCGGTCAAGAATATCCTCTGAATAGATCCATGGTCCATCATCGAAACCTGGAGCAATAACACCGGGCATAGTACATGAGTAGATTTGCAATCCCATAGGGACGGCAGATGCAAAGGGTAGCAAGGCAACAAATGCACCCAAGGCGCGAATTACATCGCCAAAGATTGGACCCATGTTCGCAGCGACCTAAGATTGCACGAAGAAGTTAAGCAATCCTGTTGCTGTGGTTGAGTTGGAGGATATACAGAATGGTGGCACGTTGAAGACATGTACACGAAACTACTACAGCGTGATGGACCATGCTTAAATGCAACTACAGCTCGCAGAGCAAGACCTTCAGCCCCCAGGGTACCCGAAAGGCTTGCGTACGCTTCCAAACCCCGCCTGATAAATACATCTAGATCTTTCTTACGCGATTCTTGTCTTCAAATGCTTCGGTGGTGACCGAAGTTGTGTACGAAGACGTGTCAGTCTAGAATCTCACTTGCGTGATGGGGAGTGCCCGTTGGTAGAGGATAGCGAGTCTTTCACACGAGACCTTGGGGCTGGCTGGCCAAAATAAGCTGACCAGACTAGAGTATTGCCTGGGCCTTGCAGTACTAAGCGAGAGCAGGTAAGCGCTTGGGTAGTGATAGTCTAGCCTCCCATCGAAGTCAAATACAGAAGACGAAGCTTGGCTTTGCCGGGACCTGAGTAGCGAACGCCACAGACATGGTCTGTTTGTTCAGCTGCGTACTAACTATAGCACGGCTCATTAGGGCGTTTTAAGCATGTCGGCGCCCTGCCGCGGCTGGGCAAGCCTCGCCAATAGGCTTAAACGAGACATCAGCTCGGTCTTTGCCGTTGATCGTTTTCAATCACGCCATTGAGCGTTTATCTTACGTAGGAAACAGCTCACATACATGCCTCCAAAAGTCGAAACGTGCCAAGATTATCGGAGATCCTATTAAGTCCATTGATCGTTTGGTATCATGTCAACGTGAAAATGCTCTATAAAATTCTAAAACGCCTGGCCAGCCCGAAACACCTTTGACAGATTAGGCAGACATAGTACGGGGAAATCCAATCGTGGCTTCTGCGTCATTGAGAGTCTCTGGTCGAGGCTTCTCGCCGACAGTATCCTCTGCTGATGCAGCAGTGTCCTCAGAAACGACCTGGCGTGTTTTACCCCAAGTAAAAGCGTCAAGATGCCACATGGTGTAGAATAAAACCAAAATTGTGAGGAAAGGTCCAGTGAAGAAGTAGATCACTATGCCGACCAAGAACTGGCACTTCGCTTGTCTCCCTTTGGGCATCCAGAAAACGAGGGTGAGCATGTACATGTATGGTACAATCACACCACCGAGGAAGCCGACTGTGACATACCAAGGAACATCTGTTTCTGGTTAGCTAAATCTGAATGCTTTCTGCCAGGATCAATGCTTACGTTGAGCGGCGTGTATTAAACCAGCAATCGAGCCCATGATGAAGATGTTGCAGAACCATGTTTGGACGTTTGAGAAAGCACGAAGGCGCTCAAACCACTGGGTACCTCTAGCGGTCACCAGGCGGAAATCGTTGACAGTCGCACCCATAGACCAACGTTTGCGCTGGGACATGAAAACTGATAGCGATGTCGGCACATCGGTCCATGCTACGGAGCGAAGCGATTGTCGGGTTTGCACATGTGGTGATGCAGTTAGCACATGGCAGACGTGGTTGCGATCCTCGCTGTATGCGCCACGTAGGTGCTTTAGCATGCCATCGGTGGGGCTTGGGCAGTATCCGAACAGCGTTCGGAGAATGTGATCACCGTTGTTTTCCTCGCAGACCTTGAGGATCTGACAACAGCCCGGAAGGCAAGAAACCTTGTGTGTGACGATCGACTGGTGAAGACGAGGAAGCCCCTGACTGATGGTGTAGGAAGCATTCTGCATCAGACGCCACGCGTTCCAAGGTCCATCTTTGAAGTCGACCCAGACGACGCCGCATACTCCATAACACTTCGGGTGCCTTGACTCGTCCAGAAGATAGTATATGCACCATGGGTCAAAGACAGTGTCTGCATCCATGCCCACAATCTGGTCGAACTTCTCGATACCACAGTCGTCGAGAACAAAGGAGCACATCTCTCCGAACATAGCGTTAGACATGACGGTCGTCGGTCGCTCTTCGCGTTGGTTGAATTTGTATGCTAGCCATCTGGTCAGCAAAGTTTCAATCTCCATGCGCGACGTGGAGCCTTACCAAATGAACGGAGAAGAATGAGACCGTCGCGTTTGCCCTTGTTCGTCATCTTGACAATGCACATATACTGCAGACCCCAGTATGTGCCCTTTTGTATGATTGCGTCCATGGGCTCCTTATCCCAGGCCATGTACGCGTTTTTCATATGAATACGCGATGTCTTCTCAGTCAGAATGGTATCAAGAAGACACTCGCCAGTTGTTTGCGTCATTCCTGGGCCCCGAGCTCGTCCATCGCAGATAATGAAGACGCACTGCTTATGTTGTTCGATACCCTTCTGCTCGACAAGAGAATCAAGCGACTTGCGCAGCTCCTCTTCATTCTCGTTGTAACAAGGAATGATGAGCATAAGCGATTCCGGAGTTTCTGGCATCGCATCCTTCTTCTCGGGACAAAACCAACGAAATGCTAGCCATAGAAGCAGCGTGATGACGACGGTAAAATTGAGAGCCACGCCGTAGGTGATAAAGGGCAAGAAGACGTAATGGTAGCCTTTGAACCACCACGAGCCAAACAGCAAGAAGCCACTGTGCCTTGGTCAATATTCCGAAGAAAATAGAAGGGGACGCGACCTTACTTTAGACCAAAGATACAAGATTGGAAAGCAAACTTGCGGACCTTCATGAGCCTTTGAGCGCGGCGAACCTTCATACCATCAGGATCAGAAAAGTCTGGCTTCTCTTCCACCATAGTATTGAGATCGCTAAGGGCTTTGATCCTCTCCTCATGATTCTTGCCTGAGCTCTCCCACAGAAACGAGTTGGCCTTTTCGTCGGCGTACACCTCATTGCTTGGGGTTCCGGGGAGCGTGGTTCCGAAAGAGAGTGTACTGTGACGATGTGACTGGATGTGCGGATTACCTCTGGCAACATCGGTATCATCGTCAAGACTGATGCTTTCTGGTCTCAGATAGACATCCTTTGGGGGAGACGGAAGGCTCGGGGCTGGGGAATCATCTGGTCTGTGGAAAGACATAGTGAAGCCGTCTGACACTGGTACTTGATGAGAAAGAAAGAGTTCCAACGTGTACCTGCCGTAGGGCGTTCTCAAGATATTAAAGCTCTCCCTAAGTAGATCCAGCAGAAGCAAAAGTGAGCTTGCCAATCTTTTGGCGATACATGGCATGGAGATTAGCGACCCAGACCTTGCGGCAGCTCCGGAGATCCATGCTGAAGCTTGGAAGCTCTCTCCAAGCGATCAAACAGTTTTCGTGGTATGCTTGTTGAACCGCAAATCGCCCCTGAGGCTGATCATCTAGGCTCTGTGGGCTCAGCTGCGAGGTTCGGCGTCGCCATTGTTTTGCATGGGTGAGATCGACCTAGCGAGGAAATCGTGCTTCCATGCCATGATGACTTGGCCTTCCCGGCTGTAGGTCACACATCTTGCCAATCAGATCTGGAGTTGGGCGGTCAGGGGCGCCCGCTGTAGACCGACAAGTGTCGAAGGACAGATTTGCGCCGGCCGGCCTAATCTTGGTCTCTTGGCAATGCTTGGCAGGCTTGATTAGGTATTCTACTTCGAATTGAGCCTAACGCTAGGATGTTCTTGAGACATTCGCTCGCTCCTTCCCGTGCCGTCTGGGGTAAGGCACATGGAGAAAAAATTTAGGGCGAATCAGCACACATGGAGTGCAAGTGGCTCAGCTTGCAGCCTTGTACGCCCCACGGATTGCCACGTACGGAATGGAGCTGGTACTTGTCCAGATGTTTTTTCAGCTGAAGTTTTGAGGATCCGCGACGCCATCGGAATCGGGTAGCGCATGCACTCCACGACAGAATGCCATGCACTCCAGGACAGACTGTCATGCACCCAAGATACCTGTAACGTACATTTCAGCGCTTGGCATTACGAAACCCGCTCGCCTCATCCGGGTCATTGCTGCCTTCGACTCCATACAGTACTAGCAAGCTTATGTGTGAGCGCTGATTGGACACGCTCGATGTACCTCTTTGCGCCAGCGATGAATTTTGATCAACATGTGGCGCTTAGGCGGCTCATCGAACTATTCTGAGAGCCTTGCACAGTCGGATCAATAACCGGGTTACCTACTTTTGTCACGAATCACACAAACCACTTACTGAATGGCCTCGACCTTGCGCAGTCGGATCAATGAAGCGGGTTCCTTCTGTCACAAATCACACAAACCACTTACTGAATGGCCTCGACATGTGGAAAGACTATTGTACCTGGCTAAAGCTTCATAGGCGAAGGATCTCGGGATCCACTGATCCCCAACAAGAGGCCTCTAGACCAGTACAGAGCCACCTGAAGCCTAACCTGTCACAGTGAGACAGTCTAGATCTGCAGGCTTGGTAGCGAGCATCTTACAGCTTCCCCTCGGGGCTTGCTGGGCTTAACGACAGCGGAGCGGGCTGAATGCGAATGTCGGAAACACCGAGACACTTCTCAGTCCTGTAATATTCACTGTACCTGATGTGATCCCTGCCAAAGCTACGCGTGCAAGTGGATGCCATGCAGGGACTGGAAGATCACGGGGACAAGATCCGGCCAGCCCTTGCGGGAGTTCATGCTCACGAAGCCCCAGCAGCTAGAGCAGAAATTTGACCAAAGATTCTGATATTGACTAGCGCATTACTGGAAATCATTCATGGGCACTTTGTTTTCCAAGCTGTATGGAAATGCCGTCTATCAAAAGTAAATTCCATCTGATGTTGACTGGTTAAATATCGTACAACACTCCAGGCTGTTTAGTTTTTGTCAGTCACGAAAAAGGATATCCCGTGCACGCTCTCCATGCATGACTGGTGCAAGCTAACCTAAACACAGATGACATGTCACATTCTAGATTCTTATGTAATTCGAAAATACGCAGACCGGTGTATGCCCTCGCCGTTGAGTGAGCCAGTGTTTTACAGAAGCGAATGAGACCAGAACTCTCAGAAGCACTATACCCCTGCAGGTCTTTGCCATTGCACGGATCTTCCGATAATGAGCTGAACAAACGTCCAACAGAACTATCTAGAGCCTGGTTTAGATCACCTAGTCGTGTAAGCTTGCAGTGAATGCAAGCCATCATGCTGTGGAGTTGCCGAATGCGCAAGCCACGGCACTGTCCCTTGAACGTTCCTGCAGGCGACAGCCCTGTTGAGTATTGAACCAGAGGGATCAGTTCGACGAACGCAAAGTTTCGCCCCTCGAGCTGTGGTCTTGCCAGATCTGGCCTTGCGGCATGGTGTGGAGTAGCTGGATCACTGGGGCTGAGAGATAGCGACGGGGGTGTCATAGAAGTATAAGAATGAAGTGTGAGACCGACCTGCTCATCATCAAATCTTGCACAGCCAGCAATTCGAAACCCCAAGAGTAAAGTGCAAGCAGGACTTCTCGTCACTTTCAATCTGACTTTTTACCTCATCAAAGGTGAACGTCAATACATCTTTACCATCATTACATATTTGTCTGTGTCTCTACGATGGCTGTTACATTCACAGACAGCATGTTCGCCAACAAGTTCATTCCTATGGACAAAAAACCTGAGATCACCGTCACAATGGTCTCTCTTCCACTCACTCCTCCCCCCGAGGAATCTACGGGGTCGCCAATATGGGAAATCGAAGACCCCATGGAGACCGCAACTCCGCAAGAGATGGAATCAGAAGAGCCTGAATCTATCGTTGCTGTCATTGGCGTCGGCTATGTTGGCACTCACCTGGTGGAGGCATTTGTGCGCCACTACAAGGTCATTGCATTTGATCTGAGCGAGCGAAGACTGGCAGAAGTATCAGGACAGCTTACAGGTCTCCCAATTCACTTCACATCCAATGCGAAGGATATCAGCGATGCAAGCCATGTCCTCATCTCAGTCCCAACTATCCTCAAGGAAGATAAAAGCATCAATACAACATACCTGCGCAGTGCAATCGCTACTGTGGAGAAGTACGTCAAATCCGGATCCACTGTCGTCATTGAGAGCTCGGTCGCCGTTGGCATGACCCGTGAGCTTGTTGGCCCTCTTATGGAATCCAAAAACCTCAAGGTCGGCATGTCTCCCGAAGTAAGTAGTTATTGATACTCCTGTCCAATAGCCTTCGAAGTATACTAACACAAATCTTAGCGCGTTGACCCGGGCCGCACATTCCCAGCTTTCGAGGACATTCCTAAGATTGTCTCTGGGCTTGACACTGCCTCGTTGGAATCAATTTCGACACTTTATGGTCGTGTCTTCCACCAGCTTCTTCCCGTTTCCTCGCCTGAGGTTGCAGAGATGACTAAGCTTTACGAGAACTGTCAGCGTATGGTTTGCGCCGCCTA
Source organism: Lizonia empirigonia (assembly GCA_009982855.1). NCBI lineage: Eukaryota > Fungi > Ascomycota > Dothideomycetes > Pseudoperisporiaceae > Lizonia > Lizonia empirigonia. Next base: position 162,098 of record JAADKA010000020.1, read on the forward strand.
TGCCAACGAGATGGCCGATGCGTGCAGCACAATTGGTATCGATGCCTTTGAGGTCAGCAATGCAGCTGCTTCGAAGCCATTTGGGTACCTTCCTTTCCGCCCTGGCCCAGGCATCGGTGGCCATTGCATTCCAGTCAATCCCTACTATCTGCTCTCCAACTGCTCGATGCCTCTCCTTGAGCACGCAACTACAATGTCATGGCAACGACCAGCAGACGTCGCTACACGCTTTGTGCAGTCTTTAGTGCACGAGATGACATTTCCACAACAGCCTCTCGTGGATCCAAGCCAGCTTCGCCTCCTTGTTGTCGGTGTAGGCTTCAAGCGTGGACAAAGCGTCATGAGCAACTCACCTGGCGCTGCTATAATCCGCACGTTGAAGAGCTCCTATGGGTGCCACATTGAGTTTGCCGACCCGTTGGTAGGAACAGACCTTTACAACGCGGTGCCTAAGATGGACACAACAGCAGACTGGAACGTCCAACATCTCAGCACCTACGATGGCATTATTGTATCCGTCAATCAGGAAGGCCTCGACATGGATGTTCTTGCAAGACTCCAAGGCGTAAAGGTGCAAGACTTTACGGGGACTTTGAAGACCCCTGCCCATGGCATGGCATCGCCAGCTGCATGGTTCAAAGGGTGTTAGATTGATATTGGGTGTATACTTGGACATGACTAGGCCGAACGGTTGAGATTATATCAGGGCAGGATTTGAACAGGCGTTCTAGGATAATGGAAAATGTTATGCTGCGTCTTTGGGGACCTAGGTAGATTTCGTATGCTAAGACTTAATTTCGTCCATCCAAAGACTCAATTCATCTTTTGTGACTTTCAGATTGGAACTTTTGTTCAATAACTTGTCGTCAGCATTAAATAGTTTCGATGCTGGAAGAACACAAGACAATGCAGTTGGGTGGCTTGAACGTGGAGCATATTGGAATACCACAGGAAACGACCATTAGTTTCAAGACCGATGCGTGAACTCAGAGGATGTTCGAGGATCCCACGTGGGCGTCGCGTCGGTTCGTACAAGCATGTGGCGAACGCCTCAGGCAGCCTCAGCAAAATTAGCCTTCCACAAAAAACCTTTCTTTTTGCAATGGCAATGCGTTTTCAAACTCTAGTTTCTCGATGGGGATGTCTCGATGGGGATGCATGTGGCGTTATGGCGGCCCCTAGTGGGGCTTGGGACTTGGTAAAAGTGGACTAGTAACATATCGGGCCGCGTAACGCCCGGCGGCGCGTAACGCCCCATCAACCCCAACCACCCCAAACTTCAACCACCAATAACTCCACCAATATGAGTCGGATTGATGAGGCGGTTACAAATTTGGAATTGCAGAGGTCGAAAGGTGAAGTATCTTACGCGAAAGTAGCTGACAGTCATGGTGTTGAGCGATCCACGTTGGCCCGACGGTATCAGGGGCTGGCAGCGTCCCGGGAGCAGAAGGCAATCAACCAACAACAACTCACCCCAGAACAGGAGTCAACTCTTGTGGAGTATATCAATAGATTTACTCACCGACGTTTACCTCCTACAAGGCAAATGGTACAAAATTCTGCAGCTCAATTGGCTCAAACAAAGATCTCCGAGAGGTGGGTTTCACGGTTTCTTCACCGCCAAAAAGACCACCTACTCGTGAAGTGGCAGGATGCTATGGATCGAACGCGTCACCGAGCAGACTCAGGGGCTAAATACAAGCGGTATTTCGATCAATTGCACTCCAAGATCGCCGAGTATGAGGTTGAACCACGTCATACAATCGGGTGCCAAAAGTCTGTTCGCGTTGACGCATGGACCACCACAACCACATTTGATTACCAACTTCAAAGCAGTATAACTCTCTACTACATAGACCAAATAAGACAATTAGGTTTGCAAATTAATCGCATTACGCTTAGTATCTAGTCTGGTAGCCCTTTGCACGTCGCACAGCGTCTAGGCGTCGTGGCATAGTCCTAATAAGGCGTTTGATCAGTGCGTCAGGTATAGCAGCCCATGCCTCAATCAACCCCAATTCGAACGCCTCCCACTCAGCTAGAGAGTCTCCCATATAGTCAAATTCAGGATGCAGCTCATGGAGCTTCTTTTTAAGTGCCCACCACATGTGTTCAATAGGGTTAAGGTCAGGTGAGTATGGTGGCCATTTGATCGTAGCAACACCATGAACCTCTAGCCACTCCTTCGAGACCTGGGAAGTGTGGATAGGTGCGTTATCCTGCATAAACCACTCGCCTGGCCTGTAGCTGTCCTGGAGACCTTCCTCAAGTGCTCGTATGTAGCTCTGAGCTGTGTATCCATTGCGTTTGGCTGATGTGTCGCGATTCATAATTACTAGACGACTACGCCTTGCTCGGCCACCTGGAGTCATCCATATTGAGCCCCATACCATACGAGCAGGTTGGCGAGCAGTGGTGACCTCCTCAACCATCTCGTGCGACCATTTATCCTCAGGTAGTCGCCATACCCAGGGCGTGTTGTGGCCAGATCCACGAGCAACGCTGCACTCGTCACTGAACCTGATAGTACGCCTCCCAAAATCAAACCCCAGCCATTCATTAGTAAGATTGAGGCGTTCCGCAGCTGTGTTCTTGTTGATTTTTGGCCTACGTCTCGCTCTGAACTTGCGGTATCCCTCGTCAGCCATTGCGCGCTGCACAGTACGCTTAGAAACGCTGGGGTAGGTAGTATTGGCGTCCCACAGTCCAGCCTCCTCCATAAGCTTGTGGTACTCAATACCTGGGTTTTTCCGAGCAATCCGTAGCAGCCGGCGATGGTCTCTACTAGTCAATGTAGGTGGCCGGCCTGTCCGAGGCTGCGTTGTGGTGCTGCAGCTGGTTGTCCATCGGAGTACTGTTTTCTGTACGCACCGCTGCGAGCAGTCCAGCGCGTCAGCAACTTCGCTTGTCGACACACCAGCCTCAACCTGGGCTAAGCAGTATATCCGTTGGGCTTCTGATAATTCACCTCCGCGCACTCGATTTGATGGAATTTTAGTGCTAAAAGCTCTCATATTGATGTAGTCGTGTGTAGTTGAAGAAGATACCCCTCTTTAGAGTTCGCGTTGTTGAAATGGTCTGTGCACACGCGCGAACAGACTAAAGTCCTAGTACAGTATATACAATATGGATGAAAAGGGGATCATGATCGGTACACTTGGACGCTCAAAACGGATATTCAGCCGCCGACAGTGGGAGAAAAGAGAGATCAGGAGTACTCTACAAGATGGCTCACGTGATTGGGTCACTGTGATGGCCTGTGTGTGCTGATGGCTCCTGGATACCCCCAGGCATCATCTACGACTCGGTCAGTGGGGATATCCGATCGAGCTGGGTAGAAGAGATACAGTCAGGAGAGCACTCTGTGTGTGTTACGTCATCACCCACGGGCTGGTCAAACAACAGTATTGGCCTTGCCTGGCTCAAACAGGTGTTCAATCGGTATACTCAGGAGAAATCGCGTCGGAGTTGGCGATTACTCATCCTTGATGGCCACGGGAGTCATGTGACGATCGATTTTCTGGATTATTGTGATCAAAACAGGATTCTCCTGAGTGTATTTGCCCCTCGCAGTACTCACACGCTTCAACCGCTCGATGTGGTGATGTTCAAGCCACTTTCAACCGCATATAAGCGTCACCTGACCGATGTCCTTCACAACAGCCAAGGACTGCTCCAGATCAGGAAGGGGGACTCCTTTCCTATCTTCTGGGCTGCCTGGAAGGACTCCTTCACTGTTGCCAACATCCAGAAGTCCTTTGAAGCCACTGGGATTGAGCCAAAGGATCCAGGGGTAATCCTCCAACGATTCACTCACACACCTCCCACCGACGATGACGTCGATAACGATGCAAATACGATTGTTGCAGCAGTTGATATGGGCAGTTGCAGGTCTATCCAACGTCTTTTGAGTATATCAGTGAAGGATATCGACAGTATTGAGTCAAAAAAGCTCAGTGAGGTTGTGCACAACCTCCAGGCCCAATATCAACTCCAGCAGGACGAATTACTAGGATTGAAGCAGGCTCTTACTACCAAAAAGAAGCGTAATAAGCCTAACCGTATCCTGGAGCTTGAAAAGCCACAAGAGTACGAGGGTGAGAGTCAATTTTTCACTCCATCGAAGTTTGACCACGCAAGAGACCTTCACACCGCCAAGGAGCAACAAAAACGTGATAAGGAGGCAGAAAAAGTGATGAATCAGCAGCTCCGCGATGCCAATAAGGCATACAAATTGAAGATACATCAGGAGAAGCTTGAGGCGCGGCGTGTGGCAAAGGTAGAGCGTGAGCAGAGGAAGGCCGAAGAAGTAGCTGAACGCCAATGCAAAAGAGACTCAGGAGGCCAATCGCAACGCTCAAAAAGCTCTACAATTGCCCCAAACAGGCAAGAGAAAAGGTTCATCAACTCAGAAACCAGTCAAAAAGCGCGTGGTTGAAGGTTTGGGTCGTGCAGAGAGCGTGGACGCCCCCGACGCTCCCTCACCACCCCCACCTATCACCACCCGCCGCGGCCGCAGCGTCACACTTCCGATGAAATATAGACAGCGCAAATTGATCGCAAGCATCACTTTAGTAATACACCAGAAAATCTCGTGATATTATTTATTGTTGGTGGCTCAATAGCCTTGCGATCGCCAAACCTAATCTTAGACAGGGGCCCATGCTTCCAGACCGCTGCACTTGCATGTCGCTGTGCACCAACAACACCAACCCAGCTCTCAAACACATGAATGAACAAAATCGTTCAAGACTTACCGTGTCTTACATGGAAACAAATTTACATACAGAAGCACAGCACGCGATGATATTTTCAAATGTGCAACTATAAAAAAGGGATGAGCTTGGACGCCGGGGCGCGGTGGAGACAGAACAGCACAGCAGGTAGCTCGTGCTTCTCCAGACGAGATGAGGCTCCTTTGAGACTATGTCTTGCCCCGGACCCTGAATTCGTTATAATTTCTGTTCTCTTGATTCCTGCTCTGCTCAGTCCCAACTTTTCGTTTTTCCTTCAGTCTCGCAGTATTGGAGCTCCTCCGACCAAACCTCAACCCTCACACAATCGATAATTCCCAAAAAAATCTCTCGAACGCTGGGCGATCGAACCTGCACCAATAAAACTCCCTACCAGAATCCCAAATCCCACCCATCCACACACCATGCCTTCCTCGCAGCTCCCCCGCACCGACAACAAAGACGCCGGCACAGTTGCCGTCGTCACCTTCATCGCAGGCGCCGTCATCCTCGTCCTCGTCATAATCCTCACACTGCTCTTCATCAAAAAGCGGCGGTCCGCGCGCTCCAAAGACGCGGCGTCGATGTCCAGCAACGATTTCATACCGCGCTTAGAGCGGCCGAAGAACGGGGGGCGATATGGGAGGCTGGAGGACGACGAGGAGCAGGCGTGGAGCGCTGAGATGGGGGATGCTGGGGCAGATAACAAGGGATCGTATGCGCCGGTACGTTGATAGGCGAGGAGGGAGGGGTTGTGCGAGGGAGCTGCAAAGATAGGGTGGGGCGTTTTTGGGTCTGAATCGTGGGCTAACAGTGTGGTGATAGGTTCATACTGAGTCGATGGGGTACCAGAGTCAGACACTACATCACGGTGATACGGTGAAGGATTCGTACCGGTGAAAGAGCACTAGTGGAGAAGAGGAGGAAGCAATACTACAAATCCAAATGGCCTGGGGTCATTTCTGAACGGTTCAAAGGAAGCGCCTAATTTCTAGGAGTGGGGGCGCGCACACACTTTAGTAGGCTCCAATTTGGAAGCACCACAAAAAGTGTGCCTGTATCGAGTTGGGAGAAACAGCGTCTGTGGTGGACTGGAATGAAGGGGTATCATAGAATTTACCTTCAAATCACTTTAGCTGCCATGGACAAGGTATATCGCTAAGCGAGTGTCTGGAATACACGGAGCTATATACATCTGCCTACTTGAGATCCTTCAATTACAAGATCCAAAGATCTGTAACGCCTTAATTCACATAGTTTTCTGTACACTGCTAGATCCCGACTCAAGCCATCGGTTCACTAGTACATGCTCGTCTTACTCGTCGGGTGCATACCATTCAGTCTTCCTCCTGAGAGTCAGCAGCACCGGCAGAAGTTGGGGACTGTCTCTTCTTGCCTGTTAATCCCTGGCCGTTAGTGCCTGTAAAGGTTAGCACGAAGGCTCCAGGGGGTTTAATTAGGGATACAAACCGGTGGTAGAGCTTGTAGGAGCTTGGCCTTGACCGGAGACGCCTGCTCCTTGCTGCTAAGTGGATCCAGTTGTGCCCGTGGTGCCCGTAGTACCAGTGTTGCCCGTAGTGCCAGTGGTGCCTGTAGTACCCGTTGTGCCTGTAGTACCTGTAGTGCCCGTAGTGTCCGTAGTGCCTGTAGTGCCTGTAGTACCAGTGTTGCCTGTAGCACCCGTATTGCCCGTAGTGCCGGTGTTGCCTGTAGTGCCTGTAGTACCCGCTGTGCCTGTAGTACCAGTGTTGCCTGTAGCACCCGTATTGCCTGCAGTGCCAGTGTTGCCTGTAGTGCCAGTGTTGCCTGTAGTGCCAGTGTTGCCTGTAGTGCCAGTGTTGCCTGTAGTTCCCGTAGTGCCTGTAGTGCCTGTAGCGCCTGTAGCGCCCGTAGTACCCGTCGTGCCTGTAGTACCCGTCGTGCCTGTAGTACCTGTAGTGCCCGTAGTGCCTGTAGTACCAGTGTTGCCTGTAGCACCCGTATTGCCTGCAGTGCCAGTGTTGCCTGTAGTGCCAGTGTTGCCTGTAGTGCCAGTGTTGCCTGTAGTGCCAGTGTTGCCTGTAGTTCCCGTAGTGCCTGTAGTGCCTGTAGTGCCAGTGTTGCCCGTAGTACCAGCTAGTTTAGTTAGCAGGGGCTTTCTTTTATATTAAAGGTATCGTACTTAAGCCTGTCTGGCCTGTTCCTGTAGTTCCAGTTGTTCCTGTGTTACCAGTCGTTCCTGTGGTTCCAGTTGCTCCCGTGTTACCGGTTGCTCCTGTGTTACCAGTTGCTCCCGTGTTACCAGTTGCTCCCGTGTTTCCGGTTGCTCCCGTGTTACCAGTCGTTCCTGTGGTACCAGACGTTCCTGTAGCGCCAGTCGCTGACCTAGTTAGCAAGAGCTTTTGTTCTGTGTTGAGTATATCGTACTAGAGCTAGTCTGGCCTTGACTATTAATACCTGTTCCTTGCTGCTGAGTGGATCCAGTCTGGCCTGTGCCCTGAGTGTTTGTCCCGGCATTACCTGTCGCACTGGAAGTGGAATTGTTGGCGCCCTAGACGTGTCAGTGGCTTTCAATACAAGCATCGGGGACCGTAGCTTACAGTGAGGCGAGTACCCGCTGCGGCAGCAGCAGCAGCAGGCGAAGACTTAGCGCCCGCTGCAGGCTTTGTGGCTGAAGCCTTGCCGCCAGCAGCATTGCCTCCGGTGGCTGCAGTGCCTGCCCCAGCACCAGCACCACCTGCAGCGCCTCCTGCACCGCCCGCACCGCCCGCGGCTCCACCTGCGCCGCCGGCAGCCCCACCGAGAAGGTCAGTCAAGCCGCTGAGGAGCTGGTCCAGCTGGCGCTTGGTCTTCAACTTCTCATCAGCGATCTGGCGCACAGAAGCGACGAAGTGAGCGGGCATCTTCGCGGTGTTATCGGTTTTCTGAAGAGTGTAAGCCTTAGGCACATGCAAGTCCAGCACTCATCGAAACACTTACGACCCATCGCTTAGCAGAGTGCAGCTGCGTTGGGGCAGCGACAGCAGACGCAGCCAAAGTGGCGAGAAGGAGGGAAGTTTCGAACTTCATATTGATAGAAGGAAAAGTATAAAACTACTGCGCTGCAGTAAGGTGTAGAGAAAGATCAAAAAGCCGACTTAGCAGCGAAAGGATAGAAAGGAAGGGAATTGACCAAAAGTATTATCTTTGGAAGAATGCTGATCGAGTATCAAACTGGAGAAAAACTTACACTTGGGAGTACGGTTGCCATATATATCAACCTCTGCGCGGTAGGACCGATACGGAGTAGGGACTCCGGTCTCAGCATGTTGACTCTCGCACATCAGTTGATGAGTGGTAACCCAATCGCCATTCTGTAGCAATACGTGCTCGAAGGCTTGCAGATCCAGATTCCCTGAGGCATAATGCTGGTGCACACAGAATGCTGGTGCGGAGCAGGTTGTGGATTGCCAATTCTGTAACTGCGATGTTGAAGATCGTCAAACAATAGTGGCGGCGATGTTTGAGAGAAGCGAATGCTTGTTTGCATGTCATTGTGGCTCAGTACAGGTCAGCGTCCGACGGGAAGCATGACGTAGCAGGGTGCATGCTTGATGGAAGCTACAGCGGGAATACCGCTCCTCCGCTGGGTATTCCGCTTGCCGGGCAGCTTGCGAAATCTCGAGCGCGTTCGTTGTGTATGTGACTTCTGCGCAAAAATAACTTCCTGAGATTAGCTGGCTGGTCAACAGCCATTCCATCAGCACTTCAGCTGTGCCGCATCATCAAAGAACTCCAATTCACGTCTCTTTCTCAGCCACACATCTTGTCATCGACCGTCAATCCCACCTCATTTGGAATCCCAGCCTTACAGTTCCACGACTCTAGTGTCGCAGGTCGCGTCGCGACCTCCATGAAACGACAGCTCGGCACCCTGGATCTCCGAACAGAAACCGTGCGTTTTGGTTTCGAAGCCCCACATATCCTCGGGTGCCGAACAGGACTGCTACAGAATGTGTGAGACGCTTCTTTTGACGTGCTGTCGTGTGTTTTGGGGTTGGTCTGGCCAAGATGAGATTCACTGTTAGCGCCCCTCGCTAGTGACAGGGGCTGAAACGGAACGATCCTCAAGCAGAGCCGCACTTGATGTCTGGGGAACGAGGCTGCAATGCCGATGAGTCGACTGTGTATGTGCATACTATCCTTTGCGCTGCGTCGGGACATAACGTGTATCTATCTCCATCTGGGTATCTCCACATCGTCAATAATATGCGAAAGCGTCACGAAGGGCATGGCCTTCATCTCCTCTTGTTCATTCCAGTGACAAGCAGCTCGCCAGACCCAACCTCGATTTTCCAGTCCTCTTTGACCAATGCCTTCACGACTGCAGGTCCGAGCTTGCCTCTGCCGTCAGCGCTATGTCTGCCCAGGCCAACAACGATCCTGTAGCTGCCGACACCTCCGCGTGCGCCGCCATACTCAGCGATTCGCTGTTCTCCGAGTGAGTTCCACCACATTTGCGTCCGCTGTCTGGCGATCCTTGTTGCGTCTGCCACAGTGACTCCGTGGAGATCGAGAATCGTAGATGAGGATTGCTGTGCAACGAGTGCATCAGCGTCAGCCTGACTCATAACTTTCATATTGGCACTGAGGTCCCTAGCCTCCTGTGAGTAGTAGCCTGCCGCTGCCTTCATATAGCCGTTGCCAGACCTGCCCTTGCGGTGGGCTTCTGCGGCTTTCTGATATGCTTCGCTGCGTCGCAAGCCTATCGACGCCGTGCTGTGTGGGCGAATCGAGGAAGGCAGTGCTGGAAGCGCGCGGGCTTGAGGCTCGTCGTCTTCGAGATTGACAGGTGCGTATCTAAAGTCGAGCTTGATGCCGCCTTTACCCCCTGTTTCGCTTGCCGGTTGCTCGGTCAGGGCTTTCGCCATGTCGCGTGCTTTATCTGGCGAGCCGTCCGCTAATCGCACGAGTGCTAAAGCCTGGTCGAGACCAATCGAAGGGAAATCTTCATTAAGCGTCATTGCGTCGACCACAAAGCCAGCATCCGGTTCTTCCTTCTCATTTGCTTTCATGTCCCTGTTGACGAAGGCGAGGATAGTGGCAGATAGCGATGCGCTCTTCTCATGATACAGTGAAGACACTACTTTCGCTGGCAGCTTTGTACGTGCGGTGATGAACTCTACATCACGGCTGCTATTCTGCCAGCGGTTTGGTGTTGCAGGGCCTGAAAAATCCGTTCCAGAGGAGTTGCCTGAACTCAAGTCGTACAGAGATACTTTCTGCTTTCTCTTGCCCTTGCCCTTCTTGCTCTTGTGGGGTACATGATGGCCCTCGAAGAATGCGTCGATACCCCTGGCAACTGATGCTGCCTCCTCGGTAGGGCTTGTCCTCGCGTCCTCAAAGTAAACATGATTCAGCAGCTCATCTGTGGCCTTGCTGAAGTCGTCGTTACATTTCTTCAAGGTGTATGCTACAAGTTCTGGGCGCAGATTTGGGAACGTGTCTGCCAACAGCTGCTCCTTGTTTTTCGTGTCATATTGCTCGATGTCCTTGTAGTAGCCGCCTTCCCACGACTCCTCAGAGCCCGTCGCTGAGCACCCATCCACGCTGAGCGCCGAGAGATCGTTCGAAAGGTTCGTTGCGTCGGTCAGGGTCGTCCGTGTTGCCCATGTGTCTGCGTTGGACTCAATATCTGAGCTGTGTTTGCCTAGGCTGTCGCGTACGGGGCCTCCACTGCTGCCTGAGGCGTCGAATTCGGTAAGTTGCTCTGTGGGCGCTGAGGCTTTGATTGGGTCGAGCAACTCCCTAGCTAAGTCTAGAGCATTGGGCGCACCTGCAAAATCGTTGTAGATTGCAGTGACAAGGGCGGGATCTATTGGTGGGCAGTATTCTTGCTGCAGCTCGTTAGCGAAGCTGTGCGACCTGGGCCACGAGTGCCTACCTCGAGGATGCGCAGTTGATCATCCATCTTTGGTCTTGTAGTGATGTCGATTTCTGTATGGAAGTTGCATGCTCGGAATGCGCTGAGCCAAAGAGAGTATGTATCGCCGGAACAGAGCTCAAGTTGTTGTAATGGTTCAGATAAAGTGGCTGCGGCAGGTTGCTTCCGCTGATGTGGGTGGTTACACAGCGTGAGAGTTGTCGGTTTGTACCGAATGCGCACGCAGCTGGTAAAGAGGGGTCAAAATTGCCCGGCTTGGCGTCTTCCTCGCGCGCTCAAGGTCTGCCTATGTCATCGTAGCTGGCAAAAAAGAAATCCACGAACTTAATCTTGTGTGAATGCAATAATTCTTAAAAGTTTTGAGTTAGCTAGATGCTAGACGTCATCTATTGTATACATAAATTAGGGGTTTCTTGGCACCTGTTTTCAAGTTTTGCAACCACACGTACAAAATTTAATGTGTAGCAACAGCTAACGTACCTCACAAGCGAGCTGGCCACACAAGCGAGCTGGCCACCTGCGCCAAGACCCCACCAAACATACTATTGCGCATAGTATAATCGCGATGAGCCAACAACCAGACAATCTACTACCTTCAAAAGATGCTCGACTACAGCTTGCTCTTGAGGCTATCAAACGCGACGCGACGCTATCCCAGAGACGTGCTGCAGCTATCTACAACGTCTCTCGAGCAACACTCAGTAATCGCCTTGCTGGAACACCTTATCGACGCGATTGCACGCCCAACTCAATAAATCTCCTTAAGACAGAGGAGGATGTAGTTACTCAGCATACCCTTGACCTCGACGCGCGAGGATTTCCGCCCCGGCTTGCTGCTGTGAAGGATATGGCTGATTCTTTGCTGGCTGAGCGTCACCGTGATCCTGTTGGCCAGAACTGGGCTGCAAACTTTGTCAAACGTCGCCCTGAGCTCAAGGTCAAATTCAATCGCAAATATGACTATAAGAGAGCTCTCTGCGAGGATCCTGAGATTATACAAGGCTGGTTTCGGCTTGTAGAGAACATGAAGGCTAAGTATGGTATCCTTGATGACGACACCTACAACTTTGACGAGGCTGGCTTCATGATGGGCATGATATCAACTGGAGCAGTAGTCACTAGTTCTGGGCGTCGAGGACGGCCAAAGAGCGTTCAGCAGGGCAATTGAGAGTGGACTACAGTGATCCAAGGGATCAATGCGATGGGCTGGTCGATCCCACCCTTCATCATCTTCTAGGGCAAGCACCACCTCTCAAGCGTAGATCGCATAAAAGGAAGCGTATACAGCAGCAGGGTATCTTAACGATTGAGGAGGGCGTACGACTGACGACCCTTAAGGAGTTTGAGGCGCGTAGTGATGGGAAGAAGGCAAAGAAGAGGGTGCGCGTTGAGGCAGGTGAGCCTAGCCAACGACGCTGTGGACGCTGCGGCAAGGCAGGGCATAACGCACGTACGTGTAAGCAAGAAATATTAGTAGATTCTGAGTAGAATAGCCTATTACGATTCTTAATTACTATCCTTGACGGTGCTCTACGGTCGTGTACAGTACTGATTTTGGTAGGGTCTTGGCGCAGGTGGCCAGCTCGCTTGTGTGGCCAGCTCGCTTGTGAGGTACGTTATGTATCTATATTATATGCTAATAAGTAGGACTATGTGCTAGAGTATGTAAAATCTAATGCAAAAGTATGCTTTAAAAAAATTCTATTATTAAGCATGCTAGAGGAGGACGCGCAAAAGCAAGAGCTGTCCTAAGAGATGCCCCTAATTTTTAAATAACGTGTCTCCCATGCGAGCGCCCCACCCAAGCGAGCGCCCCACGAACACCAGGCGATGCGCCTGCGCAACGACGCCGCGCAACACCACATTAATATTTTATGCTGTACGCGATAGTAAATTATACCTCAGATTCGTCGCTATTATCTACATCCTCTATTTCTACCTTGCAGGTGCGGGAGTTGTGTCCAGTCTCACCGCAACGTCCGCAGTGCCTCTCAGCGCGCACCCTCTTCGCAGGCGTTTCGCCGTCCTTACAACTACCACCCTCCCTTTCAGCAATTAAGTCAGATACCTCACTAACCGTCAAGGTCTCCTCTACCTGTACATACCGCCTCTTACGGCCCTTGCGCTTTGTAAGCTCTTCAATTGCGCTTCGCATGCGCGCCTGTTCCTCCTGCAGCAACACCATATTATGCACTATTTGCTGCGCGCCTTTACTCAGCTGTTGTACCTGCTCGTTAAGGGAGCTCGCGGAGGAACCTGGGCGCCGTTGCATCCTCTGTCGAATAAGCGTAGTCTGGGCCTCCAGCTCTTTAGCGTTGCGCGGTGTCTTCGCCTCCCATGCGACGTCGTCGCGCCGCGGTGGAGTTGGCGTGCGCAATCTCACATCAAGCTTCGATAACACCACCTCTGGGTTAAATGGAACTAATCCAGCGCCTCTAAACCCTGCGCGAGCGTTCTCCTCAGTAAACGTCAGCTCGTAGGCAGCTTTAAAGGCCGGTAGGAAGGTTTCCTTGCTAATATGGTGGATGTGGCTGCGCGCCAAGACCGAGATGCCATCGCCATAGCCGCGCTTTAACGGCGAGAAGCAGGCGACGTCAAGGGGTTGTAAGAGGTGCGACGAGTGAGGGGGCATGCAGATAGCGATAATCTTGTTCTCCTTGCAGTACTCTTGGAACTCAGCTGAGCAGTGGCTCTCATGGCCGTCGATAATAAGCAGCCGGTACGCTCCCACGGGCTTCGCATGCGTATCGAAGTGTTTAAGCCAGGCAAGCGCTAGATCGTTGCTTGTCCAGCCGTTTGGACTGACTTGGATCACCCAGTCGCGTGGTATACCCAGCTCGAACTAGGTAGAGATGAGAACCTTGCCTGCAAAGATGATGAAGGGTGGGATGCGCTTCCCCGTCGCGCCGACGGCTTGTACCAGGGTAACCCACTCGCGATCGCCAGGCTGTAGTTTCTTCGCTTTCCCAGGCTTATCTGAGCCTGTTACTACGAGCTGAGACGTGATCTTGCCCATCAGGAAGCTAGTCTCATCAAAGTTCCAAGTATCCTCATCAAGGATACCATACTTTGCCTTTATCGACTTAACAAGCTCGAACTAGGGCCGGATAAGCGCTGGGTCCTCGCAGGCAGCTTGCTGGCGATCATACGGACGGCTCCAGCGCTTCTTAAGCTCAGATGTTCGCTTGACAAAGTTATCAACCCAGTGCTTGCCAACAGGCTTCCCACCCCGCTCTCTCAGCAGTCTATCAGCCATATCTCGTACAAGAGCCTTCGTCGGCGGTACTCCACGTAGAAAAGCATCAAGTATATTGTGTAGAACCACCTCCTCTTCTAGCTTTGTAAGGCGCTTCGAGTTTGGCTCGCTGTCGCGTCGCGCGTGCTTCCCGTCGCGTCGTCGTTGGAGTGTCCTTCGAGGAACTTTGTATATTGCTTCAGCGCGTCGTAGGCTTTTAAGTTCGCGTTTTTGGATATCAGAGAGTGCAAGCTGGACGTCTGCTTCAGTATACGGTCGTAGGGCGTGGCGTTGTTGAGACATTACGCGTTGTCGTTGCGCAGGCGCGTCGCCTGGTGTTCGTGGGGCGCTCGCATGGGAAACACGTTAACGTGCCCGTGCGCAGTGTGCCCGGATTCACAATGTGCCCCGCAGAACACCACATGCCCAATCTCAAAATGAGGCTGTACAGCGCCACGCAATAGCTTAATATTGATAGAAATATAGTTTTGTAGTAATTAGATGCTTGCGATCAACTTGTACTATCTATATTTTTGTGGGAGATTGACGTTGCGGCCACGTGATGTGACTTTGGCTGGAGTAGCAGATAGCTCATCTCCAGCTTGAACACCAGCGTGAGCAGCGCCAGCGCGTTTTTGACGCTTGTTACTTGGTAAGACTACTAGTGAGGCTTTACGCTTGCGTTGTTGAGCTTGTTGGATAGATTTTTTTTGGTGTTGAGCTTCAACTTTGCGCGCGCGTTCAGCTGCTTTCTCAGCTCTCTCCTGCTCCCTGACGTCCTTGAGCCTCTGCCTTTCCACACGCTTCTCCTCGAGCTCAACTTGACGCTGCAGTTGAGCCTCCTCGCGCTGCTTTTTGGCCCGTGCTTTTTGGAGTTTCTCCTCCATCTCATCTCGCTCCTGTACTACTTCTCTAGCTCGAGCTTCACGCAGCTTGCGAGGAGACCAGTGGACCGCGCTACCGTGATACTCCTGGCGCTGTTGAAGGTCAAGAGCTTTGCCCTTCTTCTTGTGCTTCCTTTTGTGTTGAAGAGCCTCCTTTAAGCCCTCATTCTCATGCTTTAAAAGCTCATTCTGCATAGAGAGATGGTGAACGCTTGAACGCAGCTTTTTTGACTTAGTCTGTTTGGTATCCTTTACAACAGCTCGAACTAATCGATCCATCTTTCTCCAATCATTGTCAGAGAGCCCTGATGATGAGCTTCTCTCAGCTTCTGGCGTGCTGGCAAATCTACGAAGGATAACGTTGGCATCCATCGGTTGGTTGGTTGGTTGGTTGGTTGGTATTCGATTTTCTTCCATAGGATGGGGATTAAGTCCACCATCACCGCCTCCCGAAGGGCATATAGGACGTGCTAAGCTATGGAATTACAGTGCTGCCACACTACCTTAGAAAGCATTTCTTGCCTGCGCGGGTATTGCTACCATTTCAGAACTACAGCTCCCCTTCCAATTGGGGAGACTGAGCAGTGTGTGTACATCAGGGTGGTTCCCTTGTGTGTATTCAGAGGCGATGGCTATACGTGGTGGGACACCTGTTGGCAAGAACTGGGCTGAGCAATTTGTATCGCGTACGGAGGGGCTCAAGATGGCTTTCAATCGAGCAAAGGATCGTCAGAGAATACTCCAGGAAGATCCAGAGGTGATTAGCGCTTGGTTCAAGCTCGTACAAGAGACAAAAGACAAGTATGGGGTCCTAGATGATGATACCCACAACTTTGATGAGACAGGCTTCCAGATGGGAGTTATTGGCTCAATGAAGGTTATTACAGGCTCAGAGAGGCGTACGAGGCCTAATCTCATCCAGCCAGGCGATCGGGAGTGGGTCACAGTCATCCAGAGCATCTGCGCTGCTGGGTATGCTATCCCACCCTTCATTATCCACAAAGGGCGTGTCCACATCTCTGCCTGGTATGAGGAGACCCAAATTCCGTACGATTGGAAGCTCTCAGTCTCTGAGAACGGATGGACAAACAACGCACTTGGTCTTGAGTGGTTGAAGCACTTTGATGTGCATACAAAGGCGCGTCAGAAGGGGTCGTACAGGCTGCTCATCTTGAACGGCCATGAGAGCCACCTCAACCAGGATTTCAAGGACTACTGTGTGGAGAACAGAATCCTGACCCTCTGTATGCCTCCTCACTCATCACACATACTTCAGCCACTTGATGTGGTGTGTTTCTCACCATTGAAACTGAAGTACTCCCAACGCGTACGAGCCTTGGCATCCCAACGCATCTTCCACATCAACAAAGAAGGCTTCCTTCCAGCCTTTAGAGACGCGTTTTTTGACGTGTTTACGTACGGGAACTGCAGGAAGGCCTTTCAGGCCTCAGGACTAGTCCCTATTGACGCGCAGGTAGTCCTTGATCGGCTTGAAGTGCGATTTCATACCCCTCCACCAGTACCTCTACCAGAAACACCATGGCAATCCAGAACCCCAAGCAATACGTACGAATTTGGGTCGCAATCAAAGCTCGTAAGTGAGCGCTTCGTACGATCACCAACATCTGCTCAGGAAGGGTTCTCAAAGCTGGTAAAAGGAGCTGAGGAGATGCTGCATGAAAATGTAATCATCAAGGCTCGTGTACGAGAGCTTGAGGAGCAATTAGCAGAGGTTACTAAGCGCAAAGGGGGTAAAAGAAAGCAGATTCAGCATGGTGGGACAATGGATTATGGTGCTGCAGCACTTTCTGTAGCTGAGAGCGCAACTGCAGCTCGTACGGTATCAAAGAGAGCGCGTGTAGGTAATGGTCAAGAAAGAGCCCAGCCAGGTCAACGGCACTGTGGCAACTGTGGGAAGACTGGGCACAACGCTCGTACGTGCTAGAAAGATGCAGAAGAAGATTCTGCATCTGATGCAAGTGCAGAAGGTGGTGAGTAATTGCTTGTTCTGTACATGGTGTTCGCAATGCCAAGGTAAAGTGTCCGGCTCGGTGGTGCTTTACGTTACAATCGGGTGCCAAAAGTCTGTTCGCGTTGACGCATGGACCACCACAACCACATTTGATTACCAACTTCAAAGCAGTATAACTCTCTACTACATAGACCAAATAAGACAATTAGGGTTGCAAATTAATCGCATTACGCTTAGTATCTAGTCTGGTAGCCCTTTGCACGTCGCACAGCGTCTAGGCGTCGTGGCATAGTCCTAATAAGGCGTTTGATCAGTGCGTCAGGTATAGCAGCCCATGCCTCAATCAACCCCAATTCGAACGCCTCCCACTCAGCTAGAGAGTCTCCCATATAGTCAAATTCAGGATGCAGCTCATGGAGCTTCTTTTTAAGTGCCCACCACATGTGTTCAATAGGGTTAAGGTCAGGTGAGTATGGTGGCCATTTGATCGTAGCAACACCATGAACCTCTAGCCACTCCTTCGAGACCTGGGAAGTGTGGATAGGTGCGTTATCCTGCATAAACCACTCGCCTGGCCTGTAGCTGTCCTGGAGACCTTCCTCAAGTGCTCGTATGTAGCTCTGAGCTGTGTATCCATTGCGTTTGGCTGATGTGTCGCGATTCATAATTACTAGACGACTACGCCTTGCTCGGCCACCTGGAGTCATCCATATTGAGCCCCATACCATACGAGCAGGTTGGCGAGCAGTGGTGACCTCCTCAACCATCTCGTGCGACCATTTATCCTCAGGTAGTCGCCATACCCAGGGCGTGTTGTGGCCAGATCCACGAGCAACGCTGCACTCGTCACTGAACCTGATAGTACGCCTCCCAAAATCAAACCCCAGCCATTCATTAGTAAGATTGAGGCGTTCCGCAGCTGTGTTCTTGTTGATTTTTGGCCTACGTCTCGCTCTGAACTTGCGGTATCCCTCGTCAGCCATTGCGCGCTGCACAGTACG
Source organism: Lizonia empirigonia (assembly GCA_009982855.1). Classification (NCBI taxonomy): domain Eukaryota; kingdom Fungi; phylum Ascomycota; class Dothideomycetes; family Pseudoperisporiaceae; genus Lizonia; species Lizonia empirigonia. The sequence goes on from JAADKA010000020.1 coordinate 179,828, forward strand.
CTTAGAAACGCTGGGGTAGGTAGTATTGGCGTCCCACAGTCCAGCCTCCTCCATAAGCTTGTGGTACTCAATACCTGGGTTTTTCCGAGCAATCCGTAGCAGCCGGCGATGGTCTCTACTAGTCAATGTAGGTGGCCGGCCTGTCCGAGGCTGCGTTGTGGTGCTGCAGCTGGTTGTCCATCGGAGTACTGTTTTCTGTACGCACCGCTGCGAGCAGTCCAGCGCGTCAGCAACTTCGCTTGTCGACACACCAGCCTCAACCTGGGCTAAGCAGTATATCCGTTGGGCTTCTGATAATTCACCTCCGCGCACTCGATTTGATGGAATTTTAGTGCTAAAAGCTCTCATATTGATGTAGTCGTGTGTAGTTGAAGAAGATACCCCTCTTTAGAGTTCGCGTTGTTGAAATGGTCTGTGCACACGCGCGAACAGACTAAAGTCCTAGTACAGTATATCAAATTTTGTTAGAAAGGTATATGTACCAATCAACGCAGGGGCAAAGTGTGTTCAGTGTTCACATTTTGTCTCAACAAATTTTATATAACGTACTCCACTGGCGAGCCGATCACTCTGCCAAGACCACACCAAACCTCTACCTTACCACACAATGCCTCAACAACAACACAAATCTAAGCCCTTAAAAGAAGCTGCGATACAGCTTGCGCTCCAGGCAATTAAACAAGACGCGACACTTACATTGCGACGCGCTGCAGCTATCTATAACGCGCCTTACACCACACTACACGATCGATACACAGGACGACCTGCACGAGCTGATTGTACGCCGAATCAACGGATTATGGATCAGACTGAGGAGAATGTGATTGCTGAGCACATTCTTGAGCTAGATGCACGAGGATTTGCCCCTCGGCTGGCTACTGTAGCTGATATGGCCAATTCTTTGCGTGCTGAGCGCAATATGGGCCATGTTGGCGTAAACTGGCCCAATACGTTTGTCAAGCGCCGCCCTGACCTCCAAGTAATGTTCAATCGCAAGTACGACTACAAGCGAGCCCTCTGTGAGGATCCAGAGATTATACAAGGCTGGTTTGGGCTTGTAGCGAATGTCAAAGCCAAGTATGGCATCCAGGACGATGACACATACAACTTTGATGAGACAGGCTTTATGATGGGCCAGATATCTACAGGAGCAGTTGTCACAGGTTCAGAGCGTCGAGGACGGCCCAAGGCAGTGCAGCAGGGCAATCGAGAGTGGACCACGGTCATACAGGGCATCAATGGCACGGGATGGGCCATTCCACCCTTCATCATCTTCAAAGGCCGCTACCACCTCTCTGCCTGGTACAAAGAGCCTGATCTGCCCCAGGACTGGATTATTGCAGTCTCTGAGAACGGATGGACCACCAACAAGCTTGGTCTGGACTGGTTGAAGCACTTTGATGGCCATACAAAGAGGCGCACCCGAGGAGGGTACCGGCTGCTCCTTATTGACGGCCACGAGAGCCACAACTCCCTTGACTTCTAACAATACTGCAAGGAAGCAAACATTATTACACTGTGTATGCCTCCACACTCATCGCACCTCTTACAACCACTAGATGTGGGTTGTTTTGCCCCTCTAAAGAAGGCGTATGGGCGCCAAGCCGAGAATCTCATGCGCAACTACATTACTCATATTACTAAAACTGAGTTCCTACCATGCTTTATAGGCGCCTACAAGGAGACATTTACTTGTAGCAATATCCAAGGAGGCTTCCGAGGCGCTGGATTAGTCCCCTTTGACCCAGAACGGGTCATAATGGGTCTTGATGTCCGCCTACGTACCCCACCGCTACCTACTGTGGAAGATACTCCCTGGCAGTCCCAAACCGCGAGCAATACCCTGCAATTAGGGTCGCAATCAACGCTGGTTCGAGAGAGGATTCAAAGGCATGCAAGCAGCTCACCAACTTCAATGGTTGAGGCCCTTGAAAAGCTTGCCAAAGGCGCAGCTATGGTAGCGCACAAGCTGGTGTTGGCTCAAAAGGAGATTACTGGGCTTCGAGCAGCAAATGAGGCCGCCACGCGACGTAAATCGCATAAAAGAAAGCAGTTACAGCAGGAGGGGGTCCTAACAGCTGAGGAAGGCCTTCGATTAACTACTCTAAATGAGTTTGGGGCGCGTGGTGATGGTAAGAAGGCAAGGAAGCGAGTGCGTGTTGAAGGAGGTGAGGCAACCCAAAGACGCTGTAAAAAGTGCCACAAGGTAGGGCATAACTCGCGCACGTGTAAGAAGGCTGCAGAAGGTGTTACTGAATGATATTATGTGCTGTACTACTGTATACAAGGCTAACATGGGCCAATGCGAGCCATAATAGGGTGGAGGTTTGGTGTGGTCTTGGCAGAGTGATCGGCTCGCCCGTGGAGTACGTTATATGTACTATGGTATCATGCGTAAGTTTTGTGAGTGGGGTGGCACGGTGGAGATGTTCGGCTGTATTATTCGGGGTGGCCAAATCTTGGCTTTGTCATACTTTACATACAATCTTAGTACTTTGTGTGACCACCTTGAGCGTCAATGACTGCCTGGCAACGAGCTGGCATAGTCTCAATGAGGCCCTGAAGAAACTCAAGGGTAATTGAGTCCCATGCCTCTTGTATAACCCCCCTAAGTTGATCGTACGTGTACTGCCTCCCTCTAGGCAGGTCAGGATAGTGATTCTCAATATAGTCTTTCATCTCATCCCAGACTGGCTCAATTGGACTGAGGTCTGGTGAAAATGGAGGCCAGTATATAGGTGTTATCCCTCTTTCTTGTAGCTCGGAAAGGGTCAGCCTTGCAGAATGACCTGGGGCTGAATCCTGCATAAACTCAAGGTCTGGATTAAGGCGTAGCCACCCATGAATAAGTGGTACAATCCTTTCACAGTACCTCTCTTTGTTGATAGTCTTCCACTCTTTCTCTCAAAAAGGGAGGGACCTTTTGTAGTACCAGAAAAGCAGGCCCAGAACATCCAGCCACGCTTTCTTGGTACCTTGTCAACAGTACAGGTAGGATCTAACTCCTCTCCAGTCTTCCTTGTTACCCATACTCGACGGTGCCGCCCTCCAGTTACCCACGTCTCGTCACTCCAGAGGATCCTCCACCACTGCCAAGGCTCCCAGTTGACATGCTCACGAGCCCAGGCAAGGCGCAAGTCCTTATGGAGTTGGGTGAGAGGTGGCTTGGCTCGGGCAATGCGGCGTGTGTATCCTCTAGCAGTCAAGGCACGGCGTATCACGTACTCTGACACCCCCCATGCGTCAAAGGGACCGTACGCAAGTTGATGCCAGCTCATCTGACGTGTACGTCGTGATGATCGGACGTACGCCTCAAGCTCGTCTACTTGGGCATCTGTAAGGATACGTGGGCGACCACTACGTCGTTTTGGAGTGACAGAAACACTAGTAGCTGCCCACTCAACTTATCGCTCGGTGACGTGGAGGAGGTTGGCGATATATCTGTACACATGACCAGCTAGCCGTAGAGTCTGTACCTGCAGGCGCTGGTCCCGTGATAAATGCTGACTATGGGGTGGTGTTGATGGACAAGGAGTAGCCATTTTAGGACGGTTGATCGATGGGATACATGAGATGGATAGGATAGATGAGATGGATGAAATGGACGAGTAGTAGACATTCTGGGGGGCACACAGAGATGCTTCTCGAAACAGGTTAACATTGTATTGTATACAGAATTAGGTAGGATTTGATGTAATTTGGACGATAGAGAGGTTCCGCATCATCCGCCAAGCACCCCCACCGTGCATCTCCACTCACAAAACTTACGCATGATACCATAGTAGTTGCAAAACTTGAAAACAGGTGCCAAGAAACCCCTAATTTATGTATACGATAGATCCATGGATTCAAGACTGGACTGAAAGCGCGTTATACAAGAGTGCGCTAGAGGGTGTTTAAGGTTTGTGCACAACGACGACTATCACAACATCAACATACGACAACGCAGACACGATCTGGACAATGCCTCTTGGACCTACTGATAGGTCTATGTCAACACGGCATCGTGTTGATCTTATGATGTGAAAGCCAAACATGCACGAAGTCGACGATGTGACTTTTGAGCATTCCACGATAGAGCATCAAGCCGTGACCCCAAAGGAGCATTTAAACACGACCTGTACGTCTACGAAGTTGCTCTTGGTCAGTTCGGCAAAAGAGATGGCCTCTCCAGCGTACAATGCAACAGGGACTCCCACCAACCCCTCCTCCGCCCCCTCCGCACTACTCGGCACCATATGCGCCTCGGTTGTGTCCAAGGTCCCCCCTTCAGCTTCTCATACGTGCAGCAAGTGCATATCAAGCTCAAAGCCGAGTCGGCCGTCATGTTCGTCTTCTACGCCTTGAAACAATTGCATGCACGTCTCAAGAACTGGTGTGCGAAACGGCAGGAGAGACGGGTGCGGCAGAGGAAAGATGTAGTGAAGAGAGGGAAGAATAAGAGAAAGAACAGGGGGCGTAGGAAGTAAGAATGAGTTCTCTGCAGTGAACATGTGTATGCAATTGCTAGTCATTTTTCGGTCACACGTAAGTGGTGACAATTGTATTTGGCAGCTTATGATTTGAGCATGATCTCTGGGGAAGGTCCAGACCATTTCTCTGGACCAGCAGACAGTATTTGGCATGATTCTTCACCGACTCTTCAGTATTCATCGTCATACCTCTGCTCATCCCTGCCCTCGTCATACGCATTGTCCATCCGGTCCCCAAACTGCTCGACATCATTCACGCCATTGTCCCACTTGTTCTCAATGTCCTGGGGAATATCCTCGACCGCCTGGACCTTCTCGCCCGTCCACCTCGCCGCATTTTCGGGGAAGTCTTCGACGTCGTCGACGGTGTTGTCCCAGCGGTTCTCGACTCGATCGCCAAAGTTCTCTACGTTGCCAACTTGTTGGCCGGTCCAGTTTGCAGCGTTCTCGGGCAGGTTCTCGACGTCGTTGCCGAAGTTGTCCACGCGTTGCTCCATGCGGTACTTGTCGCCGTCCCAGTCTTCCTCTGCGTGACTGTTAGTGTGATGTAGATTGTCGCCAATCGGGGTCACATACTGATCTCCTCGCCTTCGTGCATCAAAATGGCACCGCCGACAAGTCCTGCGGCACCACCGGCAGCGTATTTCCAGGCGTTGCTGCCCTCCTTCTTCTGGGGCTGTTCTTGTGGAGGATAGCCGCCCTGTTGTCCGTAGCCCCCGCCATATCCGCCTTGTTGTTGACCGTAGCCTTGCTGTCCGTATCCGCCTTGTTGTCCATAACCACCTTGCTGTCCGTATCCACCTTGTTGTCCATAGCCACCTTGACTCTGATTGCCCGGGCCGGGGTAGTTGAATGTGCGTTCGCCGGTTTGCTGATTCACGAAAAGCCACCTGTTGTCGCGGGAATCCCACTCGGCGAACCACGGCGGGGAGACTGGCGGGGGGCCCTGCTGTTGGCTCTGCTGCTGTCCGCCGTGCTGGCTCTGGCCTGTGAGGTTACTGACAATGCTGTCGAGGAAGCCCATTGTGTATGGTTGTAGATGTGAAGGTGAAGAGATGTGACAGATATGTCAATTGATCGAGGAATGAGATCGCCAACAAGGTAGTTGAGGGCGGCCTGCGCTATTTATCATCCAGCTCCGTGTGACTCACTGCGCAGGGCAAACGAAATCCGCCCGGACATTGCAGCTGAGCTGCGGTCCACGACCTGTGCCTGTGGCTAGCCCGGGCCTTCCACATCGCCGCTGCTGATTATGCGAGGCGGTGCTCCAGCCACTTCGAGGCGCTGCAGTTGCACAACTGTGCATGAAAGGGGGGTGAGGCTCATGCTGCAGCTGTTGGTGCAGTTTCCGAGGTTCCAGACGCGCCGGGCCCACAATGGACGGCCCGAGAATTAGGGTGCCTTGGCAAAATGCTTGTCGTAAGGACCCTGATCGCTGCTGTTGGCGACAACTCAGCCACGGCAACGCGTCTGAACGAGATTGGTGGCTGTGTTCTGGTGACATCCCGGCGTTGAGCGAGTCGGTTTGCATTCTGTTCACCTCTGTGTAGTCTGCACAGTACACAGCCCTCGGTCGTCGGTCACACCAACACAACTACCTCGGAAGAACGGATCAAGATTGTGAATACGGTAAGAGAAGCTGGTCGATTGAAAAGACCATGCGTCATCGAGATCCTGAATGATGCATGTTATGTTGCAGATGGCAGTTCTCAGGAGAGCAGCATCTTCCCCGCACCAATGCCGTCAAGACATTGAAACAGCGACGACTGGAAAGCCTATCCTCTACCGCGAAGCATGTTTCACAAGTTATTTTTGAGTTATCCTCTCTTTACCGTCTCACTCATCACCCCACAATGCTGCATCTACGTTGATTCCCGCACTGGCTCCGTAGCGCGCCAGGCCCCTCTAGCACATGACAAACAGCCCGCACAAACTCCCGCACACCATCTCCAACCACCCCAGCAGCGCAATATCACCCCGGTCTTCACCAGCAGTAGGCAAGGTCATCTTCAAATACTGATATCCTGCGACTCATTCGATTTATAAGCTACGAGCCCCATTATTGCAGGTGGAAAAACACCTCAACTGCCTACAATGCGTGATTGATTCCATCCTGTCTTCCATTGCGATGTCGTGAGGCCGTTGAAAACCATGCACCAGTAAATGCCCAAAGAAATATTGCTAACAAATCTTGCGACGTATGCACCTTGACATGCCCGTACAATGGGTTGTCTATGAAAGATGGAAAGCACCCTGACCCTCCCGGACCGCAATACTCAGCTTTTCGCGCAGCACATCCAAAGTGCTGTAGTCTGGCATCTTGAGGTAATTGACGCAGGTCATGACAGATGGGAGGTAGTCGTCGGATGTGTATGGTGGCTCGGCTGGCTTGCAGACGACGGTGAACATGGGCGTGAGACTCTTGAAACCTTGCAATTGTTAGTGGATTCCTTTGCATATTGCCGGATGCTGCTTACCTCCGATAGGGAGCTTCGGGCTGCCAGTAATGAACTGCAGAAAGTCTCGACGCTCTTCCGGTGTGTATTGGCTCATGGTCGTGAGCAGGTTGCGGACGCTCTTGCTATCAAGGTTGTAACCGTGGTCGGCCTTGATCGAGTCCATGAGAGCTGATACTGCGTTAGCCTAAGGTTCATCATAGCATGGGTGAACTTACTCTCGAGTGACCAGTCCTCGTCGTTCCTGCCGAACAGCATGACGAGCTCATCCGGCGTGAAAGCTCTCAGTGCGGAGTAGGGGAACACTTCCGAGAACCCGGCGCTGAACGCTTCGATTTGACGCTTCACTCCTGCGCCTAGGGTAAAGTCGAGCACCTTCTCGACATACAATCCGACGTTGTCGATTGTCACTGCTGTCTGCGCACCATTCTCGATCAGCTCGATAAAAGGGTAGCCGGGCAAGGTGAAGTCGAGCGCCAGGTCGTCGACAGTGCAGTCCTGGAAGCGAACGCTCTGCGCAGCCTTGACCTTCTGTGCATCGGCCCTGCTTTGATCTCCATCAATTCGCTTCTTGGCATCCGCAAACTTCTTCAGCAACCTCAGAGACTTCGCCAGATCCTCATCGACGGTCTTGATGGTTGCGAGGGAGGGCGTAATGATTGTGCTGCTGCTGTCGCTCAGACGGAACAGTGTAGGGTTGAAAGACACATCGATGATGCGCGAGTCCAACATTGATCGCGCGACAAACTTTCCAAGGACCTTGAACATCTCGAGCTTCTTCTCTCCGTCTTCCGAAGTCGCCTGCTGTGCACTCATTGGCGCAGGGAACAAGCCTCGCTTGCCAAATGCGTACTCGTCGGTGCCGTTCGAGTCATTCTCCCTCCAGATCTTCAGCTTCTTCTTAGAGAACTCCCGCGAGACAGTGGAGTAGAATTCCAGAGTTGGGCCCAAGCCAGTACCTACTTCCTCGAAGTATTCGACCTCCAAAACGCTTGGAGAGTGCCCGTAGAGTTGCATGACTTTCATGGCAGACTCGAGGATCCTAGATCGAGAGATTCTAACTTTCTGTCGCTGGAGCCTGCCCAGGAAGGGACGCTCGTCTCGATGACGATCATTTCGTGAGTCGTTCGCAGTCTGAGTGTTCTGCCAGCGCGTCATACATCGAGAGTATCCAAAAGAAGTGGACTGAACAAATAAATGACGCGACTCGAATGGGAATAGGAAGGGATAGAAGCGGGCTAGATCCTCGCTCCAGCTCGGGAGGCAATTGCTTGCTACAATCAGTGGCTCTTCAAGCTGGCGATTTAGCTTCGCCGTAAGCTTTGTATTAACAAATTGCGAGAGCGGCTCGGCGTTCAACTTGATTTGATCTTTGTTGTCGGACAGAACGTCGTCAAGATGCGAGTTCAGGCTGTGAAGTAGATTGAGCAGACGAAGAATGCCAGACGTAACGGGGTGGTTGTCTAGCGATGCAGGCATGGACTGGCCTTCAGACTTGGAGTCTGACGGAGGTGTCTGTGTTGATGCCTCGCCTGGGGGTGGGCCCGCTACGCGCTTGAATTTGATGGTGTGGACGTTATTCCAGACGGTGCGTTGAGAAACATCCGTTGCTTGCGCTTGGTTGAAGTGCACAACTCGATAGATGGTTGTCTCGCTCGAGATCGGCTGGTCGTTCACACTGAACTCGATGTGCCAGTCTTGCGGCGTCGATTGCATTGCAGCAGCATAAGATAGGCTCTGTCGCATAGCTGAGTCTTGCAATAACGCTGTCAAGCGCGATGCAGGGGTGCTCAGCCGCTCCGAAGGTTTCGCCGATGGTGTACCTGGGATTGGTGTGGCAATTCTGGTGCCGTCCTCTTTGCGCGCTGTGGCCTTACCAGTCGATGCCACTTCGACACTCACCGCAGATGGATCAGGCTCCGCGTTCTCAAGTGCGTCCTCAAGTTCGTTCTCGAGCTCGTCCTCGAGTTCGTCCACAATTGCGTTCAGCGCAGCATTTTCGTCCATCGAATCCTGGTCAGACAAACGTTCCTCGTCTGCGCATTCGAGCGGATCCTGGCTACTGCTTGAGCGAGCTTTTGCAGGAGCCGGTGGAGGGGGAGGTGGCGGTGGCTGCGTCTGTTGGCGACGGCTTGAGCGGCGAGTCTTCTCCTGTGGTGCAGAGCTGGGGCCAGCCTCAGATTCTTCATTCAACCTCGACTTTGATTTCGATGATTTCTTTGAAGGCCGGCTGTTGGTCTCGCTGGGCGTCTCTGGCGGCGGAGGCGCACGTCCTTCCGCAAGAGCTTGGGTGTACGCAGCAAAGTGATCCCGTGTCCTACTTCCTCGAGGTCGCTCAGCGGCAATATGCATACGTGGCCGCAGATAGTCGTCCAGCGCCTTGAATGTGGCAATGGCGTGAATCGAGACCATAATGTTGCGGTATGACTTAGGAATGCCCGAGTCGTCTTCCGCGACGAGCTTCAAGCGGAGCTGTTTGGCGAGCATGTTCGCTGCGCTGCCCCGACCATTGTACGAGTTCTGGTGTACAGTGATCACCTCGAAGTGCTCAGACCTGCTCAAAAGATCCTGGAGTTTGTTCACCAGAACGCTGAATGGTGTTGCCGGAGACGCACTGCTAGTAGTCTTGATCTTGATCTTGTTGCTGGCGCCCATGAATGCTTCAAGGAACAGTGATCGTGGATCCGCGCCACTCTTCGAGCCATCAGTCGTGAACACTTCTAATAGCACGTCCACAATTTTAGAAGTTTTGAGCTCGTAGCTTGTAATGCTTTCCAGCGCATCGCCTTCGAAGTATTTTGCCAATCGCGTGAAAAGAGCCGAGCAGTTGTCGGTACTGCCTTGCAATGTGCAGTTTTTGAGGTCTTTTGCAAGGGACTTCAAATCCTCCAAGACGGCAGCGGCCTTATCTCGGATCGGCTTGTCGCAGTCTTTCTCATGTACCTCAATGAACTTCTTCGCTCGCCGAGTGATAATATCATCAACGTTGGGAAGGGGCAGTGGGTGGTCTGATGAAGAAGAGGAATCGGAATCGTCATCTTCCTGGTCCTCACCGTTCTCGTTGTGGTCGCCATCCTCCTCATCATCGTCATCATCATCATCATCGTCCCCCGAATTCGTCTCCATGTCCATAGGATCGACGACATCTGCTTGTGCATCTTGATCTGCTGTTGGCGCCACGCTGGAGCTGGACTCTGGAACTACTTCGATGTCGATGGCCGGCTTTGAATCCTTGGTGCGAACTTCCAAGGTCTTGCTTGGACGGTTGGCGAGAACAGATATTTCTGCGATGACTCCCTCACGATAGAATTGATATCGGTAGATCGATTCCAGACGCTTGAGCAGCAGTTCTGCCGCTTGTAGAGCGTAAGTGACTAGTGTGGGGTGATCCTGTTGCGAGAAGATTGATGCTAGGAATGAGGCGTAGGGGACAGCACGCAGTGCTTCCTCCAAGATGTCAGTGTCGAGATTGGAAAGCATCTTCAGTTGCGCAGTAAGCACCTTCTGTCGCACGTTGAGATTCACCGTGCTCGAGTATGCGTCTGTAAGGGTAGGGAGGAGGATGACCGCAAAGCGCTTAACCTCGGCCTTGCATCCCTCAAACAATTCCACTCGCTTCTCGTTGCTGGGTTTCTTGGTTTCTGAAGACAATGGCGGGTGGTCGCGTCCGGGATAGCCAGCGTCCACTAAATCTTCGAGATAGGAGAGCCCGTCGTTGGTGACATCAGGCAATAATTCGCAGATGACGTTGAGCGTTTCAAACACCTGATCCTTTGGTCGATGGATCAGTGCCTGCATGATGACGACCGAGTCTATCTTCGTTGCAACGTCTTCTGTCCCGCTGGGTGGGGAAACGCCCGTGAGAATCTGATACAAAGTATCAACCACGTTCATCTTTAGCAGCTCAGCTGACAGGCTCGGGCTGGCTTTGGCTGTGTAAGCAAGGACTTGCAAGAACATGGTGTGAATGTGCGGTCCAATGAGATTCGTGGTGCCGGGCAGCAACAGTGCCAAAATCGCCTTCAGCAAACCAGCGCTGACCAGCTCTTCCAGCTTATCTTCCTGGTGTCTGAAGCTCTGGACAATTCGCGATACACAGATGCACCCCTGCTCAACGACCTTCTGGTCACTGTTGTTCAAGATGTTCTCCAAGATGGGCATGACGTCTCGCACAGTGGGGAATGAGTCTTCGGGGATGTTGCGACAGCAGTTTGCAGCTGTAGTTACGGCAGTCCGCTGCGTGCTTGTTGCGAAGAAGTCGAGGAATGTCAAACAAGCCGTGAGACCACCCTCTCGTACGATGGAGGCCGGGAACTCGACAGAGATCTTCTCCAGTGTGCTCAAGCTTTGCTCGGCAAGATCGATGAAGTCAATTTCGAGCAGCTTCGAACACAGGACCGGTACTGCGCCTCCATATACGACATTGGCCGTGGCGGCTGGCAGGGCTTCCATGAGGTTGGCCAAGCACCGACAGGCGAGCAACATGACTTCTGGATTCTCCTCGCCAGTGAAGTCATTCGGTTGCATGAGCTTAACGAGTTCCTTCACGTATGCATCTGGCGAAAAGTGGCCGGCGAGCGTGTCTTCGGTAGCCATGAGCAGCACCTCGCACAGATCTTGCAGCGCAATCAGCTGAAGAGACACATCAGGCGACTTGAGTTGCTCCAAGATGGCCCGCAGCCGCTGTGCATTGCCAGACATGAGTCCAGTGAGCTGCCTCAGCGCCGAGAGACTGTGGTGTGGGTTCCGTCCGAGAAAACCGCTCGCGAAGGGGTCCTCATCGTCGTCGTCATCATCATCATCGTCGTCGTCGTCACGCGTGCCTGGACCGCCGTCGTTGCCGTCATCGCTCGTGTGCTCGTCGCCCGGCGTTCGTGGGTCCTCAGACTTGTTCTCTGATGCATCCTCCATGTTTGTGTCCTCGTCCGTTCTCGCGGATTTGCGTGAGTTTCGTCGCGATGTGGAGGGAGCATCTGCATCGTGGTCAGTGTGTGGCAAGGACCCTGGCTGAAGTCGCGAGCTGTTACCTTGACCTGAGCTCTTGCGGTCGCTCTTTCCACGCCGCGAGGCCTTCTCCGCTCCAGGGTCATTCGAGGGCCTGCTTGCTGTCAGTACGTGCTCTTCCTGGGGGCCAGCGCTCCCATACCCAGATGACGACATGGCCGCTTTGCCCTTTGCCTTCTTAGAGCGTGTGGGTGCTGCGGCAGACGAGCTGTCAGGCTCGGGTTTGGTGCGCTTAGCACGACCACTGCGCGGCGGCGGCGCCTCTTCGGTGTGGCTGGGCTGCTCTGGGCTGGCGTCGATGGCGGTGCTCTTGCGTTTGCGAGACGAGGCAGGCGGGTGGGGTGGTGGAGGGGCGGGAGGGTTCGGCGGGTTCTCGTTGGAGGAGCCTGCTGAGGGCCTCGCAGACGAGCGGGTGACTCTGGACGACATGAGATTCTGAATGCACGCCTAACAACTCGATGGGCCGCGCAGGCTGTGGCCGCAGTAGGGGCCGGGGCAGCGCTGGCCGGGGCAGCAAAGTGAGTGTGTGTTGGGCGTCGCAGCAAAAAAAGGCGCGTGGTCGTCGTGGACTGAAGCCTGCTGCGGGCGCCGAGAAACGAGCGAAATGGAATCGTACCTGCTGTTGCGCTGGAGGTCGGGGCTTTCACGAGGACGTTCCATAAGTCGCCATGGGCGGACCTGCTCAAGCGAGTGCGGTGAATCTGCCTGCAAACGCAGTCAAGTGCAGCAGCCGGCCGTTCGTCGTCGAGGCGGCGTCGAGGCGGCGTCAAGGGCTGGCAGGCAAGCGAGTGTGATGCTCGGTACGGGACTGCAAGAGTGTAGAAATGCTACGTCTGTTTTGACGCGATGAAGCCAAGTGAGGTAGCGGCCGTGACATAGTACAGTAGGTAGAGCAGCCGCTAGCTTGGGCAACGGACAATCGATAACAGCAGTGACGATCAAGCGCCAACGGCTTTCACTCAGCCGTCACATGTTCATCATTGCAGTCTGGACACCTGCAATGATGAACATGTACCACGGACGTGCCTAGACGTGCCTGGACGTGCTGAGCGTCATGGGCCTCGAAGCCTGAGGCGCGCTCTTTTGTGTGAAAAAACCCGTCGACTATTCCTGCCCTGTCTGTGAGCGTTCAGCCTCAGCATCAGCCTTGCAGTGCTTGCACCCACACCAGGGTACAGTCGACCTATCCAAAGAGCGAAACATGTCCATGCCACTGCACAGTACCTACTTTGGTGAGGCAGTCGAGTGCTCAGGTTTGGCCTGCTGGTGACGTGCTGCCACGACTTCTCGTCTTCGACGTTCTGCGAGCGTGCTCACCGGGCTCGTAGTTTGCTCCAATGTCAACCACAGTGAATCACAACGAAAAATCATCACCAACGACCACATCCTGGCCAACGGCGCAAACTGGGCAGAATGACTACTGCTAGTCCATAGTAGCCTCCCACTATAGCTGTACGAAACGTCCTAGGACACGAAGCACACACAGACACCGTCAAGGCTGTCCTGACTCTGGCTGCATCGACACTCAACGCTCAGTGTCGCGGTACTTCGTAGTGTGGGCATTTCGCACGCTCCTCCTACCTATGTACCGTCGTCGGTGTCCACCACGCAAAATCCCGTCGACGCATCCCCGCCACCAACACATTCGATTTCTCAGCATCCCACGGCTCTAATCTCAGGGCCGAAGCGCGGACGACAAACGAAGGTGGGGAGCACGCCGATGATCGCGCAATTCAACGCACGTGAGCCTGCATGTTTGCTGCATGGAGGTGCGCCAAGCCGCGGGAAATAAGTAGAGCCATGTTGGCGAATATTCGGATGCAGCAGAGGTTTCAGCTGCAGACGCACGATTCTGTGCAGGCAGGCCTCTTTGCCTTGGCTCTAGCGCGGTTCACGCCCAGCAAGTGGACTCGTCGTCTCGAACACAGCGGACTTTGGCGCCTACTAATCGGCAGCGGGGATGCCTCAACCGCAGCCTAGAGCTACACCCAGCCTACAAAATGGAGCGCGCCCTCTTCCCTTCGCCCTGCAATCCCCTCTCCCTCAGCCCGTCATCCGCACTGCACGTGCACATCAAATCACCTGCCCTGCCGTTGAAACCGCAGTTGCCCCTCCACCGGAAGTCGCCTAGTGTCGCCTCGCGTCATACCCAAGCATCTACGCCTACTTGAACCACTGCCGGTGCCTTGCGGCCTGCATCCGAAGACCCCGTTTGCTGTATGTTTGCTTAAGTCCATGTTGGCCGGCCGCCCTCAATTGACCCTGCCCTTCAGATCCGCCTCACGCTGCATTGTCGCCCGTCCAGGATCCTTCACTGCCCCACTCTGCCACAGTCACGGCCTTTCACCTTATAGCCGGCGAACCTCCGAGCGCTTCCCCTCGCGGCTCGTCCGAAACCCTTCCACATCCACAGCACACCAGAGCCATGACTTCGATAGAGAATAGCGACATCGCCCGCGACGCTGGACTGGAGAACACCGACACCATGACCCTTGACAACTACACATTTCCCAAGGAACGGCTGAAGAAGGTCCTCTCCAACGACAAAAAGGACCCCATTGTGCTTGTATCCTGCGGATCCTTCTCACCACCCACCAACCTCCACTTGCGCATGTTCGAGGAGGCTACCGACTATTGCGAGTTCGAGACCAACTTTGAGGTGGTTGGCGGCTTCTTCAGCCCTGTCGGCGACGCCTACAAGAAGGCCGGTCTAGCCTCTGCACACCACCGCATCAGCATGACAAGGATTGCCGTCGAGGACAGCTCGACTTGGATCGGCGTCGACCCCTGGGAGCCGCTGCACAAGGAATACATGCCTACTGTCAAGGTCCTGGACCACTTCGACCACGAACTGAATGAAGTCCTGGGAGGCATCGAGACATCCACGGGCGAAAAGAAGCGCATCCATGTTGCCCTGTTGGCCGGCGCCGATCTGATCCAGACCATGAGTACCCCCGGATTGTGGGCTCGTGAGGATCTGGACAGGATTCTGGGTGTCTATGGCGCTTTCATCCTCGAGCGCAGCGGCACGGATATTGGTATGTACCGTCCACACTCGCCTGTTGACGCATTGCTAATACGCAACAGACGATGCACTCGTCAGTCTGCAGCAGTGGAAAGACAACATCCGCGTCATTCCTCAACTCATCCAGAATGATGTTTCTTCAACCAAGATCCGCCTCTTCCGCAAGCGTGGCAAGAGCATCCGTTACTACATCCCGGACAAGGTTGTCGACTACATCTATGAGCACGGACTCTATGCCTCTGATGACGAGAAGTCAAAGGCTGTCGAAAAGGGCAAGGAGAAGGCCTCTGACCGCGCAACCGGCTCATCAGCAGTCTCTTCCTCTTGAGCGCTCACAGACATCCACGAGAGTGACTTTCAGTGTCTGGCTCGTCACGTGACAGCATCGAGCCACGCCTCCCAAATCTCGTCCAACAAGAACTGCCGCGTCGATTACAGCGTCTGTCGACTCCTACAAGGGGCTATGATCTCATTTCTAGGCGGCAGTTGAGGGCGAGCTACATATCACAGGCCCTCTCATAGCGAGCGCATCCGCCCGCGGATTTACCAGGGTGAGAGGTGCATACGCGCCACCGCAGGTTTGTACAGGCTCTTTTAGGAGCATCGCCTGCGTGTAGGCTTTTCGTTAGTTTACTTTATGATACCATCAGATGCAAGTGCATCAACAAACAATACGATCACGACTACTTCCATGCCCACTTTCGCCATGATGTGCTGGGCACGTGACGTGATGTCATACACATTGGATCTACTGGGGTGCGCGGCCACGCGGTCATCGGCACATGCATGAGGTCGATCGCCAGCGGCACTGTGCAGCTACCTATCTGATCTTCCCGTTTTGACTTGGGCGGGATTGCACTCGCAAAATGCGTCAGCTCAAGCCATTCACAAGGTCCACAAGCCGAACTCCGTCTTGACACAAACCAACCATTCTGGTGATAAAGGCCCAAGGTGACTTGTGCTGCCTTGGTTTCTCAGCCTGAGCAAGCAGACCCTTTGAGCGTCGCACTCTCGCGCTCTGCCAATATTAGCCGCTGCTTGGCCACGTCAATCAACAAGCATCACCATAGCAACAAGCCACTGCATGCCTCAGCCGTCAAGCAACCCGGGGCTTGGAACTGCATGGCCACTGTACATATTCAATTAATCGTCATTCTGCATTTGCTTCCCTTTCTATTCTTACCGTGTGTCACCTTGAGGCGCCTCTTGCATTCATTCCAACCCCGCTTCTCACGCAGCCGCTCGCGCCGCATTCCGAGCGTCCCAGCCACGAGCCGTCGATGCCCTCCGAAGACGAGCACGATCCCTCGCGCCGCAGACCTCGCGGCGACGAACGAGAACGCCGCCGTCGCCGCGAATCCCACGGCGACACCTCAGGCACCGAGCGCCGCCGCCGCCGCGACTCGCGCGAGCAACACACACCCTACGAGTTCGAAGGCCGCCGCCGTAAAGGCCACCGCGCCACAGACTCGCAGGGCGAACTCCTCCGGCCCTCGCCGCGGACGTCGTCGCAGGCACCGCGGGACAGCAAGCCGAGCGATTCGGAATGGGACAGCGCGGCCCCGCGACAGCGGCGGAGTAGACGCCAGAGCACGACGGATGGCGGGAGCGGGAAGAAGCCGGGCGCGCCGCTGAGTCTCGATGCACTTGCGAAGCTGGACAAAGAGGTCGCGAAGAAGAGCGGTGGGTGGCGGGGCTACGACTACGATGAGGACTATCTCAAGGAAGTGCGCCGGAAGGAGAAGGCGCTGGAAAAGGATCGGGTGAAGGAGGCGAGGAATGAGAAGACCAAGACCAAGAAGGAAGAGGAGAGGCGCAGGGTGGAGGAGAGCGATAGGGAGATCCTGGAGGAGAAGGAGAGGAGGAAGAGGAGGGAGGAGAGGCGGAAGAAACGAGAGAGCAGGGAGGTCAAAGGAGGCGCTGTCGCGCTGGGAGACCTGTCGGGGATGGAGGCGGGTAAGAAGAGGGGGAGCATACACACAGATGACGAGAGGGAGAGGAGGAGGAGGAGGAAGAAAGACGAACCCAAGCACACGCCTTCAGAAGCTACAGAGAGGCGGGAGAGAAGGCATCGTGAGAAGCAGCAAAGGAATGAGCAGAGAAAACGGCGCGTTGTGAGCGGTCCTTTGGCAGAGGAGGGTGGGATTGACGACGATGAGGAGCATCAATACATGATGGAGAAGCGCGGTGGCGCAAGCAGTGCACCGACCGTGTACTCAGCAGAAGAACAAGCAAGGAAGAAGAAGCGGAAAAAGATCATCATCGGTGTGGTCTCGGTCTTGATTCTCCTAGCTATCATCATCCCCGTAGCGGTCCTTGTGTCAAACAAAAAGAGCAACGACAGCTCGCAGAGCGACTCCGCAGCCGGGCAGACGACACCTAAGAACAGCAATCTGGACGGCAAAGACCCAGACAGTGTGCCGGCTGCAGACAAAAGCACCATATACGACCCGTGGTCCTGGTACGACACAGAGGACTTCAACGTTACATACACAAAAGAGCTCGTCGGCGGCCTCCCCATCATCGGGCTCAACTCTACCTGGAACGACGACGTGCAAGCCAATAGTCATGTACCCAACCTGCAAGACTCATTCCAGTACGGCAAGACGCCCATCCGCGGCGTCAACGTCGGCGGCTGGCTCAACATCGAACCCTTCATCACGCCCTCGTTTTTTGAGAACTTTGGCGCCCGCGACGGCGTCGTCGACGAGTACACGCTGCTCACGAAACTCGGTCCTACAAAGGCAAAATCGTCCCTCGAAAAACACTACTCAACATTCGTCAACAGGCAGACCTTTGCCGACATCCGCGCCGCGGGCATGGACCATGTGCGCTTCCCATTTGGGTACTGGATTGTGCAGACTTACGACGGGGACCCGTACCTGGCCCAAGTCTCCTGGCGCTACTTGCTGCGCGCCATCGAGTACTGCCGCCAGAATGGGCTGCGCGTAAACTTGGACTTGCACGGCGCGCCGGGGAGCCAGAACGGGTGGAATCACTCTGGCCGCCAGGGCGTGATCGGGTGGTTGAACGGCACCGACGGGGATCTCAATGCGCAGCGCACGCTTGACATTCACCACAAGCTGAGCGTCTTCTTTGCGCAGCCGCGATACAAGAACGTCGTCACCATGTACGGCCTCGTCAACGAGCCGCGCAACGTCGAGCTCGACACGGCGCGCGTCGTCAACTGGACGCAAACCGCCATCAACCAAATCCGCGCCGACAACATCACCGGCATCATCGTCTTCGGCGACGGCTTCATGGGGCTGGACAACTGGCAGGGCAAGCTACAAGGCAACGACAACCTCCTCCTCGACGTGCACCAATATGTCATCTTCAACATCGACCAGCTCTCGCTCGGCCACCGCGACAAACTCAACTTCGCCTGCGCCGCCTGGACCCAGCAGTCCCAACGCTCCATGAACACCACCACGGGCTTCGGCCCCACCATGTGCGGCGAATGGAGCCAAGCCGACACCGACTGCACGCAGTACATCAACAACGTCAACATCGGCACGCGCTGGGAAGGCACCTACAACACAGGCAACACATCCACCTCGATCCTCAAACCGCAGTGCACGAACAGCACAAAATGCTCCTGCGACCCCGCCAACGCAGACCCCAGCACCTACGCCTCGGACTACAAGAAATGGCTCTACCAGTTCGCCATCGGCCAGATGGACGCGTTTGAGGCCGGCTGGGGCTGGTTCTACTGGACGTGGGATACCGAGAAGGCGACCCAGTGGAGCTATAAGAAGGGCATGGCGGCGGGGACACTGCCCAAGACGGCGTATGGGCGCGATTGGACGTGTCCGGATAATGGGGTGGAGGGGCTGGATGAGTTTAGTGGGTTGCCGGAGTATTATTAGATGGGGGGGGGGGGCTGCATGGGTGGGTTTGTGTGCTGCGTGTTATGTGTATAGTGAGCGTGGGCGTTTTGAGGGTTGTTGATTAGAATATATACATGCTCTTACTCTGTTATCCTTCTCATCATGTCCTGCTTGAGGCGAATCCAGGATGTGCATTCATCCACTCGAGCATCTACAACATATAGCACCATGCCCCTCAACACCAACCTGCAAACCCGACGAACACTGGCCACGAACCATCTACCAGGAAGAAGAACGATCCTCTGCCGCAATGGGCCTTGCAAACACCTCGACATCGCGGCATCTCTCTTTATTGCTGCCATCATAGTAGACAGGCAACAAGCCCATCTCAACAGTACGCATCGAATCCTCAACGACCCGCCTGCCCATCATGGAGCCAGAAAATACCGCGCAAGCAACACACCAACGTATTTCCTCTCACTATACACACACACACACCACCCAACCAACCTACACCCGTCAGCACCCACCCCACCCCCCACCTCCCTCCCCAAACTCACCTCAATCACCCGCTACGCTCAGGCATCCGATGTCTCTTACTCAGTCGCCTCCTGACCCTCTTCTCGGGCCCGTCCACCCCCCCTCGCGGGACGCCACACTAGGCGCCAGCATGGCGTGCGCCTCGCTCTCGGCCAGACTTGCCGCCGGGTGCAGCGCGAGGTTGAGCAGCGACAGGCGGGCGCGCGGCGTGTCGCGCTTGGTGATTGTGCGGCGCGCGGGCTGTGGGGCGTCGGGGGTGCGGCTGCTGGCGGTGGGGAAGGGCGGCGAAGCGGAGCTGAAGATGAGGCGCAGGAAGCGCGGCATCGTGGGTGCGGGGGCGGGGCGGGGCGGGAGGGTGGGAGGGGAATGCAGGGTCGGGTGTGTGAGGGAGGGTGGGTTTACTGGGTTCTAGGAGGTTGTTGTGTCGACGATGGCGATGATGGGTGGCGGGGAGGGAATTGCGGGGCTAGATGTACTATGTATGGATTTCTGGGGGAGTAGGTTGCTATTGGATGATTGTGTGGATCTTGAACTGTCCAGTCGCGTTCTCCAGCCGTCTGCTTTCATGCGTCGGTTTCCAACATGATTCCTGTTTGTTCAGGGGGTCACGAGCGACAGGGAAAGGCTCGAAGAGCTTGGGGTTTGTTGTGATGCGGTTCTTCCTCTTTTTACCCGTTTTCAACACCCCTTATTATTGCCATGTTGTGCACGCAACTCCAATCCTGGGTCGTCCTACAGTAGAAAACCAGGCTCGCAAGGCCTCATCCCATCCATATCTAAAGCCATGTTTTGCTTCAACCTACTAGGCAGTACGCTGTCCACGATGTATACTACTCGAGTTATTTGTTCGGCAACACCTCTACCTCATGTCGGATCCGCGCTGGTCCAACTGCGTCCGGTGATACAAGCTCTCTATCTTCAAGGTCAAGAAGTCTATTGTTTCGTTTTCGTCTGATTACACATCTGAAGATGGGAATGCAGAACACTGAGGAACACCTTGAGGAAGCGATCCGCAGCGAGATTAGCGCTTGTTGAGTTCGTTTGTGAGAGCACCTGTTTCTTTCTTCCAACCATCTCTGTCTTTTATCATCTTCTCGAACTGATGGATCATCCTCGATCTTCAGAGTCTCTCCAGAGTGTTGTTCTCAACTTTCAGGGTCTTGGCTATTGAATGGTCTTTCTCTGGACTTCGTTTGAGAGAACCTTTCTCCTTCAAGCTCCTAATCTCTGACATTTCGGCCGAGATGCTGTATTGGCGCGATCCTGAGTTGTGAGAAAGGAATAGTATGGAAGATTGGCTTACTTGGACACATTCCCTACGAAATGTGGATCTGGGCGGCTGAACATATCTAGCCCACACTTGAAAAGTCAGTACGGCTAGCTTCGCTTGTTTCAATTGGGGTATGTGAACCAGAAGCGATATAGAAATCGAAGTGCGTGCTACTTGTATGAATCACAAATGCATTTGGAAGTCGTGCAGACGTTACTGAATTCGGAAAAAGAATGGATTCGAATAGAAACCATCTGATGGTAAGAAAAGGGAGTCGAAGGACATCTAAGCGCTGCTCGCAAGACGGCCGTTCTTCGCACCGAGTTAATCAACCCTCGAATACCCCGGTGGAAGGAGGCTTTGTCAAATAGCAAGATCACCCTCACTTCATCCACTAACGGCAGAGTGCAAAACAACACCTCCTCGCTCCCCAACAACAACCCTACTCCGACTGAAGTTGAACAACAAGCCGCATGTCTATCCAGCCTTCGCCCTATCCGGCGTGACCAAGATCTTGACATGGTGGTCCCTGTTTGTGAGCAGCTCGTCAAACCCCCTTTCCACAACATCGTCAATGTAGATCTTGCTCGTGACCATGGTCTCCAGACCCTTGAATCGGCCTGGGGTCTTGTCAGTTGCGGAAGCTTGATGAAGTCTTGCTACGTACCTGCCACGAAAGCATTGACGACGTCTTTGAACTCCGTGTCGTTATAGGCGAGGCAGCACTTGATCGTGACTTCTTTGACCATGAATGCGAAGAAGGGGATTTGCATCTAAGGAGGGTTAGGGGTTTTGGATGTGAGTCTTGTTCTGGGGGACTTGCAGGAGACCCAAACCATGCGGCAACATTCATGTACAGGCCTTTATACCTCACTGCGTCCATACCCGCCTCGAATCCTCTTTGATTCCCCGCGCAGTCGAACACAACTTCCACACCCTGCCCCGCCGTCAACGCGCGGCACTTCTCCCCAACATCGGCTTTGGTGGGATCAAGCACCACGTCGGCAACGTCCTGGTTTTGCTTTCTCCTGACTTCCGTCGGCTCACTCACAACTACACACTCACACCCAAACGCCCGCAGCACAATCACACACGCAAGGCCCACCGGCCCGCCGCCGACAATCAGAACAGATTTCGACCGCCAATCGCTCAGTCCGGTTGTGGCAACGGCATGCCACGCCACCGCCAGCGGCTCAATCAAACACGCAAGACGCAAGTCCACATCACCAGGGAGCTGATAGCACAACCTCGCATCGACACAAACCTGCTCCGCGAACCCGCCCCCAGTGCCCGAAATCCCCTTGAACCCAAGCGTCGTGCACCCCTGCGTGCTCCCGCTCTCGCACTGCGCGCACGAGCGGCAGAAGATGCGCGGGTCGACGACAACTGGGGTCCCGGGGGTGAGGCTGGAGGTGCTCGGGGCGCTGAGTACGCGGCCTACGAACTCGTGGCCTAGGGTCACGGGGATATGGCATCCCGTTGCAGGGTGTGGGCGTGAGGGGGACGGGCAGGAAAACGGTCCGTGGAGGTACTCGTGCAGGTCGGAGCCGCAGATGCCGCACCATTCGATGGCGATGAGGGCTTCGTGGTCCTGGGGTTCGGGGAGTGGGGTGTCGACGACGCGGATGGAGCGCTGGCCGAAGTATTGTGCTGCTTTCATGGTGGTGGTGAGGTGTGCGTGGAGTATGAGTGGGAGTAGTGATGGTTCAAGATATTACTGAGGCTTGCTTGATAGCTGACTCGAACCTGTGGTATCAGCATTGCTGGTATTCACATATTTTTGCTGTTCATGTATTGGACCACACGTGAGACGCGTGAGCGTGCAGGTGAGGGGCGTCCAGTAGGCGTTCTGACTTCTCCGCATTCTTGGTCGATCATAAGATTCCGTGAATCAAACGTCTGGACAGGCTGATATTGGATACAAGATCTCAATCAATCGTGACTGGAGTCCTGCATTCGATGATATATCAAACAGGAACTTCGGGTGACTGCCGGTACCGAGCTTCTCGAGGTGGGGATCGTATGAAGTTGCGATTAAGCTCCACTGAGGGGAGCTGCCTTCACCGCCCTCGCTACCGGCCAATTGGAAGTTAGTGACATTGGTTGAAGATGATGCAGCTGCCACCTCTCTCACGCACAACAATCGCAGAATCGCGTGTCTTTTGGCTATTACTACCATTGTTCTATTTTCCGTGCTTATTCTTCCTCAAATCGTCTCCGCAGTATGCTTAAATCCAGATGGGCATCGCAGGCTGATGAAGAAGAGCCACAGCCTACATCCACGCAAGCAACACCAGAAGCAACAGCACCGGCAGAAGCTACAATCGCAACCCCTGTATGGACCCCTGCATTATTTGGAAGTAGTGCCTGAAGCTTATACCCTTCAGATTGTAGATGCTACTTACGGCGACCCCTCGATAGACCCGTTTGCGCAAACCGCAGGAACCGACGACCTCTTCTTCGACGATGACATCACACCAATATCGCAGCCCGTTGTACAGCAGAGCAGTACCCTCGGCGCCGAAGCTGCGGAATTTGTCCCTGCGCCTCAAGAAGTTGCACCAGCCTCTGCGCCACAAGAACATCTCGCGCTCAAAGCTCCACGCGAACCCAGAAATGCAGAGCGCGGGGGCCGAGGACGAGGACGCGGGCGTGGCGAAGGACGTGGGCGAGGCGAAGGTCGCGGTCGAGGAAGAGGAGGTCGGGGTCGTGGCGGACCTGTGGGCGATATCCGGCTTGAGGAACAGGCAGCGAAGGACACAGAAGCCGCAAAAGAATCACCAGCGACCGCACCCGCCGAATCCGCGGCTCCAACTACAGAAGCCAACGAGCCCCCTGCCGACGCCCCCACCGGTCCCTCAACACCGTCCACCGCCTCCGTCCGCGGCGACCGCACGCTGACGGGCGGCTCCAAGCGCACACGCCTGACTGAAGCCGAACTGTCCGCCAAACTCGCCTCGATGCGCAGCAAGAATGCCGCGCTAGCAACTGCACACGCGCGTGCCGAAGCCGACGCCACAGCCTTCGAGGCGCGCGAGGCCGTGCTCAAGCAGCAGGACGCCGAGCGCAAGAAGCTGGCAGCCGAGAAACAAAAAGCAGAGCGCAAGGACCGACAGCAGATGATGGGCGAGCGCGAGAAGAACCGGCAGAGGAAGCTGAACGCACAGGGCGGCCGGGAATGGGATCTCGAGAAGGAAGACGGCTTCGACGGGACGGGCGAGGAGCGACGGCGCGGCGCAGCACGAGGAGCCTACGGCGGCATCTCAGCACCCCGCAGCGCTCCCGACGCATCTCGCGAGCTCTTCGACGACGGCAGCGACCCCGCCGCGCACCGCGGACGCGGACGCGGACGAGGCCCCCGAGGCCCCCGAGGCGGCCGCGACTCCCACGAGCCTCGCGCCCACGACGCCGCCCACCCCCTCGCAGCACCAAGCACGCCTCCCAACGCCCACCCACCATCTCCGACTTCCCCGCGCTCCCCGCCGGCCCCAAACCCGCCGCCCAACCCGCCGCCGACGCGCCCAAGATCAAAGAATTCTCCATCAAAGGCGCCGGCGAGGCCAAGAACGAGGATACCCGCAAGGCCGAGCCGGCCCCGGCGGAGCGTGAGACGGCGGGGGACAAGGCGGGGCCGAAGACGGACGGGTCGCCTGAGCGGCCGGCGGTCAAGAAGGTCGAGTCGTTTGGGCTGGAGCCTATGGCCAAGGGGCAGAGTTGGGCGGACGACGAGTGAGGGGGTAAAAGGTGGGAGCTTGATGGTTGGGGGCGTGTTGGGAGGGTTTGCAGCATGGATACCCGGGACTGGCTACGCTGGTGCTTGGGCGTCGTTGTGCTTGTTTGTTGAAGTGACGAGTGAGGTCTGGAGAGAGCGATTGCCTTTTTGGATGAGCTTGACCGAGAGAGAGAATTGCGACACGGCCATCGCAGTGATTGCTGCACGCCCCCCAACATAGACATCATGACAGCAACCCGGCCCGGGAACAGCGCGCAGCAAATACAGTTTTTCGGATATCATACGATTACATACATAGTCTGACAAGACGTGATCCTCATCCCATGTTGATCCAACCCAAACAAATCTTGGGCAGCGGACCATCTATCGTTTCGACTTGGAAGCGGAAAATGCCCATCATAGAGCGCCGTGAACACTGACAACCCGCACCCACCAGGAGAAACGAAGGAAGAAAACACACCCAGCGCCCGCTAAGGCGAAGTGTGAGAAGCTCGCCGTCATAAACAAAATTGTGCTACCGCAGCGGACCAGGCCTGCGCATCCAGGCCTGTTCTATTCACTGCGTCAGCACATCCGGAGAAGGGGTATCAGAGATGGGGAGGGGTGCGAGAGGTGGCCATGGGCTTATGACTCGCCTCCTGTGGCTGCTGGTGCAGCACCACCCTCACCCGCTCCGCCTCGGAATCCTCCCCGGCCTCCACGACCGCGACCACTGCCACGGTCACCACGCTCGCTGCCGCGGAAAGCACCGCGACCTCCGCGACTTCCACGTCCGCCACGGCCTCCCTCGCTGTCAGAAGCACCTCCGCTCCTGTAGCCGCCAGCGCCTGCGGGCCCGCCACGGCTGCTCGCCTGCCAGCTCCCGGCACCGTACCTGGGTCCCGTGGCGCCGCGCTCGTTGTAGATCTTGACACTCGGCTTGTCTGGGCCACCTCGGGCGTTCTTAACGTCTGCCGAGACACGACCGAGGGCAGCGTGCATCTCGATGGGCGAAGCAAAGTGAGCGACGAAGAAGTGCTTGATCTTCTCGAGCTTCTCGATCTTGGCCCTGTCTTCTTCGGCGAGAAGGTTCCTAGCCTCATCTTCGTCCTTGACACCTGTAATAAACAGCCCCTTGCTCTCCTTGCGCTCTATGGGCTCACGAGGAGCTGGAGAGGCAGGACTCTTCTCAGGCGCTGTTGTGCCGTTCGACTTGACCTCGCTGGGGATAGCCTTCTCAGCGGCGGCGTTGGCAGGCGCGTTGTTGTTTGATGTAGCAGGCTGGGGTGTAGCAGCCTTGAGCTCCTTCGCTGCCGCCGCGGGTGCTGGGGAAGGTCCGGTGCGTGTGGATTGAGCAGCCTTTTGTTGGTGAGGAACCGGCGGGGTGGCGACGGCCGGGCGGGGCTGCTGAGGAGCGTTTGCTGGTGCGTTGGCAGGACGTCCCTGAGCAGGCGACGGGCCGGGAGCCGGGCTGGGAGCAGCAGGAGTCGCAGATGTAGTGGCAGCAGGAGCAGACTGGCCGGCCTGACCTGGGGCGGCGACCTTGCCGCCGCGGTGAGCAAAGTTGAATCCCTGGGCGCGCATCTCGGTGCCAATCCTGCCATTGTCGATGTCGAGAACGAGCCAGCCGTAGGCAGCGTCAGCAAGGTTAAAGTTCCACATGTTCTTGAAGGCGCTCTCGTCGATGACGCCACTCTGGGGTCCTGGAGTGGGGCCACCGAAGGGGTTGCCGCCGTTAGCGACAGTGGGCATCTTGTTGACAATCTCAAGCGCCAGGTTGAGGAGTCGCTGCTGCGATTCGCTGTCGGCAATGGCGGGCTCCACCTCGGACTTGACTGTATCCCAGACGTCGTTGAAGGAAGCCTTGGAAGCAGCAAGCTTGCCGCGGTAGTGGTCGAGCGTGGGGTTAACACTGAACTCGTTGTACGAACTGCCGTAGCGGAAGTGCAGACCAGCGGAGACGGAGAAGTCGGCCTTCAGAGTCACAGACAGCTGGTTGAGCAGACCCTCACGTGCAGGCGAAGCGTGGGTGACGAAGATGCGGGTTTCGGTAGGATCGTACACGCGATTCGCGGTGTCGACAAGCTCGCCCATCTGCAGCAGGGTTGTCCACATGGTGCCCTGGCCGCCGGCAATGGTTGTCCTGCCCTCGCCATTGTCGAACAGCTTGTGCATGACTACGGCACCACCCAGACCGAGAAGGCGGAGCTTGACGCCGCCGACGTCGAGCAGCCGCGAGTGTGCCTCGTCGATGATGTGCAGGTTATTGATCTTGTACTCGCCTGACCGCAGCTTCTCCAGCACCTGGACATCTTCGCAGGCACCCCATACTGTGTAGACGGGCACGTTCAGTGTGTATGTCTTGTTCAGGAACAAGGGCAGTTCTGAGAGAGGTAGGTTCTCCCGCTGGAAGCGCTCCTTGATCGGCGGCTGCGGGGGCGCCTGGGCGATGGAGCGCTTGACGCCGTCGGACAGCAGGGGCGAGTATTGGGCAACGTGTTTCAATGTCCTGCACAGATTAGCCTCCTCTTCACTCACGCCGTGTCAGAAAGTTGTACATACTTGTCGGCGATGCGGTCGAGCGAGCGGTCGTCGTAGAAACCGAAGTCACCAGTGTGAATGATGTAGTTCGCCCGGGCGTCCGCCGCCAGCTGGTTCAGCGACTGCAGATTTCCTGCATCGGGTCAGTCTGGAAGCCCAACGAGGCGCATGGGCGACCATCCTACCTCGTACGTCGGCAATGCAAAGCACTCGTGCGCTGCCCTGCTGGATCACGCGGCCTTGGTTGGGGAGCAGCGGGACGGCTCCAGGCGCTGGGCCTGAGGGTGCGCCACCATTGGAGAGGTAGTTGCCAGGGCCGGGGTAGGGACGCGGCTGGTTGGGAGCTTGCTAGGCGCAGTCAGCATCTTGAAGAAGAGGGGCAGACAGCAATGTAAGCTGTGGGACGTACCGAAGCCATAGAGATGGAGTCGGAGGTATTGCGGAGAGGCCAGGTATGGCGTTACGGGGCGGCGGGATGTAGGAAAGAAGTGCAGGGAGGGACTTCCTGGGTGTTGCGGTGAAGGAGAGGGATAACGGAGCCTCTTCGATTATTATGTGGTGATGGCGACGGTGAGGAGTGTTTCGCTGTTCTCTGCAAACACGTCCGTGAGGCACGGGCCCCAAAAATAGCGCGTGTTCTGGCTCCGTGTACAAGTGACATGTACTCTCGACATGACTTTTCCATCCAATAAAGTCTGGTATGCATCCTTACGCATCTTTTCCATCCTTCTGAAGCTCCTCCATCATAGTCCCAATGGAACGGCCGTGAAAAGACCAGTAGCCATCCTCATATACACGCTGTAGAAGCTCGCAACCCAGCTGTCACGTCCACACCATGCACACACGACTTTACAAAGATCAGCTCTGGCACTGTACAATGGATCGACAGTGTCTCCTCTCTGGGGAGCTGTGTCCAGCAACTTCATCGATTGTATGAAGACCGCTTCAGCCTGTCACTCCAACGCCCCATAAGTCAGCACCGCACCTGGTCCCCCAACACAAACATCTCCTTCTGTCGCAAGGAATGCCACCTGCAAGCCCTCCTCTGCAAATACTATTTAGTATTGAGAGCAACACGTTCAGAGAAGAGCACTGTCTTGGTCGGCCTCTCGGGGCGCTCAACCTCGACATAGTGAACATCCACAGATGCTGTCTTGGAGAACAGCAGACTGATCTCTTGGAAGGAAAATTACACCCTCAACTCGGGCTATCGAGGTCTGCATACATCCTGACTGACCTCAACACCTCCATGAGGCTTCGACACGCACACGAATGGCTCTAGCCAATGAGCACCAGCCTCCGCGTCTGCCGGGTATTAGCGCGCTAGTTGGACCCTCTCCAAAATAATTTTGGTTCCCCACCTCCAGGACAACACAGCGCCTTAAATCTCTGATCTCTCGCTGCTCTGCGACTGATCTTCCCCTAGGCCTGCTTCTACATTTTTCCACTGTAAAAGCACTGCCATGGACGAGCAACAGTTTGTTCAGCTGCTTCAGAGCCTGCTGCAGCGTAAGATGCCCACACATTTGAGTTGGAGTGCGCAACTAACATTTTCCAGCCGACACTGATGTTGTCAAGAACGCTACGGCCACTCTGAACAAGAGCTACTACAACTCGCCTGCTTCTTTGAACGCCCTCCTTCAGGTTCTTTGCGGGCATCCCGACAATGGTCTGAAGCAGCTCGCTGCCGTTGAGGCCAGGAAGCTCGTCGTCAAGCACTGGGCTGCGCTGCCCGAGGACCAGAAGACCTCTCTCCGCAACCAGCTGCTGCAGTACATACTAAACGAGGAGTCCAAGCTGACCAGGCACTCTGCTGCCCGTGTCGTCGCGGCGATCGCTGCTCAGGACTTCGAGGACGGACAGTGGGCTGATCTGCCTGGTCACCTGCACCAGGCGGCGACCAGCGCCACTGCACGACACAGGGAGGTGGGAACATTCATTATTTGGACAACACTTGAGCAGACTGGCGACTCTTTCCCCGGCAAGCAGTCCGACCTCTACAGCCTGTTCAGCAAGACCATCCAGGACCCGGAGAGCGCCGATGTCAGGATCAACACCTTGATCGGCTTGAGCCGTATGGCCATGCTCCTTGAGCCCGAGGAGGATGCCAAGTCCCTCAATGCCTTCCAGCAGGCGATCCCTGCCATGGTTGCTGTTCTCAAGCAGACCGTCGACGAGGGCGATGAGGAGCACGCTATGCAGGCGTTCGAGGTCTTCCAGACCCTGCTCGGCTGCGAGTCTGCCTTGCTCCAGAAGCACTTTGGCGATCTAGTCCGCTTCATGCTTGAGCTCTCGTCCTCCACCGAGGTCGAAGACGACTACCGTTCCCAGTCGCTCGCATTCCTCATGCAGTGCGTCCGCTACAGGAAGCTTAAGGTCCAGGCCCTTAAGATCGGTGAAGAGCTTACGTTGAAGGCTCTGCACATTGTCACTGAGCTTGGCGACCTCTCCAGTGAGGACGAGGACGTTACGCCCGCTCGTTCCGCGCTTGGACTGCTTGACATCCTCGCCTCCAGCCTTCCCCCCAGCCAGGTTGTCATCCCTCTCCTCAAGAACCTCGGCAACTACTTCTCTTCCCAGAACCCCGACTACCGTCAGGCCGGTATCCTTGCCCTGGGTATGTGCGTTGAGGGCGCACCTGACTTCATCGCCACACAGCTTCACGAGATCCTGCCCATGGTCCTACACCTCCTCGAGGATCCCGAGATCAAGGTCCGCGCTGCTGCGCTGAACGGCATCGCTCGCTTGGCCGATGATCTGGCTGAGGATGTTGGCAAGGAGCACGCTAAGTTGATCCCTGCTATGATCAAGAACTTTGATCTCGCTGTCCAGAACGCCCCCAGCGCTGATGACGAGCGCACTCTCTCCATCGTTCGCGGCAGCTGTCACGCTATTGACTCTCTGATCGAGGGCCTCGACCCAGAGGATGCTGGCAAGTACGTCCCCGAGCTGGTCCCCCGCTTCAGCAAGCTCTTCCACCATGAGGACCTGAAGACCAAGAGCGCTGCCATTGGTGCTGTTGGCTCCATTGCTTCTGCTGCCGAGAAGGCTTTTCTGCCCTTCTTCCAGCAGACCATGAACGAGTTGTCTCCTTACGTGAGGATCAAGGACAGCCAGGATGAGTTGGACCTCCGTGGCGTTACCTGCGACTCCATGGGCAAAATTGCCTCGGCTGTCGGCCCTGAGCCCTTCGAGCCATACGTTCTGCCTCTGATGGAGGCATCTGAGGAGGCACTCCACCTCGACCACCCTCGCCTGCGCGAGACTAGCTACATCCTGTGGAGCACCATGGCTAAGGTATACGAAGAGGGCTTCGCCAAGTACCTCCCTGGTGCCATCAAGGGTCTCAACGAGTGCCTTGACCAGGACGAGACAGGCACCGATGTCGAGCTTGGTGAGCACGCCAGCGAACTCGTTGGTCAGGAAGTCATCATCGAGGGCCAGAAGGTCAAGGTCATGTCCGCCGGCGACGATGATGATGACGACTTCAGCGATCTGAACGACGCCATGGTCGATGACGAGGACTGGGACGACCTCGAGGGCGTCACTGCGGTTGCCATGGAGAAGGAGATCGCCGCCGAGGTCTACGGCGACATCATTACCCACACCCGCCGCGAGTACATCCCCTACCTTGAGCAGACCGTCACCAAGCTTCTGGAGCTTGTCGACCACTCCTACGAGGGCATCCGCAAGGCTGCGCTGGGCACGCTCTGGCGCACCTTCGCCTGCTTGTTCGGTATGGCTGAGGGCGACGGCATGGCCAAGTGGGCACCTGGCCTTCCTCTCAAGGTCGATCCCCCTGCGGAGCTGAAGAAACTTGGCAACCTCGTCATGACTGCCACTATGGCTACATGGCAAGATGAGATGGACCGGTATGTACACACTTCTTCCTCTTCCTCCACCATCCCCGCAAAGATGACACAATATTCGTTAATCCCAGCTCACTCCGATGCACATTGTTGCACTTGAGGTGAAAGCGAAATCACGTCTGAGCTTCTCGCCATCTGTCATTGTATCTATAACAACGTAGAGGACCATCACTGACATGTTTAGGGGCACTGTCACTGACATCAACCGCGACGTCGCTGCGACTCTGAAGCTCTGCGGTCCTGCCGTCTTGATGACCGAGAACGGTACTGTCGTTCCGGACTTGTGTCAGCAATTGCTCGCTGTCATCACCAAGCGCCACCCCTGCCAGCAAGATCTCGGCGAGGAGGCTGAAGAGGACATCCTTGACGAGTCCTCGGAATACGACTGGCTGGTCATTGAGACCGCTATGGAGGTTGTCACATGCCTTGCTGTTGCTCTAGGTAACCAGTTCGCCGAGCTTTGGAAGATGTTTGAGAAGCCCATCATGAAGTACGCCAGCAGCCAGGAGTCCACCGAGCGCAGCGCTGCGGTTGGCACCATCGCAGAATGTGTTGGCAACATGGGCGCGGGCTGCACTCAGTACCAGAGCACTGTGCTCAAGCTGTTGCTCCACCGTTTGTCCGACGAGGACCCTGATACCAAGTCTAACGCTGTCTACGGCATTGGACTTTTGTGCGAGAAGACGACCAACGACGAGGAGATCGCCAAGAACCTCCCCACCATCTTCTCGAAGCTTGAGCCGCTTCTCGATGCTCAGAACCAGCCGCGCTTGTTGGACAACACAGCAGGATGCGTCAGCCGATTCATCTCCAAGCACACCGACAGGCTCCCCGTCTCCGAGGTGCTGCCTCGTCTTGTCCAGCTCCTTCCCCTTCGTGAGGACTACGAGGAGAACACGCCTATCTTCGGCATGATTGTCAAGCTGTACCAGAGGAACGACCCCACCGTGCAGCAGCTCACTCCCACCTTGATGCCCATTTTCGAGCAGGCATTGAGCTCTGAGGACCAGTTGGAGGATGAGACTCGCGCGCAGCTTACTGAGCTCGTGCAGTACCTGCGCAAGTAGAATGTTTGATGCATGGCATGGAAGGATGGATGGATACCCGTCGCAAGACACTTGTAGATGATGATTACGACCCTGGTGGTACAAGGGCACATTGATACCACGGATTTATGACCTAGTTAGGATGTTGATTGAACACATTAGACGCCTGCACAGGCATGCAATTGTACCGCATTCTCCAGAGCAATGTGAATGTGACATGGGATTGCTGGCGACTTGGCGTGGCTGGCGACGGTTCTAGAAGCTGGGCGTCTCCGCGTGACGTCGATCCTCCCAGTTCCTGGCGGCTAGCCGACTTGTGACGTTGACGTCTCGTTTGTGCATGAGACAAACAGCTGCCTCACGCTTCACAGCTGCGCCCCGACTCTCTGCAGCCAACACCTCGACCGACCACCAGTCTGCAGCTGTCCGGTTGCAGTTCCATAGCTGTGCACAGCTTCCCATTCCCCATTGCCGTCATCGCGGTGGCTGGCAGACTTCCAAGCTCCGCTAGAGCTCCAAGCTTCGCGCCACCTCGGCTTCCACCGTACCGCATACTCGCAAACACCTGCGCGCCTTTCGTCGATACCCCCACCGCGGCCTCTCATTTGCGCACCCTAGAATCGCCCAGAACGCTGGAAGCAGTCTCGTCTTTGGAGACCGTACCAGCAACATGGCACAACGGTGCTCAGCAGGATGGCGCGCGATAACAGCGGGGTTATTGTCCATCCTCGCCGGGACCACGCTCGCAGGCCCCGACCTGACGACGATTCACGAGAAGGGAAGGTGCGCCATCAGAGGGCAGTGCGGCAAGCAGAGCTTCTTCGGCTCCGAGCTGCCCTGTCCAGACAACGGCCCAGCAAAGGCGCCGACAGACGATGTGAGGAAGCAGCTCGTCGACATCTGCGGCGCGCAGTGGTCAGACACGGACGTCTGCTGTGAGGCCGAGCAGCTGGACGTTCTCAAGACGAACCTCGACCGTGCCACGCCCATCATCAACGCCTGCCCGGCATGCAAGGAGAACTTCTACAACATGTTCTGCACCTTCACCTGCTCGCCAGACCAGTCGCTCTTCATCAACGTGACAGATACCGCGCCGAAGGGGGACAAGTTCTTGGTGACCGAGCTGACTCACCTCGTCTCTGATGAGTACGCCGGAACCTTCTACGACAGCTGCAAGGACGTCAAATTTGGCGCGACAAATGGCAAGGCCATGGACTTCATTGGAGGCGGTGCGAAGAATTATACTCAGTTCCTGAAGTTCCTTGGCGACAAGAAGTTTCTCGGCTCGCCTTTCCAGATGGACTTCCCTCGCCCGGACGACGCCGAGTTTCCGGACATGAAAGCTATGAACAAGCACGCATATCCTTGCGATACCGACGACGAACAGTACAGGTGTGCCTGCCTCGACTGCGGCGGTTCATGCACCCAGCTTCCCGAGGTCACTGAGGCCAAGAAATGCTATGTTGGCCTGCTTCCGTGTCTCTCATTTGCCGTCGTCATCGTCTACTCCGTCTTCATCGCTCTCCTATGTACCGCTGTGGCTGGACACATCGCATACCAGAAGCACTCGCA
Organism: Lizonia empirigonia; assembly: GCA_009982855.1. NCBI lineage: Eukaryota > Fungi > Ascomycota > Dothideomycetes > Pseudoperisporiaceae > Lizonia > Lizonia empirigonia. Next base: position 213,165 of record JAADKA010000020.1, read on the forward strand.
GCAGAAGAACGAACGACTGCGGCTCCTGCAGGACCTCGAACCCAGTGACGACGAGGACGAAGGCGACATCGTCCACAACGTCGGCATGTTGGACCGCCCTACGAAGCACTACATGGTCAACACATGGTGTGACCGTCTGTTCAGCCGCCTTGGCTATATTTGTGCGAGGTTCCCGGCCATTACCATTGTCACCAGCGTTGTCGTTGTCGCGTTGATGAGCCTAGGGTGGCTGCGATTTACAATTGAAACCGATCCTGTTCGTCTTTGGGTTGCCCCAGATTCCGCAGCTGCACAAGAGAAGGCATTCTTCGACGAGAAATTCGGACCCTTCTTCCGAGCCGAACAAGCATTTTTAGTTAATGACACCGGTAAGGGCGCGCCAGTACTGGGCTACGAGACTCTCGACTGGTGGTTCGGCGTCGAAGACCAGATCCGCCGCCTCAAGTCATCCCAAAGCGGAGTGACCCTTGATCAGGTCTGCTTTAAGCCGATTGAAGATGCTTGCGTTGTACAGTCGGTCACTGGCTACTTCCAAGGCGATTTTGCGAACCTGTCGCCCAGTACCTGGCGTGAAGACATCATGGACTGTGTCGACAACCCAACTCAGTGCTTGCCCGAGTTCCAGCAGCCTCTCGACCCGCACCTCCTGTTCGGCGGCGTCAACCAAAGCGTTCTCGATGCGCAAGCGCTCGTTGTCACATGGGTCGTCAAGAACCACGCGGAGGGCACTCCCGAGCTGCAGCGTGCAATGGACTTTGAGGACGAGATGAAGAACTACCTCAAGTTGGTGCAAGACGATGCTAAGAGCCGTGGTCTCCGCCTGAGCTTCAACACCGAGGTCAGTCTCGAGCAGGAGCTCAACAAGAGTACCAACACTGATGCGAAAATCGTGGTCGTGAGCTACATCATCATGTTCTTGTACGCCTCGCTCGCTCTTGGCTCAACCACTCTCACTGTACGATCTGTCCTCCGCAACCCTGCAAATGCGCTTGTCCAGTCCAAGTTCATGCTCGGTACTGTCGGTATTCTCATCGTACTCATGTCCGTTGCGGCCTCCGTTGGGCTCTTTTCCGCCGCTGGCATCAAGGTCACCTTGATTATCGCCGAAGTAATTCCCTTCTTGGTTCTGGCCGTCGGTGTTGACAACATCTTCCTCATCGTGCACGAGTTCGAGCGCATCAACGTCAGCCACCCCGAAGGATCCATTCCGGAGCGCGTGTCGCGTGCCCTAGGTCGCATGGGACCGTCTATTCTTCTCTCTGCGCTTACCGAGACGACCGCCTTTGCTCTTGGTTGCGCAGTGGGCATGCCCGCTGTCCGCAACTTCGCTGCGTACGCTGCTGGTGCTGTCTTCATCAACGCTATCCTCCAGGTTACAATGTTCATCGCTGTGCTCTCCTTGAACCAGCAACGCGTCGAGAGTAACCGCGCCGACTGCTTCCCCTTCCTTCGAGTACTAAAGGCGGACTCCGGCTACCTCAACGGCGGCATGGGTCACGATGCCGGTGAAGAAGGTGCCTTGCAACAATTCATTCGCAAGACCTACGCGCCGGCCATTTTGGGCAAGAAGACAAAGGTTGTTATTCTAGCCATCTTTTTTGGTATCTTCACAGCCGGCGTTGCGTTATTCCCTGCTGTCGAGCTTGGCCTTGATCAGCGCATTGCCATGCCAAGCGATTCCTACCTCATTCCATACTTCAACGATCTGTACGACTACCTTGATGTCGGCCCGCCAGTGTATTTTGTCACCAAAGAGCTTAACGTTACCGAGAGGAGGCCTCAGAAGGAGCTCTGTGGCCGCTTCTCTACTTGCGACCAAAGCAGTCTCGCAAACATTGTCGAAGCCGAGCGCAAGCGACCCGAGGTGTCATATTTGGCTGCACCTGCCGCCAGCTGGCTGGATGACTTCCTGCTTTGGCTGAACCCGGAGAACGAGAAGTGCTGTGTCGACAAGGGCAAGCCCTGCTTCGCCAATCGCACGCCAGCCTGGAACATGACCCTCTACGGCATGCCCGAGGGCGAAGAATTCATCCACTACCTCGAACGCTGGATCGATGCGCCAACTACAGAAGACTGCCCTCTTGGCGGCAAGGCTGCTTATTCTGATGCACTTGTGATTGACGCCAAGCACACTACGATTCCAGCTTCGCACTTCCGTACCTCACACACTCCACTCCGCTCGCAGAGCGACTTCATCGCCGCATACACTGCAGCACGGCGCATCGCCAAGGAGATATCGAAGGATGTGGAGACCGAGGTCTTCCCGTACTCCAAGTTCTACATCTTCTTCGACCAATACACATCCATTGTTCGCCTCGCTGGCGCTCTGATCGGGTCCGCACTTGCGGCCGTACTTGTCATCACCACCATTCTCCTCGGTTCCATAACTACAGGCCTCGTCGTCACGCTGGTCGTCGCCATGACCGTATCCGCTATCATTGGCTCCATGGCTGTCATGGGTGTCTCGTTGAACGCCGTGTCGCTTGTCAACCTCATCATCTGCGTGGGCATCAGCGTCGAATTCACAGCCCACATCGCACGCGCCTTCACATTCCCCAGCCGCGCAACAATGGAGCGCGCGCCTCGCCACCGCTTCCGGGGCCGCGATGCACGTGCCTGGACCGCCATGGTGAACGTCGCCAGCAGCGTCATCAGTGGGATTACGATTACGAAGATCCTCGGTGTTGGCGTGCTGGCCTTCACTCGCAGCAAGGTATGTCAAATTTCACCTTTTGGTACCAAAAGCTAACAATCCAGATTTTCGAAATCTACTACTTCCGCGTCTGGGTCGCACTCATCCTGTGGGCCTCGACACACGCGCTCATCCTCCTCCCCGTCCTGCTCAGCCTGGTCGGCGGACGCGGCTACGTCGACCCCGAGAGCGAGGGCGGGCTCGAGCAGGATCTGCGCCGGAGACAGTATCCCGCGCTGCTGGGCGACGACGACGAGTACGACAGCGACGACTAGGCGTCGCGCGTCTTTGGCGTCTTGGCGTTTTATGTGCACTGGACTTTTCTGCGTGGTTCTTCAAGTGCGTCGTGCGTGGGTCGCGGATGGGATGGGAGACCGCGCGATGCATCGATCGTCGTGCGCAGTGTATATTATCTTATTGTTGGCACAGAATGCTCAAGCAATATCACCCTGAAACCATCTTTCCACCATTCTCCAACTCAAAATACAACAGTGCTGTCGACGTGTACAAGTAGGGTATCATAACATACGGCATCCCCGCCTCACTCAAACGTAATCTTCTTCCCCACCGCCTTGCCACCACCAACATCAATCGTCAGCTTCTTGCTCTCCTTGGCCGCCTTAGCCGCCGCCCACGACGGATGCAGCGCGCCCACATCATCCTTCCTGGGCCCCGGCCCGGCAACGCCGCGCATCCTACCCAGCGGCGCCGCATTCTCGCCGCTGCTAACGGGCCCGCGCCCACCACTCTTCGCGCCCTGCTCTACGGCCCGCCGGTCGCGCCTATTGCCGGGCCTGGCGTCGGTGGCCACGGCGCCGCGCTTGGCGTCCCATCCGCGGCTGCGCTCCTGCTTTGCGACGTGCTTGGCTGCGGCGCCGTATTTTGCTTCTGCGATTTTCTGGCGCGCGCGCTGGCCCCGCCGGTTCTTGCGCGGCTTTGAGTCGAGCGAGGAGGCGGATTCGGAGCCAGAGATGTAGGCGGCGTGGCTGAGGGCTGGGACGAAGGTGGAGGCTGTGGATTTGGGGAGGGGTTTCGAGAGCTTGGGGTTGCGCGAAGTGGTCGACATGGATGTGTCTGAGTCGGAGGCGGAGGTGGAGGAGAGGTCGGAGGGCGGTGCTATTGTGCGGCGCATGGCGGCGTCGGAGTTTGAGGCGCTGAAGCCGGCGAAGGAGGTGGAGGAGTCGCTTTCAGCTTCGAGATCGGCGTCGGGATCGTGGTTGCTGTCGCTGTCGCCTATGCTTGGTGGCCGCTCGTCGTCTGAAAGGTCTCCGTCGCTCTCCTCTCCAGAGGACGGGGCTGCTATCCGCGCGCTGAACAGTCTTGCTGCTACGCCGTCCTCGTCGCTGATGTCCAGTATATCCACATCCTCCACCTCCTCCTCTTCGACCTTCCGCTTTTTCTCCCCAGCCTGCGCTTTCCCGGCACTCTCGGACTTCGCCGCTGCCCCTACAATCTCCTTCAAGTCGTCGATCAGCGCATCGACCTCTTTCTTCACCGCAGCCACCTTGTACAGCCGCGCCAACACATTCAGTCGCGCAGCATCAGTCTCGCCCTTCTCAATCTCCCTGACGCTCTCCGGCAACGCCTCGTGGTCCTTCAAGCTCTTCACTTTCGCAATCGTCCGGCGCACGTGCTGCTCCGCAACCTTCTCCAGATCCAGCGCCTTGAGCACCCTGTACTCGTCGTCCAGCCGCGTCAGCGCCTTGGTGTCCTTCTTCTGGACAGCCGTCTTCTTGCGGCGGCTGTGCTTCTGCCGCTCGAAGCCTGCGCCGAGGCGGAGGGCGGCCACGAGAGGCTTTTGCGCGGCGGTTAGGCGGGCGAGGGTCTGCTTCTTTTGGTGTTTGAGGAGCTTGTCCGCAGCGGTCTGCGTGTCCGAGAGTGCCGGCGAGGCTTCGGAGCGCTTGCGTTTGGCCATGGTGTAGTGTTGTAGGTTGAGTGGTGTTTGGAGGGAAATTTTTGGGGACGCGGAAGGTGCAATCGATAACGACTCGGCTATACCTGCCGTCTGAGATGACATGAGATGTCTTCGCTGTGCAAACGACCACCAATCTACTGCAACTTCAATATACTTGTCACCGTAAAGCTGACAACGTCCTCACTAGTCCTTTCTAATAATTCTAGTACCTCTTATCGTAGCACCCTGAGGTCTCAACCTTGCTCACTTGGCCGCTTACTCCCGAACCCAGCTTACTTTTGTTCATTGTGTTGAGTAGTGAAATTGTGTATTATATGAAGCCAGAATCAGAGTTCTGGCCGATGAGCTATTTAACTAGTGAACAAGCTAAGAAGTGGTTGCCAATTGAACCGTTGTTCCTACCACCCTCTCGACATAGGCAGTGGCGGATTGTGGGGTATGGCGTGGTAGGGAAACTAATACGTTTTCCATTTTAATAGTTTAGAGACAGCCAGAAAATGTCCAAGTGTAAAGCTGAAAGCTGAAGGCACTATGCTAAGAGCCAACTCAGATACACCATCAAGCTTGGAAGAGTTGTCGAAGTCAGTGCCGAAGCCCGGCCTTTCCTTTTCTCTTCTCGTCTTCAACGTTCCAGCACTTGATGAGATATTGTGCGGTCCACGCATTCACATTATCATTCGCCCTATTCCGACTGGCTAGAACGATTTTGATGAAAAGCTAGCCCTGGTATAGGTAAATTCCAGCACCACCTCGCAGTCGCTCAAGTTTGATGCTTTAAAAGGTCATGCAGTATGTGCTGAACGGTCTGATCAACGAGACCGTTTTTGTAGAGTTCATCGCCAAAGACTGTCGTCTGTAGGCCAAGTTTTCATTCAGCGTACCTTTGGAAAGAGCTTGTGCTAGTGGTCGTGGGAAAGAAGCAGATTGGTTAAGGTCACTCACAAGCCATTTTTTCAGGGATCAGTTGGCAACAGCCTGCCTGGGCCATCAACGGCGAGCAAGACTCGTGCATGTTGAAACACTTGCCTCAAACTGAAAAGCGACGATAATGGGGTTATTTAGACACAATTATGCGAGTCCACGATATCAGAAGCATCTATTATGTTAGCGGAGGTGGTGGGTTGATGTATCGATCAAAGTAGACGTAAAACTTATATGAGTGCGTAGGCGAGCGTTGAGCGAGATGGAAAGATAATGAGAGTCAAAAGAACGCTTCTAGGGCGACGTTGTGTAGGCCGAATGTTCGATTGGAGCAGAGACGCTCAGTGGTCTAGCGCACCTGGCTGGGTAAATGTTCACATGCGGAATCAGATTTATTGTGGTCGGGCTGAGACCAAAAGCAATCTTCCTTTCACAAAATAATTCGCAGTCTTTATGGTTGGTGAGAGTGAAAGTTATTTTATTGTTACCAAATCTCAACATATGTGAGCCGCACCGCTGTACCAAATGTCGATCCTGGTGTGTGGCCATGTGCTACCTGTAGAGGCGTGCGATTCTGGTGGCGATTGGGTTGCCTCGATATCATGACGATAGCTACCAGGTCTGAAGCAAAGAAAGATGTCTCCAGGTCTGCCGAAATGTCGGAGCCGTTCTTGAAAGGCGACGCCTCGAGCAGAACCTGCGGGAAACATCGGCCAGACCGCAGGAGAGCGGAACCTGAGGCTTTGGATAGAGTCCGAGTGTTGATGAGTCCGAAGGTCCATGTGGCCCATGTTACGGTCGTCAAACATGGTGAAGACCCGGTGGAGATGGGGTGGGGGTTAGTTGTTTTGAGCTTGGACCTTGTTTTCAAAAGTAAGCATAAAGCAGCTCGCCATGATCATGCGTTAGTTGTCAACCAATCTGTGTACGAATAGAAAATTCTGTGGCCGCTGTCTCCACATTGTTACTCGGTGACTGAGACCGTGATATTGTTGGATGTGTGCCGTGTGGCCAAAGTTGCAGGAAGATCATGAAGGCTCAGATGGCAACTTTACCGTGGCTGCGGATCTTTGAAGAAAGGCGAGTTATTAATATCGACACCACCTGACAGTCAGCCCCAACGGAATTAGAAGGAAGATTGCGAAAGTACCATCGGTCGATGCATGAAACCTAGATATCGCTATGTCTTGCAGTCTCGAATTGTTTTGAAAGCCGCAATTTGTCTGTATTGGCAATTATATCTCAGAGAGTCTTAGCGCTCGGTATATTGCTTGGCTGTCTGGCTGTCTCGCTATGTTTCGTTGGGTGGTGTGGGCGGCTTGCTGGTAGTGGACCTCTGCATTATCATTGGCTGCACACCCCTGTCGACGCTGTACCACGGTCGACGTCTTACAACGTCAATTGGTGTTCGACAACAATCGAACTGAGACGAGCACGCGGTTAACCCAAACATTGAGATTACAGCAGGTTTAATAGCAGTGTTGCTGCGATGCGTCCGTCAAAACGACATTGAGATGTTGCAGGTAGTGGGAGCCAAGCGGAAGGAACACTTCAAAATTCCATCTCCAGCGATCCTATTGGCACGGCGGGCGCATTGCGTCCGTTCCGGTATGCAAACACTATGCGGGAGCGCTATGGGAAGCATGTGGATCCTAAATGGGCAAGGGCATTATGCGGGACGACTTCGTCAGTATGATTGGCAACGACGTATAGTTGAAAGAAGCCTGATGCGTTTGCCGAAACTATGGCATTTCTCGCACTGGTTTGCAGTGTAATCCAGGCCAGCCTGAAAAGCTGCCCAGACACGCGTCTGCGTTGTTGATTGGTCCACAACCTGCTTGAAGTGCGTACCAGATATACACACGACTGCTGGCTGCTGTCCAATGCATCCAGCTGGCAGTATTTAGAAGTGCATGTCGTGGAATTCTGTTCGAAGTCCTGCCCTGCTGACAATACGTCCAGGCTCTTCATTGGACATCAGCCTCAAACAGCCTACGGGCTCCGGGGATGATCGCTTCGGTCAGGTAGATGGTAGCACAGGTTCCCAGAAGCTGTAGCTGATAAGCGCCGCTCTACTCGCCAGGGTCTCAGGGAGATTTCGAGGCCTCAAGATCTTGAGCTCGCCCTCTCTTGACTTCCATCTCTTGCAAGCACATATCCTCTCCACCCAAGCAGAGCCTGATGCAGATGATGCACAACTGGACAACCCACGCCCTGTAGCCCAAGCAGACCAGCATCGAAATGGCATAGTATCGGAGTAGGGCGCAGGAAGTCGTTGTAGGTGATCGGCCGAATCCCAGGCCACTCAGAGACCGCCACGTGGGGTGAGAGCTGTTCGATGTTTGTGCTGGCCCAGGAACTGACACAACTCTTTTCTCAGCCCCAAAACAAGTTGCCAGGTTCGCTCGCCTCTCTGAAAATTAGGAAAACGGGTTTGCGGCTCCCACGAAAAACAGAACGCGACACAAGGAACACGACATTGTACAACGAAAATGCGCGGCATATTTGACGACAAGAAAGACACCGGTCCCTGAGCACCCTCTTGAGGACTCGTGCGAGACTATACCTTAGAACATCGGATCTTCAACACACGACGCAAACCGTCGAGGAGGGTTATTGAAGGATACAAGGCTTGCCCACAGCGTCGAACATCACGCCGGTTGAAGGGTGAGACGGCAATACCGCCGAACACGGACTGTCGACTCCGAGTATACAAGTGGAACCATACAATGATGCAGATGGAGGCCAGGTGCATACATGGTGTCGAGAGGGAGATGTCACCAGTCGATGAACCGGAAGGCTGGGTAAGCACGGACCTCTGGTGTTTCTTCGGACAGAAGATGCAAGAGCTGCTGAATGAAGCCTAGTGTCATCACGTGCAGCTGCGACCCAAAAATTTACCCCTCGCGCGTCACCACGACACCTCGTCGACCCTCCGAGTCCGCCAACATGGCGCCCATTACTGCTCCGGTTGTTTACGGTCGCATCTTCACGTACGGTCGGCGGCTGGGTCGCCCAGCCTGAAAGCGGGACGCCGTGCCATACCCGCTGGGCCGTGCACGACCACTCTTTACCTCTATTTGCGGCTACGCGACGCCCACGGATTGGGCGGCTTCGGCCCCATCAATTGCACAGCGGCTACCGTCACGAGTTGCACGAATGCGACCAATCATGCAATTTCGAAACAATTCATTCATCATTGAAATATCAAGTGGATATGGAAAGAAGCGATTGTAAGAGGTGCCGCCCGGCAAGCTCCTGTCTTCCGCCAGCCAGTGTCGATGATCACTGTGTCATACCAAACCTAGACGCCGAAAATGAATGGACTCAATCCGAAAAAGACACAACTCCAGCTGTACCTGAAACTTTAGACGCCACGCCTCGACCGCCGCGAGCTCAATGTCCAACTTGCTGCAGTCTCCGACTGCGCTCACAACCGAGCTCATAGATCTCGTAATCTAGTCCTCGGATAATCTCCAATGATTTGTCGATCGAGGCACGGAACTTGCTGCCATCGCGCTGCCAGCGACTGATGCGTTCGACCTCGGCGGCCCGGCGGCGCATCTTGGTGTCGATCTTCTCACAGAGCTTGCACTTGGTTCCCGTAGGAATCGTTTGCATAATGAGCTTCATGCCACACGTTTCACCGATACGGTACTCCTTAGCACAGTGCTGGCGGAAGTGACCCCACTTCCAGTCGCCGCATCCGAACCGATGTTGATCGTAGAAGCACATGTTTCAAATGTCAAAAGCTGGATTGTTTGGAGCTTGACCAATGTCAGCGCGTTCCTACAACTGTTTGGCTAATAAGCGTTGCCGACTTACCTAGTGCCGTCGTTCAAACAGTCGGTCCCAACTCTTGGAATGTTGTAGGGCTGCTGGATGGGTCAGCTCAGGGGTAATAGTCAACTCGACTATCGACAACACATACATGATGGTTGGATGAGAGAAGGTCTCCGGTTGAAGCCTTGGGTCTTGGGGTAGGAGAAAGAGGAGGCACAAGGATGTTGCTGTGTCAAGAGATGGGACTTGCTCAAAGATGTCTGACTTTGACTGGAAGTCTGGTTGAGTGAGCTGATGAGTTGATTCTCAGGGAGACTACGCCGCTATTTATGCTCTCAGACGGAGAGTTCTCGCCCACTGTTCGACCGCACTCGTCACGGCCCTTTGCCGCTGTCAAACCAAAGAATGATTGCATGGCCTATCCTTCCGCCGGACATGGTGGTACCCCACCTGGCTCCATCCAACGATATCGCCACGATCAACGGATACCGCTCATTCTGCCGCTAAAGCACTGCGGAGACGGGCTGCAATGATACCCTAGGCCGTGCCGGCGTTTCCAGCTGCAGAAAGATATCACATTTGCTAAGGGATCACCGCATTGTGGCTCCTGGAATCGCGCAATCTGGTCCAGTGAAAGGGAAAATGCCTCAAGTTCCCTGTCTTTGTGTATCAGACGGTGTCCGCTTTTGAATTCGAATGATCTGTAAACGTGCGGTCCGAACCATCGATGTGTAGTAAGGCGGGTTCCGTGAAGCGAGGCTGGTCACGTGCTGCGTAGACCATGCCGAACGATGGACCGGCCCATGAGCTACAATGATGGAACGTTTCACTAGCCAGTAGCAGTTGTTTGCTGGCAACTTCAACGTCCCGGACGCGAACGGAGTTTTGCGGCCAAACCAAGCTGTAATCTTTCCCACGTCTCCCAAGCACAGATTCTAAGCGGGCAAAAATCATGCCATTGGATAGTTTGCGGGACGTACAATGCTCTCGACCGTTTAGCTTCGTCCTTGCATTTTCTCGCTTTCCAACACTCCCTGTGGATTTTGTGTTCCGGCACTTCTCAATTTTCGGTCTCTTGGGGTTGACCCTAGCCTGTCGCATCGAATCCCGCTAATCATCGTGTAGTATCACGCTTCATTCACCGATGGCCCCCGATCAATCCTCGTCTCCACTGAGTAGGCAAGCCGTTGCTCTTGGCTGACACCAGACTTGCCAACCCTTCTAGCACGAGCTCAAGGCTTTGTCGGCCAGTCACCTTATCTGCCCATACTGCAGCCGCCAGTCCTGGATATCACATCTGGTCATTCCATACCTCCACTCGCATGGCACGCTAGCAGAGACCGCATGCATGTTGCATTACACCGTCGGTACCCTTTCATTCAGCTGATCAGTCTCTCCACTCAACGGCTCGGTGTTCCCGCGTCCGGCCTATTGTTGACTTGCTAGGTCATGCACGCTGACAGGCATGCTTTTCTTAGATAACAAGATGGCGTGAAGTTTATGCGGAACCTAGCCCGTCATTGCATGTCGAATCAATCGTCTGGACCCCGGACAGACACTAGAACCGGCCAAATCATGCCCCATCGGAGATCCTCTGACGTGGCGAGCGCGGTTTGGTTGATCGATGAGGAGAGCATATCCCGAGCCTTCACCTTGCCATCAGTCATGGGCGTTACGAATCACTCCGTATTGGCTCCCGCACTTGTCACCGTAGTTCTTGCGAGGAAGGCATTCCCACATCCCGCAGGAAACGCGTCACACTCAGGCAAGATCAGTCTGCTGTTGGGCCACTCTCACCGGTAAACATTCCAGGACTAGAGTCCGGGTGGATTTTGTGCCAATGGCTCCAATAAGACTGTCAACATGGTGGCAATTCATGCATCATCTCCCAGCCATGAAGTCTGCCACAACCACCAAAGAAGACATATCTCCATACCACCAGGCCAATGACTCCCCCAACAAGTATATTGAGATACTGCTTTGCTCCTTTGTCTGACACAGTGCATCAAAAGCATTGGAGTTGCTGGCTTGAAGTCTGCCGCTTGACATGCTGGAAGTGAGGTGTGGTTGTGTTGTCTCAAAGCGGTCTCGCGTCGTGCACAGAGCCACACCAGCCATCATAACAAACATCAGAACTGCGGCCTTCCTGCGGCCGTCTCCAACCTTGCAAATAGCACTCCAACCAATCGATTTGATGCTGAATTCTGCCTTGTTGCGTCTTAATGACCTCCTGGTGATTTCTGTCGTCATGTTAACAGCACACTTGGTCCTAAAAGTGGCCTTTTTGTCGGTATTGGGCCACCACTGTGTTTGTCGTCACGACTTGACGTTGAAATTCGCTACAAGGCAGTCCGCATCGCTACCAACTCACATGACGAGAAGTTTGCGCTGGGTGCGATGCTCGCGCATAGACTGCGGAGGGTAAAGGAGCATGGTCGCACGCAATTTTGATCAGTGGACGAGCTCGGGCTGTGCGTGTGTGGGTCGGAAACGCGGTGTCCGGACATTGCACCGTGAGTGGTGGGCATGGAGGAGCTGCTGGATTGGTGGGCTGTAGCTTGTGAGGTGGGTCGACGTCGGCCTGGCCTGGCTTTGTGCATGTCCCCGCGGTCAGAAGTGAAATGGTTGGCCAGATAGATTGACGCATGTTACATGTACGCCGAGATCTGAGGTTCAAGGAGGATCTAGGCAAGAGCTTCAGGGATCAATCGTTTACAGAGGTGTAAAGAGCCGTCAACATATACGTTCAATACCGCAAACATGGTGTTGCGGAGGGCAGCTGGTTAGATCCAGCCATCTCCATCGTGAAAACGAAGTCTGCAAGGTGGCGGGGTCCCAGGCTGAAATTTCTGACTGGCATGCTCTTCTCCAACATGTGCAAGGAGCTGAGAACTTCGCTCGAGACAGAAGGCTGCGAATATGCACCTATAGTCTAGCTGCATATGCAAGACAGTAGTAGATTAGACCCACCTGAGTAGGCTGTCACCACGATCAATGTCGGGCTGGCAAGCAGACGAGAGGTTACCGGTGACAACGTTTTACTCCACCCGTACGAAGGAGTTGAATCATGCAAGAACATCCTGCATGTCGCTCACATAATTAACATTGCCAACATCTGCAGTCTGGCACTGTACTTATGAGGCTGATTCTGCACAGGGCTGCTCTGCATGAAGAAGAACAAAGGAAAGTCTTACCCGTCAACCCGCTGTTCCGCCCTATGACGCAAGTTGAGGGGTATGGGTGCGAGGTCTCGTACGGAGGCAGGAACTCCTGCGAAGCGCCGAGAGAAATGCATGCTTATAATAGCAAGTCTTCTTTTGTTTTGCTGCAGAAGCCTTCTGTGGCCCCGGCGTTTGCGTCAGCGGTTTTGAACCAAGAGCCTGGGCTCAAGTGTCGCTGTGAATTTATACATTCCCCCGTGTCACCGATAGCCTTCGTAGCCGGTGTTCGCAGGACCTGCCCCTCTGTGCGTGTCATTGAACAAGCAATATGTATGCAGCACGATGATGAGCCAATTGCCGGGCTGGCTTGAAACAATTCGGAATGGCGCGCCGCGAAGTACTGTGTATCAATGAGCGGTATCAGTCGGCTCAGTTGCAATAGGACCGATACGCAATGCTAGACCAACATTGATCTTAGGGGCGATGGTGGGGTAGAAGGTCGACGGAATCTCCATGGAAGGTGAAGTTGTGTAGACGCCCGTGTCATCTGAAACATGCTCGCACTTGGTCGGCGCGAAAGCAAGCGCTTAATGAGTGTTTTTCGTGCGGACCATCACCATATCTCAGAGCGCTATTTTGCGCGGCATATTCGCAGCTGTAACGTTTCTTCCGAAGCCGTTGGGCATCCAGGTCGGAAGCGAATCCGCCTTAGGTTGTTCAGACGTGCAGCAGCGTGCGTCTTTAGTGTCGTCTTGTCTAAGCGAGGATGGCAATTGTCCCAGTCCGATCAGCCGTTGAAAATCAAGCATGCCCCAAAAGCTGATCAAGGCGTCTTCTACCTTTGCTGAGGCTTCGTTCAATCATCAATCTGCTAGTAGCAACAACGTTTGCAATCTGAAGCCGTGAAAGTCAAATATTTTCCTCCAGAGCCGTGCAAGTCCCGAAGTATATTCGTGGTCCGGGAGGCTAGAGAGACCAGATTGGTGTCTGATTTGACAAGTCAAGGCTCACAGAATTACTAGAGAGAACCTAGATGTAGCTTGCGTGGGACCAGACTGAGACAGGTAACGACAACGCACACTGGATAAGACAGCGGCAAATCGAAATTCAAATGAGAGCTTGTACAAAGTAGGCCACTTGGCCAAACTCGTCCTAAGGGGCAACTGTTAGCTTGTGTCGATGTGTTGATACATGTGACCTTCTGGATGTAGCTCGGGTCTGGTGCTACTTCAAACCTACCCGGAAACGTGGCGGATGGAGGGTAATTGACTTTATTGGTACAAGTTAAAAAAATGAGAGGTGTGTTTACATGCTGCACGCTAATTTGACCTGACAAAACAGCGCGTCGAGATGAAAGTCGAACAAGTCGAACGTCCAAGCGCTACTGACTAAGCTCCCTGTGTTGTTGAGTGCAGTCACGGCCGTTCTATCTTCATCCAACTTCATCAAAATCAGGGCATGAATCATCAATACAGCAAACAGAGACATGCAAGGTCCGGTATTAGTAAGATATGTAAAATTTGCTGAGGCTGCGAAGCCTTCCCTCGTCCAGCAGCTGATTCGATCACGTGTACGTGTCCCCATGGCAGCCGAGGCAGTTGACGCCACTGATCATCATTTTTTCGTGCATTTCAAAGCTCAGCTCTAGGTACGGATTGGATCCTGAGGAGACGATGGGTAAGAGAAGGTACAGCAATGTTGCGACATCTCTGATTCGACCTATTCACGTGACCGTTTGACGGGAGTCTTCTTGGCCTAGTACCTGACCGTCGTACCACCAACAACAAAGTTACCGTTGCCATTTGGAGCTGCAAAGCCAGCGCAGGTCTGGTCCGGTCGAGTACAAGAGTTGATGGTCCAGAGCAAACCGCTCGCCACGTCACGGCTATCGTCATGTCAGCCGTAACCAAGAGCCACAATGGAAGAAGCAACCTACCAGTAGCTGGACTCAGCATTGCCAGTAATGCTCTGACCAGTGGCATGTGCATCGCCGGAGCGACAGAACTCGATGACCTGAGCCGAGCCAGGGACACCGCAGTTCGTTGTGTCGAGGTTATTCAAGTAGTTGTAGCACGCAATGAGGCCGTTGACGTTCTTGTACTGTCAGTCTGACAACAAAACGGAAGAATTCATCAAGACTCACAGTGTACGCGCTGTCAGAAGGACCACATCGACTATCGAACATGACGCTCATCTCTGCTGTTAACATGTCAGCATGTTGGCAGTGGAGCGACGTGTGTACACTTCAAGATGCTACTCACCGGGAGCAGGCTTTCCCATTGCATAAAGCTCGGCGGAGGTCAAGCCCAAAGACTTCAGAGAAGGGAAGCCTGGACCAGGGATGACTTTGCGGACCTTTGCAGCACGATCGTCAATGGCCATGGCAGAGGCGGTCTGTAGAGCAGCGATAGCTGCAAGAACGGCGGAGAACATCTTGGTAGAGAACATTCTGGCGGTATTACTGAGGCGGGAGCTGCTGTTGACGAAGAGCTAGCTGTGAGTGCAGATTTCGTTTGATGGACACCTGCCTCCTTTATAGAGGGATTACCTTCACCAACTAGAGTTGGCTAACACTTTTGCCCTAAAAAGCTCGTATAGCTGACATCGATAGAGTGCTCCCCTCATCTCGACTTCCACGAAGAGAAGGTGCATGCACAGAGTCAGCGCCGTTCCTTCTTGCAAAGGACATCGTCTCTCAAGCGTCAGGACACCTAAAGGCATCCCGCAGCAGTTCAAGTCTCTACAACGCAAAACAATACTTGCTGCAGTAGTCAAATCTGCTTACATGAATCCCGGCTAATAGGCAGCCACTCCAGACTACTGTAGACTGTTTCCCCTGGAGAGTGTCATGTCGATCGACAACAAGGACGACGTAGTTTACTCACACAACCTGGCATCATACTGCCACGCTCAGCAGATATGACATGACTTCATAACGCTCGACCAAACTACGTTCAAATGCAGGGATGCAATAGCTGCCGCTTGGAGCGGCCTGGCGCCGGCATGAAAGCTCGTCTAGATCCATGCATGCAGGTTCTCGCATACATCCCTGATTTAGGTCTTGCGGCTCCTAGGATCGTAATGGTAAAGTTAAGCAATGATACGTGATCAGCTGTAAGACCTTGACTGGCCCGTACTGAGAAAAAGTGACAGTTCCAGCTCGGAGGCCAATCGAAGTAAGCACGTTACATGTAAGCAATCTCCAAGCGATGAAACTAGAGCTTCAAACAAGCCAATCACGCGAAGCAGTAACGTGGTGCAAGCAGAGATGTCAACAATCAAATGGATTCAATAATATTGTTTTGATTTTGTTTGATTACTTCAAAACAATCAAACAAATCCCCACTGCCCCCAATAATCAAACAAAATCAATATACCTGCTTCCAATTATTGAATCCGTTTGAATTTGTTTGAAAAATCGTCACGTGTGAGGTTGTTGAGATACCCGTGATAGCAGCCGACGATCGATTTCCTGGGGTAGTACCCCCCCCCCCCCAACCCTCCTAAATTAACACCACAGCAATTGTATAGTCGCTAGTAGAGCAAAACGATAGCTGTAGTCAGATTAAATTAAACCTACAAGCTTAAAAAGCCTGTGGATTTAGTCTAGACTAACAGACGCCTACTTAAGTGGTGGTGTTCGTAGACTTAATTGCGGTCTGCTGGCCTGGACTAAATCCCTTCTCTTCCCCTTCTTTTAGATAGAAGATCCTTAAGGCTACAGATATATATACAATATACTAAATAGGGTAATATTGTGGTGTTGTAGTATTGTGGCAGAGTGAGATTCTGATGAGAGCTTAGGTCTGGCATATAAGCACGAATATCAATTATTATATATAACTGTCAAAAAATCGCCAGCCACAACCACGTGGTAAATTTATAAACTAAGCTTAGTAATAACTAAAGTAATGCTGCTAAATTGGTTCTACTTGTTAGATTTACTCTATCTCTGTTGTGGCAGATTGTATAGCGTTTTTGCATCAACCCTTGGCAGAGGCGGTGATGTTGATGGGCCAGCCGCGTCCTTTTCGCGTACACAACGCGTCAACACCTACCCCCCCATCTATCTCACTACACTTACGGCTTGTGCACTATGTACTATGCCTCCAAAGCGTACACACGAGCCTGCCGACGCAGCTGAATCAGCTGCTAAATACCCAAAACGTACGCCGAAGCCCTCGTTGAAGAAGCGCGAAGGAGACGGGAGCCACTCTATCCATCACAACACTACACCTGAGCCTCCATCTACACCTTTAACTCAGTTAAACGAGCCTATACTTGTAGATGCCTCACCCCGACGTACATCCCCGCGCCGAGACCTACAGTTAGCCACTCCGGAGGCCTTACAAATCATCGACAATAATACCTGGGAGTCACAATTGATGCATAACAAGCCTGAGGCGGCAATTGTACAACCGCTGGCTGGCTCTGACGCAGCAACGGAGGCTACAATTGATGACAACAATGATAGCAATAGGTGGATTAGCAACTACGACGACGTTGACTTTAGTCGATTGCGAGGCATGGCAAAGCCGCTGGCAGGTCCGAAAGGTAACGCCAGTTGGATCTATAAACACGGCTGGCGGGTGTGGAAAGAGCACACGTTTGAGCCGGAGTTGCTCTATTTTGTGTGTAAATACTGCCACACACATCAGCTATCTGGAGCAGTACACCAGACTACCAGATCAACAAGCGCTGCTATACAACACCTCGCTCTTGATAAACCTGGTCATCGACTTAGCAAGGCGGGTCTAATTGCTCCAAAGCCTCGACGGCAACCTGGTCAACAATCGCTACGATTTGCTACTCAGGGCGGCCTTCAGGTCTCTACATCTACCTTCAATGAACTAGGTAACTTTGACGTACACGGATTTCGGCAGGCTGCTGTGCTATGGCTAGTTGAGAATAATCGACCTCTCCGAGAGTTTGAGACGCCAGCGTTTCGTAGCATGATACGGGTTGCCAACCCAGAGGCAGAGGCGGCGTTGTGGAGGTCCCACAACAGCGTCTCACGATTTGTGATGAAGCTATACAGCTATATGCAACCACAGGTCACACGCGCGTTGGCGGAGGCGGAGAGTCAGATACACATAAGCTTTGATGGATGGACGTCTAAAGGCGGCAAACGTGGCTTCTTCGCTGTGGTTGCTCACTACACCAACAAGGACGCTGAGATAGTTGACCTACCTATCGCGCTGCCACAGGTTGTCGGCGCCCACACTGGCGAGGCTATAGCTGACGCTGTAGCAGCCATCTTACAGTACTTCAATATTGGTCGTAGCAAGCTTGGGTACTTTGTACTTGACAACGCGGCTAACAACAATACTGCTGTTAACAAGCTTGCTGCAATGTACAACTTCAACAGCACCAATCGCCGTCTCCGCTGCGCCTGCCACATACTCAACCTCATCGGCCAAACAATCATGTTTGGTCGCGACGCTGACGCGTATAACAACGAGCCTGAGAACATAAAAGAAGAAGAGTACTATATGAGAGAGTGGCGGAAGGATGGACCATTAGGCGTCTTTTTCAGCGTTATTAACTACATCAACACGCCAAATCAGTACGCGTTGTTTGCGAGCTGTCAACGACAGGCCGTGAAGGAGATGGCTACTGGCTCTGCTACAGCTGCTATCCGCGAGCCTATCAAGCCTGTTGTCACACGCTGGAATAGCTTTTGTAGCTCACTTGAGCGTGGTGTAGAGCTTCAACAAGCCATCACGTCGTACGCCGATTATCACATAACGGAGACCAAAGCCGCTGACTCTACTGCGCGGACTCGCAACAACAAGCTCCCATTAGTACCATTCTGGATGAGGTCAACTGGGCTTACTGCTGCTGACTGGGCAGTGATCAACGACTATATTGCTATCCTACAACCTCTCAAGTTTGCTACTGATCGCCTACAAGGTCGTGGTAAGAGTGGACGTCACGGCGCGCTATATGAGGTTATCCCTGTGCTGGAGTCTATAATTAATGAGTTAGATAGCCGTCTTGAGCCATACCGAAGCGTTGATTATATGCCATCCGAGGCGCCTGAAGACCACCTGCCGATCAACCTACGAGCCGGGAGGCGGAAAGCGACTCAATACCTTGACAAACTACTAGAGTCACCTGTCTACTACACCGCTACAATACTCCATCCGCGCTACAAGACCTACTGCCAGCGGCTCTGGCGCAACAAACCCGACCTTCTCCACGTTGCGCATACAGGCTTCCTACAACTCTGGGCACCGTACAAGCCGACAGACGCGATTACAACCTCACCAATCTCCCTACCAAAGCACGCGATGAGCAGCTTTGACGACGCGATCGATTCTATACTTGACGCTGGCAATAGTGATTGCGACGCGATGGAGAAAGATGAATACAAGGAGTGGCTAGAAGAGCCTGCGTGGACAGCTCAACAACACAAGGACGGCGTAACAGCTATACAATACTGGTTATCGCTGAAAACAAAGTACCCCAACCTCGCGCGGCTCGCGATTGACGTACTAACGCGATTGACGTACTAACGATCCCTGCCTCTGAGAGCGACTGTGAGAGAGTCTTCAGTGCTGCTGGCGAAATCTCAGAGCCACAGAGGCGAAAGATGAACCCACATTTACTATCTGCTCTTATTTGTACGCAACGGTGGATACACGCTGGCTTTAAACCACCTGGCGCGACGGCAGCGGCAAAGTACTGCGAAGAGACGCTCGTGAAGGAGTTTGGGATCAAGGATTGGGAGGATCTACCTTAGTAATTGCTATACAAGTCGCCTTGTAGAGCCTCACAATTCTTAATAATCAAACAATCAAACAAACAAAACAGCTCCTGTAGTCTATCAAAACCAATCAAACAAAGTACAACACCAGGAAATCGTCAAACAAATCAAAACCGGGCTTCAAATATTGTTTGTTTTGTTTGTTGACAAGCCTGGGTGCAAGCACTAGTCTATCCGCCATGGCCCTCAATCTGCACAACTTCCAGCCCCCAAAATCAGACATCTACAGGTACCCCGCCGAGCCACAAATCTCACCAATCGCAGATGCACGTTCGATTCTCCAAATTCACATGTGGCGCGGAGAAACAGCTCGGGGCTGGTACGGGACGGGGCGGAAGGGCTTGCCCGCGATCCTCCTTCCTGATCAATACAACGTGCAGGGCCTTGATGTCGATGCTGCCAGGATCCTGGGAGAACACGTTCCGACGTGAAAAGATGATGTCGTGGTGGAATGTTCATGCTGAGGGGCAGTCTGTCTCTCCATCTCGCTGCCAATTATGAATTTAGGTTAAACGACCATCGAATTTCTCCACTATAGTGTCCGTGGCTTTGATATGTAGAGGTTTCAGTGCCTATTAGCACGCTGGTGTGAGAAAATAGAGCTCGTGAGTTCGCGAGCAAAGTATCTGGCTGGTATAAGATACGCGTGTTGCTTGCTGAAGCGTTAAGACCTTGCGAGTTGAGGAGAGTATACGAGGACAAGGGAGTCGACGGGGTAGATGAGCGAGCTGCTGTGGAGTCATTTCATGTATGTGCTGCCTGCCTCTTCGCGTCCTGCTAGCTGAACAGGTCAAGTACCGTTTCACAATATCGTCAGCGCACTATCTGCGTGCGAGAGTCGCGAAACACCAACACCTGCACATCTGAGTAAATTCTTTGTATTCCGAGACCACCGCACCAATGCAAACCCAAAGTAAAAGCAAATCTCCACACCCAACCAAAACGTTTACGCCTTCTCCCCCCGCCCAATCTCCCTCAACCTCACCCTGAGCCCGCCCTTCGGCCTCGCCGTAATACCCCCCTGGATCTTCAGCTCCCACGCGCCATCCTCAAACTCGACCTCAAACCGGCCAACCAAGCAGGCAACCAGACACGCAAACTCGGCCTTTGCAAAGTCCTTGCCAATGCAGCTGCGCGGGCCGTGCAGGAACGTGGTGATGGCGTAGTTGCTCTCGGCGCCGCCCGTGTTGGCGTGGTGGCCGAGCCAGCGCTCGGGCTTGAAGACGCGGGCGTCGGGGCCCCAGAGGTGCGTCGAGGTGTTGACGGCCCAGGGGCAGATGACGACGGTGGTGCCGCGGGGGACGAAGGCGCCGCAGATTGTCGTGTCGAGGGCGGTTTCGCGCATGGTGAGGGGCACGGGCGGGAAGAGACGCATCGATTCCTGTAGCACGGCGTTGAGATAGGGAAGTCGGTCGATGTCGGTGCTGGAGATGGAGGCGCTGGGGTCGGAGAGCGCGGGAAGCTGCGAGCGCAGTTCTTCGCGGAGTCGCTGCTGTGTAGAGGGGTTCTGGCATAGGCAGTAGATGGCCCAGGACATGGCTGAGGCAGTGGTTTCGTGGCCTGCGGCGAGGAAGGTCATGAGCTGATTTACAAGGTCTTCGTCGGTGAAGCCGCCGGACTCCATGGCCACAGAAAGGATGTCATGGGAGGGCTTCTCTCCACGCTGAAGCCGTGCACGTTTGTCGGAGATGAGATCGCGGGAGACTTTTTTGATGGTTCCAATCGCGTTGCCAATCTCGTCGTTGCGCTTCAAAGGTAAATTGACCGCCAGCCAATGTGGCAGCATGCCCAGTAGAATCTGAACAATCTGAGCGCCGCGATTGTTGGAGAAGATCCGCTTGTACGTCTGGAAGAGCTCGTTCTCTGGATTCATCAGCGAATCAAAGTCCTTTCCCATTCCCGCTGAACCAATGATGTCAAGAGTTGCGCGAGAAGCCCAATCGCGGACTTCAATGACCACCGAGCCATCAGGCGCTGCATCAGTAGTTTTGACGATACGGTCTGTCATCTCCTGGCTCTTTCCCCAGAAAATTGGATAAAGGTCCTTGACATGTCTGAATGCAAAAGCCGGCATAAGAAGCTTTCTCTGACGCTGCATCACGTGAGTTCCAATTCACCCACCACCCATCAACACCAAACCAACATACCTTGTGTTCATCCCCCTCAGCAAGCAGGATCCCCACACCCAACAGTCTCCCCAAACCCTTCCTAATCCCCGCCGGCTTAACAAACTCGTAGTTCCTCTGCACGAGCACCTCCCCCAGCGCCTTCGGATTCGTAATCAGAATCCTCGACTCATTGAACAGCCAGCGATAATACAACACGCCATCATTCGGCACATTATCAATCCAGTCGCGCTGCGGTTCGCCCGACGGGTCGCGAAAGATGCGCGGAAAGTGGCCGAGAACAGGATGTCCGCCCTGCACCAATCAGCACGCGGTCAATCCTCGCTCCTGGAGGTCTACAACGCGACACAATTTGAGATGCCGGGATAGGGCTACGTACGCTGGGCTGCGGCAGGTGGCGCAGCGGACTCAGGAAGAACGGGTAGATGAGCACTCTGTAGAATGCAAGCGCAAAGTACTGGATCGTGAAGAGTGCTAGCACGCTCTTCATATAGCTGCCCTGCGCGAAGGACGAGTCGGGCGCATACCGTGCGCCGAGGAAAGTGAGTGCGCATGCAGACAGCACCAGTGCGCGCTTTGGAATCGTCATGGTGGAGGACCTGGAGGCGGTGACAACGTGTGGCGCGAGATTGGCCACACAAACACAGTGTCGTAAATAGAAGAATAAGAAGCGCTGGAGATATACCAGCAGCTCACACGGACTAACTGATCACCGCGCAGCAACAACGGAGTGACGTGGAAGCAAGTCCTTAGTCGAGGGACCAGCGCTTCTAACATAGCCCCCGACGCCTCTCGTTTCCTCCATGATGCGAGCTCGATGCCTGCCGCCCGGGAGCAGCTAGTCCGAGCGGTCTGTGCCCGCACGGCCAGACAGTTACCCCGTGCGCACACCCATGCTTATTGATCCTCCATCCCCCGTTCGCAGTCGCTGGATGCTCATCCGCGGACGAAATGGACGCTCGATGGGGTGGGCTTCGCGAGTCCGCTTGATGGCTTGCGCGGACAGCGTTGCCTGGGCTCAGCGAGGCCCACGTGCCAGTAATCAGCCGTCAAATGTCATGCATACTGGCTGCATCCGCAATTTGCACTTTGAGGCTGGAGAGGTACTGTAGTAGGTGATCTGCACTAGGGAGCTGGGCGGATGCGTCTCCATCTCGTCGGATGCCTTGGCGCTATGGTTTGTGACTTGGCGCAAGGCTGTACGGAGGAGCATTTCAAAAGTCTTTTCCCCCCCTGGTCAACGCACAGAGCAATACAGGGGTAAATCGGCCCGAATATAACTCAAGTTAGGTGAATTGCCACACTATAGTAACTATACAACGTGCTCTTGACTATACTATGGTATCATGCGTAAGTTTTGTGAGTGGGGCGGCACGGTGGAGATGTTCGGCTGTATTATTCGGGGTGGCCAAATCTTGGCTTTGTCATACTTTACATACAATCTTGGTACCTTGTCAACAGTACAGGTAGGATCTAACTCCTCTCCAGTCTTCCTTGTTACCCATACTCGACGGTGCCGCCCTCCAGTTACCCACGTCTCGTCACTCCAGAGGATCCTCCACCACTGCCAAGGCTCCCAGTTGACATGCTCACGAGCCCAGGCAAGGCGCAAGTCCTTATGGAGTTGGGTGAGAGGTGGCTTGGCTCGGGCAATGCGGCGTGTGTATCCTCTAGCAGTCAAGGCACGGCGTATCACGTACTCTGACACCCCCCATGCGTCAAAGGGACCGTACGCAAGTTGATGCCAGCTCATCTGACGTGTACGTCGTGATGATCGGACGTACGCCTCAAGCTCGTCTACTTGGGCATCTGTAAGGATACGTGGGCGACCACTACGTCGTTTTGGAGTGACAGAAACACTAGTAGCTGCCCACTCAACTTATCGCTCGGTGACGTGGAGGAGGTTGGCGATATATCTGTACACATGACCAGCTAGCCGTAGAGTCTGTACCTGCAGGCGCTGGTCCCGTGATAAATGCTGACTATGGGGTGGTGTTGATGGACAAGGAGTAGCCATTTTAGGACGGTTGATCGATGGGATACATGAGATGGATAGGATAGATGAGATGGATGAAATGGACGAGTAGTAGACATTCTGGGGGGCACACAGAGATGCTTCTCGAAACAGGTTAACATTGTATTGTATACAGAATTAGGTAGGATTTGATGTAATTTGGACGATAGAGAGGTTCCGCATCATCCGCCAAGCACCCCCACCGTGCATCTCCACTCACAAAACTTACGCATGATACCATAGTACACATAGCGTTGTACTGTTGAAGTCGTACTTTAGTCAAAGACCGTAAGCACTGATTCTATTGGTTCTCGGGGATGAGTAAGGTATCTGGATCGGTAGGGTTATCACCTAAGCGAAGCTCGTGATGATGGGGGTTGCACTGAGTAGTATAGAGGGTACTATCTAGCTCGAGGGCAGGTTGAGATTCCAAAGACAAACTTGATTGACGAGGTTGAACACGAACCATAAGGGTTGTGTTCCTACTTGCTATATACTTAGGAAATATGCATGGTGCTCTGTCTGCTCTCTTGCTCTCTAGAGATCAAGAGATCAAGAGATCAAGTCGTGCTCTCTTGCTCTGCGGCTGGGGAGAGATCTAGAGAGCGCGGTGTTGTGTGCTCTCTCGCGTTGCTTCGCTAACGAGAGCGACCCTGGTCGTACCACAACACAAAGTGGGGCTAGGCTGCAACGGATCGTAACATGTACGTGATGGCTATGAGCAGGTACTTTGTTCTCTTAAACTAGAGTACTAGGCCGCTCCTTTATACACTCCTTTGCAAAAGGAATCAACTTTGGCCGCATGATAATTAACTAGTAACGCTACTAGTCTATGCCTGAGCCTTTGCCTCGTGCTAATCTGCTATTCTTTTGATTCTATCTCCACTCAG
The DNA here is from genome assembly GCA_009982855.1 of Lizonia empirigonia. NCBI lineage: Eukaryota > Fungi > Ascomycota > Dothideomycetes > Pseudoperisporiaceae > Lizonia > Lizonia empirigonia. Next base: position 237,436 of record JAADKA010000020.1, read on the forward strand.
GCTTCTTGCCAGGCTTCGTATGTAGACTAAGGTAACATACTAAAGATTCAGGTCATGAAATTAGAAGAGAGAAAGGATATGTATAAGAATATTCGGGCCGATTCACCCCTGTATTGCTCTGTGCGTTGACCAGGGGGTGGGAAAAGACTTTTGAATTGCACCTCCGTAAGACTGATGAAGTTTATTGTGAGAAGTTGTGCAGCAGCGCTGAGGGTAGGTATTTTGGATTATGCCGTATCGAGCTATGAGGTACAGACTATGCTACCCGCTTGATATCCCCATGTTGGTACCAGTCCTCTTCAGGTCTTCACCTTCTCCACCAATGGGCTCGCTGTAGTTGATAACTCCAGATTACTGGTATGCTCGCATTTTAGGCAACCTCGGCGATGAAAAGAAACCCACAAATTACCAAAGACCCACAGCTCAACTGAATCACGCTGGATGCCTATTTCCGTCTCTCAACCGCATCCTTGTCCCCGCCCTCGCTCCTCCCCGTCGCAGTCGCCTTGTCCTCTTCCGCGGGCGTGATATCAATCAGCGGCGTATTGGCATCCCCGTCGCCATTCATCGAATTCGTCTCCGACGGCACCTTCGAGTTTGCATTCGAGAGATTCCCCGCGGTCTGCTTCGTCCAAAGCTCATTGTACTTCCCACCACGCAGCAGCAGATCCTGATGGCTCCCACGCTCCACAATCTCGCCCTTTTCAATGACGAGGATCTGGTCGGCGTCAACGATGGTGCTGAGACGATGTGCAATGACGAATGTAGTGCGTCCTTTGCTGAGCTTGCGGAAGGCTTCTTGGATGAGCGCCTCGATGCCAGAGTCGATGGCCGACGTGGCTTCGTCGAGGAGCACGATCTTGGGGTTCTTGAGCAGCACGCGCGCGATGGCGATGCGCTGGAGCTGGCCGCCTGATAGGCGGACGCCGCGTTCTCCGACTTTGGAGTTGTAGCCGTCTGGGAAGCCGACGATGTCGTCGTGGATGGCGGCTGCCCGGCAAGCGTCTTCAATGTCGGCATCCGTGGCCTCTAGACGAGCGTATTTTACATTTTGGCGGATGGTCTGGTTGAAGAGGACTGGGTCTTGGGGTACCAGGCCAAGCGTGTCTCGGAGACTAGACTGGGTGACTGAGCGCAGATCCTGGCCGTCAATCGTGATGGAACCACCGGTGACATCGTAGAATCTAAATAGCAGCTTGAGCATAGTCGACTTGCCACCGCCGGTTTCTCCAACAAACGCAATGGTCTGTCCGCCCTCAGCTCGCAGATCGACACCTCGGATGATCGGTTTGCGCTCATCGTAAGCGAACTCAACATCGGTGAACTCAACAACACCTTTGTCGATGACCAGATCTTTTGCACCATCTTGATCAGCCACAGAAGGCTTGGTCTTGAGCATTTGAAGGAGACGCTCCGCATCAATGAGAGAGCTAGAAATGTGCCGATAGCTGTACGACAAGACATACAGAGGACTTGTCATGGTGTGCCAGTACATGATCAGTGTTACAAGCGCACCCACCTTCTTCTGTCCACTAACGATTTGAGACATGCCGAAAACGCAGCAGGCTGCAAAGCCAAAAGTCGTGAGCATGTCCTGCGCAGCATGACCACCCATGGAGCGGAAGTAATACGCATACTGAGCGCTGATTGTGTTCATGATATTAGCTGCGTAGCGCGAGTGCTCATAGTTAAGACGATTGAAGTACGCAACCGTCTGCCAGTTGTGCACAGTCTCGTTGACTGTCGAGCTTTCTGTCCGTTGTTTCTCGACATAGTCCCTTCGCTTCGGCTGCGAGAGGGTGGTGAAGTACCATCCAATGCAGGTATACGCGGCCCCCATGAACAGGATGATGAAGGCCATGTAAGCGTCAAACAGATGTGTGACATAGTACATGGCAACAACGAGATCTAAGAGAATTGGCGAGATGTCGAAAAGAACCATCTCAACGAGCGAATTGAGCGAGGAAGCTTGCTCGACTGCCTTCAGAACTTCTCCAGAGTCCTTCGACGTGTGAAAGTCCATGGACAGGCCCAGGACATGCTCGTATGCCAAGAGTGTAATCCGTCGATAAGCCGAATTCGAGATGACCATGCTAGCGATGCCATCGACGAAGCCGAGGCCAGCGTAGCTACCCACCCACTGGAACAAGACCCAAAGACCAATGTCTTTCCAGGGCATCACGCCCGTGTTTTCGCTCAGCTTATTTGTGATGATACCAAGCTGGCGGGGTGTGAGCAAGTTCAGGGCGCGTTCTGCGAGCATATGAATGAGTCGAACGCCCAAAGCCCCCATGACCATCCAGTCGTCCCTCGGGAACACATACGGCAAGAACACAGCGAATGACTTCAGGTAGCCATACCAACCGCCCTCTTCTTCCAAACGCTTAGCCTGCTGCTCTTTGAGCTCTTTATCTTTGTCTGTCGGTGTTTCCTCCTCATCGTCTGATGCCGTCTGCTCAATGGCGCCATATGCCGCGCTGCCGTTCTGAGTCGCGGCGCCATTGGCCGGCTTGGGCAGCAGCGACTGACTCTCCTCGTCGGTGCTCTTCTCGGCGTGCTTGGTAACCGTGATGATGAAGCTGTCGACCAAGAGAAAGAGAGAAATAAGAGCTCTGGCACATCCAAGAACAAAGGGTGCATCGCTAGATCGGTCCTTTTCGGGTATGGAGGCAGCGCTCGTGAGGCATGTCGTCGTCTCGAAAGCGAATTGGAGAACAAAGGCACCAAAATAAGGATGCCATCTCAGAGACCTCGATGTCCATATGAAGTATGAGATGGGTCCCCAAACGAGGATGGATCCTAGGCAACGAATGGCTGCTGGCTCTGGAGGCGAATACCGTGCATCTGCAAGGGATCGACTGAAATAGTAAAGCACCTCTGTTATATAGGAGACAAGTATAAGGCAGACAATCGCAAGTACGCCTCTCTTTCGCTTCTGTGACACTGGTATTGGTTTTTGTAGTATGCACAAGCTGAATGCTGTGGCTCCAAGAAAGAAAAAACCAACAGTTGGAGCATGCATGTAGTTGAGAAGCGCCATCGCTGGGTACAGCGGTGCAGGTGAACGAGAGTCCATTTTGACTATTTCCTGGCCACTACCTGGGTGGGAGTGAAGTGGTGTAGAAATGTGGCGATTTTATGTGGTCTTGAAGCTACTCCAGCGTGTTGTTAGGCAGGCAGGCGTCAAGCCAACGACCCTATACCTTTGAATATAGAGCAGGGGGAGGCCGACGTTTATGCAAGGCAGTCCAGGCCCGCGTAAAGCTTAGCTGATCAGAGGCCGGAGTTTCGCGATGGCCGGTGCCTTAGTTGCCGAGATCGCGATGGGATTGTCTGATGTGCAGGGCTGTCTAGCACCGCCACAGCTTTTCGCTGTCTCCGCAAAACCTCCCGGGTAGATCCGAACGCGACAGAACTCGAATGAGAATTAGAAAGAGGTGTTTAGAATGCAAAGCTCGTCCAAAATTGACGTCAAACCCGAGGGGACAGACGTGTTAATTACGTAGTCGCACTTGCGGCCTAGAAGCAGTACGGTATGACAGCTGAAAGGTCAGCTTGCAATCCGGGTCGCAGGTGAATGTGCCTGTAGCAATCGACAAGAGCTATGAAGAAGCTCGTTTTTTTATAAGGAATCAAACGGCTCGTGCGCGATCATTCCCTATCAAAGTGTATCTAGCAAATTTACTACAACAACACCTACAACACTTATTAAACGTTTTAATTTTTGCTAGATATATAGTATAAGCTTATTTATAATTTTATAGTTAATTATACTAAAACAATTGCTATTGCGTGCGCAGTTGCAGTGCGCGCTCCTCCTAAGGATTCATGGGTTGGCTCGTGCACTGCAGTTGGTTCCTCATAAAAAACGAGCTTCTTCGTACAGCAAGTGCGCGCTCCTCCGCCGCAGATTCAGCAAACCATCGCTAGCTGAAGATTGGTGCATGCGTGCTTATGTAGTGCCGCAGCCTTGCAGGAACTCCATCGCCTGTCTAGCACAGCATCATCAGTACCACAACGACCAAGCAGCTGCGCTGCGCACCTCGGCTCACGTTCGCATTAGATCTTCTGCGACGTGCACGTCACCTTATCGCCATCAAACGGCATCCGTGCCAAGTGTTTCGGATGACTCTTCAGTTGTGTGGTCATCGCAGCTGTGCTAGTCAGTCCAAGGAAACGGGCGGACTGTAAGACGAGCATGGTGGCATCGCATCGCCCTTAACGAACTGGCGAGAAAGGGTGAAGAGGTAGAGTAGATCTTAAGGGTAGGTCTGGATACCTAGGTATTCAGCTTTCGGCTCCAGCATCACGTGCTGTCGTCTTGGATACCTAGATAGGCATTCACAATACGAAGAAATTCGCGAATGCATCCAATTGTGTTGTAGAAGAAGCTGTCGAGACTTTGCAGCAGAAGGTGGGACAAGTAGCGTGCAGCGTTAGGGGGTAGGTGCGTTGCTATTGTCCTCTTGGAGTTGCAAAGTATGAACGCAAGGTAAGAGCGACGGTGCTAGAGGAAACTACACATCAAATGTTATCTTGAACTAATTTACATGAAGTGAACGGTACTTGATCTACCTGGAGGTCCTTGCCAGCATGTTATCTTGCCCTGATCATATTTGCACTATTTGTCGATAAAACGCGTTTTGTATTGTCCTGACTGGTGAAGACGCAAAGGGCCCAGTTCAATGGACCGAGCATTCACCAACAGGCTCGTTCGTTTGTTTAGTCCCCACCTTCTACCAAACCTATTCCACTTCACTTCCGCCTCTCCTTGCGGCAATTAGTATATCTGCCATGTGCCTGCCCACCCCCTCCGTTTTCTCACCCTCATCACGACAAACCCGCCGAGAGAAACAGCGACCATGGCACGCTCAACAAGCCCAACGCCAACCCTAACTACAGCTCCAAACGACGTCCCCACTCCCAATACACCAGGCGCGGCGATGTCCATGCCGTACAAGACCCCCATACCCTCCACCCCCAGCCACCACCGCGCGTCCTCCGTTCCACGCACCCCGAGCACCAGCCAACTCAACACGTGTTCCTCATCGCCCAACGCCTTCACAGTGGTCAAAGTGCATACAGCCAAATGTTCCGAGTGCGACAAGCGCAACATGGATGTAATGCGGCGGTGTCCGGGCTGCACTTTTCAAGTGTGCAAGCCGTGCCAGGAGAAGAGGGAGAAGGGGGGCAGAAGTCTGGCGCATGGGAATATGCTGAGTCCGACGGTGGCGACGCCCGCGGCAGGTGGGGGGAGTGTGGTTAGAAGGAAGCCGGTGGGTGTGATGCAGGGCATTGGGATGGAGATGGAGAAGAAAGAGGAGACGAACATTGTTCCGTGGGCAGAGGATAAGGACGATTTCCAGCAAGGGAAGCGCAGGAGGCGTGCAAAGAAGTCAGCAGCCAAGCCTCAGTCGAAGCCCAAGTCGAAGGTGAGGGAGAGAACGCCGATAGATGATTCGTCAGACGAGGACTTTGCACCGGATCTCGCTTCACCTTCCGCCAATAAGCGGCGCCGTACTGAGCTCAATGTTCCAAAATCTGGCGATGTCCTTTCGGCAGACGGCGGCAGCCTCGGCTCCTTTCCCAGTGCCGTCTATAACCGCCATGCGTCTACAAAAACCGGCGTCGATGAATCGCAGTCAGCGGAAAGACCTCTCAGGGACATGACTACAGACGAGATTCTGGCGCATTATGATGTGAATACGTCCGCGAATCCTTACAAGGCTCACCTCCTCAGCCGTCACGAGCCTGTCGTCTCTGACCCAGTAATGCAGATCCCAGAAGTGGTGAAGCGAGGCTTTAGACCACGACTGAGTGCCGAGGAGATTCAGAAGAATATCCAGGACAAGGTGAGGGAGAAGCTAGGATTGCCAGCGTTGGCAGGGTCAAGGCACAACGATGGGTAAGGGTTGGGCAAAAGCGGCTTTCGATGCGCGCAGGCGGAGAAGCTGGATGACAGGTGATTGTGGACTGGAGATTGCATATTGGGTGGTCTCAATTGCCATGGCGTTGGGGGCAGATTGGTGGCTCAGTGCTACGCGGGTCAACGGCCTGATGTCTCAACTATTTGTGGGCACCGACTAGACCTGTCAGCAATAACTTGCATCCACGATTCCCAAGGAGGCAATCAGGTAGACGGTGAGAAGAGACAGACGATCAGACAGAAGATTATTGATGTAGCATTGTACCTGGTGGTGTGACTCCTGCCTATGCGATGCTGTGACATAGGAGAGTCAATGGGGAAATTCGTATTATGGGTATCCGAGAAGCTACAAGACAAGCAATGAAAAGGGCGCAACAAGCCTTTGCCCAAACAAAACGAGACATGGGCCGGAGTGGGCTCACTTGCCAAACTGGCGTGTCAGGCCTCCCTGGACGGGCTTGACGGGGTCCTCCGTGTTGTCGTCGTCGCCGCCGAGCACGCTGTCGAGCCAGGCTGCCTCGTCCACGTCGGCGTCGACGTCGGCGGGGGCAGTGGCCTTGTTCAGGCCGCGCAGCGAGGGGAAGCGTTTGCTGAAGTGCTGGGCATAGCCGGTGGTGTCGGGGACGGGTGGGTGGTCGGCATCGGGCTGCGCCATGGGTTGCACGACTGTGATGAGCTGGCTGCAAGGGATGAGCGTCATGGCCCGGCTGGGACGGGGCAGCGGGGCAGCACAAGGCCGCACACTCACCTGGACGTGTCGGCGCAGATCTGCTCAAGCTGCTCGCGCTCGCGGCGCATCTCCTCTGGATCGGGCTGCGGGGCGTGTTGCGGGCGGGCATCGAGCGTGCCGTACTGCGGCTGGTAGCTGTCGCCGAGGAGCTGCGATGCGTCCGACTGCTGCAAGGGCGCGTCAGCAACAGAAACAGCGCACATGTACGGACCATGGTGCTACGGACGTCTTCGTCGGAGCGCCCTCCCAGGCACGATGAACAGATGCCCATGGAATGCGACGGCTCGTTGATAATGATGAGGGAGCGGGGAAGGTGCCGGCGATGTGGGTGTCTCAATGATGGACGGCGGGAGTGAATGCGCGCGCGTCCATGAGAGGCATGCCGCAACAACACGCACTTGCACAGGCGAGAGAGGCTGGTGCTGGCGACGCCCCGCTGCCCTGCGGTTGCCATGGTCGGCGTTGGAAAGCTCCGATCTGGCTTGGCGGCAGGAGCCGCACACTACGAAAGCACCGCCGCTGTGCCTGACGCCTGACACTTTGACACCCCCGTGCCCCTCTTCGCAGCCATCGACATCTGAAACATATCGCTCAGTTAGCCCCATTCATTCCAGGCATCGCCCGCTCGAGGAGGACGACAATTTCTCTGTGCCCGTCGACGATAATTTCTCTGTACTCGTCGACGACACTTTTCTGTACTCGTCGACGACACTTCTCTGTGCCCGCTGACGACACTACCTGACGCCCCTCCCACCAATACTCTGTTCTTCTCGTCTGTCTCTTGTTCTGACGACCGTGCAACGCCGAAGACGCGCTGCCGGTATTTGAAACGCGTTCTCTCCCTTCACATGTTCTCGGTGCCTCTACATCTGGTCCATGGTGGGGTGCGAAATGCGTCAACGCGCCCCAGACACACTGCTTGGCCTTCTCCCTTCCATTCCGATCTGCCATGATGAGCATGGTTTCTGTCAAGCCTCCCACACATCGTCAATGGGGGCAAGCCACCACCTTCGCTTCCCATTGAACCAACATTCTCAGCGAGACGTTCCACGCAAGGTCACCACGGCCTATCATGCTTCACGCAAAACTGATCCAGCCTGCAAACTCTGATCCGGATCAGTACTCCAGTGCTCCCTGCAAGGCACATTCTCAATATGGCTGTAATCTTGGATGGCTGGTGCTCCCTTATAAGTGCACATGGCTGTAGGTTTTGGCATGTAGTCCCCCCAACCCTTCTCGGAACATTTCGAACATTGGGTCAGAGCATCTCTCACTCACTTGAGTGCTCGATCATGTTCTTCACTCGCTCAGTCCTGGCTTCGGCCACCCTTCTCTCCTTTTCTGCGACCACTGAAGCTTGGGTTCTGCACCGCAATACGGACGAACATGTCGAGGTAAAGAGGGTTGTTGCCGATGGCGCTCAGGCGGGCTGGTCATGGAACAACTTCTTCGGAAAGAGACAGGGTGATGTCATCCTGGACTGCCCGGACAACCAATTTGCAGCACTTCTTGACAACAACTCGGATAGCATTGTCGAAAGCTTCTGCAATGACTGGCTTGGCCTTGCGCCGGCGACCGTTGTCTCTGAAGTTACCCCCACAATGTAAGCACATTTGTCCACAACGCAGCGCAGCATTAACGATGGGCCAGTACGGTTACTACGAGCGCGTCCACAACCACCACACAGACAAATACCGAACGAATCTTGACGACTACGACCATCGTTGAAACCGCGACTATAGCCGCCTCTGCATCTGTTCAGCGCAGATTGGTCGCTGCGGCGGCAGCGCAGGTCGAGTCGATTGCCTCTTCGATCGTTGAGTCCGTCATTGCGAGCGGAACACCAACTTCCAAAATTCCAGCTTCTTCCAAAGCTCCCAACCGTGTTCTTGCTGAACAGGGGCTGGCTACTGCCTGCTCTTGTAAAATGGTAAACCCAACTTCTACAGTGACTCAACTTTACACTGTTCCTGCCGTTGTAAGTTTTCCAACTTCCTGAACAAGAAGGTTTGGTGCTGACAAAGTAGACCTCGACGGTAGGCGTTAGGGTCATTCGGATTGTTCAGCGAACTGAAACCCGAACCTTCACTTCTACCACCAGCGTGCCCGCCGAAGCTGCTGCCAGCATTTCGACTGCTTCACCTTTCAGCTCCAGTGCGGACTCTGTCAGCTCCAGCACAAGCAATGCCAGTGAGTCTAGTGCCGACCTAGCAAGCAGCTCGCCCGCCGCCACGAGAGATGTAGAGGAACCCTCCAGCTCTCCAGCTGTTACGGCTGCACCCGTTTCGACATCCGTCTCTGGAAATTCCGCATCCACTAACGCCGCGGGCGTACCTATCGTCACGGCGATTCCATTTTCTTGCGACGAGTCCGACATCAGCAAGAACATAGATCAAGTCGTTGGCGGAATTCGTCTGGGCTACTCTGTTTACTGTAACACGGAGCTTGTGAGCGCGGACCGCATCGGCATCCCCATCAATGTGGAGAGCGCAACCTCCTGTGCCGCTCAGTGTTCACTTCTCAACGCGCAAAGTGGGCAAGATACTTGCCAGTCTGCTATTTTCACGCCCTACACTGATGGTCACCGAGGTGGTAACTGCGATATTCTTTCAGCAGCAGAGTCAACAAAAGTCGAGACTGCGCCGGCGCCTGGGTCCGTTGCGATTATCCACACTGGTACCTTCGCCAACGGCGACGAATGCGCTGCTCTGAATGCCACTAGCGTTGACATCGACACCTCCGCCCTGGTTGCATCCATTACCTCTGCCGGTGTTGTCATCTCTACTCCCGGCCTTGTTACCCAGAGCTCCGGAGGCGGTGTCTCACGCACTTACGTCTCGGCAAACTCTACCGATGCGTCAGGGTATGTCCACTGGAGCTGGTTTGAGTTGTATGCATCTTCAGCGAGTTGGTACGCCGTCTACGAGACATCGTGGGCATGTTCTGCCACTATCACCCGCACCATTGAGCAGCAGGCTACCACAGTGATTGAGGGCACCACTATCACTTCTATTGCTGTCACCACGATCATTGGTAACGGCGTCACCACAATCATATCCGGAGATAGCACCACCACCCTCAGGGGAGGTGGCGGCGAGTCTGGCCCGACGTTCGTCCCTGCATCCACAACCAACGGCGAGGGTGGAGTGACCACCTTCTTCTCCACTGCTACCCAGACTTCGACAGGCACTGACGGCATCGTCACACCTGCTCCTTCTGCATCAACGCTTGGAGGAGAGGGCAACGTCACTGTCATCGAAGTCTTTTCGACCTTCTTCTCGACTGGAACGGCCGGAGTCGTTGCACCGAGTTCGTCTGTGCCGTTGAACGCTAGCGTCGAGACCATCATCTCTTCTACTGCTACAACCTTGACTCTCTCTGGCGCCAACGCCACCTTCTTTTCGATTGGGGACAACGGTGTGATCACTCCCTCCGTGACCCCCATCCTTGAGACCATCGTCTCTTCCGGCGCCGTTACTTTCACTGTGAGCGGTTCGAACGCAACTGCCTTCTCGACTGGCGGCGAGGGCGTCATCTCGCCATTCCCATCCGCACCCGCAGCTGTCAGCAGCTCTGAGGAATGGGATACTGAAGGGGTTTATGGGCCGAAGACCAGCACTCTCATCGTCGCCTCGAGCGAGGTCCTCACCATGGCATCGACAGGGCTCAGCGGCGTTGAGACACCGACTGTGATCACTGCAGTTTCGTCTGGGACTGTGGTAGTAGTCATCTCAAACACCACGATCTCCGGCAATGCATCATTCGCGACGTCTACCTCGATTGCTACTTTCAACTCGACCGGCGGCAACGGTATCATCACACCTACAGTCGTTACTGAACTCATCACAACTGCTGCCGGAACTGCAAACTTTACGATTGCCCTAGAGACAGCCACCGCAAACAGCACTGGTGGCAGCGGTGTCATTCCTCCCGGAGGCACCTTGGTGGTTACGGAGACTGCAAACATCACCCTGCCGATTCCCACACCTACACCGTCGGGTATCTCGCTGTCAGGCGGAAACAACTTCACAGAAGCATCTGCCACAGGCTTCACAAGCTCCACTGGGGCGTCGGGCGTAATTCCACCAGCGCCCAGCAACGCGACCTCTTCAACTGTTCCGTTCAACCCCGGTGAAGGTGACCGCACTGGTCAATTCTCTCGTCCCAGCAGCACTCGCCTGACCAACTCGACGAGTGCAAGCGGCTTCATGACGCCCTCGTCAAACATCACTATCGCCATCGAGACGCCTAGCGCGAATACGACACTGACACTTACTGTGCCTCTTTCGACGGGCTTCACCACGACCATCCCAGTGATGAATTCGAGCGCGCCTATGACTGTCCCAAGCTCGTCGATTCCGCTGAGCGAAGACAACCGCAGTGGCAGCTTCTCGCGCTCCATCGAGACTCCTGTGCTAAACTCGACCGTTCCAGTCCCTGAGATGACTCCCTCTTCTGCGATTCCTCCAGCCTCGGCAAACTCTACAGGTGTCTTACCTACGGCACCACCTCTCACAGCCGAATCAGTCTCGACTTTGGTTGTGACTGCAACCACAAATGTCACGCTCGCTCTGCCTTCGGGCAACATCACTGTCGTCACGCTGATCCCGCCAACAACGCGACCATTCGACAACACGACGGTGCCGCTGCCGACTCCCACTGGTAACATCACAATCGAGACGTTGGTGTCGATCAACTACTCCACTGTGCCGATGTTCTCAACGGGCAACCTCTCTACCATTCTCCCGCCCACGACGCCAACCGGTAACATCACAATTGTTGTCGAGACTCCCAGTGTGCCGCTGAATTCGACGACCATGCCACCTTCCGTTACCATGCCTCCGATGTCTATGAACTCTACTATGCCCATACCAACACAGAACTCAACCGTTCCCTACAACCCCAACGAAGGTGATCGTACTGGGAAATTCTCTCGACCCAGCTCTATCCGGCTGTCTACGGGCGTATCGACTTCCTCGAATGCCACAACGACCCCGCCGCCGTTCCCTACTGGTAACTCTACGATACCGGCAGGACCGACAGCACCAACGACAGAGGCATGCCCCAGTCCCACTGAGTTCTCCTTCATCACAAGGCAGGTGATAATTACCACTTACAGCGTCGAGACTGTTCCTGTTGTCGCAGCTACATGTCTCTCGGACGCAGCTCCAACGGGTCTCAACGGCAGCTTCCCCACAGGTAATACAACCCTCCCTACAGGCGTAGTTGCACTCCCCTCCGTAGTAGAGAGCCTCGCGTCAGTAATTGAGAGTCTAACTGCGACGCCTACACCATCCGAGTTGCCGCCTGTCGTCTCAGAAATTCTGAGCGCCGTGTCAAGCGTCGTCTCTGAGGTCGAAGCTACACCCACCTCTGATAACAGTGGAGCTACCGCTACACCCCTCTCTCTTTTCCGCCGCACCGGCACTCTCGCGACTCAAGAACAAATTGCAGCCGCGTGCGCGGACACATCCAACCTCATCCTCTCGCCCGCCCTCAACATCCAGCCCGACAACTCTACAGAAGGCTGGTTCGTCGGCCCCAGCGAGAACACCATCACCGTTTCATCTGTAGTAACGGACAACGGCACAATCGCTGAGTTCCGTACCGCATTCCCTGGTCGCACACTCGCGCTCATACAGCCCCTGACTCTCTGCCCCGGCACACAGTACGAGCTCAGTGCCCTGACCAGGACGGCGAACAGATCGAGCGGATGCACGGTGCAGTTCAAGGTTGGGAACGACTCTGTCTTTACGGCCACACCGCAGACGGACTGGGTCAGGCGCACGGAGCGCTTCACTGCGGGCGCGGGAGCCGAGGGCGCGAGCGTTGATCTGCAGGTCATAGGCAGCTGCGCGGGCTTCTTCGGTGCGCCTGTCGGTGCCGATGCCGACGGGTTTATGGTTGTTGATGTTGGTGCTGTCAGCGTGACTGCCGATCCAGCCGGTCAGTAGTCTGTACTAAGCGCGCGGACGATAGAAGACGAGCGAGGAAGAGGTGGAAGACGGGGATAGATTGGAGCGAAGTCAGGGCGGCATTTTGCTTTTTGCACAACAGTACACTCTTGTGCTTTTCAGTACATTGTTAGCATAGTCTTGACGCCCGCTTTTATAGCACCTTATGATATTTACGATATGGATATGAAAACGATGTATGGTTCGGATGGACTGGCTCTGCTGATCGTGATGTTGTTGATGTGTCTATCTTTGATATGTTCGTCTTGAAGCCCTCTTTTGACCTTTTGTGATGCTTTTTTCGTGATTAGATAGACCCGCCCTCTCACTCGGCACTGAATATAACAAACGAGTCCATATCCATACCCAACCCTCCGAATCCACAATTTTTAGTTCCTAGTCCAGAACATTACCCTTCCCTTCCCAGCCTGCGGTGCCTCGCCCACGGTCCGTGTAGACGTGGTGCTGCTCATCTGCCGCCCGCGCTTTGCTGGGCCGGGGACTCGCGGTTGGGATCGGGGGTGCGTCATGCTGGTGGTTTTTTTTCCTGTTTGTTTTTTCCTGTTTGGGGAGCCGGGGGTGGGGTGGGGTGGGCTGGATGGGGAGGTGGGGTAGGTAGGGTAGGGTAAAGCAGGACGCATATGCTGGGTTGCTGGACTTTTATCTATATACACACTCCGCAGCGGTACTTGGTTCTTTTTCTATCTTCTTCGTCGTCTACTTACTCCCTCCCTACTCATCTCCAACCGCAAACACTGCTAAATACCCTACCCTAGAGAACCTAGCTAATCCCTACGTCTCATAGGTAGGTTTATGAGTAGATATTATCGCCTTTTAGTTTTTATTGCATACCAAGATATTTCTACACCCTCTTCTAATTCCTAGACTACTTTATCCCCACCCCATTATATCAGCATGCATGCACAGCAGTGCTGCTACAGACACAATACGCAACTCTTCCCAATTTCTTGCAACACTGAATACATTAGTGTAACCAGTACCCGCCGTGATTTGCTAGGTGTGCTATGAGTACTGCAAGATACTTTTGTTTCTGTTTCCTACTCCGTCACCCCCAAAATTATTCCACGCGCTGTGAATCTGTAATGCTGTCTCCAGATCGCAATACAACTCTCCTTCGCAGTCTACCCATGTCCTCGCACTACAGCAGTGCGTGCTGTGCCATGACGGGGTATATACAAAGCAAACCCCACACCTTTGAATACTCAGAACCCTAGTAACGACACACCAGACTACCAATACAACGAAACCGCGACTCTATACCATTCCACTCCCAACCCAACCACCATCTCCGTACGCCGCACCGCCGCACAGCTACGCAATAGATATATATGTGTGAGCTAAAGGGTATAAGGGTATACCGCAAACCAAACGTCAGCCCCATAAATCGCTCGAAATGCTATAGCAACCCCCCCCCCCGGCCTGCCACACACACACTATCAGCACCCTACAAGCTCCTAATAACAACTATAAACCTTAACTTCCCCTTGCCCCTCCTTGTTAGCACCCTAGGCAGGGCCAGCGCCAGCGCCGTGTTATCTGCACTGTTTAGGGTAACCTTGTCTAGTATAAGTATACTACTCTTCTAGCCCCAGCTCTGGCTGAAATTAAACTTGTTAGGTGCGCTCTTGTAGATGCTTAGCATGCGGCCGCCCTAGAGGGGTTGTAGATTTTGAAGTAGGTTTTAATAGTAGGACGGGTAGGGATACACTACAGATTCCCAATGACGACCATAAACCTCAACTTCCCCTCGCCCCTCCTCATTGGCACCCTAGGCAGGGCTGGCGCCGGCGCCGCGTCATCCGGCCCATTCAGCGTGACCTCATCCAGCATAAGCGTGCTGCTCTTCCAGCCCCAGCTCTGGCTGAAATTAAACTCGTCAGGTGCGCTCTCGTAGATGCTCAGCATGCGGCCGCCCTTGGAGGGGCTGTAGATTTTGAAGTAGGTTTTGATAGTAGGCCGGGTGTCGATGTAGGGCGGCAGGGTGGGCAGGCTGAGACGGGTTCGGCGAGCGAGGGGGGCGAGCGAGGGGTTGAGGTAGGCGGGGAATGGGCAGTCGGAGTCGGAGTCGGAGTCGGACGAGGGGTGCAGAGTGGAGGAGGTGGGTGTGGATTCTGGAACCTGGGCGTCGGGTGGCGAGGCGGCGAGGGTGTGGATGCCGCGGCTGGAGAGTCGGGCGATGGGGACGCTTCGGCGGCGGCCTAGACTGCTGCTTGGAAAGGGCGTATTGCGAGAGCCGGAAGAGACGAGGGTGGAGTCGGGATCGCCTCCGCTGCCGCTGGTGTCGTCTTCGGCAATGTTGTCCTGCAAGGTGACTCGAGTGCTTCGACGATGTTCCCTCTGTTCAGTACGCATGAGCATTTCACGCTCGAGCTGACCGATGCGGGCATCGACCGTGCCGTTGTTCTGTTGCGTGACGCCGCTGTCCTGGGTGGTCTCGTCCGTCTCGCGCTCCTTGGCACGGTGCAGGTAGACGCCGAGCTGAACGTTCTTGGCCGAGCGCACCTTTTGGATGTAGATGTTCCACAACGAGCCAGCATACGAGACAGTCCTGGAGTAGACGCGCTTCTTTTCTTTGAGAAAGCGAGGATTCGGGAATTCGGCTGCAAAGCGGAATGGCGGAAATTCACTGAAGGCGAGGGATTTGGGCTGGCCGGCGTTGCTGCCACCTGCTGAGAGCGGTCTCTGTGGATAGTTGCGGGTATTGGGATTGGCGAGGGTGGACGGCGTAGAGGCAAAGTCGGTCGCCCACTGTGCGTCTTCTGGCTGGATCGTAGCCGACAGACGCGTGGCATGGCGCTGAAAGGTGTTGGAGGTCGTGACAACAGGGTCAGCACCGTTTCCCAGGACAATGTTGCAGTCGGAGCTCGGTATCCAGAACTTGCGGGGCTTGCCGTTGCCGTCCCAACTCTCCGATTCCATCTCGGGCTCGTCAGCGGATTCGGCTGCTTTCTGCTTGCCTTTTGCGGCGGAATCGCCCTCGTTTGGCTGAGGATCCGTTGTCTCTGGCTCCTGGGGTGGGTGGCACAAGCCAAGCTCCTGGGATGACTCGTCGGCATTCACAACCGTCTGACGAAGAGCCAGCTGCTGCCACAGGGCGTTCGAGATAACCCTCTCAGGCATGACCGGCAGACCAAAGACGTCGCGGGCGTTGCGGATGAAGTCCAGCTGCTCGTACTCCATGTGGACGTAGTGTATGCCCTCGTCGAGCAGGACGAGCAGGCGCTCAATGTCCGGGTTTGTGTAGACCATGATCCAATCTGCTTGGGCGTCTAATGCAACGTGCGTCGCCGTCAGAGCATTCTGGCGATACACACCGTCGAAACGCACTGCCATGAAACGCATCGACTGCGGTGCTTTGGGAACGGGTCTCTGGCCACGTCGCATCAGGCCCGCCTCGACGGCGACTTGCTTCAGGCGGCGGTCGAGCAAACGCTTAGCCAGGACCCACCGGTCCCACTCGCTGTCCACGAAGAAGCCATCGGACCCAACAAGCTCGCGGATGATGTCCCCGGGCATGTCGTCCCAGTTCTTCAGAGGCATCTCCCAGCCATTTCTGCTCAGCATGGCCTTGGCTGATTCCAGGATACGGTCGCCCGAGCGTCCATAGTAGTTGACAGTGACTAGACGGATCAGTGGCGCAAGCGTCTCTGGGACCATCTGGCGGAGGATGGACTCGATGGCTAGGTCGATAAGGTCCTGCATCTCCAGCCAGCATCCAGTTGCAAAGAGACCAATTGCCACTGCATCAATCTCGCTCGAGACGTCGACGCCGTAGATCTTCTTGATGGCGAGTTCGAAGGCTGCTTGGGTGATGCTGTGGTCGATTTCTTCTGGGTGCAGGGTGACCTCTTTGGACTGGCTCTCCATCCATGGCTCTGAGAGTGCGGTGGTGAAGAAGGGGGCCTGGTCGAGCAGCAGGCGGTGCAGGTTGTAGCGTTTGCCGAATGCAATGACGCAAATATCCGAGTGTCGTCCTTGGAGCAGGCCGCGGGTGTACAGGTGGTCCGGCAGGGGAACGGCGTCGTTGGATGCTGCGGCAATGTTAGCGGGGAAAGCGCGACTGTGCTCTCAAGACATACCTCGCAGATACAAGGGGCCGGTGGCTTGGCTGTAGGAGGGAGCTCCACTGTTGGACATGCTGGAGCCATCGGCGAAGAGTCGACTGAGGGTGGTCAGGGTGGTGTGTTCGTGGCCGAAGAGGTCGATGGTGGTCCGCTTCCGCCCTGGCGTGTCGAGGGGCGTGGTCGGGTCGTCACCGCTCTTTTGGACGCTTGGGATCTGTGTCTGGAGTTGGACAATGGGCGAGTGGTCGTCGGTGAGCTTGAGGCGGGAGGTGCGCTTCGTCATGCTGGCCACGGCTGCGAGCGATGACAGCGGCCGAGAGGGGCCTGGGGGCGTCGGACTGCCCTCAGGCGGCCGGGCATATCCGCTGGCCGCGGTGGAGGCGGGGGGCGTCATGGCAGGTACGCCTGGCGAGAACAGACTCACGTGCGGCGAGCGGGCAACGGCAGCGCTGCCGGCGGCCTGGGCTGCAGTGAGCGGCCATGTCTCGCTGCGGCTCTGCTCGCTGGGGAGGTGCGGGCGGGGCTCGTCATGGCCGTCATTGGCCTCGTGGCCGGCGGCGATGTCGTCGGTGAAGTCCATGGCGAGGGTCTGAGAGGTGTGAGGCCCGCAGTGGGGTTAACTATGGCAGCGGGAGATTCGGCGGCGATGACAGTGCATGCAGCACGCGCACGCTCTGGTGGCAGCGGTCGACATGTGCAGAGTGCAGAGGAACGGCGTGCAAAAGCAGGACGGTCGCTGCGACACAAGTGCGTCACGCAGCCAGGCCAGCTGGCGCAGAGGCAGAAGCTATGTCAGGCCTGATCATGGCGGCCTCGTGAGCCAGGTTTGAGTGAGCGCCCGCGTCGCTTGCTTCCACCGCCTGTCACAACGTCGCACAAGCGGCGCCATGTGGGGGCGGTAAACTTGGGTGGGCCCAGGATGCAGGGTCCTCGCCGCGCCCCTTCCTCGCTGCGAGCTGTGCGCCGCGCCATGGAACCACGCCCGATGGAAATGTCATATCGCCATGGGTCCTGCACCGCACTCGCTCCTCCACCGCCGCCATGGCCTCCATATTCCACGCCCTCCCCCAGCTGCGGACCGCCGCGCCCCGCCTCTCGCGGCGTCTGTTCGTCACCAAGCCGTGCATCAACTCGCCCATCCGTCCAGCCGTGGGCATCGCGCCCTGTGCTGGTCCCCGCCCCTCGGTGCTCCTCGCCGTCCGCTGCAAGTCGACCCAGGCGCTGCGCAGTAGCGCGACCATCGAGGCCGTCGGCCGAGCAGCCATTGTCGACGCAGCCGCCAAGAGCACCGCCAGCAGCGAGATCGCATCAAGTAGCTTCCCCAAGACCACATCGAAGAGCGTGGGCTACTGGCTGCTGGGCAGCGCGGCGAGCGTCTTCGGCATCGTCGTCTTTGGAGGTCTCACACGACTCACCGAATCCGGCCTGAGCATCACCGAATGGAAGCCCGTCACCGGCTCGCTGTGGCCTGGCAGCCCCGAGGCATGGGAGCAGGAATACACAAAGTACAAGTCGTCGCCCGAGTTCGCCATGCTCAACTCCAGCATGACCCTCTCCGAGTTCAAGCAGATCTACTTTATGGAATGGGCTCACCGCCTGTGGGGCCGCGTCATCGGCGTGACCTTCCTCCTGCCCACCGTCTACTTCATCGCCCGCAAGCGCGTCACGCCCTCCATGGCCGCCAAGCTCGTCGGCATCTGCGGCATGATTGGCTTCCAGGGCGTCATTGGCTGGTGGATGGTCAAGAGCGGACTCAAGGACGACCTCTTCGAGCCGGGGAGCCACCCTCGCGTTAGCCAGTACCGTCTGACTGCCCATCTCGGCACCGCCTTCCTTGTCTACTGCTCCATGGTCCTGACGGGCCTGAACATCCTCAAGGAACACCGCATGCTCGCCAACCCCGCTGCTGCTGCCGAGTCCATCAAGGCCCTGCAGTCGCCTGTCCTGAACGTCTTCCGCCGCTCAGTCGTCGGCCTCACCCTGCTGGTCTTTACCACCGCCATGTCCGGCGCGCTCGTCGCCGGCCTGGACGCCGGTCTGATCTACAACGAGTTCCCCTGGATGGGCCTCGGTCTCGCACCGCCCAGGAAGGAACTCTTCGACCCGTGGTACAGCCACGTCCCGGACCAGTCCGACCTGTACTGGCGCAACGCGCTCGAGAACCCGTCGCTCGTCCAACTCGACCACCGCATCTTGGCCACCACCACCTTCACCGCCATCATGTCCCTCCTGGCCTACACCCGCTTCTCCAAGGGCGTTCGCAGCACCCTCCCCAAAGACGCCAAGAAGGGCGTCTTCGGCATGGTCCACCTCGTCACCCTCCAAGTCACCCTCGGCATCAGCACCCTGATCTACATGGTCCCCACTTGGCTTGCCTCGGCCCACCAGGCCGGCGCCCTGGCCCTCCTGACCGGCGCCGTGGTGCTGTACAGCCGCATCGCCATGCCGCGCCGCGCCATCCTGAACCAGGTCATGAAGCAGGGCGCGCCAAGGACACATGTGGTACCGCACATCAACGCGCGTGTTGAAGCTGCCAAGGCCGTGAAGAACTTGTGATGCTGTACTTTAGACTCTGA
This sequence comes from Lizonia empirigonia, assembly GCA_009982855.1. Classification (NCBI taxonomy): domain Eukaryota; kingdom Fungi; phylum Ascomycota; class Dothideomycetes; family Pseudoperisporiaceae; genus Lizonia; species Lizonia empirigonia. The sequence goes on from JAADKA010000020.1 coordinate 256,707, forward strand.
CCATCTCCTTTCTGTTGTACTACTACCAGCATTGGGCGGCGAAATCCAATGTATACCATATCGAGCTTTTTAGAGCTCGCCATAGATTATGTTAAGAATACCAATCGTTTTTCTTCATTTTCTTGTGTGCGTGTCTTCGCTGTGAATTTGGCTGATGATTTTCCACGCAATCAGCGGTGAAAGGGTAGATTGAAGACCTTCACCTATCAAGCCCCACGGCGCTGGGTCTGATTGTTTGCTGCTACTCACCGCGCTTTCCTAAACGATAACTGCACACACCGATTTTTTTGCAAATTGCACCGGCATTGCTAAATTTTGGTAGGCGGCGTAAGTGTTCCCTCGCTCTCAAGTATTTCACTGCAGTGTCGACTCACACTCAGTAATCTACTGCTCTCAGACACGAGCGCTCCTTCGCCATGTCAATCCCCAGCGAAGAAATCGTGATCGCACGTCCGACCAGCGACGTCGCACGCGAGGTACGCATCATCCGTGCTCTGTATCCACAAGCATGCTTAAACCACAATACCACACCCACACCGTCCAGCGCAACGTCAATCGCCGAATCGCGAGCATCATCGCGTACCTATCACAACACTGGCGTCCAAACCCTCCCACCACCGAACGGCGACGTGTTCAAACTCATCCACGGCCGCGATCCTTCACAGATCGAGTGTACACGCAACATAGGTGTCGCCGCTATTGGACGCTACACCGAAGACCCTCGCTCGAGCCCATACGAACTGATGTATGGTTCAGCCTACACTGCCCCACTACCCACAAAGAGCGTGTCATACGTGGATTCGGGGTTTCAAACTGCAAGCCACCAGGTCTGTAGGATGGCGATGGCAAGAGCAAAGGTCAAAGCATCCATGACCGTCAACAAATACCGTGGCGCTGCCGCCCAGGCTGGGTTCGTTATCGGTGCTGAGTCCAGAGATGGGTACGTTGTGCATTCTGAGCAGCACTCTTCGGCTTTGCGGTTCGATGGAAGCGGCAATCTTCTGGATGGTGGTGGAGGCTGTGGATGGGTACCGAATGTTTTTGGTAGATCGGTCATACTTTCATCTGCTGCGCTGAAGGGAAGCGTTGAAAGCACCGTGTCAGCTTTAGAATCTGTCCCGAGCTTCTCTGAGGGTGAGAGACTGGAGACAACGAACCAAGAAGCCTCATATCCATCGCCATCACAATCCCCAACGACATCACTGCAGATCCTGCCAAAAGACTCAGACAGCATCCATGGAAGAATATCTGCACTTGTACCATCGTCAGCAGAAGATGACTTCAATTCTGGCCTGGCAATCGACAATGAGTACGGTAGTGTTGGGCCTGGGACGGAGAAGTTTGTCGTCTTTGATGCTGCGGTTGCTGCGGAGTCCTCGAAGCGCTTGGTCGTCACGGCAGGAATGTTGCCGAGCGGTAAACGGAAGATGGTGGATTTGGCGGACGGGAGAAGGCCGATGGGAAGGCTTCGGAAAAGTACGGCTGAAGAGTTACACGAGCCTTCCAAGATGGTGAAACCTTCGGCCGGGTCGTCATATTCCCAATCAGAGCGAGCTCGTCATACGCCTGAGAGATCATCTACAAAAGCTCCTCTGAAAGGCCTTAAGCGCTCTCTGTCAAGACCCGGCGATGAACGTCAAGAATCCACTTTGAGCGTAAGCCAGCCCACTGCCACAATTCAAATCGGCAACATCACGCGCGGTTCACCAGATGCTAATCCAGCAGAAGCAAGAGCTTCTCCAAATACCTTCTCAGTCTCAAAGTTTACAAGACACACGGACCATTCAGCTTCCCAAGAAGATATTCAAACACCTCATTCAAGGATGTGCATCGACGATTCACTGCACCATATCAAAGCTGTTACTACACCACCAGGAAAACGATCGAGATCCAATACAAGAGACATTCTCAAAGGATCTGCACCTACCATGGCACTTGATCTGCCCGGCGACTCATCTTCTCGAGAATTAAAGGACAGAGAATCTCCCACGCAGCGTCTCCCCTTGAAGTCTCCACAGCTTTCCTCTGGTAGGTCTGGCTTTCAGAGAAGCGATGGTAAACAAAACAAAAAACAGACTCGCACAGACCCGCGGATCCAAGAGCGAAGCAGTGACTCCTTTGGGGGCGGGGCCTTTCCAGAAAGGCATCTGGTTTCGTCTGGTCGTCCTGTGAAGTTACAGGCCAGTGCGAAGCGTCCAGGAACTAAGACGCCTAGTGGTATAACAGATTCTGAGCACATCGAGACGAAATCGACCTCTCATATCTCGAGAGCATCGAGAAAGCCCTTCACCCCATATGTACCTCCTGCGAAACGCGGTAAGGCCCAAGACACTTTCGAACATGACCGGGATAGGAATAAGCACCAAAAGAAATGATTGTCAAAACAGGACGCACAACGATTGTGCCCCAATGGACGTTTTGAACAAACACAAAATGAGCTTGCACCCTTCAAAGTTCGGTCTATAGTCATTGGCCCGATCAGCTAACAAAGGCAAGCAGAGCTGAAATTCGTCATTTAATTAGAGTCAAAGAAAATGGTGCACTGTGCGAGGGATACAAGAAAGGAGTCTGCTGGGCGCAACAAAGAACCGCGACAACGCAAACCCCTTCTAAGCCACCATGGGTCGTGACTCAATACCTTCCAGCCGGTACTGTAACGCGGCGACTTTGACGTTGAAAAATTATTCTGAAGTTTCGCAACGGAGAGTATTCTACTCTCATACCACCAAACTCCTTCTCGAAAGCGCAGACTGTTATGGATGCAAGTTCACACCGTGCCGTCAACTCGGCATCATCAGAATATGCTCGAGATTGGTCCCAGACAAAGAGAGCAGCTCCGAGACGCAACATGAAATATCCAATCGCACCGATACCGGCAACATCTAGACGGCGCCTTGGTCCAAGCTATGACGAGATGCGACGCGCGTTGCTTCGGCTTCAGAGGAGCAGAGCTGTTGCAGAAGAGGCACGCAGCCGACATACGAGTCTTGAAGACATCTTGAACGCTAGTTACACAGTTGACCTACCATCCTTGAATTCCACTGATGTTAGTGTCGCGTCAACCTTCAGAGAGTGCTGCTACAACTGACACATTGCGAAATCTTGCAGAGCACGAGGTGTCTTTGGAGACCAAGCAACTCGCTTCGACGCCACACGAGAACGGCAACAGCCTTTTGGTCGAAGATGATACTGACGTGGCCGCTCCGTCTCGGTCTCACGAGGCTATAGCACCCGCCCAAGTAAATCAGTCGGGAAATCTGGCGTCATATGTCCTGGAAGATCACCTTCGTGGTTCTGCAGAGGCAAGTAATCACCAGCCAGAAAGTGCTGGTACTATCGATAGCAATATTCAGGTTGATGAAGAACCGCATGGTAGTACGATAAGTCCTGCTAATCTCTTGGGCAATGAGGAAGATCTCGCAGCAAACACTGAAGACGAAGTAGCAGGTGAGAACCTATCGCGAGATGAGATTCTTCAAGTAAGCGAGCCTGAATTAGACGCAACTTCAGAAGTTCCGCCTCCTGAATCAGTCCAAGGAATTGAAGGAGACATGAACGATTCTGCGTCTGAAGCCTCTACCGAAAGTTTGACACCCCCTAGGAAGATAGAGAAGGGCAAAAATAAACTGGAAGGACCGCCTCCACCCGATCATCCCGGATATGTCCCAGAGGGTTATTACTCGCGCTGGACACAGGTGCCAGTGGCAGGTTCACGTAATTGTTACATCTTACAAAGACCGAGCCTAGACCTAGACTCTACTTCAGAACTGGGTGAGCCAATGGATGCACTTGAGCAAGTTCCGACAGTGGAGCACTTGGATGCTGCTGCGAGGCTAGAGCAAAGCGTATGTATAGGAAGGATTAATGATTTCCTGCAAGAGAATGCATCAAGGTTCGACGATTTCCGAACGCGGCGACAAATCTATTCGGCCGCTATCAGAGGTCAACTAACAAGTATCGAGACAAGCTTCAGCCGTGCCTGGGACAGTCCAGGCGAGCTCGAATGTCTTACGCATGCTGTAATGTGGTTGGACGCTTTGCTTCAGCCCTTTCGAGCCGGGATTTTCACCGAGGACGAAATCAAACTGAAGCCACATTTAGAGAATGAAGCTCGTGGGTTACTTGCGCTTTTCGAGACCTCACCAAGCGTTCCATCAGATGAACGGAACCATAGAATTTCTCAAATTGCTAATCGTATTAATCAGATTCGCTGTTCAAATCAAAGGCGCAACGAGATTCTGAGCAAAATCACAGACCCGATTGCTGACTTAGTCAACGACCTCCTGTCTTCTGCTGAGAGCATCAGATACCGTCGGGAGCTGGGAATAGAGCACAACCAACGGAACGACTTGATTGGGACTTTACGTCGTATTTATCGTATCGTCGAGTGCGCCGTACCAGTCGGGCTATCAGAAGATGTTGTGATTGATCAGCCGCCACAAAGTCACTACACACAATATCCGAATGGTCCGTTCAGGCCCTACGCTCTCACAGATGTCCCAGAGATTTTTGGAAGTAGTCACACTCAGACCAGAATCAGTAACACAGGTTGCACTGCACCCACCCTTCCAGAAGAACGCACTACGCTAAGTGACAATACAGTCGAAGGTATGTATCAGGAAATGATGGCTGTAGTTGCTGCACAGAAAGATGAATGGGCAGGACAGACAAAAATGAAAAAATGGGGTGCCATGGCTATGAGCAGGGACTGGCAAAGCTTCTATAAACTGCGTTACGAGGGGAGTATGGGCTATTATGAAGAAGCTGCACGTCAGAGAATGGAAAGCGAGGAGCGTGAGGCCGTACGACAAGCCAAGGTACAAGAGAGGTTTCAGCAGAGAGACAGAGAAGCAGAAGCATCGGAAGCTTCTAGCGCTCAGCAACTCGACTCTGAACGGAACAGCGAGGACATAGCAACCGGAACGGGGAGCACAGCTGCTGCTCACCCATCCCCCAATCTCAGCGACCGTACCGAACTCACCGAAACCTCCGTCCAACTTGTTCTGCCCCATCAGGACGACACCAAACACATCAAGATCGGATTCTGCCCCCACGTCAACAAACCACAAGGCTGTCTCGACGAAGCCAACTGTCCCCACAACCACACCAACCGAGGCAAAACATGCAACAAGCCGAACTGCAAGTTTGCCAGAGACGGAACTTGCGCATTCATCCACGCTAGCAATCAGACCACTGATCAAAACCACCCAGGAGCCCACAACACCGCGACCTCCCGCCAACATCCTCATTTCGTTGATCTGAAGCCACTGTTAGATGAGGTGCTAGCCCATCCCAGGATATACAGGGCGTGTGGTTACGTCAACACGCGTCAGGGCTGCAAAAGCGAGACGGAAAATGCGGAGTGTTACTTCAACCACACACTGAGAGACATACGCTGCCTGGACTTCGACCGGGATGGAGAGTGTCCGTGGGGAGACGTCTTGTGTCCGTTGTGGCATATCAGAGACGGTGGTGTTGGGCGGAATGCATATCACTTGGGTCTTGGATCGGATCCTACTACTGCGGGACGAACAGTTGCCGTTCCACATCCGCCGACAAACAGATATATTACATCTCATCGCCGCACCCCGGGCCTCAGCGTCCAGAACCAGCCATCCCCTCCACGGGGCTTCGCCACGCTCCCACCGCAGCTCGCCGCCGCCAACTTCGGAATTCCCTGGGGGAGACACCAATATCCTCACACATCACTTCAACCACTACGTTTCTACCCACCTGGTACATCTCCCACTCTCCCTCACCATCCTCCACGTGCACCTACCCAGCACGGCCAAGCACAGCAGCCAACCACCCACCCTCACTCATCCGCCTTCGCAGCCCCAGCATATCCCGTGTCTCACACCCCGGCGCCCGGCAGCAAGCGCAAGCACGCTGGCGGCGAGGATGGGGATGCAGGGTCCATCACTCGGAATTACGGAGACAATGGGTTTGCTGGCGGTTGGCAGGGGGGTGGTGGGGATGACGATGCGGGGGGGTTTGGAGAGGAGGGAGGGGATGGGGGTGCTGGGATTGGGAGGGGAGATGGGCGGGCGCGGAGGAAGATGCGGAGGGGGGGTGGATGGGTAAAGAGAGCGGGGTGAGGGGGAGGTGTGGTGTGGGGAGAGCTGTAATATGGGGAGATCTGTAATATGGGGAGAGCTGTGATTTGATTGTTATTGTGATTTTAATCGTAATTGTAATTATGGTGTTCTGAGATGGACGCGGGGATGTTGGTGGGTGGAGATGGAGACGGAGATGCAGATGAATATAGAGATAGAAGTACAAATAAAGAGCGGAACGACGCTTCAAGATATACCTCCAAAATCCGCATTGGGGGTTTACTAGTTCCAAGAAATTTTTTTACGGTTCTCTGTTTTTGATTGCTGGATGTGAAGAGTCCTTCATTCGAGCGTTGTGACGATTCCTTCATTCGAGCATTGTGGCGACTCCTCCACCCAAAAACCGCAACAATCCCTCCACTCAACCCAAAACCAGCACAATCCATCTACTTAGCTAAATACATTACATTAGGCCATCGCACTTAGCTGTATAGTGTTCAAAGCAAAGCAAAGAATTAATCCGGATGATGTATTAATTAAATCTTGTAAAACCCTCCAGGGCTCATTTCAAATGAGTCCCGTATCTTCTTTCCGTGACTGGCAGCCCTAGATCGTGTTCGTTGCTTCACGTGAGCTAGGGCGTGAGACGTAGGGGGAGTTGACGGACGTGGGGCGTGGGGCTCGGGTCGGGAAATGTGTTAGTAGTAGTGGAGGTACCTAGGAATGTGACATAGTCGGGGGTTCTGGGGTTTTATGGAGATGGCGGGGGTGTGGTTGTAGCTGGGGCTGGATATGCACATGACGAGCGGAATGGGGAGGATGGTTGGGATAGTGGGGTTCTGGCGGGTTTGGAGTTGGTGGGTGGTTGGGTGGGTTGGTGTTGGTTCTTGCAAGGCGCGGGGATGGATGGATTTCGTGACTCGGATCTGGGCGTAGAGTGGCTTGGTTGCTTGGTGGCTTGGTGGCTATGTGATATGTGTTAGTTATCGCACAGAGCTGTGGAGCAGGGTAGGGATTGTATTCGGGTGCTGCGTAAGCTGGGTCTTAGTAGACCTCGCCTTTCACATGAGTCCATGTCTTTTCTTTTCGTTGACTGATGGATCGTGTTAATGCTTCACATAGCCAGGCCGTGGAGCGGGACTCGCGAATCGGCTGGATATGTGACGTTGGTCATCACACACAGGTTGTGTAGCAGGGTAAGGAATATCTTTATTGGTGCAGAAACGGAATCTTAGTACAACTCTCCTTTCAAGTGAAGTTACCAACATCTTCACCCGCTATCAAATCGCATGCATATCTTCACTCAAACCACCTCTAGCGCGCTCTAGCTCCTGCGCCTCCTACACTCCACTCCTTCATCCTGCACAGCCTCAAGCCATCTCCCAACCCACCTTCTAATCTACTCCTCAACCGCGGCGTCATCTACACACACCCACCCCAACTGCGTACACACAGTGCGCCACACCCATGTCGTTCGTCCACAAATGGGCCCGCGCTGGCCTGACGACGCATCCCAGCCAGCTCAAGGATTTGGTAGGTGGACGCGTTTTTTGTTGTTGGAGCGGCTGGGGATGGACGGGGGGCAAGAGCGGAGGAGAAGGACATGAGAAGACTTGGACTGACGATCCACAGACTGCACACGCCAAAGCAAATACCCACGCCGAGCGCTTGCGCAAGATGCAGCCGAGGCTGAAGAGTGTGGGTTTGGGTCTGGTGTCGGCTATGAGAGGTTGTTTCGCTGATGCTTAGTAGGCGACGTTGTCTCGTTCTGTTTCTGGTGTTGCTGGGACGGGTGTGCCGAGCCGAGGAGATGTATCTCGTCGTGTTCTGGGCCGAGAAGTTGTAGGTTGTGTGTTTGGTGAGGGGTTGGGCGAGGCGCTGATTGTGATTAGGAAGCGCCGTTTGTGAAAGACCGGTTTGCTCTTGGTGCTGGGGGGGTAGGATGGGGACGCGTGGGTGGGATGGTGGATAAGCCCGTGTCTATATCGGGGTTTGGACCGGTGTCTACATCGAGATTTGGATTGGTGTCTGCATCGAGGTCTGCACTGGTATCTACACCGGTCAGTACACCAACATCTACATCAACATCTGGACCGAAATCTACGCCAGCAAACACACCAACATCTGAGCCAACATGGAAACCAACACCGAAACCAACAGCTACACCGAAATCTACACCAACATATGGTGTCTCAGAGCACAAAAGCATCATCCGCACGGAGCAGACCCTACAGCAAGTCAGCATCAAGCAGACTCAAGCAAGAGAGAACCCCGCTTTTTCACATCTTCCGCCAACCGCCGTCTTAATTGCAACAGCAAAAGTACTATGTTCTTACGTCTCGAAACTACCATTCTTTACGGCGAGCCAGCGCCCAGCCACAGGATCAGCGACTGTCGCGGCCGACACCAACGTCCTACCTACTCCCTCGGCAAGAGCAACAGTGGCGGATAAACAACCATCAGTAGACCACAATGGCGACTCTTCACCCAGGTTTCCTTTGACGGATGAGGTGCTGGCTTATGTGGCTGGTTCTGGCGCTGTGCAGAAAGTTTCCGATGCATCTACTTTGACTTCGAGTATGCATGGTGGAATATCTTACGATGGTGTTTGGGAACTTGTCTTCTACGCCTGCAGACTCACTTTCCCAAGATGATAAGACGTTGCCGTCCTCTGGAAGTATTGGGAAGATAACGACTCTGTCTGACCGGGAGATCAGGTCTGACGCAGGATTTGCGGACAGTGGAAGTGCAGCTTATCTAGGGCGTGATGACGAGCAGGCTTTGATGGGGGAATGTTCTGGTGAGACTTCAGCCAGCTTGTTCATGACTTCAGAGGGCAGTGTTTCTGATGAGATTCCTGCACACACCGCCGGGAATACCCACGCTGAGAACTCTAGTAAACCACAAGATTTTGTGCGTCAGATCGACTCTTGTCTTGAGGAAAAGCCCCAGGAAGACTCGACGCCGTCGAAGGAAGGTGACATCGATGCGATCAAGACCAGCATCAGCAAGATTCAAGAGACAAAAGACAGCGAACAAGACAGCGAAGCACACAGCGCAGAAGACTCATCAGATTCCGAAGAGGAAGACGTTGAAATCTTCATCCACCCATCAGCAAATGGCCCATTCCACCCACTCGTTCCTCAATTCCCCTCATACAACCACCCCTCCCACAACGCCGTCCTCGCCTACCAACATATGGGCACACACTCTCTCTCCCACCCATTCCTCAATACCTCACGCTCTTCAACTACTACGCCCGCAAGCGTCTCGACCCGAGTCTCACCGCCGCCATCCGCGCCTACCTCCACTCTCAAGCCGAGCGCTTCGCAGCCCGCATCAAGCGGCACTGCATATTCGCCACGCAACGCACCATCCCCAAGATGCGACGCAGCGCACACCACACCACACAGTACTTAGCCGAGCAGGAACGCCTCTGCACCGAAGCCCTAGCCCTAGTGTGCGACTTCGAACAGCACGTTCTCCAGCGCCCGCTCCCCGCAGCGAAATTCACCGCATGCAGGGCCTTCAAAGCCAGCGCCTGCTCCGACGCATATTGCATCTTCGACCACGACTTTGGCTCGACGCCGTGCCGCGATAATGTCGTCCCGGGCATGGTCTGCGTCACCAGGGACTGCCACTTCAAGCGCGCGAACCCCAGCTGGACGCCTGCGAGTGGCGAGGTGCCGGAGAATTTGGGCGAGATTTTGTGCGAGAATGGACCGGTGGGTATGGATCCCAAGTGGAAGAAGTGCTGTGCGAATATTAATAGGGGAGGCGGGTGTAGATGGGGGACGGGGTGTAGGTATTCTCATGCTCTGGTTGGGGTGGCGTGTCCTGAGTATGCGGCTAATGGGAGGTGTCCGCGCGTGAGGTGTCCGTTGAAGCATGGCGTGCGTCAGGGGATCGCGGTTTCTGGATCCCAACACTCCAGCGACAGCGGCGAAGGAAATTCTAGACCAGAGACTCCCGCCAAGCAAACACCTGAACAATCCTCGCTGTCTTCGTCCAGCAACACACCTCCCACCGGCTCAAAGCGTGCCCGAGACCCAGAGAGCCCCGATGACAGCCCCGAGTCCGAACGCCCACCCCGCAGACGCCGCACAGAGCCCGCACCTCGAACAATACACCACCCTCATCCCCGAACGCAGCGCCAAACGCAACAGAACCCCACGTCCCCACGCTCTGTACACTCCGAACAGCCAACTCAAACCACAGCTCCAAGTCCAGATGTAGGTCTGATGGGCCTCGACTCCCCCTCCCCCATCGCTTTGGATGATGGAGACCCAATGGATATCGACCACGAGGGGTTTTACATTAAGGGAGCCGCGGGCGAGGAGCAGATGGATGTCGACTCTGTGTATTGGTAGCTACGGAAGCAATATGCAACTACAACAAGCGGGGACCCAGCAAGGTGTTGGCCGCTGGGGGAGGATAAGAATAAAGGCAAATATTTGAGTTGTGATGGACCGTTGAGAAGCGGTCTAGACGCATGGGAGTAGCAGGTGTATTGTATCAAGACGAAAATAGTAACAGGAGGGTAGGAGGTTGTTTATACAGGGGAAGAGGAAGAGTAGGACTTTAAGTTAGGTGGCAAGAGGGGAAGATGCCAGAGGGGTTTGTTGTGTGATAGGGAGCTTATAGGGGTAGAGGGAAGGAAGGGGAGAAAATTGAAAGAAAGGAAAGGAAAGGAAAGGAAAGGAAAGGAAAGGAAAGGAAAGGAAAGGAAAGGAAAGGAAAGGAAAGGAAAGGAAAGGAAAGGAAAGGAAAGGAAAGGAAAGGAAAGGAAAGGAAAGGAAAGAAAAAGCAAAGGGGAAGGAAAGGGAAAGGGAAAGGAACGGGGAAGGAGCAGGGAAGAGAAAAAAGACCAGGAACAATAAAAGAGGGGTAAAGGAAGAAAAGGAGAGCAGGGGAAAGGGAAGAGAGAGGGAAAGGAAAGGAACATAAAAGGGAAAGGTTCATACCTTGGACATGAGCGATTTCTGTAACACCGAACGAGGGCTGACTCTCGAGAGTGTGGATATCGGCGTTTGGCCCAAACAACTCGAGAAACGCGAGACAAGATCATGAATAAAAATCAGGAAAGAGTACATCGCTGCTGCATTTGTTCAGAACATTTCTAACGTTGGTAAACGTTGGATAGAAGCACTGATCTATCCGCGCTAACAACAGCAGAGAAAGCGTGACACGCTTGTCGTTGTGTTGAACTCGAATGCTGCCGTGTTGTAACGTTGTCGCTCGGCGAAACTTTTGTCCGAACAAACTGCATGAAAGGAGGGTTATTTCATGGACATGCCTCTCTTGGTGGGCTACACGGAGCTGCCCTACTTCGTACGCTGCTCATTCGAGAGAGGCTCATGCTTCACCATAATCTTGTCCGAAAATGTCTAGGAAATTGATAGACTCCCAAATGCCTCTTAACGGGGTGTCCTGAATGCGTGGTCTGCTGGTGTTGTCGTGTCGAGCAATGAGAAGAGAACCGACAGAGGTTGTTCCGCTGACGTATTATCTCAGCGAGCTCAGACGCAGCCAAGGAAGGTGTGGCACAGGCGTGGCGGTGCATTAGTCAGCTGCCGTCTGAGCCCGCTGAGATAACTGACGTAGCAGTGGGCAAAGTTGCGCTAGCCTGAACCGTGGTCCGTCACTGCCTCCATTCCACACATCCATGGATGTCAAGTCACACATCTCACCTCACTCAGAGTCACATATCACCTCACTCAGAGTCACATATCACCTCACTCACATTAAATGCAACCTTGTCACATAGCCTTGTGCGGTCCTCCGGCAACACCAATACTTCGAGAGGTTATCCGGTCTACTCGGCACCGCAACAGTCACGACTGACTGATCCTTTCTGCCTCTGTTCTATGCTTACACCGCCCAGAAGAAATTAATCGGACGGTTTTAGGTGACAAAGCCACACCAACCGTCCGATTAATTCCTTCTGGGTGGTGCTTCCGGCTGTACCGCTCCTCCTTCGGCATCAGCGATCCTCGGCACTTTTTGATGCGACGCCAATTGCACAATGTTATTGCGCCCTTTGCCGATTTCTAATCATGCCTCGAGTCTCTAATGTTTCTAGGATCCTTCTGGAAACCAGTGCAACCAGGACAGTTCGTTGGTCGCAGTCGGCAGAAGTGCGGTGAGATCATAGCCAAAGGATCACACTTGCATATGCACAAGCGGCTCATAGGGCTGAGTCCTAAGGCTCCTGATCGCCAGGTCCAGTAGCATGCCCGTGCCATTATTCAGCATCTTGTGAGATGACAGCACCAGGCTAAAGACAGTGGAGCGCCGTTACCGCTACTTGACTCGACTGCTGATGAGCCGCAGTCCTCGATGGCCAATCCAGGCACAGTCCTGATCGTTGCTCTTCAGATGCAGCCCTGGATCCAACGCTGTGGATGGACTGAGACATTTCCGACTTCTGGGGAGATGGCTGCTGATGCGAGAAACGTTCGTGCTTGTGGTTGGAAGCGAACCCGCCCCCGCCTATCGATAAGAGCCGATCTGTTGGAGGCTCCTGCGGCTGCATACGTTCGCATTGCTCCGTCTTCTAGGAGAGTTCGCTCGTGTGCGGTTCTCTCGATGCGGTAACTTACTGTTAACGTCGGAAGTGCGACTTGGGGCATATCTTGGGCTGATCGACTGAAAAGGACACTTCAGTCTGCTAGCAAGTTCGTCGAATCTCCCAGCTCTCTTCGCACGCATGAATGCTTAGCAAATGTCAGCCTCAGCACCGATTGGTCGTGCTACGGTGTCTCCTGCCTAGGACATGCATCGTGTCACATTGTTGGCGGTGTCGTCTCGATGCACTTGCGTCTTCGTCGTCGCCCCATCGATGCTTACATGCTCGGCAGCGTCACGTCACAGCACGCATGGTCATGTCGAATCATTCAACACTCTCACCTCCAGAATTGCAGACGGAATGCTTTGGGATGGGGCCAGAGGTGGGCGAGAAGTCGGTCAGCCTGGCAGCGGTAGTCCGCCCAAAGCAGCTAGCGGAACGCCCCCAAATCAATCTGGCAGGGTGCATGGATCAATCATCCCGCTCGCGGCGAACGACCAGAGCAGCACACCGCACATTTGGGATTACATTCGTTCATAGAGTGATTCGACGGTTAGTGCTGCAGGTCACTGCAGCTGAAACGAGCTGGGATTGCCTTTGCCTGGCCGGCTTTTCCTGCCTTGAGAATGAAGCTCCAGAAGGGCTCGGAAGCTCCGCTGGCACCTGGTTCGTGACTCGTATATGGCGGGGGTCCAGCGGCTGTGCCGAGACTGTCTGACGGCCCCACTTCTTTTCTCACGGCGGGCTCGAAATAACACTCCATGTGAGGTCACGGCTGGGGGCTGAAAATCCTGTCATCCTTCAAGAGATATTTATTAATGATCTTCGAGCCCACAATGGACCACCTACGCCATCAAGAGCAGCCGAGGCTCCTGAATACTTCAGCTACAGCTCGGGAATGACCATGGCATCTCAAATGTCCCCCAACGAATTCATCAACATCACCAGACCACAATCAAGAGCGCCCAGCATGAACGGCAAGGCCCTTGCCGCGGTACCGCGACCTAGGCTGCCTGTCAAGAAGCAAGCGCCACAGAAAAGTATTGACAAGTTCTGGAACAAATTCACGACGAAACATCCGGGAAAGATATTCACGATACTCCCGGACAACCTGTACGCTAAACGCGCCGCAGCACATGCTCCAAAAGGATCGATACCTGGCAAGAATGCACTTGCGTCTTACGATGAGGCCGTTCAATCTTGCAAGACCAAGGTAGCCAAGATCGTCAAGGAGTGCAGACGGCTGAACCAGAAATATCGTGATTCTCACTTTGACATAGAGGCCGACTTCAAACGCTCGCAAGCATTTCCGGATATACCACCTGACTGCTTGACTAGTCTAGACAAAGAACAATCTGACTTTCAGCCCATGTCGGTCAAGAGAGTCGAGGTAAGGAAAATATACAAAGTCTTAGTAATGGACGCGCAGCTGATATCATTAACAGGACATCTTCGAAACCCCACAATTCTTCATTGAAGGCGCAACCGCCAACGATGTGCGACAGGGCAATGATGGCGACTGTTGGTTCATGTCGGCGCTCGCAACAATCAGCAACAAGGAAGAGTTGATACAAAGAGTGTGCATTGCACGTGACGAGCAAGTCGGAGTATACGGTTTCGTCTTTCACCGAGGTATTTATTCAAATCCATATCCTTGCAGAACATGCACTTATGCGGCACAGATGGAGAATGGATCTCGGAGGTTATCGATGACAAGCTTTACCTGATCAAGGAAGACTTTGATGAAGCTAAGATCGAGCGATACCATTGGCTGGAGCTCCAAAATCGTAAGAGCCCAGAAGAAGAGTATCGTACCGTCATGCAGACTGGATCAAGAGCCCTTTATTTTGCGCAATGCAGCGACTCGAACGAAACCTGGCTGCCGCTCCTCGAGAAGGCCTTTGCGAAAGCACATGGTGACTACTCAGCAATTGATGGCGGCTTCGTTGGCGAGGGCATCGAAGACTTGACAGGCGGTGTGACATCAGAGGTGTTCGCTACTGACATTCTCGACAAAGACAAGTTCTGGCGCGATGAGCTCATGAACGTCAACAAAACATTCCTTTTCGGATGTGGCCAGATGGGTGGCATATACGGTGAGCGCAAGGGCATCCAGGAGAAACACGCTTACTCCATCATGGAAGCTCGAGAGATCGACGGTCAGCGCTTGCTCAAGTTGCGGAACCCCTGGGGCCGAACGGAATGGACTGGTCGTTGGAGTGATGGGTCGGAAGAGTGGACACCTGAGTGGATGCAAAAGCTCAATCACAAGTTCGGCGATGATGGGGTATTCTGGATATCTTACCGGGACCTACTCCGAAACTATCAACACTTTGATCGCACTCGCCTATTTGGCCCGGAATGGACTGTTTCCCAACAATGGACAAGCGTCAACGTCCCATGGAGCGTCGATTACCTGGAGACCAAGTTCAAGGTTCATCTTAAGAAGCCCAGTCCCGTTGTGATAGTACTCAGTCAGCTTGATGATCGCTACTACCAGGGTTTAGAGGGCCAGTACGAGTTTCACCTGCAATTCCGACTACATAAGGATGACGAGGACGAGTACATTGTGCGCAGCAACGGGACCTACTACATGAAGCGATCTGTATCAACCGAGTTGGATCTTGAGGCAGGCAACTATACGGTTCTGCTCAAAATCAAAGCCACAAGATCTGCGAACCCAACCCCCGATGAAGTCATTCGAGCGACCTGTACCAAGCGGCGCGAGAAGCTACTAGCTACTGGCTTATCTTACGACTTGGCCCACGCCAAAGGTCAGTTCAGAGAGCACGAGAAAGTCAAGGCTCAACAACAACGCGAAAATAAGACTGAACAAAAAAAGGCTGACGCTAGACGTGCACATGAGCGAGAGAGGAAGTTCCGCAGGAAGCAGAAGCTTCGTGAGCAGAAGAAGGCCGCCAAAGAGACACGCAAGATGAACTCCTCGGGCGAGATGAGGGAAGTTCAGAAGAGGCTACAAGATCTCACTGGCCTCGGCATTGCTGTCGAGGAGGAAAATCGCACAGCTAGCGAAGAGGATACGAAGCCTAATCAAACCGTTATCACGAGGCACCAACGTGCTGCAAGCGCCAGTGTCGCCGGAGAACGCTCATCAAGCCCTAGCGGTGGTTTTCAAGGCCGTGGGGGCTATAATCGTGGACGAGATGGCTACAACGCAGCCCTTCCCGGAGCCCTTCAAGGGCGCGGGGGCTATAACCGAAACGATCAGCCTGGCTCAGCTACTGCAGAAGCCTTGCAAGGTCGCGGCGGCTATCAGGCCGCCAGTCACGGCTTCCAAGGCCGTGGAGGATACAATCAAAATATGCCTGGAGAATTCCAGGGCCGGGGTGGTTACAACGCTGAGCTCCCCGGCTCCTACCAAGGCCGTGATGGATATAACGGTCGTGACGGGTACAATGGAAGAGATGGATACAACGAGGGTCAGACTACAGACTCGCCAGTACCCACACCTCAGGCCACTCCCCAAACTCTACCTGAAGAGTTCCGCCCTGGCACTCCTGGTCAACGTACCTACAGCCCCCAACCTGATCGTAGATCCAGGATGTCGCCTGCACCTTCTCGCCGCGCCACTCTGTCCCCCATTCCAGGTGTAAGACCTGCTATCCATATCACACGGGGTCGTGGCACCAGTGTTGGTTCGATTAAAGCACGGCAAAGCATGTACTCTCCCAACGAGATTTCTGACGACTCATCATGGGACTCTGATTTTGCCGACTCGTTGGAGTCTGAGATATCCGACGATGATGCACACTCGCCGCGTCTGATATCTAAGAATCAGGTTCAGTACTATATTCAGAACGGAAGAAGCTATTACACAGTCGATGACGAAGATGAATTCGAACGCGACCCTTGGAACGCGGTTTGTGTCATCGGCTTGCGTGTCTTTTCCAAAGACGCCGATGTCTCGATTGAGGTGCAGAATGGCGAGCCAGAGAAGAAAAGAGACGGTGATGCTGAGAGCGTCGCAAGCATTAGCACCATCCGTCTCAGACAAAAGGAGCTCGATGTGGACGATAGCGCGGCTGATGCAACATCACCGATGCGCACTAGGAACAACATGGATGAGGCCTTGAGTAGCGAGGAGAAGAGAGAAGCTGAAGCCGAGCTAGTGAGTCACGTCGGGACTGCGCCTGTTGGTAATGAGCTGAGTCGTCAGGGCACGCTCTCATGAACACTTCAGGAGGATATCGCGAGAGTATGCAGACTGTGAGGTGGTAACTTTTGATGCGCATTTCTTTCTTAAACGTATAGCAGCATGGCGTTATTAGGGTTTGTTTGGGTTATATACCTGTCTCTACCTCTACTTGTCCAGCAGGACAATCCCTCACTTTCCACTTTTAGTTTCAAGATTTCCTATCGTTTCTGTGTTGTCCTAAGGTCCGTGCTCACTACTTTTATGTCTGAGTGATGCCACTATCATCCCATCCCAGTGCACTGCATTAAACGTCGCAATCATCCAAGCAAACAAACCGCCAACCCTGTGCACCGCATGAGCATCTGATTTTCCCGAGCACCAAGCTTCCATTGGACAGATCCCTCAAAGTCAAGGCTCATCTCTCAAGAACGCCTGCCGACCTTTGCACAGTACGCAGCAGCCTCGTCTTTAATCACGCCCACTTCGCCCACATGTAAACCTCATGTGCACCACCGGCCATGCACTTTACAGTTGCCTCAAAAGTAGCAAACGGCTGCACAGCCTGCGAGGCGCTTTACATACCAGTGTTTCCGTATGCCTAGGCATTCCATCAAAACCACGGCGCCCTCTAGAAGTACTCTTCGAGCAAAAACGAATGTTTGCTTGCAGTATTCTTGAGTCACGGCCGCGAGGTAACTACTCCAGAGAGGCAGGTGGGCCATTACCAGAAGTAAGAATATGCTCATCCGGTCCGTGGCTTTGTTGCAGAGGTCAATGATACTGATATGCACGGCTAAGAGGAATCCCATGGCATGCTGGACGAAGATTTCGTCACGGAGGAGGGCGATAATGAAGAGGAATGTAACAGTGGCCTTAAAAGAAGGCATTTTTGAAGGTGCTGTCTTGAGATGGTAAGACTGTGGACTGTGTTGGTAGTTGGGTGGTTGAGTGCGAGTTGCAGGTAGGTGCAGGCGACGACGAACGAGGAGCGCGAAGTACTTAAGAGCATGAAGACTCCACAAAGTGAGCTTGAGGTGGTCCTTGGCGCTTTCTTTGTCCTTTCACTCTAACAATATCGCAACTTCACTGAGCCCTGAGACAATGAAAATCAATATCACACAACACAAAGGGAAACGTAGGGCGCCATTATCGATTTTCTTATTGTTGACCCAGAAATTTCACAGCCCAGGGTATTGTAAAATAAGTGCAGTAGCTTGCACTCGCCCATTCCCGTTTGCAAGAAAGCTGCGCGAAGCTAGCCAGGAAAAACGAGGATTATGGTCCAAATTACTAAAATACGCTACCAGCAATTGCCACAGTCAACAGCATAAATCCGAGGCCAGTAGCTAAGACAAATTCTGTAGCTTTATCCTCCTCCAGCCAGGTGAGAAACGGGGACGTGATAGTGACCCTAGGCAACTGCCTCATCCTCTTCGGCAGATGATTGGCGTCATAATTCTCCATCAGATGGTCGGTTGTCTCTGGTGAAAGGATTCCAAGGCTTTTTATTTGTGGGGTTACGACCTTAATTGTGACAGTAGTTCCGTCCAAAGCGGCATTTTCTTTCTCGTTCCCGGCTCTTGCCGCAATGGTAGATGTGTGGGTTTGATCGAGCGAAGGAATGTCTCGCTCTGTCACAAGCGGCTCTTCTAGACGAGATTGCAAACCTTTGAGCCCGTCCAACAATTGTTGCATAGTTTTGGCATTGATGGATACTGTAGATTGAGAAACAGAAGGGTGAGCTGGGCTGAGTACTAGATCTGGAGCTAAGGAAGATACGGAGACCGATTGTTCGTTTGATGCCGCACTATGATTATCACGACCGTTTTCAGAGAGTGATAGTTGCCTGTCTGCCGCCGTATCGTAGTTGGGCCTATTCATGAACGGTTCAACCATAGCCACTTGCATGATTGGCGAGAATGAAAAGCTGGTCGTTTCCAGAAGCCATTCTCTGATGTTATTGGGCCCAGTCGCCGATTTTGTTCCCATAGTCCGTACTGAGTCGGCACTAAGGAGAGCCCCATTCACTGCGTTGAAGATACCTTCATCCATATTTGCATAACGGTCTAGCAATAAGTCCTCCTGGTATTCCCACATAACATCTGTATGGCGCGTGTCGGATGTATGATAGTCACCATCTGTATGACCTTCAGAATCTCCGATGCTGCAGCTATGCCTATCGTCTAGGGTTGTGAAAGCTGTGCTTTGAGGATTTTCTGCATTAGTGGCTAGCAGTTGACGTATTTGAGCGGCTTCGAAGTGTTGATTTTCAACACCGACTTGCCAGATTCGGCCACCTGATGGTGCATCAAGCTCTTGAGCTGACGCAGAGTTATTGACTACGTTTCTTAATCGGTTGTTAAAGTTAAGAGGAAAAACATCATCGAATTCAGCATTCAAAGCTAACGCGATTCGAGGATCTTCCTGCACCTCATTGCGCAGCGTCTCGTACTTCGATATTATGGAGTCGATAGTGTCGCGGCAACCTACAGTCAAAAGCTCGGCGTGATTTTCGAACAGATCTTTGAGCTTTTGAAAAGCCTGGTTGTCTGATTCAGCGCCTGTAATATCTTCATCGTGGTTGTTCAAGACTTCTGTGGAAAGGTTTGATGTAGACATCTTTTGCTCTGCTGGGAGACGATGTGTCGAACGAGATTTGCGAATTCGATGAAATTATGCAGACCAGATATCTCAGTTGACACCTTGTTTCAGTGCTGTCGTATATACTGAGACACAATCCTTTGTTGATAAAACCGGTTTGTGTTGGCGAAGATGTTTGCTGTCGTTCAAAGCCAACCACAGAAACGTTTTGGTTGAGAGATTAACGACTAATGCGTACTTGCACGGCAATAGTAGTTGGAGACTGAGATCGCAGATTAAGTTCGTCCAGATTGGCTGCTATGTATCATGAAAGCATGCCATGATCCCATTCATGGCTTGTGTCTGAAGCCTTTTTACCCACACATGGATGATAGCAGGGTTACTACTGACTCTTTGGAAGTGAAAGCATGAGTCGCAGTATGCCATGCCGAGCACGGTGCTCAATCTGGTCGTTCCAGACTTATCGAAGCTACCTCAAGCGAAGGCCAAAAGTCGAGAGCTGTCGCAATAATCATCACCTCGTGTTTATTGTGCGGGCTATCGCGCTTGATTCTTTCGCTGGTATTTGCCGCTGTTATGCTGTGGTTGACCCTTCGCCTCTAAAGAGCGCAATACACGGGTAAATTCGAGTTGACCAGGTGCTATGCAATCTAAACGCTGCGATAGAATGCTAGCCGTCTACAAGTCTTAGCACCCATCCTCCATACTGCAAACCCTCAATCGTCTTCATCATCTCTCCCTCCTCTAGGCACGCCAAGATCTCGAATGGTGCCTCGTCCCCCTTTTGCCTTGGTAGAATCTGCAGACCGCCTTCGCTCGCACACTGTGGCTTTCTGATTGCAGTAGGCTTACACCTCCAATTTCCGTCTCCCGTTTTTGCGGTGCCTGGAATGGCCCATACGTTATCCGCGCCGATGTGCATCCAACTCGTGAGGAATATATCGGGTCCGTTGCGAGTGTCCATGTTTAAGAGTAGTTTCGAAGGGTTAGGCTGCTTTGACATATGCAGTAGGCGAGCTCTAAACCAGTCAAGATTAATCTCACCAAGGCAGTCGGAGATTGCGAGCGCGACAGGTGCGATTTGCTCTTCGTTCATTGTTTTTGTGGCCGGTATCGAAGACAGCGGAAGAGAAATCGCCATTCCATTTGCACAATTACCGATGTAGTCGTCTGGAAGCAGGGAACCAACTCGTTTTCGATGGTCAATCGCGATGCCGACTGTCGTTTTATGAATGTCTCTCTCGATCAGCGCTGCTCTCCGGGCATGGGTGATGTGACTCCAAATGAGGGCTGTGAGTGCGGTGAAGGTCGAGATGCGCGCTTTGGTAATGCTTGACAGCGATCGGGCGAGTTGTGAGATCTTTTTGGCTGAGAAGACGAAAATCTTAGTAGTGAGCTTGTATGGAGAATCACGCAACGGCGGTGTAGGGATCGGATCCTCTGGGTAGCGGAACTCTGGCAGATTCATGGGTGATGCGTTGACAATGAGGGTATCTAACGCGTGTCGCGCATTGTTCAAAGTGTCAGATCCCGCTTGTGTTCTTATTTTTGATAATCCCTGGGACCCTTGAGTTTGAGTGGATTCGCTCCATGCCTGGTAGATTTTTGCGATTCCTGTCCCATCGACCACACTATGATGTGTATATGCACTTAAGACCAGTCCTCCAGGAATAAATGTTATCTGCGCAGCAAAGACTGGTATAGGGTGGCCCTTGTTGAATGTGGTGAGTCCCTCGGCAAACGGATCGTCCAGTCCTCGGTGCTCTATCAGAGCGAACGGACAGAACGTGTCACTGCGCAGCCTCGAAGGCGGTACTCCTTCTTCGCTTAGTATATCGTAATCGAATCCACCAGGCTCATATGTGGTAACTCCTATGAGGCGCGATACAAGGACCGAGTCAATAACTTCAGGATATTTCACAGCCAATGCTCCTGTGAAAGAATTCGTTTGCTCCACTGTGCCGGCAAGGAATGGATATTGCCTCAAGACTTCAAAAAGACCGGTGTACAGGACCTTTTGCGCCTGAATTCGATAATTGGGATCCGGAAATGGAAATATGAGTAATTGACGAACATACACACGAAGTATTGTCTGATCCAGTACTGTCAGGTCAAGTCTGCTCGAAGTTGTAGCCATTTTGACGATCTGTAACGCTCTTCTATTCTCAAGACGAGAGGATTCTCTTCTGGCGTAAACTCTAGACCTGTCATGTGTATGTTCAGTAAGAGTCGCGATAGAAGCGTCTCCACGATGGCGTCGAAGCTAGAGGCTAAAGATGCTGACTCGAAAAGGGCGGAAGGGCGGACAGCTCTTCAACAGTACCGTCGTGCGTGGGCCGATCAGTAGCAAAGTTCAGGACAGGAAACGATCTGATCTGAACGCTTCACACCGACTTCGAACAGGTATCTTAGACTGAGGAAATGCGTCCTGTACTAAAGCGAGCGGGTGAAGACAACAATGCACGAAGTAGGGATTGAGCAAGAGCTGTTGGAGCCGCCTCAAAATTCGAAATACTGTCACATCTGTGAAAGTTTGAGCTGGCAGAGGATTCATGAATTCGAGGTTGAAATTCGCCGGTCTTCTCAACCCCGCCCCGGCGCCCTGGAGCTCTCTCCTCCGCACCTTGGCAGGAGCATGACGTCACGGTCCCTTCGACTGCTGATCGCACAACAACAATGTAACCTCATACCATGTCAAGGTACAGGAGTACTGCAGACGCGGGGCAAGGCGTCCAGCATCGTGCAAGATGCTTTGATAAAGGGCCTATGCGCCATAATCTTTGTGGAGGCTTCCTGGAGCCTCGAACTTTGATCTCAATATGCACAGACTGACCTTACTTTCGACACTTACGACTGTAGGCCTCGCAGCTACGCAGGGTGTGGACTACGCGCAATATGTCAATCCCTTCATTGGATCTGAGGGTGCCATTCCAGGCTACGCTTGTACACCTTCTATTCTTTACGCAAATGTGAGACAGCTTGCTGACAGTTCTTAGATGGAGGTGGTGATGTCTTCGTTGGAGGCGCTGTGCCATTTGGAATGGTCAAACTAGGGCTGGATACCTACGAAGAGCCTATCAATCAGAGTGCGCTGAATGGTGGATGGACTCCGCAAGGCTACGTAACAGGAGTCAGTCTCATGCATGAATCTGGAACCGGAGGTGGTCCCAAATATGGGTTTCCAGCTCAGATGCCTCTGACAATGATCGATGGTGGAGTGAACGTGCTAGACAACCGAACATACTGGCAGAAGCGAGTGAGCGCGAAATGTAGCTACAACGGAAGATCTGATGTTGACACGCTTGCAGGTCGGCGGAGACACAGCAAGTGTAGGCTACTTCCGTACTGAACTTGAATCTGGCGTCGCAATCGAGTTATCAGCATCCCGTCACGCTGGACTACATCACTACACATTCCCAGCTACATCGGAGAAACACATCCTCGTCGATCTTTCACACTACCTACCTCACCCCACACGCTCATGGGACTCTCAATTCTACGCTGGCGCCGAAATTGAAATCCAGTCAAACTCGAGTACCTACACTGGATACACATCGATTGCAGGAGGCTGGTGCATCGGCGCGCCGGTGACCGTGTATATGTGTGGAGAGTTCGACACGCCACCCAACAAGGCAAAAGCCTTCAAGGGCAAGAATACCTTTCCTGTCAGTCGTCACTTCCGGAGCTTTGATAACGCTGAAACTCCATTACCCACCTTTACGGGCACAACAGCTCAGTCAGGACCGCTGAACGATCGCGTCGGCGCTTTATTCTCTTGGAACAATGCTACACAAGTCAAATCCAGAGTTGGTATCTCTTTCATGTCTGTGGACAAAGCATGCTCCTACAAAGATGCTGAGATATCAACATGGTCTATCGAGGATGCAATGCAGCAAGCACGCAACGAGTGGAACCGTGATGTATTTTCGAAGGTTCGTGTTGATACATCGGAGTCAGCAAACAGAACGCGACTAGCTTTATTATATTCGAGCTTGTACTTCATGCACCTCATCCCAAGCGAGCGAATAGGCGAGAATCCTCTCTGGGAATCAGAAGAGCCGTACTGGGACGATTTCTATACCATGTGGGATCTATTCCGCAACCAGGTATCACTCTGGCACCTCATTCAACCATCATACTATGAGTCAATGCTCAGAGCCCTCATCGACATCTTCAGACACGAAGGTTGGGCTCCAGATGCCCGATCCGGAAACTACAATGGCTTGGTGCAAGGCGGCTCTAACGCCGACAATGTCCTCGCTGACGCCTACGTCAAAGGCCTTCGAGGCAGTATCAATTGGACAGATGGCTACGCCGCAGTCAAGAAGAACGCTGAAGTCTTACCCTACTTTGATGAAAACCCCGTCGACCCTCAAGGTTCGCTCAAAGAAGGCCGCTCAGCATTAGACGACTGGATACCCCTCGGCTACGTATCCGCAGATCGCAACTCCCGTGCTGTCTCAAAGACAGTAGAGTACTCCCTCAACGATTTCGCTGTGAGTCAAATAGCTGCCGGCGAAGCACCAGAAGAAATCGACCTCTACCTACAACGCTCGGCAGGATGGCAATTAAGCTGGGATCCCACTGCGACATCGCGCAACTTCACAGGCTTCGTCATGCCGCGCTTCTCAAACGGCACCTTCGACAGTACCTACAACATCACCAACTGCGGCGACTGCAACTGGTCCGATGAGTCCTACGAGGGCACAGCATTCGAATACTCCTTCGTAGTTCCACACGACATCGCGCGTGTAATCTCCCTCATGGGCGGCCCTGGTCCCTTCGAGACACGCCTCGACTACGTCTTCCAGCCCAACACATCGGGCGTCGATCTCGGCGTGAACGGCCTGGGCATCACAACGATCAACAACGTCGCCAACGAGCCCGACTTCGGCACGCCGTACCTTTACAACTACCTCAATAAGCAGTGGAAGAGCGTCGAGCGCTCGCGCCAGCTAGCAAATGATTTTTACTTCAACATGAGTAACGGCATCCCAGGCAATTCGGATGCCGGCGCGCTGAACTGCTGGCTGGTTTGGCAGATGCTGGGTCTATATCCGATTGTCACTACGCCCGTGTATCTCCTTGAGAGTCCGTGGTTTTCGGACATCAATGTCACGGTGAACCATGACAAGACACTGAGAATCAGAGCTGAAGGTCTTGATGATGGCGACGGTAGGCAGGGCTACTATGTTCAGGGTATAACAATTAATGATCAGAAGTGGGACAGGAATTGGTTCGAGCACGAAGATGCGGGTGGTATCATGACTGAAGGCGGGGATATCGTGTTTGTGCTGGGAAATGAACAGAAGGTGTGGGAGACGGGTGACGCTCCGCCTAGCCCAGGGCATGTCGAGCTGGACGCTGGAGGAAGTCAGGGTATTTTCACGTAAATCAATCCCTATGGTTATTCAAAGAAATCTTTATGAAGCACTGGTAAACATCTAAGGCCTAAAAGCCCTCTGGATAATATCAATCACAAGAATCTGACATAATGGCCAGTGTATGTTAAAAGCACCTAGCCTGATAAGAACGGGGAAGAACGGGGCTTACAACGCGTGGACAGTAAGAACACGCGCCTTTGCCCAACCTGAAGGTGTTCAACACCCTGTACCCATTCGAGAGTTCAAGAGTGTTTCGAACCCAGTCTCAACACGACTACCTAAAAGCGAAAATTACAAGATGAGAGGATGGACCATATCAGACAGCATCATCGCTACATGCAACGAAATTTAGAAGGAAAGAGCTATTTAGTCGAAGCCCACGAAAGAACAAGCGAATCCCACATCCGATCTCATTCTTGAAGCCCAGACCACGGCTTCTACTCAAGGTCCTGATCTCTACCCGTGACATTTAGTAACGCTCCAGGGGTCTATGGAGTAGTAGTGCTGGCGCCTTAACACACGGGCTGCTACAATGAAATCTGTAAGTGAGACGAAGGCAACCCCAAGGCAGGTAAAAATGAAGTCAGCTGGAGTTGACAAACCACACTTGCGTTCGGATCCCCCACGCGGCTTCTCCATTAAACTTGCTTTAACGAGTCTTGTACAGAGTATCTCGGCTTTGCATCTCATTTGATGAGTTGAATCGAAGACTCCTCACAAGTAGTTATCTTGGAAAACTTGACATTGTCAACACAGGAAGCAACTGAGTGGTCAACGGAAAGCGCGGCTGAACAACCATGGCTCATACCCCTGTGAATGTCAATCGATGCACTCGACCACTATTCACAGAAATTATACATAGTGCAGATGATGTGTCTGTTACAACAGACGCCACATAAACGTCAGTTGATTGAGTCAAAGATAGCAAGCAGGAATTGGACTATGAGCAATGCAGCACAACGCACCGAAATCGTTAAAAACCACCCAAGCTCGGAATCAACAACAGACAAAGCCAAATAAAGTAAGAATAGGTCAGCGACAAGGGACTCTTACTACATCAACGTTCTGATGAAGCCGAGTCAACTGATGAATCCTCCGGCCACGCATCGTCCTCCCAATAGTGACTGTCAAGCACTTCGGTGCGTCCGCACGTCTCGTAGCCGTACCTGTGCACCTTGCGGAAGCTACCTTGGGTCCTGAAGCAGTGGAGACAAAGAGCACGACGAATTGGTCCGTCGTCGTGAGCGTTCATGTAAATGGACTTGCCACCTGTATCGATCAGATGCATTGGCCGCATCCAGGCAGGCGTGTCAGGCATTGTCGGATCTGGTGATCTGACAGGGCTACTGAAAGCACGTGCGAGCCTCGGCGAGGGAGGGCTCAGCGTTGTTTGCCCTTGCGTGTCCGCACTAGTCGGTCTAAATGATGACAGCTCTGGCAGTGCGTCACTCATTCCAAGGCCGGCTGGTATCCTTGGTGTAGAGGCGCGCTCGGTGAAACACTCTTCTTGATGCATGCATCGATTATCTCCTCCTACACCGATGAAAGAATGGGCGGTATCGACAGCCATTCTGGAGTATGCCTCACTACGGAGGTCAGGTAGGGTCAGGGCGCGCTTCTTCTTGGCTGACGCCTCGGGCGTACTGTCATCAGAGAGGTGGATTCGTTTGTTTGCTGTGTCCCGGTTAGCTACCGTTAGATGCAATGAACTTAATGCATACAGCGTACGGACTCTTCCTCACTGGGTGTTCGTGGTTCTTCGGCGGTGAAGATGGTCGCAGCTGAGGCGGGCGCCTCGGTTGGGGACGCAGTAGTTTCGGTGCGAGGCGAAGACGACAAATTGAAATCGACGTCGTTGAATATGAGCGGCGATAGGGGCTGGTGGGTATCGTTTCTGAGTGCAGGTGCTTGCAGGTGGAAAGGTGTGCTACCGTACTCTTTCGAGGATGGCGATGGACCACCAGTTGTCGAAATTGGACTGCCCTTCATCATATACTGTATATACTCGTGAGGGTACTTGACTGGATCTGGGGTTTGGTGCGGGCTAGAGTTTGGTCCTTCTCCAGCCTCATCTGATGCTGCGTTCTGCATCTGTGAACCTGACGTGTGTAAATGCAGCACCGGTGTTTTCAGATCTGAAGCACCATCGATAGTACCTGATGCTGACCTTTGCCGGCGGGCTTGATCGGCGGCCCGAAGCTTGTCGCGGGCGTCTTGGGCAAAGGAGGAACCACCTACCCAAACTGAAGGCGAGTGAATATGGGAAAAGGACCATGAACGGGTGCTTGCTGGGCTTTGCGAGGTGCTCTCGTTAGGTGCTCTCCAAGGAGTTGGCGCCCCGTTGATCTCCTCCAGAAGCTGCTGCAGGAGCGTGCGTGAGGGTCCAGCATTGAGGGAAGCGTTGCTGCTTGACCGACTGTAGGGAGCAGCCATGCTGAAGTAAGCTATTGCAATGTGAACTCTAGACAATATGCATAAATGATGCAATGGAGCAACTGAGAGCCTCGGCGTGCGTGGCCGAAGTGAGGTGAGAGGTGAGGTTGGGAAAGGAGTAGCGCAAGATTGCGACACGTTCAAGCACAGAGGAAAGTGCAGCTTAGTGCACGGCAACGAGAAAGAACAACACCGTCGCATACGATAAAACTTTGAGAAAGAGCGCATCAGCACCCAGCACATGGGCAGGTAGAGAGAGGGTCGGCGACGCATTCATGATTGGGTGAAATTGGCTATTTGATGCCATTGGCTCACCTAAGTTGGTATACTACAAGCCTCATGCTTCATATCGAGGCTTATCCGTTGCGCCAGAATGTGTCGTCTCGTAGTCGTGAATCTCATTGCTCAGACATCTCGGTGTCCTCGGGCTTTGCCAGACCATGCTCCTTAAGCAGAGCATCAATCTCATCCGCGCTCCAGAGGTGGTGGTAGATCTTTCCTGTCTTGGTCTTCCCTACTGTTGCAAACTCAACTATGTCATGTCAGTGCTGCATTTGATGAAGACAATGCCAATGCTTACTCTTCTCGCTGCTGAGCTTGGTGGAGTCCATGGTCTTGCTGAGCACCTTGACCGCGAGTCCACACGCCTCCTTCAAATCGCAGTCCTCCTTGTAGTCCTGCTTCAACAAGCTCTGAGCAGAGGCGTTGTTGGCACCCACGCTCGTGGCCTTCCAGCCGCCGTAGTTGCCACTGGGGTTGCTCTGGTAGAGCTGGAACTCGCGCTGCGGGTCCCAGCCGGCGTAGATGAAGGACACACCGAAGGGCCGCAGACCACCGTGCTGCGTGTAGCCTTGCTTCAGATCGCACAGGCGGCGTACGAGTTGCTCACAGGGGATGTCTTCATTGTAAGTGAGGAGGTAGCGCTGAGCGGCTTGACGTGCGTAGTTGATGAGGATGTTGGCGTCGGCCGTCATACCTGCTACAGCGCAGATCATGTTGCTGGGACCGTGTCAGTATACGCCCAATCACGTCGATTGCTGTACGCACTCGTTCAGGATGTACAGCTTCTCGGCTGATGTGTCCTGCTCCAGAAGCTTGCTGGTGACCTTCCTCTCGGCGGCAAGTACAATGCCATCCTTCGCTAATATGCCGAGAGCGGTTCCGGCGTGTGAGATGGCTTCGAGCGCATATTCGACCTGGTACAAACGCCCCTCAGGCGAGAAGATGGTCGTCTACGTAATGTTAGCTATCATGTCGCGGGCGGCTGTGGCGGGGCACCAACCCTTGAATCGTATCTCCGCGACATGGCTGCAGTCTGGCTGTTGTGTTCACGGGGCTGTCGAGGATCGTGTGCAAAGTCGAAGCGAGAGATTCGGCGGGGAAGCTGGGGCGGTGGGTTGGTGTTGATGAGAGCTCCAGGCACAAGCTCACACGCGTCGGCGATTCACGAACGCCAAGGCCGACTACTTTTCCACTCCGCCAGCACCAACTTTGCATCCTCTTTCCCTTCAAGCATGCCGAAGTGATTGCAAGTGCTCTCCGAAGCTCCGCTGGCTTATGCGATGGCTGATCTACCTGTGCGACCTCCTGCGCCTGCGCCGCCACTTCCTGCCGGTTGGACTGAGCACAAGGCACCTTCAGGTAGCTATAGCTTTTGCTGCGTCATGGGTGAATGCTAATTTCAACAGGGCACACCTACTACTTCAACAAGGAGACGAACAAGTCCACGTATACACGGCCGGTCGTGGAAGTTCATCAGTTCCAGCACACTCCTTCTATCGCGCCTCCATCGTTGAACCCTCGGCCGCAAAACGACAGCCATCATGCCCAGAATGCCTACAATCCGCAGCAGCAAATCCAGGACCTAATATTTGGCGGTGCTCCGAGACAAGCCTTCCAGCATGGCGGGCAACAGCGAGGTGGTCACAGAGGTGGCTCCCGGGGAGGACAGAACAACTTCTCGGACCGAAGACGCGAAAAAGACGACAAGCCTAAGCACCGCAACGACATACCAAATTGCGCGCCATGGGTACTTGTCAAGACGAAATTTGGCAGACGGTTCGTTTGGAACAAAGAGACGAACGAGAGTTTTTGGAAGTTCCCGCCGAATGTCATGAAGGCGGTCATAGAGTTCGATCGCAAACAGCGCGAAAAGAAAGAGCGCCGAGAACGTGGAGAGCCCAGTGACTTGGAAGACGAGGAAGACACCGCCATGGCAGACATCGAGGCAGAGCTGGCAGCGGCTGAAGAAGAAGTGGAGATCGTCGAGGTTGATGGCGACGAGGATATGGAGAACGATGAGGAGTACGAGGAGGTCGAGGTCACAGACGACGAGGGCAAAGGAGGGCAAAGTTCATCGAAACGACAACGGACCAACGAGTCCAGTGGGCAACAACCACAAGCAGAAGAAGATGATGATTTGGCATGGCAATTGGCGCAGATGGAGGAAATGGAGATGGGTGGAGGCTACGACGAGGATTATGCGGAAGAGTACGAGGACGAAGAGCCAGCATTGACAGAGGAAGATTGCAAAGCGTTGTTCAAGGAGCTCCTGGACGACACACGGATAAGTCCGTACACACCTTGGGACAAACTTCTCGAAGGTGGCACACTCTATGAAGATGAACGCTACAAAGCCCTGCCCAACATGAAGGCACGAAAGGATTGCTTTGATGAATGGGCACGAGACAAGATGCAGTTCCTCAAAGAAGAGAAAGCCAAGCAACAGAAGCGCGACCCTAGGATACCATACCTAGCTTTGCTCGACCGCTACGCAACACCAAAACTCTACTGGCCCGAATTCAGGCGAAAATACAAGAAAGAGCCCGAGATGAAAGATACCAAGCTCTCCGACAAGGACAAAGAGAAACTCTACCGCGACCACATCAAGCGCCTCGGCATGCGCCAATCCGACCTCAAATCCGACCTCTCAGCCCTCCTCCGCTTACAGCCACTCGCCTCTCTCAACCGCTCAACAACACTCGAGACACTTCCCCCCGCCATCCTCACAGACCTGAAGTACATCTCCCTCCCCCCATCAACGCGCGACTCGCTCATCGAAACATACATCTCCACCCTCGCAGCAGCGCCCGAAGGAGCCGCCGCATCCGCCGAGGAGGACGCCGAGCGCGCCAGGAAGCGCGCCGAGCGGGAACGGAGAGAGAATGCACTTGCCGAGCGAGAGCGGAGGGTGCAGATGGAGCGACGCAAGCAAGAGCGTGATTTGGCGTACGGGAAAGGCAGGTTGAGGGAGGAAGAGGAGGAGATTCAGCGGGCGTTGAAGGTTGGGAAGGGAGGGCTGAAGGGCTATTTGCAGGGCTAGTTTGCGTTGTGGAATAAGATACCCATGGATATTGTCTGGATTATGTGATACATATCTCTACACATCTCGTATTGCTTCCTCGTGCTGGCTACGAAGCGACCATAACTCAATTAACATTCTACACACCCACTCCCCCGAACTCACCACAACACTCCACAGCCCCCATCACATCCACAACCCTCCAACCCTACAACACAAACACAGCAACCACAGCAACAGCGCGCGCAACAACGCCACCAACGCGCACCCCGCTCGCGGCGCCAGTAAACTCAGGCACCGCGCACGCCGTCTGCGTCGGCTTGCTCTCCACGCCTGTAACTGTGCCGTAGGTCACGGTGACGTTGGAGCCTGGAAACCCGGCGATGACGGGGTAGACGGGCTTAGCACCAGCGGCTGAGACGGTAGGCGGGAGGGGCTTGGAGGCAGGAGCTCCGCCGGTAGAGTAGGCGCCGGTGGGGAAGGGGTTGTTGCTGGCAATGTAGCCGGTGGGCGCGACGGGCTTGGGGTTCACGTAGGTCTTGCTGGAGGCGGAGTCGGGGTATTTGATCATCGATGCGGATGCGGAGGGGATGTTGGGGTGGGTGGCGGAGTACTGGGTCTCTGGGACGGGGATCTTGGTCAGCGTGACGATGGTGGTTGCCGTGGCCTTTGTGGTCGAGTCTTCCTGGACTGAGGGCTTGCTGGGCTGGCCAGGTGTGGAGGGTGTGTTTCCGGCAGGCTTGTTGGGCACGGGAGTCGGGGCCTGGCACTTCGAGCAGGGAATGGTCACGGTCACGGTCTTGGGTCCCTCGCCGCAGCCCTGAGCGCAGTACTTGGTAGTGACCTCGAAGCCGGGAGGTGCGTAGTAGGCGTCGGTAGTCGGGTAGGGAGCCGGGGTCTGGATCGCAGTGACTTTGGTGGTAATGGTTGTGTAACCGGTAGGGCAAACGTCAACGTAGGTTGTCTCGTAAGCAGTGGTGGTCTTGTAAGAGTCTGAAGGCTTGCTTGATACCGCGGGGTAGGTGCTGTAGACCAGCGTGAAGCTTGGCAGTTCAGGGAAGTCAGCGTAGACGGGTGTAGACTGCACGCTGGGAGTGGAAGCTGAGTGTTCGTTGCCATAGACCGGAGCACTCGAGGAAGCTTCGGGATAGCTGTCGTACTCAGGGGTCTTGGTGGACGCAACAGGATAAGCGCCATCATCAGAGGCCGTCAAGGGAGCGACCGGGTAGTCATTGCCATAATCAGGAACCTTCGAGGACACATCTGGGTACTTGGAGGAAGCAACCGGATACTCAGAAGCTTTGGAAGAAGCATCAACGGTCTTTGAAGAAATACCGCTATATTTATAGCCGTCACCCTCCGGATAGACAGAGTAGGCACGGACAGGAGTCGAGTCGGGGTAGACAGAGGCGGTGCTGCTGGACTTATCGACAGGGTAAGAAGTGACATCGGGGTACGCGCTTGAAGAAGTTCCTGATGGATAGACAGAGCTGTCATATGGCGTCTCTGACGGGTACACCATCTCAGAGGTGCTGTAAGGGGTCTCGGATGGGTAAACGCTGGAGATATCTGATGAAACTGAGTAGGAAGAGCTAGCCGAAGGATATGCGCTCGAGCTATCGCTCTGGTAAGGAGTGTCCGAAGCTGATGCACTGTACACCGAGGAAGACGTTTCGTGCGAGTACGGAGTTTCAGATGCTGAGGGGCTGTATACCGAGGAGGACGTGTCGTAGGGAGTCTCTGAGGCCGAGGGACTGTAGACCGATGACGAGCCTTGCATAACGCTGCTTGAGACATCGTTCGGGTACGAGGACGACGCAGCGGGAGTCGTCGAGGGGTAGACGGAGCTCGAAGCATGGGGCGTGGGTGTTGAAGAAGACTGGACAACCGAGCTGGACTGAGCAGAGCTGCTGTGTACTACCGACGAGGAAGAGACGTAGATCGAGGAGCTAGAGACGGGTGTAGAGCTGCTAGAGAAGTGTGTAGAGCTGCTAGAGACGTGCACAGAACTGCTAGACGAAGCATGAGAAGTGCTACTAGGAGCCACCGACGACGAGTTCTCAATCGCGCGCTTATTATACGTCTTAAATGAGCTGACGCACCAGTACGCATCCTTGAACACCTGCGGGTTCTCGGCAACAAACTTCTGGCACGAGTCCATGCCGCTCCGCCCCGCGTACACGGGGCATCCAGAGCTGGCGTACACATTGCCGGCCCAGTCGCCGCAGAAGGTGTTTGTGAAGATGAAGCGCTTCTCGATGTCGCAGGCGCCCTTGAAGTTTGCATTGGGCGTGCCGAATTCGGTGGTGTCGGGCTCACTGGTCTGGAGACTCTTGGGGGCGCTGCCGCGAGGGCAAAACCAGACCTTGATGCTATCGGCTTGCCACTCCGTGACGTAGTAGCCGCCCTGGTTGGCGTTGAAGCCGGTGCTGTAGGAGGCCGTGTTGGCGTCGTTGACGTTGCAGCCCGAGGAACCTGAGGCACCGTCGAGGGCGCAGTCGTGGGTGACCTGCGTGCCAGTTTGGCCCAGACCATCGACCTTGCAGTTTGTGTCGGTGTGAAGCGCGAATTGGTTGGCTGTGTTTCTGTTGACTCCCTCGATGATGTCGATTTCTCCCTTGACAGGCCATGGCTCGCGGCCGAGAGACCAGAAGGCAGGCCAGGTACCGCAGATGCCACCGGGCATGTGCTTGATATCAAGAACGAAAAGGCCCTTGTTGTACTCCTTCTTGCCTTCAAGACGGACACTTTCACGACCAACGTCCTTACCAGCCGAACTGTCTAGTTTGGACTTGTAGTCAACACCAAAGACAGCGTCACCACCGTCGTAGCTGATGTAGCCCTGGGACAAGGCCCTCGAGCGATCGACATACCTGCCCAAAGTCAGACAAGATATCTGTAATGGTTTGTGTGCACATGCTTGACAAAGCCATTGGTCTTCTCCTTCGTGACGAAGTTAAAGTTGTCAAAGAAAGAAGAACCAGCGTGGGTGTCCTGAGCAGTGTACTTGGTGGCAGAGGCAACCGAAGAAAGAGCGGCAGCGCCAACCCCGAGAAGGAGTGACAGGGAAGGCATTATAGATATTAGTGTAAAGAGTGAATAGATTAAGCGTATGACGAAAAACGAGAGGCTATAGAGTGACGTTCTACAAGACCACGCACGAACAAATTGAACAAGTCATTAGAGGAAAAGCAGTAGATGGGCGTCTGCCGCGAGGTATATCGGTTCGCCCCTGATACTCATGGCCTTGAGGCTGCTCGCCGTTTAGCTAAATGCAATACTGGGGCGAGCAGTGGCTAGGCTACCAGACTCTGCGTGCAGGTTGAACCGATTCAGGCCCGGCTGGGTCTCTTGACGAAGCTTTTGGCATCAAGCTCGCAGCCACCTCTGCAGGAACGCGTGCTGGACATATCCAATTGTACCCACGAGAGCCGAACGTGGTCTTGTGCTGGCCTAAACTTGACGGACATGGTGATGCGGGTCTGGCTTGAGTCACTGAATCAGCCATCAGGCGCGACACAGCTGTCAGAACCGCGCGTGGCTTGAGTCTGCAATGCGGAATCGTGGTGTTGAGTGGTGCTGGAGGAGAGGCGGGATGCTGGGATGTTTGTTTTCTTTTGTCGTGAGCAGGGGGGTGGTGCGTGAGCAGGTGGGTGGGGTGTGGTGTGGTAGGTGGATGGAGCGTGGGGGGTGGGGGGGTGAATAAGTCATGGGAGTTATATAGAACGTGGTGGTTTGGATATAGCGAGGGCGCAGCGGGACATGTGAATCGCAGTGGGACATGTGAATCATGGTGGGGAGTGTGATACGATATGATACAAACACAACACTCCTACATACCCACTAACAACACCCAGCCACAGCATCCGGCGCAGCAGGCGGCCAGGCGCGTCTCCACGCGGCCGCCGACGCAGAGCAGGGGGCGCGCGAGACGTGCGAGGTGGCGCGGAGTGGGGCGGGGAGGGCGGGTGTGGGGAGGGGGAGGGTGGATTATTTGGGGATTAAGGGGTAGATGGGGGGGGGAGATGTGGAGATAGGAGAGAGAGTGAGGGGGAGAGGGGGGTGTGATGGAGGGAGGATGAGGATGAGGATAAGGATGAGGATGAGGATGGAGGATGGAGGATGGGATGTAGGATGGAGGATGGGATGGAGGATGAGGAGATGAAGAATGATCCAAACAACACAACACCACCACCCAAGCAACGAACGGGTATCATTAACTCCTTTACAATGCTACATCCACCCATTCCCCTCCTCTCCCGTACCACCACCTCCAACCCAACCTACCATCTACAACCCCCTAAACGCATTCCCACTCGCACTCCGTATATTCTTCTCCCTCCTCCGATCATGGCGCAGTCCCGACTCCCCAGCACTCTTCTTCGTCTTCCGCTCGGGCGCAAACGTAATCTCGCGCTCGCCGACAACGGTTGTGGAGGAGGCTTTGGGCGTGCGGGATTTAAGTTTGCCAACGCGGGCGGCGAAGGATTTGTCGGCTTTGGGAGTGTGTTTCTTGGTGGTGGAGTGCGAGATGTGCATTTGAGGGCCTTTTTGCTTCGGCGGCGGCGGCGCGAGCATGGGGTTGTTGTGGCCGGCTTTGCGGTACGAGGACGAGGAGATGCGGGAGTCGGCGGGTGCTTTGCGGACGGGTGGGGTGTCGGCGTCTGAGTCGTCCGAGGCGGATGTGTCGGAGCCGTGGCGGGACTCGAGGGCTTCTTGCTCGGCGGCGGTGAGGCCCTTGGGGATGGTGGTGCTGGGGTTGATGGCGCGGAATTCGTGGGATTGCTCGTCGACTTCGAAGTCTTCGTCCTCGAAGAGGCGGGCGAATCGGGCGTCGCCGAGCAGACCGGCGGGCTTCTCGGGTGCTTCGACTGCGGGCGCGGCGTCGACGTCCACCATGTCGTCGTCGCCGCCCTTCTTGAGCACGCGCTTGGCGCGCCGCCTCTCCTTTTCGTCTTCTCTTGCTTGCATCTTCTCGGCGAGCGCTCGGTTGACCTTGACGGCGACCTTTTTGTTGCCGCGGATGCGGCTCTCGCGCTCCTTGTTGATCTTCTCGGCGATGCTCTTCTCGCGCTGTTCTTGCCACATGTCGGGGTTCGAGATGAGCTTGGCCTCCTCGTACAGCTTCTGCGCGACAAAGTAGCCGTGCATATACGGCCGCAGCAGGCTCGTTGTGCCGATGAGGTGGTCGAGGTTGAGCGTCTTGAGCTGCGCGGTGGTGAGGAACTTGAAGTTGTCGTAGACTTGGCCTGTGGCGCCGGCGCCAAAGGCGTTGGGGTCGTTGGGATCTTCGGCCATCTCTTCGACAATGTTGTCGAGGAAGGCGCACCACTTGGGCGCGGGGCCCAGCTGTGGGATGAAGAAGGAGTGTTGCTGTTTTCCTTCGTTTGCGGTCAGGAGCATGCCGCTGTCCTTGACCCATTCGACGTGGTTGAGGTCGACGGCGGGCTCGACCGATGTCCACGGGGTGCCGTTCTGTGGGTCCCAGATCTTGATGATACGCTTGTCGGCTGTGAGGATCTTGGGCTCTGTGACTTGACCGCGAGAAGACGAGTTGGATTCGAGATAGATGATGTTCTTGATGGCGAACCCGTACCCCTGGTCCTTCTTGAGCAGCGGTGTGGGGGATCGCAGGTCGTAGAGATGGATCAGTCCGTTCGAGTTGCCCACCGCTAGGTTCAGACCGGACCGGGGAAAGTGAGCGCTGTGATTTCTGACCGGCCCTCGAAGGCATCCTGCGGCGCCGACAGGATGCCGACCCTGTTCCTTGACCGCGAGTCCCAGAACTCGACTGTGCCGAGCGATGTGCCGAAAGCCAGCAGGTTGTGGCTATCTTCTGCGATGGCGCCCGTGTTGATGGCACCAGCGGCGATGCCACCCTGCAACGAGCCAGGCGCAGCAGTCAGCAGGTCGTCACCGCCCACGTCGATTTCGTAGCTGCGCATGAAGCGTCCCACTTCGAGGTTCAGGCGGAAGGCCTCGCCCATACCGCCTGCATTCACGCCGACCGAGGGCACCAGACATTCGGCGGAGCGCTTGTCGTAGACCAGGTCTCGTCCGTAGCGAGGGATGCGCGTGGCATGGTGGACGCCGCCACCCGTGTGGAACTCGATTCTCCGGTCGGCCTGCAGGTGGACACTCTTGGTGTAGTCGCTCGAGAGGATGCGGAAGGTCTCGTTGAGGGTGTCGGTGTGGCGGGCAAAGGACAGCGACAGGTGCGGCAGGTAGTGGACGTGGATTTGGGGCTTGTAGGTGCCCGTGGACATGACCCAGTCGCCGTCGTCGCTGACGCGCACGCACTGGCTGGCCTCCTCGAAGCCAAAGTCTTGTAGTAGCTCGACGCGGTTGGCGAAGTCGGGGTCGTTCTTCAAGCTCCTGCGCTGCATTAGTCGCCGTCTCTACATGGCCGTCTCTACATGGCTTTGGCGGGTGGTGTGCGGGTTGTACGCACCTCTTGCGGCGGCGGATGAGCCACTCAGGCAGGGGCCGGGCCTCGCTGCCGCTGATGGTGTAGACGGGCACCGCAGCGTTGGTGATTTTCATGGTGGCGGTGCGGGCAGGTGTGCGAATGTTGCTGGGCCAGAAGTTGGAATTCACGGCCAAAAAGTTCGCTGGCTGCTATCGATAAGGCTGTACCGCCTTGCCCGTGTCGGCTGGCGCTGCGAGTGCGACGTCGGCCAGCGACCCGCGACTCGACGGCACCTCAGGCCTCGCGCGTGACAGCACACGTCGTTGCACCGCTGCATCGCTGTACCACTGCCCACTGCGCCCGCCGCCTGCCCTGCCCTGCGCCCGTCCCGCCCGCCCGCTCGTCGTGGCATTGCTTGCTCCGTTGCGCGCATCGCTCGCGGCCCGCTCGGCGACGTTGGAACCATGCTTCAGCTGGCGACGCCGCCATAGCATGCAGCACCCCTAGCAATCACTACAAAGCCCACCCAGCCCACGCGCACGCCGCTTGGACGCCGTCCTCGACCCAAGGCCAACAGCGACAGCGGAGTTGATGCAGGCTCACGCCGTCCTGCGAGTGCCCCTACGACGCGAACACCACCGGAGAGTTCCATAGAGGGCTGCAGACCTTCTAATGGAATTTCTCAGAACCTGCTCCACCAATGCCCAGGTCATCGTACCGAGCCCCGTCCCGCCCTGCACACCCGCCTGCTGACACGCCCGCAGGGACATTTCGAAGCCGTTGCCTACCAAGCCTTCTCCGTTGCGCCCACCACCACCCGGCCCCCGTCCACACTGCCCGACGGCTCCTCGTCCGAACACACATGCGCCGTCGAAGCCCTGCTGCGCGACCGCCAGCTCTTCGTAGCACGTGATGCCACCAGGCCGTGGCTGTGGCTGTTCACGCCTGCAGCCGCCGACGACGCCGCTCCACGCCCGCCTGACCTGCCCGAGCTCCCAGGTTATCTGCTGCAACGTACCGCCCTTTCCACACTGGGCCATGCCGCCTCTACTATACTAACCACAAGCAGACGAACAAGCTGGACTGACCAAAGCCCTCGAATTCGCACGTCCCCCCGTCTCGGCTCGCTACCCCACCGCCGCATCCTACGCCGCCTTGACCACCGCCCAGAACAAAGCCGCCGGCGCCCGACCTGCACCGAGCGGCACCCAAAGCAGCACCACCGACCAGTCGCCGCCCCTCGACCTCTTCGCCGTCTACGAGCTCTTTACTTCGTCCATCATTGCACTCATCACCCTTTTCTTGGTCAAAGAGTGCGCCGTCACCTCTCTCAACTATCGAACCTTCCTATCCAGACCTGCATCCCGCTCGCACGACAATGCCGACTTCGACCCTTGCGCCGATCCCCACTGGCTTTCCAGCCTCACGGTACAGTGGGCTAGTTCGGGTACCCTCGTCGTCTCCACCTTCACCCAGCGAAATCACGACATACATTGCGTAGACAATGTCTCCTCGGATGCCGACCTCAAGCAGCTGATCGGCAAGTGTGTACGTGTTGCCCCCAATGGCACGCTGAGCAGGATCATGAGCTTCGACGACCCCCTCAACGTCGCTCTCGAAGACACAAGTCATTGGCCTCGCAGGAAAAGAGCCAGGAGAAGCAATCTAGAGCAGAGCATCGAGAAATGGAAGAGCACGGTCAAGCGGTGGTTGGCTTGGAAAGGGTACTCTCTGCCCAATCTCGACTGCAGTAGCGCTTGGGTCAGGCTTCGTACCTCGTTCAGTAACCAACCAGCAGCATCCAACTCTGTCTTTGCATCTTCAGACCAAGACGTGCTATGGCCTCGGGCATTGTGCTACTACTATGAAGCGTCCAGTGAGTCAAGTTCAGCAGCTTCGTCTGCGAATATCCCTGGTACCACCGACAGCGTACTGCCATGGTTCGAGTGCGCCGATTCGGCTGGCTTCAGAGACCCGTATGACGTTGCCCAGGAGTGGTTCACCGCCAAGGCTGAGCGCGACAAAGTAATCGACTCGCAGCCCAAGGCCAACAAGGCCGAGGAAGACGTCAGTCGGCGCAAGGAGGACGTCCCCGGCCTGTTTCCGTCGTCGCCGCTAAACACACGAATGGGTGGGTACGGAGATCTTCAACCCGTTAGCGGCGTGTATCCAACGCCGCCCGACGGTATTGCCCCTGGTGCCTCCATCTTCACCAGCGATACACCCAGCGTTACCGGTGCAGCTTCCAACATCATCCTCGCTCCTGGCGGCACCAATCCTGCCATCAATGTATCAGTCCCGCAAGACAGCGCGCCGGCAGACACCAAGCAGCCACTGACCACATCTCCCCCTGCACCTGCAGAAGACGACCCAATGCACACATCAGCCCACAATGACGATCTTTTTGGAGACGACATGGATGAAGAAGGCTATGGAGAAAACGCCGTGGGAGAGGACGACTTTGACTTTTTTGACGGCCCAAACGACGGCGACGTGGATATGACGGATGCCCCATCACTTCCAAACACAAAGGTTGCGCCTGAGGCCTCTGACACGGGGCAGAAGCCGCTCGTCAACACAAAACCAGAGGACAAAGAGGAAACATCAGATCCTCTAGCAGTCCTCGAAAGCGCACTCGCTTCTGCCGATAGCGACCCACGTGTTGATAGTACACACAAGCTAAAGGAGGAGCCTGTACCTAAAGACCCCTCTCCAGAGCACGTCGTCACACACGCAGACGGCCATGTCGAGGTTCGAATGCAGCAACAGCCTCTGACCAAAGCGGAGACACCTCCCTTGAGCCCCAGCAAGATTCGGGCTACTCTGAAAGCATCGCCAGCGTCTGCACTGTCTTTACACATACCGCATAATGTGCCCCATGAATGCCGAGGCAGCGCGTTTGATCCTCTTGCCTTCAATCGCAAGATCAGCATGTCCGATGCCAAGTATCAAGGCGGGCGGTACGGATCCCACACCGACTCCGAACCCAGCGAGGATCAAGCCAAGAAGCCTGAACAGAGTCGACCCAAGAGCCTCCAAGATGTACCGTTGCTCACCAAGCTTCGTTACGCAGTGGCTGTCGCGTCCGCAACCAACTTGCCAAAGATTACTCCCTCCATCAAGGGCGCTGCTGATGACTCGGAGTCTGACACTGAATCTGAAAGTGTGAGCTCTGATGTATCAGACGAGGATGCTGGCGAAGCCCCACTCACAACAGCGACGTCTTTCACAGGCGGTCCCATCATCTCGGCCAAGAGAAAGCTCCCTACAGATGGCAATGCCACGCCACTCTCTGTAACGTCGTTTGCCGAGTCCTTTGGAGGTGACTTGCCAGAGCTCCAGAATCTACACCTTGACGAGAGCTCTTTACTGACCTTTGAGCCAAACAGTTGGGATTGGTCCTTGGTCCAGCTACCTTCTCCGTTGGAGAGACCATTGATGGGTGCCCGCCACAGCATGCCCTTGTTCCCGCATCCCATCGGCCGGGTCCCAGACACGCCCACATCCCAGCCAGACCTCTACTTTGAAAGCTTGGACGAGAAGCCCCTAAGCGGAGCAGACAGCATTAATGTAGCACAGATGGTTGCCGAGCAAATCATCTCAGCCACGCTCGACATTCTTGATGAGCATCTGCCAACGTCACCTACTGTTTTATGCGGCTCGACTGAGGCACGCTGGGGTGCTGTAATCAAGAACATGTTTCCAAAAGCTGTCGACTGCAACCTACCTGCACTCGCAGCAGTCAGTGACGTTTTCCCGGATATGTCAGCAAACGCCAAAGGGCAACAGAGAATTCCAGCACGGAAACCGAACGAGGCCCCAGCCATACTCGGAAGCCACTTATACCTGATCAACCCACCCTTCATCAGAGTGCGACGAGCAGAGACGCCTTGGGATCTGTTGCCACCTGCCATAGCATTCTGGGAGCCGCTCGGATTGGCGCCGGTCAATGGACCGAAGAACGTTGTTGCATTCTGTGTTTACCCACAGAGTGATTCACTCAAACCGTGCCTGGAGAGTTTCCTTTTGCACATGCAGCTCGCCTATGACAGCTGCAAGCTTGGTACTCACACCCGGGTCGAGACGGTAAGCGAGTACGAAGGTGGTCTGGTACCTTGCAATGTTGCGACGCCTGCCGCTCCACGTGCTGTGTACAGAGCGTTGCGTGAGACTTGCATCCAACTCGGGAAGGTCCTCGCTGCACGGCACGCACATATCCGTGAACAACATGACGCAAACGTCGACGCCTTCATCATCTACATGGTCAACCCCTTTGACGAGCCATCCGCTCTGTGGGAACTCTGCGCCTCGTTCTGGACACTGTTCCAGACCTATGGCCAAGGTCCAGCCCACGCCAGTCAACCCCAAAAGCCGGACCTCGTTCTGCAAATCGTACCTATCAAGTACATTGCCGCCTTCGATCATCCCGTCATCCTCTCGAGCAGCACCTACATCAATCTCGCCCGCGAAGTCTACTCCCGCAGCCCACCAAGCACTCTCAACCAAGACAAGACTCCTCTTCCCATCGCCTCCGCACCAGCCTTCCAGCTCGAAGAACTGATACCTCGCACGGTGCCGTTCAAGCTGCAGTCTGAGCCTCCGCAAGATCTGCTGAGGGAGAACTCGTACATGCACCTTGCCTATGCCATCAGTCTGGACGGCACTTGGCTGGCCGCTGCATGGACCGATAGCTGCGGAAAGAATCAAGCTACTTCAATCTACCACCTCGGCACACGCCCTTTCAACGAGGTCGCCAAGGAAATTTGGGCAACCACCATCTCGATTCTGCAGGCAAGGAAAGTGCACTGGCGCGTCTGTATCACGCGCGCCGGCGTCATGGATAGGGAAGAGCTCGAGACGTGGGTGTATCTCGTCACCTGCCCTACACAGGTCAATCTCTTCATCACCCTTCTCGGCGTGGACACGCAGCCACTGTACAAGTTCACCCCTATGCCGCCAGCCTCAACAAGCCCAAGCAACCCGGCCACCCCAGCAGCCACCCCTGCCGCCGGTGTCTCCCCTGACCCTACGCTCGGACTCACGCCAGCAGCTACACCGTCCGCCGTAGACCCTCCCGCGGACCCAACACAGGACCCAGACGCGCGCCTCGTCGATGTCACAGATGAGACCTGGGGCATCGTCCTCGCGCACCGTCTGCACAACAGCTACTCCACCAACCAATTCAGCCCCGCACTCATCTCAGGACTGCTCGTCAAGCGCGGCCCCAACACCAGCTCCGAAGAAGCAAGCATCACCACCGACAGAGAACCCGGCCCCATCATCGTCGCCGTAAACATCCTCTGGATCGGCGCCGTAAACTCCAACCGCGCCGCCACCTCCCCCTTCCCGCCGACCCCCGGCGGCTCCGACGGCCCCGCCCACCCTGCCGCCTCCTACCTCGCCGCAGGCTCGCACCCCAGCACGCCCGCCAGCCAGTCGTCCACCCCGACCCAGAGCCCCCAGGTCACGTCCAGCCTGATGTGGACGCCCACGCCGACGACGCGCACGACGGCTGAGAACCTCCTTAAGGAGATTCTGCAGCAGTTCCGTGGTCTGGGGCTGCTGGCGAAACTCAAGGGCGCGAGGGGCAGCAGGCATGGCGCCGTGCCGTGGCATGTGAATGCGGCGCAGCGCGCTGTTGATGGCGTTGGGCGGGTTACTGGGGGGCGGTAGAGTGGGTGCGTGGGTGCGTGGCGGTGGATGATGGTGGATTATTATAATTCTTATTCTTATTCTGGGTTTGGATACGTATGTTGGCGTTTGGAAAGCGGCATCGCATCGTACTACATTACATCGCATAGCACAGCACAGCATAGCACGGCAC
This sequence comes from Lizonia empirigonia, assembly GCA_009982855.1. Taxonomy (NCBI): domain Eukaryota; kingdom Fungi; phylum Ascomycota; class Dothideomycetes; family Pseudoperisporiaceae; genus Lizonia; species Lizonia empirigonia. The sequence continues at coordinate 299,439 of JAADKA010000020.1, forward strand.
TGCAAGATTGTTCTCATAACCAAATTTCCATATCCACATTGCTGTTTGTGTTACATGTAGTATCCATCTCATCTCATCTATTAGCGCTACATATTCATCCGAGATTGTTCTTCCCTGGTTTATATACACCCCCCCCTCCTGTCCTCCTCCTTTTCCTCCTCCTCACTCATAACACACATACCACACCACGGCTGCCCGATCATCATTATCGTATCTGCCTTCCTCTCCGCATCTGCCTTCCTCTCCGCATCTGCCTCCCCCTCCCCAACCCAACCCCCACCCCCCGCCGGGTCCGCCTTCACCCCCAGTCCATGAATCATCATGCCACCAGTCCCCCCATATACATCTCCCCCGAAGCAAACGAAGCACTAGGAAAGCGATGCCATGTCGACAGACTACAGTAGTCGGCGCTGCGGGCCGTGCCCAGTGACGAGATGCTCGAACGCCTTCGTGGCTTTTGGGGTGCTTTGGGGTGGTGTTTGGGTGGTTTTTGGGTGCTTTGGGGGTACTTTTAGGGTGCTTTAGGTGCTTTTGGGTGCTTTTGGGGCACTTTGGGTGGTTTTTGGGTGGTTTTTGGTAACGTACCTCACAAGCGAGCTGGCCACCTGCGCCAAGACCCCACCAAACATACTATTGCGCATAGTATAATCGCGATGAGCCAACAACCAGACAATCTACTACCTTCAAAAGATGCTCGACTACAGCTTGCTCTTGAGGCTATCAAACGCGACGCGACGCTATCCCAGAGACGTGCTGCAGCTATCTACAACGTCTCTCGAGCAACACTCAGTAATCGCCTTGCTGGAACACCTTATCGACGCGATTGCACGCCCAACTCAATAAATCTCCTTAAGACAGAGGAGGATGTAGTTACTCAGCATACCCTTGACCTCGACGCGCGAGGATTTCCGCCCCGGCTTGCTGCTGTGAAGGATATGGCTGATTCTTTGCTGGCTGAGCGTCACCGTGATCCTGTTGGCCAGAACTGGGCTGCAAACTTTGTCAAACGTCGCCCTGAGCTCAAGGTCAAATTCAATCGCAAATATGACTATAAGAGAGCTCTCTGCGAGGATCCTGAGATTATACAAGGCTGGTTTCGGCTTGTAGAGAACATGAAGGCTAAGTATGGTATCCTTGATGACGACACCTACAACTTTGACGAGGCTGGCTTCATGATGGGCATGATATCAACTGGAGCAGTAGTCACTAGTTCTGGGCGTCGAGGACGGCCAAAGAGCGTTCAGCAGGGCAATTGAGAGTGGACTACAGTGATCCAAGGGATCAATGCGATGGGCTGGTCGATCCCACCCTTCATCATCTTCTAGGGCAAGCACCACCTCTCAAGCGTAGATCGCATAAAAGGAAGCGTATACAGCAGCAGGGTATCTTAACGATTGAGGAGGGCGTACGACTGACGACCCTTAAGGAGTTTGAGGCGCGTAGTGATGGGAAGAAGGCAAAGAAGAGGGTGCGCGTTGAGGCAGGTGAGCCTAGCCAACGACGCTGTGGACGCTGCGGCAAGGCAGGGCATAACGCACGTACGTGTAAGCAAGAAATATTAGTAGATTTTGAGTAGAATAGCCTATTACGATTCTTAATTACTATCCTTGACGGTGCTCTACGGTCGTGTACAGTACTGATTTTGGTAGGGTCTTGGCGCAGGTGGCCAGCTCGCTTGTGTGGCCAGCTCGCTTGTGAGGTACGTTAGCACTTTGGGTGCTTTTCGGGGGTGCTTTGGGGGCACTTTGGGCGTAACAACGCGACGAATGGCGAAAACCAAAACCAAAACCATGCACATGCACATGCGAAACAAACAAGACCGTAATACTCACTTACTTACTTGCTTACTTACTTGCACAGCACGCAGCACTTAAACCAACCCAAACCCCAAAACGTCGTCAAAGATACAGACAGCGAAGCAAGCCATATGCACGTACGCCACGCATCTCTACAAGGAACCAGCCAGCCAAGGAGAAGGTGGGAGCGGTGTGTACGTGGTATTACTTATTATGATTCCTTTATTTCCCTTACTCTCCCTCTCCTCTTCCTCTTCCTCTTGCCCTAGTCGGCGCCAGTGTCGGCGCAGACCTGAGCGTGAGGATGTGGATATGCAGGTGTGTGGCTATTGCACAGCACATGTGTAGTAGGATAGCAAGTTAAGATATCTAGCTAACAGAAGCTACTCCAATGTATGCTCTTACACAACAAGAACTAGTTAGAGGAGTGCAGGAGCGGTATGTATGTGCTATTACTATATTCCTTTATTTCTCTTGCTCTTCCTTATTAGGCTGCGCGTGTGAGCGCGAGCGCAGACCTAAGCGTAAGGATGTGGATGTGGATATGCATGTGTGTAACTATAGCACAGCACATGTTGCAGGATAGCAAGGTAAGATATTCTAGCTTGACGTGTACTCTAATATATGCTCTTACATAATAAGAACTAGACAGAGGAGTGCAGGAGCAGTATATACGTGGTATTACTATATTCCTTTGTTTCTCTTGCTCTTCCTCTTTAGTCTGCGCGTGCGAGCGCAGACCTGAGCGTGAGGATGTGGACTATGTATGTGGCTACTGCACACGTGTAGCACCGCGGCAGGTGCCGTCGCCTTCTTATTGCAGTACCATGCAAACTCCCGGATCGTTGCGGTCGTACAGGCATAAGAATAACAACAACAGTGTGCCGCCAAGCCCAAACAAGACGCCTAGCAGGATGCAGTCTACAAGCCATCGTCGCAAATCGCTCTTAGCACGGATGCTTCGGACATGGTCGTGTCACCGGAGCCAGGCTCAACCCGCGGGATCCTCGGGGTCGTGGTGCCGGATTTCTTCGTTCTTCTTGTCATCCTCTTCTGTCCTCTCCTCCTCTTGCTTCTGCAGCAGCCTCTCCTGCTCTTCCGGTTGTGTCCCCTCTTCTGCCTCTTCATCTGCCATGGGGTTCTCCGCGTCTTGTGCAGCCTCCTTCACCATTTCACTCGGATTCTGAATCGGAGGCTCATTCGTGGGCTTCGTGTTGACGTCCTTTACACTCGCCGTGCCTTCGTGGAACCAGCCTCCCTTCTCCCACTCGCCCGGCTCATAGAGACATTGCTTCCTGATATCCTTGTCCACAATGGCAGCCATAAGCTTGTTAAGGCGGTCGAAGGAGATTGGCTTTAGGATCCACGCGTCGAAGCCGGCGTCGATGTATTGCTGGCGGTCCTTTTCGATGAGAGAGGCGGAGACGGCGACGATGGGGATGCGACCGCACTGCGCGGCGCGGGGGGAGTAGATGTTGATGTGGGTCTTCTCATAGGAGCGAATCATCTTTGTGGAAGTCAAACCGTCGACGATTGGCATCTGTTGGATGTTAGTAATCAGAGAGGAAAGGTAAAAGAGAGTGACATGCCTGCATGTCCATGAGGATGACATCAAAGTCCTTGGGACTCTCGCCGTATGCAGATGCGCACTCTTCACCATTCACGGTCAGATATACATCGTGCTTCATCTTCTCTAACCGCTTCTTCACAATGCGACTGTTGACCGGATCATCCTCTGCTACAAGGACACGCATGTTGTCTGAAGTAAGCTTTTCCGTTACAGGTGCAGGTGTCGGGGTGGGTGAGAGCTCCTTCGGCTTAGCGTGGACCTCTCCAAGGATGGCACCTAGTGTTCGTGCACTGGGCGAGGTTGCATCGTCTGGCAAGCGAATGGCTTTGAGGGGCTGAGCCGAGAAATTAATAGGTTCCTCCCCGGGTATCTTGCTGTCCAAACTCCTTTCATGAGGCGGGATGACGACTCGCCCGTCGGCTATTTCGAGGCTCTTGGATCGTATGCGAGGCGGTGACCCAGCGTCCATACTATTACGCTTGGTGAGGGTGGGTCTCATTGAATGCGCACTGGGACTCTGGTGACCGTCACCCCTCCGCCTCGCAACCAGATGTGGCGCTTGAAGATCATCGATCAGCCTGTCCACGTCGCTCCTTGCACTTTCCTGTGTGGAGGCGCTCATGCCGCTCCTGAAGCTTCGTAAGCTGCCAGGTTTGCTTCTCAGGCTGTCTGCACTCTGCCGTCTACTAGCCACTGGATGATGGGTGATGTTGCTGCCGTTGACAGTAGCGCTGCCGCTCGAATGATGGCGCGACATGAATGGTGAAACCAAAGTGCGTTCATCTCCGCCTTGCATTGAGGTCAGAGATGACCGGTCGTTGTTTGGTGTAATGCTACCAGAGTTCGATTCCGTTGGCGGTGATCCTGGCGGCACCTCGTCGTCGTCCGGAAGATCAAATGGAAACTGAATAACAAAGCGAGTACCCTTGCCTTCTTCAGATCGGATCCTGAGCTGCCCATTCATGTTCCGAATGATTCGCGCCACTACAGCTAGCCCAAGACCAAGCGCAGCTTTGTCATCCTGTTGCTTGATTTGCTTAGTATCCGGCACGATGGCATCTTCAAGGGCTGCGGTAGGCTCCGACTGAACCTGTTCAAGGTCATAGAACAATTGGTCGAGTCTCTTGGGGTTAATTCCAACACCGGTGTCAGTGACTGCGACCTCGACCCACACATGGTGTGTACTAGGTCTTGCTGCCACGTAAACTTCGATTTTTACACCCCCTTCACTGGTGTGTTGTATGGCGTTTGCCGCGATATTAGAAATGGCCTGTCTAACCCGGCGCTGGTCACCTATGCACGACTTGGGCAGGCCCTCTGCCTGGGTGACTTCGTATTCGATGTTCTTTCGTCTGGCATCTCCTCGGAACATGTCTGTTGCTTCTTTGATCGTTGAACTCAACTCGAAAGACTCCCCTTTGATCAACGGCCCGCCCTCCTCTGTCTTGGTCAAATCCAATAGATCGTTGATGACGTAAATGAGCGACTTGGATGCCGAATGTGATCGAGCCAGGTTTTCTCTAGTTTCTGTATCCAAGGATCCTTCTAACGCTATCTCAAGGTAGTTGATGATGGCGTTGAGTGGTGTCCTAACTTCGTGCGCAGAATTCGCAAGTAGTAGTCGAGTCAACTGACTATTCTGCAGTGCTGCCTCCTTTTGTCTCCAAACCTCAATAAATTTGCCATACACCAGACATAGCACTGAAGCGGTCTCTATTTCTTCCTCGGTCCACTCTCGACATTTACCAACAACTGTCTCGGTCCACATCTTGAAACTCTTCCTGGGCTCTAAATATCCTTCGGTGCCTTCCTTAATGAACTTTTCGTATGGATTACCGGCCCATTTCACTTCACGCAGCTGGCCCTTCCTGAAGAAGACGATAAAGTCATTGCCACCAACGGTCAAGGGAACGATCAGCATGCCGGCAACGGTGTGGAAGCCAGGCTGGTATCGCAGGTCGGGGAAGTCCTCTGTAATGTCGGTCGAGGTCATAACAGACTGAATTTTGCGCATTCTTAAATACTCCAACATGGCCAAAGCTTCTTGTGAGTTTTCCATCTGGCCAAGTATTTTTGTTTCTTCTCTGATCGATAGCAGTCCGAAGTCGGCATCGAAAAGTGTTAATAGGTCATCGGAGGAAGCGATGATGTAGCCGGATGGGTTGTGCTGTGTTGGTACGGTATTGATCAGCTTCCTGGCTTGTAAGCGCGATGCGTACGATAGTCTCTCAATGTTACGCGACGCAGAGTCGCCGACCATACGGCACATCTTTCTGATTGGGAACGAAACTCGCATGCCTCGAGCACCGTATGAATGACAGGCAATCAAGCCCCACAGCTCGTTAAAGGCGTTGATGGAGATCGACATTGAGGAGCGAACAGCCATATTCGCCAGATACTTTAAGTGAATGGGAGACATGGCGCGGAGATAAGAATGAGTTAGGTCTAGAGGGCACTCGAGGTCTTCAGCAGTGCGGCAGACCAGCCGGGCTGTCTCCTGATCGCGGTCGTACAACATTCGTACTTTGTTGAGCTTGTACAGCTCTCTAGCTTGCTTTGGTATATCGGATGCAGGGAAGTTCAACCCCTTGTAAAGGTCTTTCGTAGCGCGAGGATCGACGAGCTCAGTGACAACCCGTCCATTGAAAGTTTGATCGAACTGGTAGATCATAACGCGATGGAAGCCCGTGAGTTCTTTGACAACACCAACTAGGACTTTGAGGAACTTTTCGAGGGTGGGTGCTGCTGCAAGCTGCTCTTGTACCTGCGACATGATGTTGAACACCTCCATAGCAGCAGCTTCACCCTTCCTCTTTCGTGCGCTCCGCAGTACTCTCAGAGGCCGACTCTTGATCTCAGTGCTCTCCAGATATTCTTGTGCGGTGGGATTGCTAGCCAGCGTGTCCTGCGGGAGTTCAGGTGTCATTTCATTCGAGGGTACCAAAGGAAACTGTGGATCATCTTCAAGCTCAAATTCGCAGATGATAAGTCCGGCATTCGCGTCATTACTGTGAACGGCACACCAGAGTTTGCGGGTTCGGTGGACTCCCGGAACCTTGATTGACATGGTGAAGACCTCAGGGCCATTTGTCAAGACGTCAGAGTCCTCATCTTTAATGAAGTCGATATGATCAAGGAGGTTGTCCGCCTGCTCTTCTGAAAGTATGTCTGTGAAGCTCTCCAGCGCGAAAAGCTCTTTCGGAGTGCGTCCAAGGAATCTCTTCGAGTTTTCCGACACCACACGAACGAGAAGGCCTCCGTTGCCCTCTGGATCTTCCTGCAGCGCCATGAGAAGACCGAATCCCTGAATAGCGCCTGGTATATGGATCGGTTCGTCCTCGCAGCGCTGCAGTGTCTCGCCCTCGCGGCCAGTGATGACCATATGTCCCCCCTCGGTAGTGACATGCTTGAATCGAGGTGTGACCAAACTGCCCATGTCACCAATGCTGCTCAGATTGCTTCGTATTGATCCTCCTCCAGGCGAGTTAGGTCGGTCAGTTGGCCTTAACGAAGGTGATCGACTACCTCCCTCTATACTGTTAGTAGGACTCGATGAGTTCAATTCTTCGAAAATCTGGGCAGGAAGCTGCAGCTTAGCCCCCTCCCTCTTCTGTGGTGTCGGCGTTGGCCCTTGCCACGCCTGCGACACTGCCTCTCCCCTGGGTGTGGGCATCGACTGTCGCTGACCTTGATTCCGTTGGGACACATGCGAAGCGTTCGACACTGTGGAGCCCGATGGCCTGCGCGAATCATTGGCGCGCGAGTACTGGTTGAAATAGTCGCCATCATATTGCCCCGTTGGAGTAGGCTTTGGTGTTGACGTGGGGTTGGGGTCCATGGAGACGACGCTCCGGATCGGGAATACGCGGTCGTGGGCAGACGGGCTCATCCCTGCCGCTGAGGGCGAAAACGGCCCGACATTGCTGGCAATGTTGTTGTTAGGCAACGGTAATATGTTGCGCGCCTTTGGGGCATCTTGAGCAAAGTCGGTGGTATCTGTAGCAGACTCCAATGTCGACAACGGGTCGAGGTCGGTAGGCAGTGCGGCGGGGGACGCATCGCCATGGTCGCCGGGTGCAGCAGAGTGTTCGGCGTCCTGGGGCTGCGGTGGTGGTTGAGCCATGGGGGCCGTGTCCAGCAGCGCGGGGGAGGCTCTCGAGGTGTGGGAGGCGGTGGCGGGCCTGGCGGAGGTGTTGGATGGAGTTGCGCCCGCACAGGATGAAGCCCCTTCTGCTCAGGCGTCCATCGACGGTGATGATGCGCTGCGAATGCTGCAGGTGGCGCAAACGCAAGCCGTGCTCACAGTGTCGCAGGTTTTGTCGTGATGCTGCTCGCCTTGGCGTGACGCAGGGCACGGAGAATAATGGGTGGGATCTGGGTGGCGGAGAGCGGAGTGTCACTCTAACAGGCGGTGCTCTGGTCGAGTAGTTGCGCCGCGTGGGAATGCCTGGAAACGTCAAGAGCACTGGACACGCATGTTTGGTGGACAACGGAGGTGACCGGTGGTAGGAAATCACCTAACGTGTATGACCATTTGCAAAGGGAAAGCCCACGGGCACGCTTATAACGTCGTATGGCTTCCAGTGCTTGATGGACTCACACATGTCGATCTCAGGGAGAGACTTGAGGGATCGGCGACCTACTTGGCCACTTGCAGCTAGACTGGTGAATGCGTCCTGGTGTGTCTCCCTGTCTCGCCTTGTGAACACGGTCGAGCCGCACGATCATCTGTCATCGCGTGCGCGGCAGCATCGTCCCTGGAAGCCCACACATCGGGCTGCGGCAGCGCTTCACCTCAGGCACGAAAGGGCCGATGGCCGCCGATGCGGGCTGCAGATACATAGTAGGACCGAAAAGTCTAATCTCCATTGGGGCTCTTTGCAGTGGAGAAGCGACCCAGTTCGCTCCCTGCCAACCCCGAAAATCTACGGAGTCTCTGAAGCGGGATCATGTGCAGTGTCTCACAACGGTTATCTTGCTACAATGTCTCAGGCGTCAGACAGGTCGCATTCGTCTCTCTGTCATATCAGGTGTAGATGCGAGACTGCCGATCCACTCGTCTTGCAACATGATATCCTCGCGCGGGCTTCTCTAAAGCATACACCAGCAGTGACCGGCGATGCCTGAACGGGCAGTGATAGTAGGCTTGCCACTGCAAGTACAGCACGCTGATTCGTCAGACAGAACCTACGTTTCCTCATCAGAAAGAAGTGTCGGAGTTACAACCCTCTGGCACGCCTCCGCGGATGACCGCGTTTATATCCGGCGATGCTTGATCAGGACTATGCCAAGCCTTCACCTTAGCACATCATCTGGGACTGACCTCAGCTGCGTCTCCGGCGAACCGTGTCTTTCAAATCGCCAAGTTGCTTCGTTTGCGGCTCACCATGTCACCACACTTGCCAGTCAATGCCACATCTATCAGGTGTGGTAGTGGCTGAAGACCCGTGTGGGGCGCCGGCCAATGGCGGTCTAACTTCGTAACACACTCCCATGGTTCACATCGCTGGCCGCCCACTTTCAACGCTCTGCACAATACGCCACAACGACCCCATGCCCTCACAACGCGTCGAACGCCCACTGAAGGTCCTCGTCGCACTGACAAACCCATCTGCCTTCAAGTTTGGCTGCTCCGTCGTAGCGCGCCTGCACCGACTCGAGCATGTCTCTCTACAAATCATAGCGTGCACACCGTTCCCCACGTCCCCGTTCTCGACCGTCTCCCCGACCCTCGAGCCTGTCTGGCATACCTACGATGTCGAGAGCAACTCAACGCCTGGCTGGCAGCATGCAGACTTTGTCGAGACACAAGTCGCAGAGTACTGTTCATGGGCAGACACACTCGTCCTTGCGCCACTCGATGCTGAGAACATAGCACGGATGTTGCATGGCTTCACAAGTAGCCTGCACATGCAGATACTGCGCAGTTGGGATGTCTCGAAGAAGATACTCCTTATACCGGGAATGTCAACTCAGATGTGGGAGAACCCCATGTCGAAGAAGCAGATCGCCAAGATCAGAAAAAAGATGAACTGGATCCGTGTTCTGCCTCCGCTGCTGTGGAAATTCGACCAGACTGGCAGGAAGCATGTACCGTGGGGTGGACACAAGGAGTTCAGCGAGGCTGTACAGACACAGATTGACTTGATGGCTGTGGGCGATGGCACTGTCGCACTCCCAACTGCACACCTACCCACTATGACGCCAACGAAGAGCAAAGGACCTCGCCTGCCACCAGAGTTATGGTCTATCATCCTCGAGTTTACAGAGGACTGGGAGCTAGCCACTACACTCAATGTGCACACAAACCTGCCAACACCCCGCGAGTGGCAACAGGCCGCCAGTGAGACAGGACCAAAGACCCAGGGGCAGAAGCTGGGCTGGGCGCTACTCACTGGCAGCTATGCAGAGATCGCCAAGATGTTTGACGCTGAGAGGCCAACCCGCATTCCTCGTACGTGCCTCGACCTCATCATGCGGTTTGCTATGGTACCCGTGCTCAGGCACCTTGAATATCAGCACAAAGATCTTTTCTGGTCACATTTCGGACACACGTTCCTTCCACACAAAGCATCCATCTTCAGCAAAACCGAGATCCTCGACTACTGGCGCACGTCGCCCACTTTTCTTACCAAAGAATATTCACACGAAGCCATGGACAACGCTTCACGTACCAACTCGATACAAGCCCTCGACTGGTGGTATAGCTCCAACTTGAACCTGAAGTATACCGAAGGAGCCCTTGAGCAAGCCTCGTCTCAAGGCCACATTTCTGTACTGCAATGGTGGAAAGAGCACTCTCGGCACCGCACACCTCCCATCCCTGGCGAAGAAGCGCCTCCCGCGAAGCTGCGTGATCCTCTGAAGCTGAAGGTCGGCAAATCGATCACGTACGCAACACAGTCCGGTTGTCTTGATGCAATCAAATGGTGGGTCCACAGTGGCGTGCCCTTCTCACACGAAGACACTGTCACCAAGATCGCGTCGACACATGGGCACACAAAGATTCTGGACTACTGGAGATCGGTGCGCGGCGAGAAGATGCTTTTCGACAACCAAGTACTAGTTGGACCTACCAAGATGGGCCGGGCGGACGTATTGGAATGGTGGAAGAAGAGCGGTCTCAAGGTCAAGTACAAGACATGTGACATTGAGGAGGCACTAGAGGACGGCGTCGAGGGCGAGGCTGGTGAGAGCGTCAGACGGTGGTGGGCGGAGAATGGACTCAACTTGGGCGTTGGAACCAGTGAGTGGATGAGGGTGAAGACTTTGGGGTCATGAAGGGGGGCAAAGAGGATTGCTCGAACATGTTCGACTTGGATGTTATCATAGCATAGCGAAGGTGTTCAATCAAGCGTTGCCCAGTCCTAACCTCGGAGCAAGTTCGGCCCATGTCCGCCGTGGCTCGCCTGGCAATCGATCGCGGCATGTCGAAAGTGAGGTTTGCAGGGTACACGGGGTCGCTGGTGACGTCCAGACACGGCGGTGTCTGCCACGGTAGTCCGGAGTATGAAGAGAGAGCGTCCATCTGCATGTGAAGTGGTTGTACGAATGTGTGGATGAGGTGATCGGCCTTTGAAGAGTTTCGCCAGTGTGATCAGCAGAAGCTCCCCGCGTGCCAATTGTCCAAGGTCATGCAGAGAAGGCCATGCAGACTAGGCCTTGTTGCTACACGTGCTGTGCATTGCTAGCTGTTCTTGTAGTGCAAGCGTGTAAGCTTTTGTGCAATCCCTATGGGAGATGCTGGCGGTAGCAGAGGCATGAGCATGCTCACTGTTCGATGGCAGACGTCGTTCAGAAGAATACCTGCGGGAAAATGCCCCATGATTGAGATACGAAACCCCCACCAAATGCAGGGAACTCTTGCTAGATGTGGCAGGCTTTGGGCGGGTTTTGACTGTGTGCCGCTGACTGGCCAATCGCGGGGCTCGAATTTGTTGACCTGCAACGGCTCCACTGGCCTCGCAAGCATGTCGGCCGATTAACAGGAATACCCTAACACAGCTTATCCTATTACGCGTACCACTACAAGTATAAAACATATTTAATTTGTTAAAAACAAGTATAAGTAGTAGGAAATTACTTCTGCTATAGCTATGTATAAGTACTTTAGAATATTCTGTTGCGTAGATAGAGTAAGAGCAAGCTGAAGTAGGGTAGGTGTTTTAGTGTTCTTTGAAGTAATCGGCCAAAAAAACGAGCTTCTTCGTACTTCCGCTCGGTTCGACTGCAGCCAGATCATCTTCTTGCGTCTACACTGAGTCTCCTCCGCGACACCCTCCGCTCCTCGACCTCCTCGACTCCCCACATCTGCGACCTCCATACCCATCGCCAGCCCCTATCCACACCTTTTCGTCCCACTCGAACCATCCTCAATACACACCGCAATGTCGGCAACCAAGGAGTTCACCTACTCAGACGTCTCGGAGCACGCCTCCAAAAAGGACCTCTACATTGTTATCCACGACAAGGTCTACGACTGCACAAGCTTCGTCGACGAGCACCCGTACGTCTCCACCAGTGCCACCGCCTCCACGCGCCCGCACCCCACACTCGGCCGACCACGCATGGGGGCGCGAACGACACACTTCGAACACGTGAAGCTAATTGACTCGCAGCGGTGGTGAGGAAGTCCTGCTTGACGTTGGTGGTCAGGACTCGACCGAGGCTTTCGAGGATGTTGGCCACTCGGATGAGGCGCGCGAGATCCTCGAGGGTCTGCTCGTGGGCAGCTTGAAGCGCCAGGTACGCCCTCCAATTCTACAGCACATGCACGCCCCGCTCCACACCCTGGACCAGCTCCGCTACACTTTCTCGCACCCCCATCCCATACAGTCAGATCCTCGGGCCACGGAACCGTTCCGCCCACAAATCTCACGCTCACCTTTTCACATGCAACTCGCAATCTGCACCCAGAGTCGACTAACATAACCGCAGGAGGGCGACCCAAAGCCCAAGAGCTACACACAGCCTGGCTCAACCGCCACCACCTCCGACGGCGCCTCCACCGGCGTCGGTTTGTACGCCATCATCCTCATCGGCGGCGCGCTGGCCTTTGGCGCCTGGAAGTACCTCCAGAGCCAGAGCGAGCAGCAGTAAGCCCAGCCCTATGGACCAAAGACACCAACCTGCTGGCGGCTCGCGCAAAACAGCACAGCCCCTCGTCTCAACGCACGACCAGCACGGCTCGACACGGAGCATAGACGACCGCATGTAGAGATTGGGGAGGACGGGAGAGCATGTAGTAGGGTATATCGCAGGCGGATGAATATGTACAGCCTTGTGGGTTTGCAGAGCAATAGATGGCAATTTAATCTTCACTACCTACCCCATCTTTCATTCTGTTTGGATTTACCGAGTTCTGCTAATCGCCAGCATATCGAGCACCACTCGATAGTACACACGACGATGGCACATGCTGCAAATCTCCAGCGGCTCGCTCATTGTCGGAGGCAGAGGTGGGCGTTTGGGGTGGTTGGACAGGGATGCATGGGTTTCCCGTTCGTGGTGGAGTCCTGAGGAGAATACCAACCTAGGAAAATAAACTGCTGGATTTTCACCTTGTAATAATGGTGTGGGTATGTGTATTCCAGCCCTGAGGAAGCCTTGGTAGCAGCGCCAATCACGAAACTTTTTCTCTTTCCCTTCTGTACCCCCCCCCCCCTCACCGCTCCCGAAACACCCTCAACCACCTCACCCGTTCCGTCACCCCACCCCACCCATCCAAACTATGTTTCGCGCACAGCCCCCTCAACGCCTCGCCATCCCCCCTCTCAACCAGCACATCCTCCTCGACGCTCCAGACGCCGCGCAGCCTCGGCAGAGGCCTTCCATGTTTCCACGCCTCCAGCACCTGCAGCGCGAGACGCGGCCGGAAGCGCGTGCGCTTGAGGGCGCGCGCGATGAAGGCGTCGCTGAAGCCTGCGGCGGCCTGCTGGGCGAAGAAGGTGTCGAGTTCGGGCGCGCTGAGGGGCGGGTCTGGGTCGGATGTTGTGGAGGCGGAGGTTGAGTTTGAGGCGGTGGAGGTGGTGGATGCGGTTGGGGAGGGGGGTGGGAAGGGTGGTTCGGTGAGGGATTCGCGGAATTCGTGGATCGATTGGGTTGTTGAGGCTGATGAGGCGGGGTGCTGTGGGGGGGAGGAGGAGGGCGGGTGGGGGAGTCGGGGGATTTGGGCGGGGAGTTGGGAGGGCGAGGAGAGGATGGCTTGGGTGTCGAATGCGGTGGGTTTAGTGGCGCGAGGTGTGGGGAGCTCGTCTTCTTCGTTTTCTTCGTCTTCCTCGTCTGCTTCGTCTTCTGGTATCATAGGTGGCCTGGGAAGCGGTGCAATGTGAACAAAGTCGGTCGAGGAGGCTATGCTTCGAGTGTCGTCCTCACTGTCTTGCCGCAAGACAGGCGGTCGGGGAATGGGCGCGATGCGCGGGAGGTCTTCATCTGATCCGATGCTTTCCAGCTCATCTTCCTCGTCGTTCATCTGCGCGATTTGCTCTCGAGTCTGGGACAGCAAAGGTTCCTCTTGTAATCCTGGCTCGACGCTTGCTCGCTGGGAACTCTCGGCCGAATTGATCTCGAGTGGTTGCTCTTGAGTGCCAGCAATGTCTGCCGTCTCCTCTGGTTCTACAAGTGTTGGTGATGGGCTGGCTCTCTTCTGAATTTTGGCTGGTCGAGGTGCCTCTGTCATGGTTGGAGCATCCTCTTCTTCGCCTCGTATCCGCTTCAGTGCAGACTCGAAGCCGTCTCGGATATACCTTGGCGTTTCTTGCTGAGCAGTCAATTCAGATTCAAGCCTCAAATCCGAGGGCAGTACGTCCGGTGATGCACGTGTTGGTGGCTTCGCTGACGCCGCCTCTTCTGTCTGTGGTGCAGCAGCAGCCTCAATCAGTGTCCGGCTCCAGTTCTGGCTTTGAGGCGGGCTTTTGTTAGCATGCCTCTCTATCACCTTCTTCCTAATCTGTTCTCTCCTCGAAATTGGATCCCGCCGCCACTGCGGCCTTACTACCTTCTCATGATATTGCTTCCACTGCTCAGCCGTTTGATTGTCCTTGTCTGCAGCCCAATTCTGCCAACTCGTCTCGTAGGACAACTCGTCATTGGAGAAGCTGTCAATATGCTCGACGAAGGCGTACAATTCTTCCCAGTCCTCAATCGTGAACGTTGCGGCTAGCTGTTCGACACTGTATTCGCCATGGGCAGCCTGCTGCTTACTGGATGCAGCCCCCATGCGGGTGGTTTCCTCTTCGACAGTAATCGTCTGGGCTTTGTCCTTGTTCTTAATAATACGTGGTTTACTAGCAACAGTTGCTTCTGCTACAGGGTCTTTTGCTACAGGTAGCTCAGGCGCTCTCGACGATGGGTCTGAAGGCAGCGACGGCGGCGCATTATCTGGAGTATTGAGGGCAGAAGGAGGCCGAGTCATGAGTTGCTTGAGGTAGCGGTTGCGCCACGACTGCCATGTGTGCCTGGGGTGCTATCAAAATCAGTGACCCTTCTCAGCTCCAATGCGCCTGCATCGGTACCTTTTGCTCCAGCTGCTTGTACAGCTCGTTCCCACTGACTTTTTCCCCGCTCGCTTCAGCATCCTTTACCCACATGTAGAGAATGCGGTCTTCGTCGGGCGTGAACGCGTTTCGTGAGGCCTTGGCAGGCCTAACAATCGATCCAGGTTCGCGTGCCGTGCCTATCCTCGGTCCTGCTGGGAAGTCGTTGGCGTCCAAGACTTCGCCCTTCGCGATCGATTTGTGTATGAACTCGTAGCTTATTGTTCCAGGCGCGCAGTCTCTTCGGAAGTGGTCTGCAATCATCCAGTCGGCCTGCTTCTCTAGTATCACGATCTGCCCGCCATTGGCTCTGATCAAATCCAGCAACGCAGCGCGGTGTGGAACGCGCTGCACGACCCAGAATTTCTTGCCCTCGAACAGCTCGCCTGTCCCAAGCGTGGCACCCTCGGCGACATCGTTGTAAACAATGGATGCCGCCATGACGTTGAGGGTAGAATAGTGGGGTCGGTGAAGTTGACGCGTCTATGGAAACGCGTGCTCACATGTTGTTACACTGTGGGGTCGCATTGCCGCGGCCGTGCCTCGACGCTTCCTACATCAAACAACATGCACACGTTATAGTAGCAGTTATGGCGCTCGCGCGCACCCTCATAATCGTAGCCCTCGCTGTTTCTTTCTTTACCTTTGTGGCTTTCTTCGGCCGACTCCCCGCCTTTAGGTGCGCTCACTGTACGCTGGCTGCCGTCCCATACTAACCAAGACAGAAACACACCCATAGGCTTCCTCAACCGCCTCTTCGTCCTGCACATCCCCTCCTTCCTCCGGCGCCTCGATGTCAGGCTTACAAATGGGCGCATCACCAGCGGCAGCTCGCGCCTCGGCCGCTACCTCATGTATGACAAGCACCCGGTCATAGTCATCTTCTTCCTCGGCCTCGTCACTGCGTGCGCCGTGCTCCTACTGCCCACCCTATGGGACAAGCTGCACGTTACCCACAAGCTTGTCGTCTTCATCCTCCTTCCGCAACCATACTTCTGGCTATACCTCAGCGCCAAAGCGAACACCACCACATACATCACCCCTCAAAACCACGCCTCACAAATGGTTCACTACCCGTACGACCGCGTTCTCTACCACCCCGGAAATACCTGCTCCACGTGTCACTTCCTAAAGCCCGCGCGGAGCAAGCACTGCAGTATCTGCAAAACCTGCGTCTCACGGATGGACCACCATTGCATATGGGTGAATAACTGTCTCGGCCGTGGCAACTACAAGTACTTCCTCTTCCTGCTCCTCTCTACCGGCATCTTGATCGCCTACGGCGCTTATCTTGCTTGGTTCTCGCTAAGTCCGCTCGTTGCGCAACACTATGCCAAGTATGAGAGCTGGTACAAATACAAGCCTACGCCCGGTTCCAGTCCCAGCAGCTTAGCAAGCTGGTTCGGGGCAAAGAGCCACTACTTCGTCATCTATCTCAGTCTGTATCTCGACCTCGGCGGCCTCAGCACAGCCGGTGTTGGTCTTCTCGCGCTCCTTACCTGGCCACTGCCGCTCGGCTTGCTGGCTTATCACATCTACCTGATTTGGGCAGGCATGACGACAAATGAGAGCAGCAAGTGGGCAGACTGGCGCGACGATATGGCTGATGGTGTTGTGTTCATGGGAAAGAGGAGGGAGGACACAATGACGAGCACCCGGTTTAGCAGCTCCCATTCCACTGTCGCGCCTCCGCGCCGCAGTGACAGTGGCAGTGAATCGAGCTCGGCCTCACCAGCACTGACACCACCTGAGACACCGGACACTGACGTTGAGGAAGAGCCACCGACAACCTGGCCGCTGGAGAGCAGACACATTCTTGTTCGCACGCGCAACGGACAAGCGCCTAAGTCGTTACCCTCTCGCATACAACGCGTCGCCGAGCCCGACTCATTCGAGCGCATGTGGAGCTTAGACAAAGTGGAAAATGTCTATGACTTGGGGTTCTGGGACAATCTTGCCGAAGTACTCGCCAACTAGACAGACACATAGCAAACAAATTAAGACACTTATCATCTGTGCAAGACACAATCAACGCACAGACTTCCATCCAGTCCAACCCTTCACTCACCTCCCCACTTCTGCCTTTCACTCGCGCCAGTTATCCACTTCCACTCCCCACCTGACTTAAGACCACTCTTCTCCCCAAACACCCACCCACCTCCAGCATCCCACAGCCTCACCATGCCAACAGCATCCCCACCGCCCCGAGCCCTAACCGAGCGCGACTACATATTCGGCTGCATCCTGCTCCTCTCCATCCTCGCAGCATTCATCTACATCACCATCCGCCTCATCACCAAAATCCTGGCCTGCGCGCGCACCGCCCTCCGCGTCGTGCAAGCCGCGCGGTCGCCCGTGGATGCTGAATTACCTTGCTTGGTCCTCGTGACGGCTGTGGATGGATGGGGACGCGTGGTGCGTATTACGTGGTATGCGTGGATTGGGAGGGGAGATGAGGAGACTTGAGGTCTGGGTGATGGGGTGGAATGAGGGTTTGGTGTGAATTCGAGTCACGAGGGGGAGGGAAGATAGAGTGTTGGAAGGGAGGGCAAATGCGATTAGACTATGTTGAGTGGGTTGGTTAAACTAGTGATGAATCCACTTCTTCTTCGAACCGTCGGCGTTGCGCTTCCGACTCTTTTGCTTCTTTGCAGCTTTGTCCTTGGGCTGCTGTGCTGGTTTGGGTGTTTCAGAAGCTGCGTCGACGGCGGCGTCTTCATCGGATTCGGAGTCCGATTGCACCGGTGCAGGCGCCGTCTTCTTCTCCTCTTCGTCGTCATCAAAGCCCAGTCCATCCACAGCACCCAAGAAGCCAGTGTTTCCTTCGCCCTTCATGAGCGCCTCGACGTCGATACCTCCGCTGGTCAGGTACCGCGCGCTTACGCCGGTGTTGATGCGTTCGGCCAGCAGGCCCTTGAGCTCGTGCCTGATGGCCGCAAACTCTGCCCTCGTCATCTCACTGGCGTTCTTCTCCTTCTTCTTCCGTCCAGCGCCCCGGCCCTTCTTGCCCTTGGCCTCCTTTTCGAACTCCTCGCTGTCGTAATCAATGCCCAGATCCTCGGCAGCCTGCATGAACATGTCGTCGGTGGAATTCTTCTTCTCCTTAGCAATGACGGTGTCGGCGAGCTTCTTGCTCAGCGTAGCGCGCGGCTTGAGCCGCGACACGATGCGTCGGTCGATATCGAGCGTGCGGATGAAGTAGGCGCGCTTCTTGTTCTTCTGCGTCTGCGCGCTTTCGGCCCGCGCGTGCACTTTGGCCACCAGGCGCCGCACCCCAGCGACTTCTTCGGGCGCGCAGATGATGATGCTGGAGCCAGACGCGTCGGCACGCGCAGTACGGCCTGAGCGGTGCACATACGTGTCGGCTGCGCGCGGCAGGTGGTAGTGGATTACGAGATCGACTTTGGGGATGTCAAGACCGCGGGCTGCGACGTCGGTAGCGACGAGGATGGAGCCAGGACGGGATTTGAAGCGCTCGATGGAGCGGAGACGCGCTTTTTGGATCATGCTGGAGTGGAGAGGAAGCGCTGGGAGGTTGAGGTTGGTGAGGAAGGGTGTAAGGCGGCGGACTGCGGAGATGGAGTTTGTGAAGATTAGGGCGCGTTTGTTGGGATGGAATAGAAGGAGAGAGTAGAGGTAGAGGTCCTTTTCTGGACCAGCACACTCGATGAGGCCTTCGCGCAGCTTGCTAGCCATTTGAGATTCGGGATTTGCGTCGATGAACCTGGGTTGCTCTTCGCGGAAGTTGAGCTTTTTAAGCAGGTACTCCATAGAATCGGCCTTGTTCATGATGTCGCCGGTACCGTTGCCGAACTTGACTTTGCCAGCGAGCTTCTGTTGGAGGCCCTTTTGGAAAGTGGCAGAGAAGACTAGAGTCTGGTGTTCGACGTCCGGCGTTGGCTCCTCCTCATCCTCTTCGTCATCTGCTCTGTCCAGAACCTTGAGAATTTCCCCAAGCTCTTGGTAGTGACCCTGACTCAAAAGACGATCCGCCTCGTCCAACACCAAGAACTTGACCTGCTTAAGAGCCCGCAGGAGACCTTGGCCACTGCTGATAACCTCCCACAGGCGTCCAGGCGTGCCCACTACAACATCCGCATGCTCGAGCTGGCGACGTTGCTTCTGTACTGACAGTCCACCTGTGATTGTAGCAATAAAAGGGCTTTCAAAGTCGCCTTTTGCGCAAAGATCAGTCAAGTGCGCTGTGATCTGATGGGCGAGTTCTCGAGTCGGCGCAATGATGAGAGCAGTGGGTATCGTCTGTGTCTTTGCTTCCTTTTCTTTCAACGCAGGTCGAGTAGCGAGGTAGCGCTCGATGATAGGGATACCAAACGCTAATGTCTTTCCTGAACCTGTAGATGCTTTGCCAATGAGATCTCTGCCAGCCATGATCTCGGGTATCGTCGAGGCTTGGATGACGCTAGGCTTGGAGAACTTCAGTCCAGCAAGTGCGCCCACAACCTTCTCAGACAAATTCAACTCTTCCCAAGCTGATGTATCGACGTCGTCCTCATCGACCGGCTGGTTGAGCAGAATGTCGAAAGCTCCCTCGCCGGAGATCTCGAAGTCTTCTGTGGCTTCCACGCCTTCCTCCTCAATGTAGTCTGGATTCGTCTCGGCATTGGCGGCAGTGTTCTGTTTGAGCTTCTTTTCCTCTTCTCTTTTTGCCTTCGCTTCTGCCTGTCTCTCCTTCTTCGTCTTCGCTTTCTCTGGTTTCTCAGATTTGCTCTCAACCTTGTCTTTCTTCAGTGCTCTGCCATCCTCAATTGCACTGTTGGGGTCAAGATCTTCAATCTCGATACCGCCCTTCTTGACCGGCGCATCTTCCATGTCCTCATCACTGAACCCTGCGAAAGAGTCGTTGTCGCTCTCTGCCTCTTGCTGGCCGGATGTAGCATCAGCAGTTTCGTCCTCCTCCACTTTCTCCTCATCTTCTACCGGCAGCTCCTTCCCTTCCTGGCCAATCATCTTCTCCAGACGCGCAGCCTCTTCCTCCTCTCTTTGCCAGGCGGCTTCCACGTCCTTCTCGATTTCTTCTTCTGTCTTTGTAGTCTGGAACGTAATGTTGCCAGTGGTGGGATCTTTGATCACCTCCAGGTCATCGACCTCCTCCAAGCCATAGAAACCCTCAGTGTCCTCCAAGCGATCAGGCATGTCGACGGTCTTCCATCCTAGATCGTTCAATTGAACTCGGCGTTTTTGCTTCTTCGTCGCGGGTTTGGGGGCTTTTTCGAGCTTCTGGCGCTTGTGCGCTTTATACGCCGCTTTTGGTGGGTTATGCGCGCGCTTCATCGTAAATATGCGCAATTATTGTTGTTTGGAGAATTGGTCTTCGATTCCTAGAAATTTTTGGGAACATCGGCGGTCGGCGTTTAGCTCGGCTGCACTTCCCTGCAACACTGTTGCCCCTCACGTGGGGTGGACTTTCACACCTCCAAAACTCAGACAGACATTGTACCACTCGTTCTCCGCATAGTTAGAGTAATACTCCGCTTCAAATCAATTTTCAAGGGAAAAGCGTTGCTTTAAAATATTTGGATAGCCCTCTGCGACGGCATTGCAAGCTCGTGCAGCGGACGCGCAAAATTCGGATTGGGTAGACTCACTTGGGAAGACTACTCGCAGCTCAGAGCCTAAACACCCAACATCAACCTGGAAGAGAAGGCGCATGAATTATGGGAAAATCTTCAAAGGACAAGCGAGACGCATACTACCGCCTTGCGAAAGAAGAAGGATGGCGAGCACGCTCTGCATACAAGCTGTTGCAAATTGACGAGGAATTTAACGTGTTTGAAGGTGTAACTAGAGTCGTCGATCTCTGTGCTGCGCCAGGCAGTTGGAGTCAAGTACTCTCGCGGGTTTTGATTAAGGGCGAAACATTTGGAAGAGCAGGATGGGAGCAAAAGCAAGCGGCGACACGTCGACATGTTCTCAGTTTGGACAAGGAAGGAATGGAAGAGAGCGCAGCACCGGCTGTTCAGCAACCAAAGCCCAGAGAGAACGTTCGTATCGTCGCGATCGACTTGCAACCCATGAGCCCGCTTGAGGGTGTCACAACAATGCGCGCCGACATCACGCATCCTTCTACCATCCCGCTCATGCTAAAGGCTTTGGATCCCGACACATACGACCCCAATTCGACAACATCATCTTCGCCCGTTGACCTCGTTATCTCGGATGGCGCACCAGACGTCACAGGTCTGCACGACCTCGACATCTATGTGCAGAGCCAGCTTCTTTGGGCTGCGCTCAATCTGGCTCTGTGTGTACTGAAGCCCGGCGGCAAGTTTGTCGCCAAAATCTTCCGTGGGAAAGATGTAGATCTCCTGTTCGCGCAGTTGAAGATCGTCTTTGAAAGGGTACGTGTTGCAAAGCCAAGGAGTAGCCGAGCCAGCAGTATCGAAGCATTCGTGGTATGTGAGGGTTTCTGCCCGCCAGAGGGTTTCAAAGCGAGTCTGGACAAACCACTGGGAGCTGGAACACAGCTGCCGACAGGCACCAGCATAACTAGAGGGGAGAAGAAGGTGTCGCGGACAGTGAGGGCAGACGGCGCGATTGAGCTGGAGTTCGGTACAGATCACGAAGATGAGACCGACGAAGAAGAGGGTGGAGAGCGTTGGATAGCGCCATTCCTGGCGTGCGGTGACCTGTCGGCATACGACTCTGATGCAACGTACAAGCTACCTAAAGACAGGGTCAGCCTTGATCCTGTGCAGCCGCCGACAGCACCACCGTACAAGCGTGCATTGGAGATGCGAAAGATGGCCGGTGGTGCGTACGGGAAGACAAAAGGCAGAGCAGTAAAAGAGGTGGTCTGAGTGACACAACCAGCTAGAAAAACAGAAACGGATATGCTGCAACTTGGATTAGACAGAAAAGGATCATCTTGTCATGGGCCTTCATAATTCTAAGCTACACCCACCAGGTTGACACCGAAGAGGGCAGTTTTACAGCAATCGCATCCTAGCATACGCTTATCTTCCAGCGCATACGCCTATCTTCCAGCAAACCCTCATGTGTGCTTCCAGCTTCCATCGTATATAAAATTTCTCGCTCTTTGTAGGCTAGTCGTCCTTGAACGCCTTTGCCAGTTCACCATTCCTGACATCCTACAACTATAGTCCCACGTGGTTGAATCCATGGAGCATACCGCCCGGCATATTTGCCAAGTCAGCTAATATGTGATCCCGCATGGGGAAAAAAACTGCTCCCTGAGATCTTCCAGCTTCGGGTGGTCTTCAAGCATAGTCTTGGGGGCTTGGTACTAGAAAAAGACAAGGACAAGAGCAGCACCGCCGAGAACGCCGAGCATCATGGAATTCATCACGCTGAGTACTATTTGGTGGAGGAGATGTATCCGTAGAATACAACGAGTCGTGGAAAGACCTGCAGGCTGATGAGTTAATGATGAAGAGTATCATAGGGGTCCAAGGCTTTTTTTGCTCAAAGGGTCTCGTGCACAGGAGTGTTTGGTGAAAGAGCAAGCTTGAAATAGTTTGCCAACCAAGTTCAAAGGTCATCACAAAGGATTTCAGATAACGTAACGTAATCCACCATCGAGTTGGCCACACCATCGAGTTGGCCACCCCACCAAAACTCAACCTACTACCTACATTATATCGTGATGTCTCAACAACCTAATCTTGAATTACTTCCCCGTGAAGATAGAGTCATCCTTGCTATCCAAGTAATGAAATCCGACGCGTCAATGAGTCAGCGCCGCGCTGCAGCCACGTACAACGTTCCTCGAAGCACGCTCTCCAACCGACGCGCTGGTCAAACTTCACGACGCGATATCCAGCCCAACCGATCAAAGCTTTCAAAGCACGAAGAGGAGACGATTATACAATACATAAGGAAGCTTGACGCGCGAGGGTTTGCCCCTACGTTCACCCACGTACGCAGTATGGCCAATCAACTCCTAGCCGTACGTGATGGTAGTGAGGTTGGGGTCAACTGGGTATACCGTCTTGTTAACCGGAGACCTGATGTCAAGTCTCAGGTAACCAGACTTCGGGATCACCAGAGGGTCCTGTGCAGCGATCTGGCTATTATTAGTCCCTGGTTTGACCTTGTACGCAACGTCAAAGCCAAGTATGGGATCCTGGATGAAGATACCTACAACTTTGATGAGACAGGCTTCCAAATGGGTGTTGGGGGGTCGGTCAAGGTGGTAACTGCGTCTGAGAGACGTGTTAAGCCACTTGGAGTCCATATCCTCCAGCCGCTTGACGTGGGTTGCTTTGCCGCCTTGAAGCGTGCGTACAAGAAGGAAATCAATGTCTTGGCAAACAGCCACATCAACCATATCGACAAGAAGGCGTTCTTGGCTGCGTATGAGGAGGTTCATAAGGATGCCTTTTCATCTAACAACATTAAAGCTGGATTTAAGACAGCTGGGTTAGTCCCACATAACCCAGAAGCAGTGCTATCAAAGTTCGATGTGAAGCCTCGTACGCCAACACCACCTTTACCTGGGTCAACCCTCTGGCAGCCTAAAACACCAAGCAACGCTGCTGAGATTTTGGCTCAATCAACGTTGGTTGAAAAGAGGATGAGAGACCACCGGAGCTCATCACAAGAATCAGTACTTGAGATGGTGCAACAGTTGCAGAAAGGAGCTGTAATACTAGCACATTCACAGGTGCTTTTAGCTAGTGAAGTAATCAAGCTTCAAGCAGCCAACAACGCTGCTTCTGAGCGTAAGAAGCGAAAGAAGAAGCGGATTCAGAAGGGTGGTAACCTATCACAGGCAGAGGCAGAGGAAATAATTGTCCAAAGGGACGCTGAGGCTCAGGTTAAGGTAGATAGGCGTATAGAGAAGGTCCAGACAGGTGTTAGCAATAGGGGTATTCCCCACTGTAGGAGGTGTGGTAATGCAGGGCACAACAAGCGCACGTGCAAGAAAGATGCAGCTAGATAAGGCGATTAATCTAAGCTATAGTGCACTATTTTATCTTATTGTGGTGTTGAGATATTAAGGTTGTACAGTAGGTAGCTGCATATAGTGGCCAACTCGATGGTGGATTACGTTATGGCAAGTAAAAACATCTTTGCCATATCCACTTGGTAGCTTGGATTGATGTCGTTGATCATGCGCTCAAAATACTTGTCTAGACCTTTGGGGAAGTCCTTGGTGATCTCTTGTAATTTTTCGACATGTTCACCAGTCTTGACCGCGTGAACCAGGTCTTTGGTGACAAGAGCCACCCAAAGCCACACACCCCTTGCGTGTTCCGCAATGTCATTAACAATCTTCTCGCAGCCAACCCTGTTGGAAGCATGCAACCGCTTGAACTTGGCTTCTTCAAGGAGGCTGTTGCGAACGTGGTTGGCCATATCGGTCTTGGTGTAACCAGAGATATCTATCGTATGCCTGAGACCCCGGATCTCGTGTTCGAAAATGGATCTGTATCTGCTTGATACATAAACTTTGATATTCGAGGACCTGGTGAGGAGTTCAAGTACCCCAACTACCTCGCTTTCTCGTCCGTCATATTCGTCGAGACCATCAATGAAATTGCAGAACTTGGCGTCCAGAGTCGCATGTGCGATCTTCTGAAACGCTATCTCAAGATCATGCATCTCCCATGCTTCATGATCAAGGCGACCGAGGGTTATGTGCTTTTCCAAGGTAGGTGCAGCTCGGAGGATCTGGTAAAGCAGTGATTGGAATAGACCCCTTTGAGACTTTTGTAGCTCAAAGCCTTGATTCCAGAAATAGTAACTTGCTGTGAACAGTTTCGATGGGGCCGCCCATTGCTCAAGAGCTTGTATGGTTTGGCAACTCTCGGAGGCGTACTTCATCAAAGTCGACTTTCCGCTGCCAGGCTAAAGTTCGAGTCAGTTGGGAGCTGTCGGAGCGACTGCCTAATCATACCTTGCCTATAATCATGTACACCCCA
Organism: Lizonia empirigonia; assembly: GCA_009982855.1. Classification (NCBI taxonomy): domain Eukaryota; kingdom Fungi; phylum Ascomycota; class Dothideomycetes; family Pseudoperisporiaceae; genus Lizonia; species Lizonia empirigonia. The sequence goes on from JAADKA010000020.1 coordinate 324,244, forward strand.
TCGCCATCTCAGAGCCAAGATGTGTACGAGCTCAGTTCAGGACCAAACAACCAATTGTTTGAGGACTTATCCGCATTCGGTATTTCGCGCCAGCGCTTGTTCAGTACTGGGACGTAGAGACTTGGAATGACTCTAGTCTGACGAAGACAAGCTGTATGTTCCTCTTGAAGAACACTCAACTTGGCCATCTGGAGTAGTCGATAAGCCGTACGCTGTTGAGCATCCTTAGTATTTTGCTGCATAAGGTTAATCAACTCGGCTCTGATCTCATTGAGTTTGCCGTCGTAGTTGATCTCAAGTGACTTTTGTAGTCCAACGATCCTATCGAGCTGAGCTATTGTTGCAGAATGTCGATTACTGATACCCGTTTAGTTAGTGAAATACTGGGCTTACTCCTTGTCATCAACTTACGCCTGCAGAGTATGCACGAAGCAGCTTCTGATCCTTTCATCAAGTGCTTCAAGCCGGACGCGCAAGTCGTCAAGATCTTTTCGTTTGATCAGTGTTTGGAAGGCAACCCGTAGATCTTCATAGGTCTTCCATGACGTGGTGGTTCGCTTCCTCAGTTTGTCTAATACTTTCTGCATCTTCTTCGCCAGCTTTTCACATTCTTCGGCTAGCTTCAGTACGTTAGTCTCGTCTTGAGACAAATGTTGTCCAGAAGTCTGCATGGTCTTCACACGTTCGTTGGAGCTTTGAATATTGGATACAATGTACGTAAGCTCGTCCACCTCCGCCGTCGTGCCATGCAGTGAGTTGTGAACATCGCGGGTAGCGGAGACAAGCTTGGACCCAAAATCGATAAAGGAGATGACGTTTCCGACCAGACCCACGACCGCCAGCTCGGCCATATTGTTTACAGAATCAGTAGGGTGTCTGAAGACACAAGGCTATCACCAGTGAGATTGTTGTGGGAGCGAACTCGCATGTAGGAAGTTGATTGGTGGACGCACACCCCACCATGCTGCGGGGAGCGAAGGATTGGGGGCCAGAATGGCTGGCGCTTCGTGACCAGCCGATCTCGAGGGCCAACTTCTTCGCCCTCGCTCTCTTTCCAGCTGCGTACAATGTGCCCGACCAGGCAGCCTTTGAGATTGGCCACGAGAGGAGTGACAATGTAGTCAAAGTCTTGTACTGGCAACGGAAAAGGAAAGTCTAGTCATTGTCGTGGTTGGTAGGTCCTTACACTTGTGTCTCAGTTAGTCTGACATGTCTGCGAGGTCAGCTCGCGGCGATTCCAGTATGCCACCAAAACCACGGCCAAGTTTGGACAGGTCGTCAGGAAATGTTTCACAAGAAGGTCTGCTCCATTATTCTCGCCGGTTACCAATGCCAAAATGGCCTTCGACGAAGCGTCAGGAAGCGACCCATCAAGGAGCGCCGCATGCACCTCCACTCTCAGGAACTACGAATATAGAGGGAAACGAATACATGCGCCTGATTGGCCAAGATGCAGACAGTACGACGCCGTGGTCGAAACACGAGAACCCTTGGAAGAGGAAACCAGCGCGTGTTGCGCTGTATATCCTGCACCCGGCACGGAGATGGCATGCGCTATTCCTCATCATTCTGATTGCGATCTCTATTCCGTTAGTTGTGAGGGCCAGTAAAGGTATCTTTTCACCCAGGCTTTTGGTAGTTTGTTCTGCCATGCTGCTTGCTTGGGCCATATACGGGGGCATCGAGCGCGAACGGAGAAGAGAGACCGAAAGGAACAGAGCCACGGGACGTATAGAAGTGTGAATGGCGCGCAAGCTTTCGTCCCCGGCATTGCGATAGAACTCAAGTCGCCTAACCATCTCAAGTCCAGGACACGTCACCTCAATGCAGCCTATATCACGGCTGAAGATGGATCACGCATCGATGGAAGCGTCGCGAGGCTGCGTCTACATATTGAATGCGGTTGGAGCGTCGCATGAATATTGAAAATGATGGCATTAGGGCAGTGTTATTGGATTCAGCAAATTCGCGTTTGGCTTGTCGACGTTGCAGAGCGCTTGCTTGGCTCGCTACCCGTTAGCTTTGTGCCCAGCACAGCAGTTGCATCACAACCAGTCTACCATTATCTTCAACATCAACGCTGGAATCTATGCTAAGGGATGTACCAAGAAATAAGACGCAACGAGAATTACAATGAACTGCAGGTTTTGGAATGGGAGACTAGGACAAAGGCTGGCTAAAGGTGCACATACTTGATGTAATTTGAGATATGATCAATTGACAGAAGTTCACCTTCACATACGACCATAGGATGTTGAAAACAAGTTCTCCTGTCCGGACTGCCGTCTGTCGTGGCACCATTTCGGGAAGACCGTTATGCACATTTCCGTTTTCGGTAACCACGCCTTTGAATAAGCTAAGCTTTATCTGGATCTATTTGCTCTCCCTCTTCGTCGCATGAATATCAAACTGAAGACAAGATTCTGGTCTGCGGGCTTCACGACACGCCGACTGCCGACAACCAACAAAGCCATGCTGCTGACCACGCCGCCTGTTATGATATTTTGTTTCCGCCCACCCTCCCATCCAGACCACTTGCTCCCTCTCCCCTGTGGCGCACGGCCGGTTCCCAGGGCACCGAACTGGTCGGTGTGTAGTAAGCCGAATTCTGGCTTCTGGAGCACCGAACGTTCGGTGCTGCTTACACCGCGTTTTGACCGGTTACGCCGAATTTATTTCGGTGCTCTGGAAACCAAACCTCAGAAGTGAGTATACCTCGTGCTGCGAATAGGGATAGACAATTGAAATCTGATTGCATGGTACCTGAAGCTACCACGCCCAAAATAAGCAATGTAGATATCAATTCATCTCTGCCCGTCCCAAAGCTTCCTGACTAATTAACCCTCTCTTGGTCCTGGGAGTTTTGATGGGTGTGGTGCATGTTGAGGGTCTGCCTTCCATCCACCTAGCTTCTGCATTCCACCCCAAGGTACCACATAGAAATCCAGGCCAGTCTGATGCACGCTAAGGGCTCGCTTTCCATCCATCTGGTTTTTGCACCCACCTGGTTTTTGATCCTACCCCAAGGTACCACATACAAATCCAGGCCAGTCCAATGCACGTCAAGGGCCCGCCTTCCATCCGCCTGGCTTCCATCCACCTGGCTTCCATCTACCCGGCTTCCATCTACCTGGCCTTTGCATCCTACCCCAAGGTACTGCATACAAATTTGGGCAGATTGATGCAGGTTGAAGGTCTGTTTTATAGACATTTCTCTTAGCTCTCTTGATTGGTATTCCCTCTAGCTCTCTCGGTAGGTATTCCCTCTGGCTCCTGGCGTTGTTCTGCATTAATTATGTATACACATAGTAGTTGCATCCTACCCCAAGGTACCACATACTAATTTCGTCAGTTCAGTGCATGTCAAAGGCTGGCTCTGCCTGGTTTTTGCATCCTACCCCAAGATACCACACACAAATTTAGTCAAGTTGGTGCACAGTGGCGGCCTGCCTATAATGGCTCCTTCTGAGTCCCTGGCCTCTTCGGTGGTTGTTCCCCCTGGCTCCTTTGGTGGTTGTTCTCCCTATCTCCTTCTGCTTTAACTATTCATGGTCGAATGAGTGCATCCTACCCTAAGGTACCACATCCTCATCTAGGTCAGGTTAGTGTACACTGGGTGGTCCTTCTTGCTAGCTCCTTCCGCTTGGCCTCTGTCCCTGACCGTCGCATCGTACCCTATGGTACCAGGTACGATTTTATGCTGTGTTGGTGTATGATGTAGGGCGTACTAGCAGGCGTTAGGTGTTTCTGTCGACTTCGTTATAGAAGCCATCCTTCCCTACAATGCGCTGCCTTGTGCCTCTACCAACGCTTATAGTAACTATCCCTACTACCCCTACTATCAGTCGCGCTTCAAACCAGTATCGGTGAAGGTTCCGGAGTTTTGTGTAGCAACCAGTCTCCTGAGCAGTCTCACACTCCATGACGTATGCAAGATCCCATGGGTTGTTTCCAAGTACTCTGGCAAAACACCGCACCTCGCCAAATCGGAGCGTACGATCGGCGTCGCTCCAGTAATACGCAATGTAGCAGTTGTTTCGATTTACTCCTGTAGCTCGTTGTGAACCAATCGACGTAACAAGAGCGCCACTTACAATACGGTAGCTGCTGTATATACGTGTTTCAGCATGACTGTAGTGGTTGATACCATCCTTGCCAACTATCCAGTCGCGTAGCTGGTTTCTGATGTATTCCCCCCGCAAGACAATGTCCATCTCCTGGACCAGGCCTGCGCGGATGAGCAGCGTCTTCACATCATATGTGTTTGTCCTGAACAGAGCTATGGTGTACCTGTCGTCGTCAAGTACCCCATCAATCAGACTGCGTACCATGTGCGGTGGGCTATCAGCTTCTCCCTTGATGTATCCCAGGTAGCCTTCAGGGAGCCATTGTGCAAATATTGAAGCTGGTCCCCAGTTGCGGACGTCACTTGCTATATGTAATAGCGAATGGCGTTGCAGTGTGCAGACAGATATCCTTGGAAGAGAGTCCTGGTCTCTGAGGTCGGTGTAGTAGAGCTTCTCATGGGTAATTACAAACCTTTCTGCCAGCGTCTTGATCTCTCGAAGGTGCGTTGGTCGTATAATACTGTTTAGGAGTAAGCCATACAGACGGCTTAAGTCAAGAAAATTCCTCCAGTATGGTAGTTCTATTGCCCCCTGCATGACAGCTGGACCGTATACCAGTAGGAAAGCCTTCCACTCCGCTGTTTTGAGCTGTTTCATGTCTTCAAGCGCTATCTCCCTTGATGGAGGTGCTATGTACGCTGGTACAGTAGCCTTTGCATCTCGCATAGCGTTACTGATGTGCTCTTTATCTTGGGGAGTGACGCAGTATGACCCTTGGTTGCTTGCTGAAGCGAGTTTAGGCCACTTCGCACCCCACAGTAGACGGAAGACGTCCTGTGACAAGTTGTGGGCAATGCAGTGCATAGTGTCAACTGGAAAGCTAGATGGCCAGTACAACGACGGTATCTTACGCAGTAAACTTCGACGCGTTACTCCCTTCTCGTCGTCCGGACTCCTGGTAGAGGGTACCCAGTTGTCAATGAAAACGTCAAAGTGCTGACGAAGAGGCAGACGGTTCGCGTCGATGTTTGTGTGCGGCATGTAGTAGTGACCTGCGCCATCTCGAGTGCCCTTCATCTCACATGTGCGGCATGCGTACACGGCGTTGCCCGGTTCCTTCATACCCATGGCTTTGGCAACCGCCCGACCGTCGCCGGTGACCAGGACAAGATGGGCTCTTAGTGTGAACTCGGAGTTGCCATCGCTAGCATCGATAGCTGAGACGCCGTGGGTGGACAAAAGCCGACATTCGTCAACAAGTGGTTGCAGGAAGGTGTCGAGTGTATGGTTATCATACCCGCCAGGTATTACCATGCTGAGAAGGGTATTTGACTTGGTAAATCGCACCTTCGGGCTCAGGTTGAGTATGTAGATAAACACCACCATAACCTTGTGTAGTTTGGAATCCACGCGTTTGTTGGTTAGGGTAATCTCATCCAGTGACATCTGCAGCGCGAGTTCCCTTTTGTCGGCAAAGTAGCCATTGTCTCTGAGACGCTGGTATATCAGTCCATCCGTCCAATCAGTCAGGTTGGTAGAAGGTTGGCGCTGATGACACTCCTGCAGCTCTCTTGCTCGGATGGCATTACAGAACTGATCAAGGAGACGTTTCTGGAGTGGGATATAGTCGAGCTGCGACATTGGTACTAGAGCCTCGTCTGGGTTGTTGGCGGGCTTATAGCGATCCTCGTTGCACTTCTCTTGCCTGCCTTTGGCTACGAACTGGCACTGGGTCTGTGTTGCAAACGCGCCAGTGAAGGCCATATGCCCAAGTCTACATCTGTCTATCTTCATCACAGGTATGTTGATGGCCTTACGCACCCTACGGCCGTACGTGTCGCCGTCGTGAATGTGTATACCATAGAATGTGTCCATGATGCGTTGAAAGTCCTTCCACATCCGTCGGCCAATTTGGCGGTAGAAGCGATGAAGTTCAGTGTGTTTGATGAGGTTGTTATCTGGATCCTCGCTGTCCATCTCCGCCGTGTCAGAGTCAAGGTCGTTGGCAAGAATCTCAACCCCTCTGTCCATACCAAATACGTCGAAGGGGTTGTACACATCGTCAACCCAGTTCTGGATGTTGCGGGCGTCGTCCTCGTCCTCGTCCTCGGACTTATCCTCCGCACTGTCGTTGTACATACCATGTACTCGACTATTGTCTGCTACGTCACTGTCGTTGAGATCTTGTGGTGGCGGTGGTAGATTGTAGTCGTCTGGTGGCAGCGGTTCTCCAGTAGTCATGGCAATGATGACGTCTGGGTCAAAGCTATGATAGTTGTTCTTCTCTTGAGCTCTCTGGAAGTGCTTCTGGAAGGTACGCATGTTTACTACATGGTCGCCGGAGTGTTTTATGTAGTTGCGGCACTTGCAGACACGCACTTGGTGCACTTGGTGCACTTGGTTGGAGTTGCCAGCCATAAGGTATTGTGATAAAGCCAGACAAACCAGGGTTCCGCTTGTTTTTGATGGGACGCATCTACTAGCACTATCCACTAGCACATGCTCTGGTTACTTGGTTTGCTGCTAATGCAACCTATGGATGCATGGCTTGCATTGAGGCGATCGTCCACAGCTACTCTGATCCAGACTTCCTGGACAGGCTTTCTGGACAGGCTTCCCGGAAAGGCTTCCCGGACAGGTAGTCTTAAGCAGTCCCCCCGCACGCACTGTTGTCACCACTACAAGATGTCGAAACTTGGGGCTGGTTGCCTCTCTGGCTATCCATCGTGGAAACCAGACTGCACAGAAGGCAAGCACGAGTTTTTCCACATTACAACCAGAGGCGCCGGCTATGAAGCTCCTCTAAACCTAAAGGCTAGCGACTTCGTTGAGTGGGCGTACTCTGGTATTCCCGATTTTACTGGGATTTGCAACTATGCCATCGAAGCAGTACAGTCCCTCCACGAGCAGTCGCTGCGAAGTGATCTACGCGCAGATCAAATGCCTAGCACAGGCTGTCTACACAAAGCATTCACTGTCCTTGGCACGCTATACCGGTCCAGCGAATCCAAGTGGACAGACCTTGGGGTGTTTCGCTTTGGTGTATGGCTAACAGCAGACCAGCGTTTATGCGCAGCCTTCGTCAAGGCGCCATTGAAGCACGAGTCAACAGTGACAGACCTTAGTCGCGAACCTTCCCGAGCGCTCCACCCTTTTGAGCTTTGAGCGTTGCTGAACATCCGTCGGCGACTATGGAACAGCTATGTTGGAGGTATCCACCGTCGATGGGTCTTGCACTCCTTCCGTCACCCAGAGGTCCTATACAGATTCCATTCAAGGAGTTGGGAGTCGAACAGAATGATCAGTCGTGTCCTGGATCGCGACCTTGGCGGTACGTGATTTCTATTCAAGGCGTTAGTCAGTCAGTCAAGTGTGACACAGCACAGGTCCACTCTGGGAAGGCGGACCAACCATAGACGAATGGGGTCTCACGGAAGACGAAAGGCGCAAGGTTGTTGGGAGGGAGACAAAATGCACGTATGCGAGTAGGCAGAGGCAGAGTAGCACCTCGCCTTTCATGCGACCGAGACACCCTTCGACTTCCACCAAGTCACTACAAGTAAGAAGAGACGTCTAGTGGAAGTGCACCAGCTGGATTCTAAGAGCATCCTACCTGAAGCTACCACGTACTAATAAACACTGTTTTGGTGCTACGTGCACGCCACTTGTGCAGGCTAGCCACAGTGGGAATAACGTCATCGCTATGCGGCACAACCCAAGTGCGACCAACTTTTTGACTTACTGACTGAGAAGAGACAATCTGGCAGCAGCGCATCTGTGGTATTCAGAGAGCATCCTACCTGTCAATGGGGAAGAAACTTGATTGTATTGGCTTAGTGAGTGGAAGAGCTGAATACAGGAAGGAGCTGCCAAGACGCTAGTTGCGGAGATCACGTGTACAGGTATCCACCACACTGACACTACCCGAAGCTACCACGTACTAATAAACGCAGTTTTGGTGCTACGTGCACGCCGCACATGCGGACCAGCCACAACAGGTATAACGTCATTCTCTACGCGTCACAGTCCAGGTAATGTCAGACCTCATCCTGAGAGTTGTGTCAGTACTGCTGCGCAGCCCTATAGTTTTGGATCTACACGCTAGTCTCTATTGAGACTAGCTCATACACAGAGCTGCCTTTCCCCGCACACGAATCTCTAGACCTTCAGATAGCACCCCAATATGATGATTCTCCCATATTGACAAGTTGCGATGCTGCTAACAAGTCAGTACCTAATACTGAATTGTCTGCGACATAGCTTGCATCGTACCCCAAGGTACCGCTGCCAAACATTCAATGCCCCACGTGATCAGACATGTCAACAATCCGTCAGTTTCCCGTTAACGGATTGTTCGGCCTGACACGTGATCAGTCCGTTCAATTCAAGCCAGACCACTCAAATTTTGCAGTCCGTTCAAGCTAAGGGTAAAGGCCTGATTGAACGGCCTGAAAGGCCTAATAGTATTAAAGTTTTAGGGTGCCTAATTAGGCTTAACATTTGCTTTAGGATCTTTTAAAGCTAAAAACTTTTTGTGTTGTAATTTAATTTATAAGCGTCTTTTTGTACCGTGGGAACGCTAACTAGCGCGTCTGTAGATGCGAGCAACCCACAATTTTCCCTCTATTTACTCCCTAACGCCGCCATGACGCACCCTAAGCGTACGATTAAACCTACCGAAAAGGTCAGGCAAGCCCAGCTTGACTTTGCAACGCCGGAAATTCGCCCAACAAAGCGCGCGCGGGTAGCTGCAACGCCAGCGCGTCAAACACCACCTGCATTATCAACGCCTGCGCTAACGCGTCTGTCCTCCCCACGCGCGCTGCTTGCTGCTAGCCAGCAAGGGAGTCAACCGCTATCTAAGGATGACGCGTTCGAGCTTGAGCTGCGTGAATCGCAGCTAGAGGGGGCTATTGTTGCACCTACCGCCGCCTCGCGCGCTCCTACAGTTGCTTCAGCTAATGACAACAGCACAGTAGGGCAGGCGCTGGCGGCAGGGTTTGACACGCGATTTGCTGACAACTTCGATGATATTATCTGGCTAAGGCTGCCTGGTTACAGGGCACCGCTTGTGCCGCAGAAGCATAAGAAAAGCTGGATCTATGCCTATGGTTATCGCATCAACTCTACTGCCCCTCAGTTCAGCAGCAAGGTCTATTTTGTGTGCAAAATCTGCCATCTTAGGTATCACAAAGCCTGCAGCGGCATCTACGACACTACTACCTCGCCGTCGACGGCAGCGCGTCACCTTAACACCACCCACCAGATCTACAACCCTGAAAAACCCGCGGCTCTAGCAGCAATTACAACGGAACACACCCTACGCTCATACTACAAGGCAGGCGGCAAGGTGCCTCAGGATGTACACAACGCCCTTACTGGCTTTGACGTACAGCTGTTTCGCTTTAAGGCGGTCACTTGGCTTGTCGAAGGCAACCACTCACTATCTGAGTTTGAGCGCCCGGAGTTTCGAGCTATGTTGGAGGCAGCCAACCCAGAGGCGGTAACTGCGCTATGGACAAGCCACAACAGTGTCTCGAGGTACGTTATGCGTCTCTACAACTACCTGCAACCCCGTGTTGCTGTTGAGCTGTCCAACGCGCTGAGTAAGATACACATAAGCTTTGACGGATGGACAATGCAAGGAGGCAAGCGAGGCTTCTTAGGCATTGTTGCGCACTTTGTGAGCTCATCAGGCGAGCTTACAGATCTGCCTATTGCGCTTCCTCAGCTTACAGGTGCCCATACAGGCGTAAGGATAGCTGAGGTTGTTGACCAAACGCTGCGGCAGTTTGGTGTTGATAGCGCCAAGTTGGGTTACTTTGTACTTGACAACGCGGCTAACAACGACACCGCTATTGCTGTGGTTGCAGAGATTTACGACTTCTTGCCAGTCCACCGCCGCCTCCGCTGCGGTCCCCATACACTCAACCTTATCGGGCAGACGCTCCTTTGGGGTAACAATCAGCAGGCGTATGACAATGCGCCCGAGGAGCTTAGTGACGAGGTGAGGTTTATGAGAGAGTGGCGTAAAGATGGTCCCCTTGGCGTGCTGCTTGACGTTATTAACTACATCAAAACACCACAGCAGCATGAGCTTTTTATCAATTTTCAACACCGCGCAAACGCTGACTTGTCCGCCAAAGATCGCAAGATTCTTGAGGTTATTAAGCCTGTTGTTACGCGCTGGAACTCATACTTTAGCTGCTTTAAGCGCGCAGTTACGCTGCAGTCTGCAGTCAACGCTTACTGTCAACTCCATGTTACCAACACCGCCAACGCGGACGCCTACGCTGCTGCGAGCGGCAACAAAGAGCCTGACGCGCAGCGTTGGATGCGCTCAGGTGGTCTTACTGCGGCTGATTGGCAGACTGTCAACGAGTATCTCGCGATGCTACGACCGCTGAAGTTGGCAACAAAGCGCCTTGAAGGTCGCGGTACCTACAAGCGATTTGGCTCACTTGCTGAGGTGATCCCTGTCTTCGAGACCATCTTATCTAGCTACGAGGAGCGCGTAGAGTCCTACAGCGGCGTCAATTACGACGAACCTGGCGCGCCAGAGGACCACATTGCCATCAACCTCCGCGCTGCTTGGGCGAAGGCGAACGAGTACTTCATTAAGCTTGATGACTCCCCCGCCTACTATGCTGCCACCTCTCTCCATCCAGCGTACAAACACTACTGCGACAACGCGTGGAGGGATAAACCAGAGTGGTTGGTAGCAGCGCAGTCGGCGTTTCAGACGCTTTGGGGCACGTACAAGGACAACCCAGCACCGCCGCCAGCGCCAGCAGCACCACGGGCGCGTGTAAACAACGACCTCAACGACGCTATCGCGTCTATGATGGAGCCTCATCAAGGCGTTAGAGTTTCCAACGATTTGGATGAGTACACGCGCTGGAAACTTGAGCCCTGGGTCCCCTCTGTCGACAATCCAATCACTTATTGGCTCTCACGCCGCCGCGACTACCCCAACCTTACGCGCCTCGCGCTCGACGTCCTCTCTATACCCGCCTCCAGCTGCGACTGTGAGCGTATGTTTAGTGAGCTTGGCGATCTTTTGCGGCCAAAAAGGAGGAAGATCTCATCACAATTGCTAGTAGCAATACAGTCAGTACGCGCTTGGTTGCGGGCTGGCTTTGGTGTTGAAGGAGAGACTGCAGAGTCTCTACTTAGCGACGAGGCAATTGATAGCATGTATAACTTAGGGGATTGGCACAATAGCGAAGTCTAATTTGTATGTAAAAAAGTAATCAGTTTAAATAAGTTACCTGATCAGTTCAGTTCGAGCCTTGCTGGAAGACAGTTCAATCAGTTTGTTAAGATTTTTCGGCCTGCTTCTTGCAGTTCAATTCAAGCCAAGGGTTGCAAACTGACTGAACGGATTGTTGACATGTCTGCACGTGATGATGTTGGTGTCAAGGTAGGACATTGTGCTCGTATCCATCCTTTGCCATCGCATCGTGATTAGTGTTGCCAGCGTCAAGTATAGAACCAATCGCGTCCATCTCTACCTTAAGCCCCGGCTTGTCCGGACGAACCACAGCACGACGGGCCTGAGCCGTCTGGATGAACGATCCCACGGGCCTGAAACCTTGCGGAGGTGGCTTTGCATCCTGACGATGGAGCGGACAACTTCTCCAGTGACCTCGCCGCTGAACACCCAGTCCTGGACGAACCAGGCACTGTCAGTCATTTGACGGGCGCCGCAGCTAGGGATGGACGAGCCATTGGCGCTCATCAAAGACCATGACCCACCTGCCACTGAGGTGGACACTGAACACCCTGACGTAAAGATAGAATCGGTCGAGGGTGACTCATTGTATCTGATCAGCCAATCGGAGACGCAGGACGCACTAACTGAGCAAGTTGTTAAGCTTCTAACAGAGCTTCTCATCAGCGGTCCAGAGGATGGCCACTAACTCAGAGAACTCCAATCCAAATCAGTCCTGGCCACGGCTCCAGCTAGAAACACCAGGTCAAAAGCGAAGACTGCGGCCTCCTGACAACGGCCGCCCCTACTGGCCTCCCGCCCCCCCTGGCCGCCCCAGGCCCCTTCGCGCTGATGATCAGCACCGTGATCCTTGCTCACTTCGACACTAGCCGCAACCTCTTTCGAAGAAGGTAGAGCGTCAGAGGCAAGGGAGGGTGAGTGAGAGGTCTTGCTGAAGGGTGTTGGCGAGGGTTGAGCTCCTATCGAAGGTTTGACAGCGAGCTCAGCATCAGCTTCTGGTGTTGGCGGCGAATTGCGGATTGCTTGAGCTACACACACATGGCGATCAGAGCCTTGGGATTGGATGCATGGAAGCTGAGTAAGAGAAGTTTCTAGCTCCCCTCAGTCCGCTTCACTGGGCCCGTCTGCCCTGGGATTTTGAGGAGGGAAGGAGCAGACAGACAGAACGAGCAGTCAGACAAACCCAGCTGGAGGTCTGCGACATGTCTATGTGTCTAAGCAATCTATCAGTCGCTAATTGACGCCGTCTCTGCGCTGCTCGTTTCAACTCACTCGCAATTGGTCGCGATATCACTAGACTAGAGCCGCTGAGCACACTACTATGATAGTTCAACCAATTGTCTGCTACGGACAACGACCGATGCAGGCAATGACTGCTGCATTCTACCCTATGGTACCGCGCCTGTGCAAGCTACACGTAATGCAACAAGCTATAGCTAGCTAGCTAGCTAGTCCTAAGGTCAAAGGCATTCGTGACACCATGGCTTACTGTCACGTCAACACATCGCTACTAGACATTGTTACCACTGTTTACTATCTAACCATGCCAAACAACGGTCTACAGTCTGGTATGTTTGAGAGTAGGCCGAAGAAGAAGAACCAAGAGGAGGTTGACTGGCCACCAGTCACTCTGAATTGGCCGAGGCTGGAGAAAGGCTTGATACCTCGCCCACGACGGATGCCAGACTCTCTCAGCCTGCTACACCTAGCAAACTACGTCGCACACTATCGCAGCATATTCCCAGATAGCTTGATCGACAGCCTGGATAATCACGACTGGACACTTCACTTTGGATACCGAACGTCAGCAATCGTCGTGACTAAATACACCGGGTTAGCGCTATCAAGAGGCATCAACCCTGACCTCGCGCGTGAGATGGCTGACGAGCTTACTGCGCCGGGGACTGGCTACGAATGGTTTCATAGCTTTGCGGGAAACTGGTTTGCGTACAGGTATCTTCAGATACAGTACAAGAACTACCGCTATCGGGTCAGTTGTACGGCTGCTGGGAAGCCTCGATTTACCCAGATGCCGTACGGAAGGTTAGGTAACCGGGGCAAGAAAGTCGGACATCGGGACAGGGTTCAAGACTCTAACGCAGGCGGTCGCGCAGCCAGTCAACGTAGGGGCAAGGTCGTGCGTACAGAGAGGCTGTCACAGTCAAAGCATTGCTCTGGCTGTGGTTACTTTGTAAGCCTAAAAGACTTCACGTCTGTCCGGTTCCAGAGCTGCTTCCGCCACGAGCACAACAACCGCGGGCAAATGGTACAACGTACTCCATTCGAGGACTTATCCGATGATAGCAGCGACCAGAACGACGCCCGCGCGATGGACGACGACCATCCAAGCTCCAACGATAGCGACGCAGGTCCGTCGCAGTTACGACGACGACCAGTAAGAGCTCGACGGTCGAGGACATCAGACTGCACACCCGCCTGGCGTGACCAGGACGTGGACGTCACCATCTCATCCGACCACACGCAGGCTACTGATAGCGACGCTGCCATAGACAGTGACGTAGATGAAGATACAGGTCACATATACAACGCAAACAGCGAGGGACAAGACAGTGCTCTGGAGGACAGATTTGTGGCAGACAGCTTAAAGGTCCCAGAGCGACAGCTGCGTACGGAGATCCATGTCAACCATTTACAAGAACAGATTAGAGACTTGCAGGAGGTGATAAATCGCAGTCGACAAGCCCGCCCGCAAAACGAATCATTACCTCAAGTCAGCTCAAGCGCAGCTCTAAGACCCCGCCGTTCAACCCGGGTAAGGACTGTAGCGCTTCATGCCAACGATATACGCGAGTCTCTAGTTTACCAGTCAAGGTCACCGATGCCCACCCAAGTCTCCGACAGCAGTCGATTGAGACAGACCAGGTCAGCGCCCACACGCAAGACCAAGGCCGTTTCAAGAGCGCGAGAGGTCAGCACAGGTGATAGACCACGGACAAGGGTAAGGAAGCCGCTCAGCGACACTGTCTATCCTCCTCCCTCAGGTCGTAGCTAAGCCCAAAGACCAAGAGATGCCCGTTCAGTGACCTGCACCAGGCAAGGTCCACCAACGGGGCGTTTTATCTGTTCTCAACTGCAAAGCCACCACAACACCTTACAACACCTCAGCCTGCGTGGCATAGCCACCAGTACACGAGGCTGCGCGGAGAGCGGCGTCAGGTTACAGCCATGAAGGAAGATCCGCGTCCCATCCCAGGACGTCGCCGCTTGTCAACGTTTCCTACACAGCTTAGTCAATACGCGCGGGATAGGATACAACCAGACAGCCAGAGGGTACAGGGTCCTTGCCCAAGTCCAAGATCCAGCGATGAGACGCACAAGGTCAGCAAGTTAGAGGCCTGCAAGATAAAGATGCCTCCGTGTGTATGCTCACTTAGACAAACTACCCCGGGTCTCCCCAGTGCAGTTCTTCTTTGTGAAGCGGCAGCGGGCGCAGCTATCGCCGGCAGAGCGCATCTTGACTCTCGCAGTACTCTTGTACTTGTAGCACTCGACGACACCATCCCTTATACACCTGTAAAACCTCTTGCTGCCTTGAAGTACCACGCCAGCCGAGGTCTCCATGATGCGACCCACATGGTTCGCGTTACCCTTCTCCGCCCCGGTGAGCTTCTCGTACGCCTCAGGACTGACGGTCCACCACTTGCCTGCCCATTGATGTGGGAAGCGCTTGTTGGCCGTCGTGCCGTCAGACCCCACTCGTGGGATGATCTTCTTCTCTTTGCCGTCAGGCAATGAAAAGTGGAACCCAACGCGAAGCTCATCAGGTACAGCACGCGTACGCCAGTTGGCGGCGTCCTCGGAGGTTGGTGGGAAAGCGCAGCTATAGCTACGCACGCTCGCGGGGTCAGCAACTTGATCCGCGTACTCGGCGGCGGACATGTCGAGGCTGCGTTGCATCGCGGTTAGCCACACTCACAGGATGAAGGAGACGATGCCAGACTTACACATGACCTATCAAAGCATGTCCCTGTATTGTACAAGGATAACCGGGCAGCTGCACCAAGTCATCACCTGCACCAGAGGATGCCCCTCCAACACCAGCGGCAGCGCCAGAGTCGCCCTCAGTCTCAAACCCTAAGGTCGCACCTGCGTGTGCCTGAGCGTCATCGGCGCTGGGAATCACCCCAGACGCGCCTGGCTTCTCGTCGGCGAAGAAGTTGTCCGCCGGCTCAAACCCACCCATAGGGGTGTCGTCGTCGCTGCCAACGTCCGGCACTCCCTCAGTCGCAGAGATTGCTGGTGTCTCGGCCGCGCGTTTTCCAAGTGACCTAGCAGATGTAAGTCGGGCAGTGGGAATACTGCGGTGACCCAGAGTGGACGTAGTCCTATACAATGTCAGCACTGAAGTAGAACACAGCGTTATACATACCTGTCTGTGAACGTCAACTGGGCAGCAAGAACAGGTTCATGCTTTTCTACATGGGGTCTGTGAATGAGCAGTCCTTCGACCATCCCACCTAGGAGCCTGTAGAAGCCCTGACTGTAGAGCTCTTCCTGTCTCACTACCAAAACCACCGAAGAATCCCTGACGCAGATACAGAGGAACTTGAGCAGACATGTTGTTCTGATTAGGTGCAATTGATAGAAAAAGCTTGATAACTGGGTGTGGGCAATTTTTTACGCCTATATCGTCTTTTCTGCTAAACAGCAGCGCATTTGTTATAGCAGCAGTAACGTCCTGCGGAGAGGTACGTAGCATGAACAGGCACTTAGAATTGGCCTAGTATGTTGCTGTAGGATGGCAGCAACCTTGTCAAAGGACACAGTTGCTTAGTGACGTAGAGATACTAATGCATCAAGCGAACTGTATCACTGTCCACCAAGGTCGCCTACCGCGAGAGTCGCTACCCAGAGCCACTATTCGCCATCCCTACCCCTACAAGAGTCGCTATCCCCATCGTCCACGAGAGTCACCGACCGCGACAGCCGTTGTCCCCATCGTCTACAAGAGTCGCTATCCCCACCGTCCACAAGCGTCGCTGTCCAAGTCACCACCAACAACTGTCGTCGTCCAGCTTCGCCATCCACAGTCGTTACTGCATATGATCAATGTCTAGCGTCACTGTCCCCTGGCGGTCAGTCAGTAGATATGAAACCCTACCCTCTTCAAGGAAGCGCTCATGGCACTTCACTCAACGAGAGTTCCCACACCCCCCCTGCATTGCTGCAGGAGTAGCCACTCGAGCAGCGTAAAGACTTAACAGGCAGAGAATCAGCAACGATGGGAGTGGTGGCAGTGGTGGCAGTGGTGGTAGTGGTGGTAGTGGTGGTACTCAGACCTTGCGCAAGAGCACAGGGCCGCCAGAGGGGAGCTCCGGGCACCGGCATACAGCCTGGATGGCCTTTTCTATGTTGAACCAACCGAGGCCAAGACGGAAAGCGCGGTTGGTAAGCGCAGCCTTATCCACTTCTACCATAGCCATCTTAAGTGTCTTCGGCCAGCTGGACAAGGAGACAAGGCCACCCGCAAGGTTGTCGAGGTCAGCCTGGGTGGTGATGGTGACCCGAACGAGCGGGTAGTCTCGCGGGCAGGAGAGATCTGCAAGCCTGAGCGAGAATGCAACCATCAGCCGCACAATTCTACAAATTTAGCCTATATCTATGAATCTTTTGACAAGCAATAGCTACCTGGAGAACTGCTTAGTGGCCTTGAAGAATGGGACAGCGCCCACAAGTCCGCCAGCAGAGGAGAGGAAGCGGTCTCCAAAGCGGACGTCGGTGAGCTCGTCAACGGCGTAGGCGAGGATCTTGACGAGGAGCTCCTTGGGGAGCTTAGAGAACGGAGTCGTTGTGTGTGTGTGTGTGTGTTTACAGTACCGAAGGTTAAAAAGAGTAGGGGGACGTCTATCTATTGTTTTTATGGATCCCATCGTGAGCGTGAAGGGTGAGGGTTGAATTACCAATTCTGTCTCTTATCGTGAAGCCTGCCATCTTAGCAAAAGTACGCCGACTTAGCTGTATATGCTAGTGGAAGGGACCTTAGTTATCTTGCATAGATTTTGCACGTTTTTGTAAGCAGTACCTTGATGTAGGATGTACAAAGGTTACTAGCCCTGTCCCTAGCATATATACTGAACGAAGTCTTCTAAGTGAAGCCTGCTACCCTAATACAAGTTTGTTAGCACAATAGATGCTGCAGTATATGCTAATAAAAGAGACTCTGTTTGTTTTGAACTGCATATGCCTGATTCTATAAGCAGTCCCTTAGTGTAGGATGCAAATATGCTCAAAGTCCTTCGTGAAGCATACAGAGAATAGGAGCCAGCCAAACACACATACACCTGCCTGATTTTGTAAGCGGCACCTTGGTATAGGATGCAAAAAGTAGAAAGTCCTTTGTGTAGCATATACGTATAGCATAAGCCAAACAGAATGCCTGCTGGCCAGCCAAACCTGGTGAGCTTGGTGATTCACTTCACTAACAGAGATTGCTTAATTGCGATACCTTGTCTTTGATGTCAACCCAAATCTAAGTGGTTTTAGTAAATATATATAGCGTATATATATCAAGAGATTACAAATATTCTTATATGAAACTATACCTTTAGTTGCGCCACCTTTGCTAGTAGTGCAGAGGTTTACGCTGCATTGTATTTAAGACCCTTGTAGCAGCTAAAATCCCACGTCGACTACAGCGGCTGGGATTAGTAATTCTAGAGTTCTAGGTTCGAGCCGGCCAAGGAATACCTTATAGTTGTTTTTGCCCATCTTTATGCTTTTTTGCTTTTTTTTGGCTGAACCCTCCACTCGATCGGAACCAGCTTTCTATAGGTGCATTCTTAGAGGCATACTTTGTATGTGATACCTTCAGGTAGGATGTACAGTAAGATTTGTCATTCGACGTTCTGGGCACCGAACGCGTTCGGTGCTCTGAGCACCGAAAAATGCCTGTTCGGTGTCCGGGAAACCGACCGTACTCCTCAGGGATCCCCGACGTCCACTCCGCTGCAACACCTCTCCCTTCGCGGACCCGGCTAAAAAGAGAATGCCCAAAGCAGCCAGGCTCATTAATCTTGAAGATTTCAAAAAGCGGGCTCAGCAAGAGGTCGCGCCACAACCTCTTAGCTCTGAGGATATTAAGAGGGCCCTGGTCAAATCCAGCCATGATTCCTATAAGTTCACGATGGAGCAATGGTCGTAGTGAGTCTCAAAGCGCATAGCTATGAGCGAATGAGTCGCTGACTAGCTGCTTAGCTTCTCCGAACACATTCTGGATAGGCCGATGGCCGAGCAACGCTTTACAGAGGCACCTACAACTTTCCAGATTAAACTCTTTCTTGAGTGGTTTGCTCAGACACGTACTGGTCTCTTAGAAGAATGCATTACTGATACAACCCTCTTTAACCGCTTCAACAGTCTAAAGCGCGCTATCAAGATCCACACGCGTTTCCAATACACTACAGTGCAGAATCAGGAAATCATCAGTTTTGTCACAAAGGAACTCATCCCACGCGGCCTTCTATCAACATGCGCTCGCGCTAAGCCACTTGCGCCCGTTGCAGTTGCTAAAGACATCATTAGGTTCTTGTTCGCTAGTGATGAGTACAAGTACCTACACCCTCGCATACGTAACCAGATGGCTTTCGCCATACAGCTTATGCTTCTTGTTGGCGTCCGACCAGGAGAAGTTGTTGAGTCAGATGCATGGTACCAGACTAATGAAGGCTTGCTTTACAAAGATATCGAGCTTGTTCGCTCGTGGAGCACCAGCCATCCTGGGTGGCGTATACACGTCAAGCTGAGAAACCGGAAGGGCCACAGAGAATACAAGAAACATGCGTACGACCCTCCCTTGTGCCGCCATCTAGTCTCAGACGCGACTGACGCTGAACAGACCTGTTATGACGCTGTATGAGGAGCCGCGCATGAGGTACATGTGCCCCGTAACATGGTTTCTGTCACTGGCCTTTGCAGATGGAGTGTTCCAGGATATGGAATCTTCCAACGACCTTGAAGCTGTGAAACCTATCCCAGGAAATTTACTCTACAGGGCCAAGTATAAGCCTGAAGTTCTGGAGCGTCCTGTCATGAGGGGCATGCGCGCTAATAAATCCATGTCTGAGACCAGAATATGGACGTACGATTGTTTCAACTTCGCATTAAAAGGCGCAGGTCAACGGGCTGGCTACCAAGAGAACCTTAGCGCGTACTGCTTTAGGCGCGCCTTTGCGCATGCTGTTGAGGGCAAGTTGATTACGCGAGGTTGTGGAGCGAAGCTTACATATGCTTAGGTGAAGCCACAGCCACTCAGCGAAGGACATTAATGGGCCACAAGTATGAAGATACAGCGCAGTACTATGTCTCGGGATTTATTGGAATTGACAGCCAATCAATTATCCATGAACGCGAGCAGTGTCTTGATCTGTACAAAGAGTCCAGCTCTATGATGGCGAATCGAAATCTGCTTGCGCCTAAGCCACCAGGATCAACGCTCACAGAATCACCGTATGAGAGAGCAATACATGTCCTAGGAGAGAAGGAAGAAACAAATCCTAAAGTGGTATCAACTATGCTGCTCTCTGCAACGCAGGAATACGAACTTAGGCGGCAATCACGTGAGAAGGCATATAAAACCGCAGAACCAACAAAGCAAGGTTGCTGTGGTGATTGCAGTAAGGATTTGACCAAGTAGGTATGTCTTTGCTCCATCCAAGCTCATGCTCATGTTTCTCAGGTTTCGTCCAGATCGTTCCCATAGTCATTTGCTACAGTGTGTACGCCAACGGCGCATCAACCGCGAGCGGGAGCATATGATAGCACAATTTTTGCATATTCAGACGTGTCTCTGGAATGATTGCTACCACCGCTTCAACAGGAAGCCATGCGGGTCATATTCTCGCCATGTAACAGAGCATCTTAAGCATTCAAAGCTACATCAATGCCTGTGGGATGTCTGTTACGAGATACTCAAAAGCCACGAGGACCTTGAATATCACGTCTCAGAGAAGCATCGTGTCCCCAACGAATGGACAATACTTACGAAAATGCATTACTGCTACGAGCATGACGTATGGTGTCGTTCTGAACAGATATGGAACGCACACCTACAAAGGAAGCATCTTGAAGAACTAAATGATTACTGCGGTTTGATTAAGGAGTGTGGGGTTGTGGTAGTCGCTGCACATTGCTTGTTCTGCCTTGGCGCTGATGCACCATTGGCAGTGCGCTTCGCGCAATTTAGCGACGTTTTCACGTTACACAAACACATCAAGGAGCACCTGATTCAATAGCATGCTCTTAAAGTATGCCCCCACCCGCTCTGCGAAGATGAGTTGCCCTCAGAGTCTGAATTCTGGAATCATGCAACTTCGGTTCATGGCATCCCTCCATTCGGTCCGCGCAGGGTGACAGGGAAACGCAAGACGCCTGAAGATGACGATAATAACTAACGTCCTTCCCTGTCACTAGAAAAACCCACCCTGTGGAAAAATCTAGGGGGTACTTTGACTTCAATCAAATAAAATTCCATGCACAAGTTGATAAAACGTTCTCCTACTAAGGGATCATGAATTTTGTATACGTATAAGCACCCAGTACCCTTTCTTACCAAAAAATCCACACGCATCTAGTTGCCTTTGCGGCTTATTCTACAGAGAGCCTTCTTCTGCAGCGTGGGAATGCCTTTTTACTACAGCGCTGTCACGTAGCTCCAGGCAATTACATTACTTGTCAATCAGTTCTGTATGCACTTTAGGACCTTGTCACAATGTACGGAGGTTTCTTCAGCCTTATGTCTAGTCCTACTCTGATTGGGTACAGATGACGTGGAGAAAGGAGTACGTTAGGCCAGTGCAGTAGGGGCGATCGGAAAATAGGGACAACAAGGCAGGGAGCTTAAGGAGAGGGAGCTTAAAGAGAGGGAGCTCTGGTTTGACGCTATTCTATGAAACGTACCCAGTATTACTGCTTTTTGATGCGTGGTATGGCGTTTGGGTGGATACATTGGCGCGTTGGTTTAAAAGAGGAATCATATTTTGCGTGATGAAAAACTTCGGCAACTTGGGTTTGTGCAAACCTGCGTGCGATTTTGTGGCCATATGTGCCTTTTTCCCCCTAGAAGAGTTTGAACAGCCTTATTAAGACATAATTCATAGAACGCTACACTAAGCAAAAGTCTTTGCATTTGATTGCTATGTTGTTCCAATTAAGGACCCATATCGTACAATTGTGGAAATGGGTTTGAAGTGGAGACAGCGTCTTGATTGTAGAAATTCAAAACTTGAGATTATTCTTGAACTGTGCTTCTAGATCTTCCAGACCCTCCTTCGTAGCACCTTGCTGAGTGTCGACATCGGCAGTGGAAACGACACGATGAGGATCTTTTTTCGCTAGATCTCGGAGCGTCTTGCTCTCTGCATTGGAGTTGATCTGCAGATGAAGCCGGAGTTTGTTTGGCTGACCGTGGACCGCTTCCCCCTTGTCAACGCGGATTCCATACTTGGCATCGTTTTTGGCGTTCCTGGCGGGGTAGACACGACCTCCCGCACCATCTGCACTTGGATTGAGAAGGCGGGACATTGCGGATTTGCTCTTCGCAGCATCGTCGAATAGCTTCTGGATAGCCTTTTTGACCGAGTTGGACATTGTATCTATAGCTCTGATATGTCAGAAATAGCTTACTCAACATCGGATTTGCATACAAGGTAAAACTTCTCAAGGGGGTTGACTTTGGTGGTGGAGGTACAATAGTTGGTATACTGTTCTTGTCTTTGACTTGATTACAACTCTGTCTGCGATCGAGCTCCTCTTATACCTTTCCTATCGAGTTTCTGAACCTTGGGAGATTACTCCAGGACACCTGTGCCGCTTTCATCGCCAGTGTTGGCGTCAGGAAACTTGATCTCGGCATTGCTTCGAACACTGATGATACGTTTATCGAAGCGCCAGCTGCCTACGCGACAGGAATATATTGCGGCGCTAAAATTGTGGCGAAGCTGGCTCTCCTCATCTCACCCTGTGGAGCTTCGATGTAGTCCATCAGTACGAAGCAACATGGATAGAAACAGAGAATGTCTCAGCAACAGACACGCCCTGCGAATATCACTGATTCATAGCAGGTGGGACTATATGAAGATACACGCAGTCTATTTATGCATCATTTGGTGTTTCTGTTGCTGTTCGCTGATCGGACTCTTTCTTATTCGGCGCGTACAAAACACCATTCTATCGAAATCCAAGATATGGTTAAATCAACCTAAAAACACTGCTATAGAGATTAGCAGAACTAGCTGTACCTATCGACACCGCAGGCAGCGCGATGCCGGGACCACAGCGCGAGGGAGAAGGGGGCTGCCAACCAGACGCGGTGCCAGCGCGTCCAGCCGGGGATGCCCCCAACGCCACGCAGGGAGCAACAGGGGAACCTGAACAGCAGAACAGGATACAGGGGAACACAGAGAGGGAGATCCTACAATGGCTGAAAGAAACACAGAGGACGGGAGCAGAAGGGCTCCGCAAGGCCACCACTGTCCAGGACGCGACGCGGGTCGCCCACGACCTCCTGGCGGCGGTTCGCCGAGTGGAAAAAATTTTCACCGACAAGTCGAAGAGCACCACCACGGCGACAGGAGGAAGGAACGACGAGACTGGGGCACTGCAGGCAGTGCTGAGGAGGCTCGACGCCATGGAAAAGAGAATGGGAGGGGCCCCGGCCCGAGAACAAGGGGAACAGAAAGGGCCGCGCACCTGGAGCCAGGTGGCGGCCAAGGGCACAAACCAGCCGGCGAAGATTGAGCTGAGGATGGAGGGAATAGAGGGGGCAGAAAGAGAGTCCCCACAGGCCCAATTGGAGCGTATCCGGGTGGCGATACCGGACGCTCGCGCGATCATCACCCACCCAAGGTCCGTGCACAAGGTGTCGGTGGTGGTCAGGGACGCGGCCCGCCGCGACCAGATCATCCAAACGGGCCTACAGGGCGCCGAGGGCATGAAGCTCATCCGGAAACCACACCTGGTCATGGTGTCAGGCATCCCGCTAAACACACCAGTCAGAAATAGCAAGTGCGCAGAAAACGACGAATGAATCAACCAGGCCCATACGAGGAACCCGAACATCAGGATTGAAAGAGTCGCATGGCTCTACTCAGACAAAAACCTCACTTCCAGGAGGGAAGGAGGCAAGCAAAAGAAGGGGTCCCTCCTGATGAACGTAGGAACGGAAGAGAACCAGAAAAAACTGGTCAAATCAGGCTTCCTGATGGGAGCCGAGTGGCATCCAGTCCAGCTCTGGGACGTGTCGCTGACAGACGGCCAGTGTTTCAAATGCTGGAAGTGGGGACACACCCAATCCGTATGCAACGCCCCCAAGGAAGTGTGCGGCCACTGCGCTGAGGACCACGCCACCAGGGGATGCAAGAACACCGAAGACGCGAAGGCCAGCTGTGCGTGCTGTAAACAGAAGGGTCACAAGGCATGGATGACACGGCAGTGCAGGGCCTACCAGGCGTTCCGAAGCAAGAACGAGGAGACCAAGAAGGGGCTCCAGTGGCAAACCCTCCAGATCCAATCCAACCATGGAGCCGGAGGAGCCAGTACAACCCACAGCCTCGGAGGCTCCACCCTCGCCAGCCGAGCAGGGTCGAGCCGGGGAGACGACGCAGAATGGACCACCATCCCCGTCGCAGGAAGTAACAAGAGGAGGATCGCGGTTGGCCGCCCCACCCACATGAGCCGGGCGGCCAACGCCCCAGGCCAACAACGAATCTTTACCTTCCGCGCGGAGGCCGAGGACAGCAACACGCAGACTGAGGATGTGATCCGATCCACTCAATGAGTGGTCTGAACATCATCCAATACAACTGCGGAAACGCGAATGGAGGAGCGGCGAGGCCATTCCTGGACTCGATCGACCCGGCCTCGTTCCCGGTGATCGCCATCCAGGAACCCATGGTTGGAGAGAACGCGAGGGGAAGACATACTGTCCCAAGAACTATCGACTGAGTCGGACCCTACACCAAGGAATGAAGGTAGTGTTCCTAGTGTATGACCAGATCCCGCAGACAGAGATCGAAGGCACTGTCGCCACAGACCTCACAGAGGGGATCCGTACAAGAACGCAGGGAACATGGACCCACCTGATCAACGTGTATAGCCCACCCATAGGAGCGGGTAGGGAAACAGCGGAGGACATCGAAGCATGGCCAGACATCGAGAACCTCCTCCACGGAACCCACCCAACAACTGCAACACTAGTGATCGGGGACTTCAACGCGCACCACCCAGAGTGGACGGGAAAGGCTGCGCCCGGGGAACCGCAGGCGGAACGCCTAAGGGCAAATATGGTCAAATGGGGGCTCCGCCTCCTTAACGAACCAGGAGTACCAACGTGGAGGAGGGGACCCCTCCACACAGTCATCGACCTGGGATTCGCCAGCAGGGCGACAGCAGACAGAATCATAATGTACCGGCCAAGGGAAGACTGGGCTATTACCCGCGACCACATCCCCATCGAAATCCGCATAGGCACAGGACCGATAGCCAGGAAGACGAACAAACGTTTCGCCCTGAAAAAAGCTGACTGGGACAAGATCAAGGTTGCGGTGGGCCACGGGGAGTGGGCCCAGGCCACAGGCAGGTGGGCACTCGAGGGACTGATCAAACAGGTCGGAACTGCCCTGGAGAACCACTGCCCAAGGAAAAGGATTAGTGACAAGGCCAGGCCAGACTGGTCCCCAGAAGCCACAGAAATCCTGGGAGAGATCAAAAGGGCAAGAAGGGCCTTCCAACGGGACCACACCGAGGACAGCGAAAGGAACTGGAAGTCACTCCGCAACCAGCTCAAGCGCACCCTGCGGTCGAACGCAAGGACGCGGTGGAGGAAAGTCGTGGCAGACCTGACAAATGACGACAACGAGGCCAACGCCCACAACAAGGGTTTGTGGAACCTGTCGAAATGGAGTAGAAAGGTTGAAGGCGGACAGGGGCAGTCAGTGAACGTACCCCCACTCCGAAGGCACGAACAAGACGAAGCGGAGACCTCAAACGGCGCAAAGGCCCAAATCCTGGGAGAACGGTTCTTCCCGGCGAGCGGGGCGGCGGACCTATCAGACATCGACCCGAACCAGACGCACCCACGCTTCGACTTATCACCAGAGATATCCCCAGACGAGCTCACGGAGGTTATAGCCATGCTTCCCAACAACAAGGCCCCAGGCCCTGACCAGATCCAAAACGAAGTGTGGAAGGTCCTTAAAGAAGACATAGCAGACAGCGCCGCTGCCGCGATTACTCAAATGCTCAGGGACGGAGACGTCCCCATGTGCCTAAAGGAGTCAACCACAGTGGTACTTAGGAAGGAGAAGAAAAAGGACTACTCTCTCCCAGGCAGCTACCGGCCTATCGCCCTCGAAAACACGATGGCAAAAATCGTCGAAAAAATTGTCGCAAACAAGATCACAGCCGCGATGGAAGACAGGGAGCTCACACCCTGGAACCAAATGGGAGCCCGCAAGAACAGGTCCACACTCACGGCGATGGAACTACTCACAGGCACAGTAACCACGGCGTGGGGTGCGGGGCAACCAGTGGTCTCGGTACTGGCGCTAGACCTAGCAGGAGCCTTCGACAACGTAGCCCACGACCGACTCACGTGGGTCCTCCGACGGAAGGGATTCCCAGAGTGGATAGTAGTATATGTGGAGGCGTTCCTCAAGAACAGACGGACGAAGATAAGCTTTAACGACTTCGACAGCCCATGGATAGAGACCAATACTGGCATTCCCCAGGGATCGACTCTCTCACCAATACTCTTCCTCCTCTTCATATCCGACCTCCTCCAGGACCTGGGTACAGTCCAAGACAAATGTCTGGGATTCGGGTTTGTAGACGACACCAACATCATGGCGTGGGGACCGTCCGCCGCGGACAACTGCCGGAGGCTCGCCACTGCCCACACGCGGTGCGAGCAGTGGGCATCGCGCTTCGGAGCTAGGTTTGCGCCGGAGAAATACCAACTAATGCACCTCACGAGGAGACGGAACAGGGGGGGAGACCTCCTCTCCACGGTCACGGTAGGAGACCAGCCAGCGGAGTTGGTCACATCTATGAGAGTGTTAGGAGTGTGGGTGGACCCTAAACTCTCATGGAAGACCCACATCCAAAAGGCAGCGGCGAAGGGGGAGGCAGCATTCCAAGCCATGTCCAGAATCACGGCGTCGTCATGGGAACCGTCAGTACGCAAATCGAGACTGATCTACACAGCGGTCACGAGGCCAATCATGGTGTACGGCTCCCAGATATGGTCCGCTGGCAAGGGAGGTACCGGAATCCGTGAGACAGCGCTTCGAAAACTCCTCATCGTCCAGAACAAATGCCTACGGAAGACACTTGGGGCTTATAAGAGGACGCCAATAGCAGCAATCGAGAAGGAAAGTGGCACACCACCACTGGCCCTGTACATCAGGACAGTGGCACTACAGTGGGCAGTCACAACAGCGAACCACTCAGTCACTAGGCAAATCAAGACAGCACTAGAGGAGGTGTGGCAGTCCGCCAGGACAGGAGGACGAGCAGCGAGAAGGGGCAGACCAGCCAGACACATCGCCCAGCCAGCGACGGACATAGAAGGTGTGCGCCGGGCCGGCGACACGATCGTGGAGGAAAGAGAGACCCAACGCCAGGCCTCGCTGGCCAGCACGGGAAAAGAGGGCAGGACCCGCGGCCGGCAGATCCAATCCAGGAGCAAAGTCAAGGAGATAGCCCGTGACCTCACAGAGAAATGGAAGGAGAGGTGGGAACGCGCGGCAGCGAAGCAACGCAGATCGGCACCTACATGGAAAGAGGGCTGGGAGTTCCAACCCCTCCACCTGTACGACGACGTCCCTAAACACGTGGCTACAGCGATCGTGCTACTCCGCACGGAAGTACTGGGACTTAAGGCATGGTTAGCGGGCATAGGGGTGCCAGGTGCCGACCCAGCCTGCACATGCGGTCACTCGAGGCAGACCCTCACACACATCCTCTCGTTTTGCCCGGACCAGAAGGAGGCGAGGCTCAAACTGATGGAGAGGGCAGGCACGACGGACCTTCCCCGACTACTCCGTGACTGGGAGAAAGTCGCGGCGGCAGGGAGATGGCTACTGGACACGGGGCTACTAGAGCAGTTCAGAGTAGCCCTTGAGGTAGAACAGACTAATACCGGGGGGTGGTCCCCGTTTGCAGCTATAGGCTAAGAACCACACAAGCCCTTCTGCTCCCCTACAACAGGGCAGCACCGACGAGGAAGGAGCGGAACTTGCACGGAGAAACGCAGCGAGGGAAGAGGCAGGGGTGTTTAGCTCGACTAGAGCATGTTGGCCCTGTACACGGAGACGAGAACATAGTGTTTATAGACCCGAAAGGGAACCAGGTAGCACTCTAAATTAAATTATTATTATTCGGCGCGTGGCAGCGGGTGACGTTCAGCCAAGGCGCCTAGTGGCATTGATCGTCAAATAGCGCGCCTACGCGCGCGCCAACACGCGCGCTAGCACAGCTCGACATTATCTCACAACGCGAAGTGTTCCTCCGCTTCGATCGCATTCAGTATGGCACTCTTTGCTGCCTCAGCCACTGTTTATCGAGCGTCTAACTCAAACGCGATTCTAAATTCTTTACCAATAAGTTGGTTTCGCCGACAGCTCTTTAGTTATTCTCAGTTCGCGACGTCAGCTCAACCAACTTCGCCCTCACCACCGCATTCCCGGCAGTACACTATGACTTCCCACGACGCCGACATCTCTCGAGACTGCAATGTGGAGCAGTTTTACAATTATACCTCGGGTCGGTGGCTTTGGAATGAAAAGTATCAGCTTGCTCGACGTTACGTTAAGTTTGACCTGTCAGGACTCCTCCAAGTTTCAGCGCAAGCAATCGGAGCTCGCTCTTGCGTTAAGGTTGAAAAACTGCCTGAAGGAAACTTCAGCAAGGTCTTCCTGATTACCATGGACGACGGCCGAGAATTGATTGCCAAACTACCAAACCCGAATGCTGGACGGCCGCACTTAACAACAGCTAGCGAAGCCGCCACTATGGACTACGTACAGGCTCCCTAACCCATTATAACTGATAATTGCTAACAAAAAGTTACGTTGCAGGTGCGAAACGTCCTTAATATCCCAGCGCCCCGGGTATATGGCTGGAGCTCCTCGACCGACAATCCTGTCAAAGCAGAGTACATCTTGATGGAGCGCAGTGGAGGGGTGGAGTTGGGCAAGATATGGCATGAAGTATCTTGGGAGGAAAGACTTGAGGTTGTCAGGACCTTAGTTGGGTACGAGAAAGCCTTTGTGTCTGCCAATTTCCCTATGTACGGGAGCTTGTATTATGCAAAGGATCTCCCTACCCCAAGCCTAAGTCAACACCTTGACTTAGTCAACTCGACAGACAACGGAGAAGCCTTTGTAGTTGGCCCAACAACTAACAGAGCCTTCTTTGACCAAGGAAGAGACTCTGTCGAAGTAAATCGAGGGCCGTGTAAGTTCCCTTACCTCTGCTGTCATGTTCATCTTAAGCTAATTAGATAACAGGGCCTTCACTTGGCGAATTTATCCATTCTCGCGCTGCCCGAGAGCTAGCGTGTATTGATAAGTTCTCGTCGTATCCTGCCCAGCAAGGGTTATTCAGCGGCCCCAACCAATACCGTCCAACTAGAGCACTGAAGGTCGCAGTCCTCCAGGATTATCTGAAAGTCGCAACCCATATTCTGCCCAAAGATGTCAACCTATCAAAGCCTACTTTATGGCACTCTGATCTGCATGGAGACAACATCTTTGTTGACCCTTCCCAGCCAACAAAAATTCTTAACATCATCGACTGGCAAGCGGTTAACATTTCCCCGCTCTTCCTCCAAGCACGCCACCCTTCGCTCATCGAGTTTGATGGGCCAATACCAGAAGGCTTTAAGCCTATAACACTACCTGATGGCTTTGATGACATGAGTGAGGAGGCACAACTTCAAGCTAAGAACCTTCGAGCTGCTCAATCTCTCTATAAGCTTTATGAGATACTAATGCTCCGGCAATGTCCAGAGATTGCTCATGCGCTGCAATTTCGAGAAACCCTGCACGGTCAAATTACTGGACTGGCAAGCTCAATCTTCAGTGATGGAGAGCCAGTCCTCGAGGGAATGCTCATCCGACTTCAAGACGAGTGGACTACGCGTGTTGGGTCTTCTATACCGTGCCCTCTTTCCTTCAATTCTAAGGATAGGACCCAGCAGCAATATCTTGAGACAAGTTGGAGCGAAGGTGTTGAGCTAATGCACGAGATTTTGACCAAGATTGGCGCATACCAGGGATGGGATGGTTGGGTCAATCATAACAACTACCCTGTGTACAAGGAACGGTTGGCCCGATGTCGCGAGGACTTTCTTAATCGCTATGCAAAAACCAAAGAGGAGAGAAGTCAATGGATCGAAGCTTGGCCGTTTGAAGACAAAGCACATCCGCCAACTCATTTGTGAGTTCTTTGTCTATCAATACTTCTGGAAGAACGTCATGTTTTGTCTTGCTTGGGTATAGCATAGAATACAGAGCAAAGCTTCAATTGTTCATGGGATTTTTTTAGAGTAACAAGCTATCGCCTGAGGTATCTGAGCCTTAAACATCAAAGATGATTGGGATGTAGCAGGGGTGTATAGTTGCTGCGGTCGAAAGCGCCGTGTGAGGGACGAATGAGAACGTAAGAAGGGCAATGTAATTTTTTAGTTGCACGCCATGGATCGTGGGAGAACATCCTAAAGAACATAATGTCTTTGATAAAAATTTGACAGATCGTGGAGTTGGCGAAAAACATGCCTAAGGAACCAATTTTTTTCTGCGCAGGGTTTCTTTCTGGGCGCATGGGGGGATAGCAGGTATCAAAAGGTTTAAGCGTAGCATGACGCATTGGCGTGGCGAGTGGGCGGGATAGGCGCTTAGGAAAGTCGATCATCGAGCAACTGGATCATCAGACCAGAGAACTTGTTTTCAACGTCCTATGGTCGTATGTGGAAAACGTGCTGGATGTAGAAGTAAATGACGACGGACGTTGCAGGATCAAACCTCGGTCTTTGACATTTGCAATCCATCCTTTCGAAGCGCACCAACGAAACCGTCAGCCCTTGAATCCTGTAAAATACAACAAGCACTCATTATCAAAACGATCATATACACTCCCAGCCCACTCCCACACACCCCTCAGCCCCAAAACACAAAATACACCGTCGCCACAACCGACGCCCCAACAACACCCCACCCCGTTCTCACAACCGTCTTATTCTGAAACCCGACACCCACGTCCCACGCCAAATGCCTCAGCCCGTTAAGTCCGTGGTAAAAGAACAGAAATGCGAAAAAGCTCTTGATCCCATACTTGACAGCTGCAGGCCACCCCGCAACAACCGCAACCATTGACTGCGTGTCAACGTGGTACCCAAATACCGGTGCGGCGAGATACGCCAGGGCGGCGAGATACAGGGTCCCGGCGAGAGTGACGGCGGTGATACGGTTGAAGCCTGAGCCGTAGAGGGCCATGTTGGGGCGGTAGACGGAGAGGTGCGGGGAGACGGGGCGGTTGAGGCGTTGCTTTGCGAGATTGGGGGGCTGGGATGGTGGGGAGTTGGAGGTTGCGGCGAGTCTGTGGGGGTGTTAGGGATGCTTGATGGGGTGTGAGGTTTGGAGCAGTGGAGTGAGACATGCCTTCGCTGCGCGCTTTGGCCTAGTCTCTGGACTTGTGGCGAGGATGGAAGCATTCGCTTCATGTTGAATCTCAGCGCATGCTGTAGAGCCATTGTATGGTTTCGGTTGGGTTATGACTATTTCAATGAGTAGTCGTCAAAGTGTGGGTGAATGTTGCAGGAGTGTTCCCCGTGGGCTGTGCTTTAGATGTGCTGGCGTGCTTGACGCCTTTGACGGATCATAAGGGATGCATAGTCCGGGATGTGTTCTAACAGCCGACAACGATCTCCTGTAACCACCAATAAGACACAGTCCTTGTGGGTGTCAGGAGCATGCACGTTGGGGCGCCTGAAGGTAGGTCCGTATCACCGGTCGGCCGCATCGGCGGTAAGAATGCCTCATTACATAGGCTTGCCGACATAGGCTAGGGACTCCGCTCGTACTTGAACTTCCAACTCTTTGCTCTCCTGGTGAAATCGACACTGATGAACTCTGGGGCGGACTACAGCGCTATTGACCACGATGGTTCAACGATCTTGACTGTGGCGCAGAGTTGTGGTCAGCGTCAACGAGAGTAGTACGGAGCCCCAGATAGTCTGGTATACATGATAGGAATATCCATTTACGAGAATGCCGGTTGATGATGGGCGCTCGGCTCAGTCACGGCCAGGATGCAAGCTGTTTCGCAGTGTGGCGCTCGTGGGAGCTTGCGAGCTCATCAGCCTTCATCATACCTAACAAGTGGCGGTTGCCACAGTCGTCGCAATCTGGTGCTGGCTCAATTCGGCAGCACAAGTTGACATGGATCGCTGCGGTGGCCACGGTGTGAGGTACAAGGCTCGGCGCCGCGTCCAGGTGATGGGCGGACTCTAGCGGGCGCGCGTTCAGCACTACTCAGCCACACCATTCTGTCATCACACGTCTCGACTCGACTGCTTAACAGAAGGCGGCTGTCAGCGCATTCTTTCCCCGCAAACACAGAATTCCAGACATTCGCGGCTTCACGATGGGCTTCAGTCTCAACAATCCGCTGCCCTCGTCCATGAGGAGTGAGTCCCTGTCTCTTATCGCGATTGGCTGTCTCAGATGCATCGAGGCCGGCCGGGCTGTGACGTCGCTGACAGGTCTGCGATGCAGGCGAGTGCAGGAAAACAGGCAAGATCCTGGCGTCCTTTGTCGACCCGCGACAAGCTTTTGGCCCGGACAAGATCATCCCGCCATCTGTGCTTGCGAATGCAAAGGTGTGTTTCTGCTATCCTCGTGCTTCCGGGCTCCCCGCAGCGCGCCCAGTCGGCCCAGGCGTGCTAGAGCTCGAGGCTGCATGCACACACAACACAACACATGCTGATGCAAATGCACTGTAGGGCCTCGCGATCCTCACAGTCTTCAAGGCTGGCTTCCTCGGTACGGCGCGGTTCGGCTCCGGCGTTGTCGTCGCGCGTCTCGCAGATGGCACATGGTCAGCGCCCTCAGCCATCGGCACAATCGGCGGCGGCTTCGGTGGACAGATTGGCTTTGAGCTGACTGACTTTGTCTTCATCCTGAACGATGCATCAGCTGTGCGCACGTTCGCGCAGGCCGGCTCGCTGACGCTGGGTGGAAACGTCTCGATTGCAGCGGGCCCCGTCGGTCGCAATGCCGAAGCCGCCGGAGTCGCGAGCTTGAAGGGCGTGGCCGGAGTCTTCAGCTACAGCAAGACAAAGGGGCTGTTCGCCGGCGTCAGTCTGGAGGGCAGTGGCCTGATCGAGAGGAGAGACGCAAACGAGAAGCTGTATGGGCGGAGATGGACTGCGCGAGAGCTTCTGAGCGGCCAGGTCCCTCCACCGCCGGCTGCCGAGCCTCTGTTGCGCGTGCTCAACTCGAGAGTCTTCTCTGGCGTCGGTGGCGCAGCGGCAGCGGACGACCGCATGTACAACGACATCCCCGTCTACGACGACTCGCACGACAACGTGGTCTGGCAGGGACGCCGTGGCTCCGCTATGGGAGAGGGCGTGCGGAGAGATCGCACGGGCTCCTTGGGCCAGGGCAGTCAAGCTGGGGCTGACGAGTACGAATACCGCGACCGTCCACAGCGCTCATCGACATGGCAAGACGACGTATACGACCGACAGCCGAACACTGGAGGAGGCATCAACCGATCCTTCTCGACACGCGCGAACCCCAACGAGACATTCGACACGATGCAGAGCCGCAGCCGTTCGTCGACGTTTGGTGACGACTACGCGTACAGCGACCGCGCGAAGCCCGGCAGACCGTCGGCCCCGAAGCCTGTGTTTGGGCAAAAGAAGGCCGGCTTGGGCGCCGACCAAGCAATTGCAAAGTTCACTTTCGATCCAGATCAGCCTGGTGATCTTGGCTTCAAGAAGGGCGAAGTCATCACAATTCTGAAGAGGACGGACAATGAGACTGATTGGTGGACTGGAAGGGTCGGCGACAGAGAGGGCATTTTCCCCAGGTATGCTCCCTCCGCGCAACCGAAATTCAAGACACTGACTTTCCCAGCAACTACGTTGAGACAGTATAACTGCGCACACACAACACCGTTTCCTCGCTTTCATCCGCGTTCCTGCTCGAAAAGATACCTCGGCTTTTCTACATAACTAGACTGCCACACACAGCTCCTCAGCAACATCACGGACACACCAAATAACCTTCTTGGGCACAGCATGGCGTCTGGGACTTTGCAAGATTCAACGTCAGATATTCTTTAAGCTTCCGGATACCTATATAGCTCACCAAGATACCTTGCCGTTCATTCGACCGTCAACGATTTCGTTTCAGCTTCTTTCCACTTCTCCTTATGACTACGCCCGTTTTTTGTGACACTGACATCTGACATCTGACATCGGCACTTCGGCAGCTGCGGCGTCTACCCCACAGTCCTTATTCCCGAGGACCCGGCCCGACGTCTAGTTCCTCTGCAAAGGTGGAAGGTTGATATGGCAAGTGCTCAAGCTACCCCACCTCTTCATTATCGGTAGTAGTCATAGCTGTCAACAACCCCGTTTCTCTTCAAGCTCTGTTGATTTCCAATCCATTCTTATTTCTCGTGCTCATCAATTTTATTGCATCTTCTGCAGTCCATCTTCTCATCTCCAAATTGTCATCCATCCTAAACAATAACCGACACTATGACGACGTCCTGGCAAGATGCTGCGGCTAAGAAACGTGAAGCCATCTCCGCACTCATACCCAAAGAGTGGCGTATTGATAACTTGCCGTCCGTAAAAGAACAAGTCGATGTCACGGGCTACATCAAGCAGTTCTTGTCTAAGGAAGAGCTGGGAATCACCGAAAGCGATGCAGACCAAATCGTCGAAAAGACTACATCAGGTTCATGGACAGCTGAGGAGGTCACACGAGCTTTTTGCCATAGAGCGGCATTGGCACACCAATTGGTAATCCGGATGCAGCCGTTTCGAAGAAATTCAGGACTGACAAACATAGCTTCACTGCCTCCACGAGATCTTCTTTGACGCTGCCATTGCGGATGCGAAGAAACTTGATGCCTATTTTGCAGAACACAAGAAACCAATTGGCCCGCTTCACGGACTTCCCATTTCGCTCAAAGACCAGTTCCATGTCAAAGACGTTGAAACGACTATGGGCTACGTCGGTTGGATCGGCACTTTTGAAGGCAAGAAGGGAACGGGGAAAGAGAAGGTATTCGAGAGCGAGATGGTACAGGAGCTGAGGGCGAGTGGTGCGGTACTGTACTGCAAGACGAGCGTCCCACACACTCTCATGGCTGGTGAAACGGTGAACAACATCATCGGCTGGACAATGAACCCCAAGAACCGCAATCTCTCTAGCGGCGGCAGTTCAGGTGGAGAGGGAGCGTTGATCGGAATTCACGGCTGTACGTTCCCCTACCCGTCTCCATACCAAATTCCCAAGATTCAAAGCTCAACTTCTAACATCCCATAGCACCAGTTGGATTTGGTACCGACATCGGTGGCTCAATCCGCATCCCCGCTGCGTTCAACGGGCTCTACGGTCTGCGCCCATCCACCGGCCGCCTACCTTACTCGGGCATGGCAAACAGTATGGACGGGCAGAACACTGTGCTTTCTGTCGTCGGCCCTCTTGGTACCACAGCCTCATCCCTGCGCCTCGTTACCAAAGCTCTGCTTGCGCAGCAACCATGGCTGCACGACCCGCTCGTGCACGAGATCCCGTGGCGGTCCGCTGAGGAAGACGCAATCAAAGGGCTGTTGCAATACATTGGTGGAAGCGTGCCAGCAGGTAAAAAGTTGAGCTTTGGCATTATGCATACGGACGGCGTCGTCACACCCACAGCGCCCATCCGTCGTGCATTCGAGCTTGTGACCAAAGCGCTCGAAGCCGCAGGCCACGAGATGATTCCCTGGACGCCACCCTCCCACAAGATCCTCAACGAGACAGGCTTCAGATCGTGGGTCTTCGACGGCGGGCGCAACGTGCGCGAGGCCTTCGCACTATCCGGCGAAGCCATGGCGGACCAAGTCAGTCTGTACCAGAACGAGATGCACGAGTTCAGCGCAACAGAGATTGCCGAGACAAATGTAGCAATGCGCGAGCTGAAGACAGAGTATCTGGCGTACTGGACTTCTACGGCTAATAAAACGAGCACCGGACGACCAGTCGACGCTGTGATTTCTCCTTTGGCGCCGTGGCCGGCGCCCAGGGAGAAGAAGTACAAGTACTATGGCTACTCCACCTGGGTCAACGCTCTGGACTACACGTCCGTTGTGTTTCCGGTTACGAATGTGGATAAGAGTATTGATGTGAAGAGCAGTGACTTTGTGCCGGTGGATGAGAAGGATCAGGAGATTCAGGATGACTGTAAGTTTTCCGATTACGGTGGCAAATCCTAAGGGATTTTGGAAGAGGTATTGGAGAACATGTGCTAATTATGATTAGATGATCCCAAGATCTACGACGGCGCGCATGTGAGTCTGCAGGTTGTGGGGCGGAGATTGCAAGAGGAGAAGATTTTGGCTGTGGCAGAGTACATTGGAAAGTTGATCGGGAAGTAGTTTGTATGCGCAGGTCGAAATAGATGGCATTGCAATCACTAAATAGATGAGGATGCATTGTGGAGAAACGTGAGTGGATTGTAAACGTCAACTAAACATGGGACGATGGCGATTCCCTTCCAAGTTTCGCCAGTCACACATGTGATTGAGGACAGCATCACTCGTTTTCTAGGCCACTGAAGTCACTAAGATCGCTGACTGATGGATATGGCTACTTTAGATGTGGGGTATTTCTCATGGCTGCCATTCTGGGGTGAGGTGAGGGCGTTGTGGGACCTCGTGTGCACCTGCTACAATCCGGGGTGACTGCCAGTTGAGCAGATTCAAGGCTGTTACGACATCTCACCACGCAACTTCCCTTCTCCCTGTTCTAGCACACCTCCACCTCTCATGGCTGCACTGGCACGTCTGCCACACACGTCGTTTCTTGTATTCTCCGCGCTTCTCTTGCCTGTTTACGTCTTCCTCTTCAACAACGTTACCATCAAGCATACCTCAACACCATATCCTGAGAAAAGTCACCATGCTGGCGGCGACTAACAACAGCAACTTATCTGCACCAAGCAAACACGACACTGCGAAGAAATGGCTGCATCGGCGGCTCTGGAAGCCAGCATCAAGGCAATTGCTGAGACAGGAGGGTGACGGTGGGTTAAAGAGGAAGCTTTCGCTCAAGCGACCACAAACGGCACCAACGAGTGGAAGAGCAACACCAGATGGAATACCACCAGTACCGCAGATACCCATCAATTTCGAGCTGCCCTCGTCGCGCCTTGCAATCTTTCCGCCACCTCGGCCACCACGACCGGACTCGGGCGTCGTCAGGGACGTCAACGCATGGCTGGACGCAAGCATGACTTCGCCCCCTCGCCCATTGATGGCTGGGCTGCCATATTGGAGAGCAGCATCTGAATTGCCCTCGGCAACATCTACAGGCGTCCAGTACGCCATTCCCATTGTGTCTGAGCCAGTTCGCGGTCGGCCTTCGACACCTTCGAATCTGCAGGTCAAGTCGTTCTGCCGTCGTGCGAAGAAGATGCAGGTGAAGATGCCTTCGCTCCTACGCACTACGTCACAGCGCATCACAGCTCGCAAGCAAATTCACCGACGATCGAATTCGATGCCACTACTAGCGATACCTTACGAACAGACACAGCAAGCTGCTTCGCCTAAGCGTTTGACGCGGTCCAGATCGTTTCTGCTTGCCTCCTCGCGGACATCAATCTCGAAGACGCCCACAGAAGCGCAAGGGTTATTGTCAGCTGGCCAATACTCGTTCGAGGTTCCACCCTTCGAAAGTGTCCGGACGAGCAGAGCATACAGCGGGACGGAGGGGCTGGCGGAACGGCGCACGAATGCACAGCTCAGGCAAAATACCAGGAGTGGCGATAGCACTCGTCCATGGACTGCTGGTGCGCATCTCAGCAGAGACGACTCGATGGGCGATCTTTCTGAAGCACCCACCTACTCGTCAGGGCGCCCTCCGCCATCTTACCGGTCACGAACGGCTTCCGTTATCACCACATCATCCTTTGGATGCGTTGACGGCATGAGTCCAAGTCAGAGACTGATCAGCCAACAGCGAGCGATCACGAGGACTCGCGGAGTGAGAGGCAGAGTGAAGGAGCTACGCAAGATGTTCCAGAACGAGTAGCAGAGCCAAAAAAGGTAGTGATAGTTGCCAGGTAGTGGGATGAAGGACTACGACGCGACGAGATATTTATGACGAGGCGAGAAGATACTGCGAGAATCGATCAAAGGGACAGACTTAATGGGCACAGAATATAGCTGGGGCATAACGTTTTCACATAGAGTTAAGCAGCTAGCGAGGCTCACACAAGATTACCATGTATTTTCGCTGATAGCATCGCAATAGAGGGCAGATAAGAGCACGCTGGAGTGAGTGACAGACGTTACGCCGAGTGACGTTGCACGGCCCGCCGCTGACCGGCAGCCGAAAGCAGCAAGCGGCACAAGTCAAGCGACGTGGACTCACCGCCTTGCAATGCCCATGTCTAAACAGCCTCAGGTAATTGGACCCAACGTGGCAGACGCTGTACCACCCGCAACGGACCAACCCAGGCAATTGAGCCCCATGGGCACCCGCTGAATCACGCACAGTCAGTGCCGACCCTCCTGACGCACGCAGCTCCACCCTCGACGAGAGCGCAGCTCCTCGCGGCGCTGCACGCAACCACGACCGCCTCGCCCGCACGCCGACGCCCACAGCCTGCAAGACGACGTGCAGCGGCATGGCCGAATCCAGCATGGCCTCCGACGAGGCTGCTTCGCGGGCCAAACGGCCAACGCCAATGACGAGGCAGTCATCCAGCCAGTCGCACATATCGCAGAGCCCCCCTGAGAAAGGACACCACCGCCCGCAGCAGCACAAGGTGACGCACCGCCATGTCGCGGGCGGGCGCATGCAACGGACCATGTCGACGGGCAAGAACCTGGGCAAGTTTGCCAAAGCCACGCAGCAGCAAGCACAGGCGGCCGACGAGAGCGGCGGGCGACACCATCGCCGCTCGCAGTCGGGCACCTCGCTGTCGGCGCCCAGCAGCCCGCGCCCTGGCTTCAAGCGCAACGCCTCATCTGGTGCCATCATGAGATACAACCCACAGGCACATGCGCACACGCACCTGCGCAAGAACCACTCCAGCGGCCATCTCGTGGCCAAGGCCAAGGGCGGCAAGTCGTCCAAGGACCTCGCGCAGCCCAGGGTCAAGCTGGGCAATCCCAGCCGCTCGCGCCAGGCCTCGCCGGAGGAGCGGCCCATTGTGCACTTTGACATGGGCAACGACAACGAGGACGAGAATGGAGACAACGACGAGGGCGGGTGGACCGAGGAGAGCGCCTCGCAGTCGCCCAACACCACGCGCTCCACCACGCGCTCCAACTCGGTCGCAGCCGAGGCCCAGAGGGTTGTCGACGACGCAACCGAGATCAACACACGCGCGAATGCTGGAGGCGACACTTCGCCCACGCCGGCAGCGCAGCACGCACAGCCGCAATCTACCTACACGCTGCCTGGCCGCGCACGCATGCCGCCGCAGGGGAACAGGGCCGCCTCCTCCCACCACGCGCGACCGCCAGACGCTGACCTAATCACCTCCCGCCTTCTCCAGCGCAGCGCGTCGCACACCGTGGCCCCGCAGGCGTCATCCGTGTCGGCGACAGTCGCCTCGACGGCAGACCGCGGCCACCAGCTCAGCACCAGCGTGGGGAGCACCCTCGTTGACACGCCAGGCCGTGACCTCGTGTCGCGCTTCATGGACGGCGACGGCTCCGCAGGCACTCCGCACGATGGCGACTACATGCCCGGGCGCCGCGCCTCCAACCCTAGCGGCAACAACCTCGACAAGACCAAGCGTAACAAGTCCATGCCCAACTTCAACGACATCGAAGAGGACGAAGGCTCAGGCACGCCCACGCGCCCGCAGTCTGTCAAGTCCGGCGCAACGACGCCCAACCTGTTCCCCCCCATCAACAACAGGACCCAGAACAAGCTCCTCCTCCAGCGCGCCGCCTCTGCAATCGAGCCGCATGCCCCCGTGCCCGCCATCCTCCGCACCGGCGGCCCAAGCTTCCACAACATCGGCCTCTCCTACAACACCGGCGGAGAAGGCCGCCTCGACCCGCGTCTGCAGCAGCAGTTCAACCAGGTCGCCATTGAGTACAAGGTCATTCAACGCTACCGCAATCCGCTCGCTGACAGCATCATCCGCATCCAGCAGATGCCCGGCATGCTGCGCAGATTACGCGCGACCACGCCAGCCAGCACAAACGGGAGCAGCAGCCTGGGCGTCAGTACGCTAAGCAGCAGTATTAACGAGAACGGGATCGAGACAGATGGCACAGGGAGCAGGAGATCGCGGATGAGCTTTGATCAGGGCGGTGGGGAAGAGGGGAGACGGAGCCTGGAGGGCGAAGACAGGCCAAGGAACGAGGCCGAGGAGCTGTGTCGCAGAATATGGGACAGTACTGAGATTGTGGGCGGTGATTGAGGTGTTCAAACAAACGTGGCACCTTGACCATCGAAACATTGACTCTCGAAACGGCCAAGGCACCGAAACAACATTGGCGAAACACCACGAGAATACCACGAGGTTTGACCTCAGCATCGTCGTTCCAGGCAATACCAGCTCGTGAAGTGTGTCGCGCCTCAGCACACCCCTTCTGAAGCGCCGGCCGCTGCTCATTTCGCAGGCCCCGTGGCTAGGCGACATTGTTTGCTGCATCTTGGCCTTCACACAGCTCGGCGAGCACTATTCATTCGCGCTGGTATAAGATTGTACAATGCATACATA
The DNA here is from genome assembly GCA_009982855.1 of Lizonia empirigonia. NCBI lineage: Eukaryota > Fungi > Ascomycota > Dothideomycetes > Pseudoperisporiaceae > Lizonia > Lizonia empirigonia. The sequence goes on from JAADKA010000020.1 coordinate 364,528, forward strand.
CGGGAGGCTTGGAAAGGAGGCACAATACCACACCCACCCACTGTGCAGACGGACTGGCGGCTGCGCGAAATTGCAGCGAGGCAGTAGGTAATTGCCAGCGACGATGATGGCGGTGGGTTGGGCGAGTAAGGGGAGCAGAGCCAATCAGAGCACGTAGCTTGGGCTGGAGTAATGGTAATTTCATTCTTGACACTTTGCTTTGGTCTCATTGGTCGGGGTACTCATTTTCCTTTCCCACCGTCTCTTTTTCCTTCGACACGGCACTTCAGACTCACTGCAGATTTTGCGCAGAGTCTGCACCGCATGCATCTGCGCTGATGCACGGCAAGCGACGACTACTGCGGTAGCATCACGGCGGCGTCGCCCGAAACCCACCTTGCACTGGTTGAGCGCTCCCCTACCCCCAGCCAAGACGCAGACGTGCAAACTCTTTGCAGACCTTGCGGGCCTGCGTTGCCACGGGCTTGCGCGTTCGTCGTCTGCAAACATGGCATCGCGACGCTGCCAATCGCATGCTGAGCGCTGAACCGGCTCTGCGTTTGCTCTCGGGTGCCCTGGCAGGCTTTGCCGAGCGTGGCCCAGTGGCTCGCCACGTTGCCGACGGGCGCCGCGCGAGCGGTGAAGCGCGGACACGTAGGCGCAGTGGGTGCGATGTTGGGGGTGGGTTTGGTGGGCTCGCGAGTGTGGGCTTGGCGGGGGGTCTGGCTGCCTTGCTTGGTCGTGCTGTGGGTGAGAGATCAGGTGCATGGCGAATCGCATGACGAGCGCAAAGTCTAGCGCAGAATTTGCACAGAGCTTGCTGTTTGCTTCCTTTGTTGTGTGGAGGAAGCGCCTGCGTAATGTTGAGGTGGTCGCAACTCCATTACTGAAATGTGTACACCCTGGTGTACCGTAGGACAGCTGGAGTAGGTACTCTATATTCCCGGATCCAGTGCTGCGTTACCCTGTCTACTGGTAGACGGGAGAGTGCCGGAAAAGCAGCGTCATCAGGGTGCCATCGATGGAAGGCGATGCAGTGCTGCTCTGTACGTCATCACTGCCACGATTGCCAGCACCAGAGCTGGTAGGGCGGCGGGTTCGGCAAGTCTACCGTGGTGTGGAGTCTCGCCAGCTCAACGTCTGGCAGAGTCAAGTCTACCGAGCATCTGCCGCCGTCTTACTCACGATTCTTTGTCTCGAAAGAGGCGGAAGTGGCTGCTGCGGGACCAGTAGAAACAGAAAATCGTGGGTCTACAAAAATTCTCGCAACGTTGGAGGTCCCAGCCGTGCACGCTGAGTGGCTGAGACACAAGGCACGACAAGAGGCGCAACACCACGTTGGTACCCGCTGCATCTCAGGCACCGCGCCCCCATTGGCCCGCATCCATGTCGTACCTGCGCCTGGCAGCGTGTGGCCAGGCAGCGCGACAGACAGCGTTGCACGATGCCACGTCGAGCGAGAATCACTGGCTTGGGTCGCAGTCCCACGATGTCGACGCCGCCTACCACTCGCATGTTTCAGTGCCTGGGCACAGGTTGCATGGTGGAACGGTTGGGGTGAGAGCTGGGGATGCAGAGCGCTGATGAGCGGCAGGGATGGCGCAGGGTTGCTGGGCGCGGGATCGGGGAGCAGACGAGTGCGCGCACTCCAGTGTTGGCCTGGATACTGCGAGAATGAGGTTACGCTCTCGTATGCATCGCGCCGCAAAGCAGCGCAAGGTTGGGCCGGCGAGAAAGCGTGCAGCGTGCAGAGGATTTGCCGTGCGCCCGTCGCCCGCAGCAGATCGGGTGGGCTAGGCCGGGGTCTTGCTGGCTACTTGTCAGGTACAGCCGGCGTTTGCTTGGCCGGCTCTGACCATCCTGGTCTGCGTTAGCGCGCCGCTGCATGAAATGAGCATCAATGGTCATTTTGGCCTGGGGCGGGTCGCAATTTCCCTTTAACTTGCGCTGTCTTCCTCGCACCTCGTTTTACCCCAAACGCCTCCACTCTCTCAAAACACATACATTTCGCCGTCAGGCCGTGCCGTGCACTCACGCTCTTTCGAGTCAACCACTGTCTTTCACGACTACAATATCACTGCTACCGCATCCTCCTTTTGCGCAAAAAACAACAACTCGCACCACAACACACCGTCCAGAACATCGCTTTCTGAAAACATTCAGTCACCACGACTTGATCTCAACACCAAACACCAAACACCTACCTGCACCAGCCACCATGCGCTCTTTCCAGAACGTCATTGTTTTCCTGTTCGCGCTCGTCGCCTGCGTCTTCGCTGCCCAGGACACTGAGTCGTATGACGCCACCGTCTACCTCACCTCGACTGTCTACCGTATCAACACTGTCACCATGTCTGGCTCTGCCTCTTCCTCGGTCGCCAACCAGACCAGCACCATCCACGCCCCGACTGCGACCTACGTCGCCCCTACTGGCTCCCATGGCACCAACGGCACCACTGTCAAGCCCACCGCCAGCACCGGCAGCGCAACGCAGCCCGCCAGCCCCGAGTTCACCGGCGCAGCCTCGAGCCTGCGCGCCAAAGCGCTCGTCGTCGCCCTCGCCGCCGGTGTAGGCTACCTTGTGCTGTGAGACGCCACGCCGCTCTGCCCGCCCACTTGGCCTTGTCTACACTCCAGGTGCTGGGCCGGCAACGCTGAGTGCGTCTCCACGACATAACGAACGCTTCCCTTCTCCCCGCAACCTTTGTAACTCCCCTTTACTTCGCTTCCGTTGCACACACGTTCCTTACCTGGACCTTTGCTCCTTACCACCTTGTAATCTCACTCTCATTGTTTGAAACGATTGACGAATGCGATTCCAACGGTCTTTGTCAAGGTCTATATATACTTTCTTTCTCTGCGCGCGCCCTGGCAATCGCCCCCTTTGTTTTTTCCCGCGCACAACAAAGACGCTGCGCACGTGGTTTGCGCCATGTGCGCAGCATTCTTTCCAACGACGAGGCCCTGGATGGAACCGCGCCCTGCTTGCAGGCCCGCGCCGCCTTCAATTGACGTAGTTGCTGCGCGCCTTTTTCTCTGGTGGAGCTGGAGTTTGGTGATACCCCGTTTGGATGGAATACCCCCCTTTGTTCTCCAGTGCTTGGCTTGGATACACTTGATTTTTGCTTGGTGGATTTGAGAGAGATGCGATGGAGCCGCCATGGCTGCCATGCGCTGATGAGGCTGTGGTAGATCGGATGGCAGATGAATGAAGAAGTCCCCGTACGCTTGTTTGAGAGATGCTGTGATTTGCTGTCGTGATTGTCGCACGCAATACTCACTCAGTATCAACTCCCTACTCAATATCAACTCGCTGCTCAGTCACCACTCACCCAGTACTGACTCTGAACGAACGTACTCACTCGCTCCACCTTCGGTACCAACACCAGCCCACCTTCCTAATACAGGCCTCATTTCCTCATCTCATCTCCCCCTGAAGCCACCCTGCCCAAAGCTTAATCACGTGTCCTCTAAATCCTTCCTTGCATGCTCCACTTCCCGCACTCCACTTACCTAGGTACTCTCTCTTCCATTTTCCCGTACTCGACCATCCACTTACCTAGGCACTCTGTCCAGCACCCAGCACCCTAAACCAACCTACCTAATTCAACCAAGACTGAGCCGTCTTGTCTAACCCTTGCCTGTGATTTTCCAGCCCATGTTGTAGAAGCATTTAACCTAAGCCAACTTAGTTTTTGCCCTTCGGTCTACCAGCCCACCAGTCTACGAACCCACAGCTCAGTCAGCCTCGATGTGCACGTCGTCTTGCGAGGTTCCACATTTCGAACCGTGATTCAAACTGAGAAATGCCATCGCACACTCTGGACTGTAGGCTAAAACTCTCTGCGGATCACTGGGAATGGGATCGTACACTATGAACTATGGGATCAAGCTGGGCCCTCGTGATCAGATCTTACGTTCTGTTCACACATTTCAGACTCTGGATCGTGAATTCACTCTGGGCTTTTGGTTCACGTACTCGGAACTGTGAATGAGATTGGGCTTGCTCCGCCATAGTGATGTATGCTGAAAACTTATGTGATGGAAACTGATTTGAACTTTCCAGAGATCTCGTTACAGATCGAGTGATTCATGTCGCTTACCACTCTCCAACGCACTTGTGTTTTTGCAGCTTCGATGCCCAGACTTCCTACGCGTTGGATGAATGGATTGTGGTTGCCTTGGCGCGTTGCCTACCTAGCACCTTCCGTGTTTTGTGCCTGCGCTCCACTTCTTCTGCATTACACTTTCCAACAACATCCGTCGACTTGCACTGCTCGATCATAATATGATATCTCGTGGAGGTAGCTCTAGCATGCAATCGCCGAGAAGAGGTGGGATGGGCGCAGCAGGACGTATACAACGCGTTAAAACACATGTTGTTCCATTCACAGATCACACTGGGCGAGAAGCACTCATCGTGTTTGATGGCAGGGTGTCCTGCCCGCTCCCACCGCTTTTTAGTTTCGCTATCTACTTCACACATCCTGACGTGACCCCGGATACCGTCAGGCCAGTCGAAGTTCTGGAAGCTATCAAGCGCAAAACGCCGCTCGAGAACTGGTGTTCGATTCGCCTAGAGCTCTACTTTCTTTCTGCATCCGATGTAGATAGCACTGATGACGAGTGTATCGTTCACTATCGCAAGGAGAAGGCCGCACGAGGCAATTATACACGTCAAATCCAAGATTTGGAGAACTCAGCCACGGACCATGATCAGCAGCTGCGAGGCGGAGCTAGCGTCCACGGCAACAATGAAGGCAGGCAACTACCTGGTCTAGTGCCTAGCTACATCGATGAGCCAGACGACTATCATCACGGGCTTCTCTTCAGTTACCCAGGCGGGGACTGGCGCACGGACAAGCGTCTGGCACGCTGTGTTTACTTTGATTCAATTTCCGAGGAAGACTATGCTCGCATAGCAGAGGAAAACGGTGAACCTGAGGCTATTCCTCCTGCATATGTATCTTCCATGCCCATGCAGGCGAGCGATACTACTGAAGAGGGACAAAAGTTTGTGGGCATGGCTATGTTCGAGATTTCAAATGCAAGAACTAACAACGAGACAAATGGCCCTTGGCAAGAAGCTATTGAGCGAGGCTGGACGTCATGGTGATGACTACTCTACTTGCATTTCTTGTTCATCGTGCGCACAAAGGCCGTCAACGATAGCAGTCTTTGTGGTATAGCAACCCCATCAACAGCAAAATTTTCCCATCCTGGCCCGTCTCACAAGGTGTAAATCCGCGGCACCATATACGATAGACCTACAAGTTGGTCCTCTTCCTCATCAAGCGAAACCAGCCTCACCGAACCCGACCCATCGATATCAAACTCCTCCGCAGGCGGACCATCCAATACGCTCTCCAGATCCGCCAGGGACACCATAGCGCACGCCACGAATCGCGGAGTACCAAGAAAATCATCATTCCCACCACACTCGCGCACCCATTGCGCGAATTGTCTGTATGAACGCTGAACAATGTCACGTACATGTGGCTCACTTGCGAACCCTCCGGGCTCGATCGTCCTGCATGGCCCAGTCGATACGCTCGAATAGCTCGTCTGCATCGTCTTCTTCGAGATTGAGCCGTACTCATCTAGCCAGCACGAAGCCTAAGCTAGTCCCAAAGCCACCTGTCAACGCCCCTAAGCATACTCCAGCTCCACCTGGTTAACCAGTACCATGGCTGCACACCAAAGTCCCGTATGTAACGACGGCAATCGACACATGCGGTTTGTTTGTGGAGTGCGACGAATCACTCAGAGAAACGGAGAATGAAGACATTGTTGCCTGGGCATGGCAATTAAGCACGGCACTGAGGCAGTGTCGACTCAGGCTTCAGACCTTGCTCCCAGGGACATACGCACACAAGGTGAAGAATGCAGAAATATCGATCAAGAACCTGGATTATCCAGGTGCTCCTGATCTCTTCACGCTGCCAAAGGGTAAGAGGTCGGTTGGGGGTTCTGCGAACTGGATCCCAGCTGGGAGCTGAGATGTCACCGTTCAGGGCATGGCCGGGTCGGGATGCTGTGGGGTGCTGGGTAAAGATTTTGGGAGCATTGTTGGGTTCCCTTGGTTCTCGAACCAGTGGTGCCACTCGGTTGTTATTTGATCGTCGTTGTCCTCTTCTTCTTGTTCTTGTTCCTGTCCTTGTTCTAAGTCCCCACCCTACTTCTTGTTTCTGAGCAAGAGGCTACTTCCCCTCGCCATGTATATCCGTCCTGCTTCCAGCCTGGTGTGCTTTCTCTCCGTCTCAGTCTCAATCTCGCCCTTTATCCCCTCGTAACCCACATGCTCGACACTACCAGCGCGCAGGTCCTCACAACCCAGTCTCTTGCAACACTCCTTACAGAAGAACTTTCATTGCAAACTACCTGCCTCGCCCCCGATTTTGAGGAGCCGGCAATCCAAGCACCAAACCCATACGTCGAATGTCTCTGATGGTATGCTCCATGTTCGGCGAAACTTGATTTTAGTACCCGGCGCGTAGGTAGTCAGTCCTAGAGGCTCCACACCAAGGCGTTGCTGCTGGCGCCGCGGCAGAAGAACAGGGCGCGGATGCGGGTAAGCGGAGAACCCGCAGTCGACGCAGAAGAGATGACGGGCGACGAACTCCTCCTCCTCCTCAAGATCCTGCACTCCCGCCGTGGCATGGCTCGCGAACTTGTCTCGTACCCGCAGACGCAGACATACGCAACATGTTAAAGCTTTGCTCCTGCGAAAACGAAGCCAGCGCTCAACCTCCAGAAGAAGCTTTTGGGTCAGTGGGGTCAGAATGCTGAAGTGCACATTCGTGCAGCGAAGTGAGAGAATTGTTGGATTGGTGATGATGATACGGTAGCAGGACGAAGCGCTGTATCTGTGTGTGCGGCGCCCGAAGGCTGCTGAAGTACGTCCGAAGACTACTGGAGGACGTTCGCAAGCTGCTGAAGGACGGTAATTGTCGGCTCTGGGGAGGCAGCACTTTTTATATCTGATGGAGAGAAACGTAAGTATGTGAAGTTGCAATTCCACAGGAAGGCGAAGGATAGGCGGGCGCATAGAATCCTCTACTTCCTTCATGTGTGATGGCATCTTCGAAGGGATAACTTGGAAGTCTGTGTGGCAAGATTGTGTCTTGGTGCAACGTTTTGAGCAGTTGCTGTTGGAGCGGGACGCCTGATCAGTTTACGGTTGTGACTCATGCGTATCAGGCTTAAGGTGTGTGTTCTGCTTACCTGGGCAACGAGGATGTTCACTTGCAGCCTTTCTAGGTCACATCGACTTACTGCAATCCATTTCTAGTCATGGTTGACTCAATGTTTTTGTTCATTCATTCATCTCTTGACTCTAACCTCGATTCAGCTGCGTTCTTGGAGGTGCGTCTGCTGGCTGGTGCTTGCTCCCAGTGACATGCGCACACAAAAGGTGAAGAATGCGGGAATATGGATCAAGAACCTGAATTATCCAGGTGCTCCTGACCTCTTCACGCCGCCCAGGTGTGCAAGTGTGGAGGAGAACGTATTTGGCTTCGATTCTGATGAAACTACTACCGTAACTAATCAATGAACGGGCCACCTCAACGAACGGGTCACCCCACCAACTTTCTCACCTCCACGGAAGTGAGGCTACACCACCACGTAGAGTAATTATTATTATACAAGAAGCTGTCAGAATATAATATTAACTATTGCGAAACTTTTGGCTATCTCAGTTTTTCTGTAGGACGTGTGATGCGGCCACTACAGGTCTCAACTCCTCGGGGTGCGGAGCTGGGCTCATGAGCCACCTGTGGACGACGCCTCGCTGCACCACCACCACCTTTTGATATTTTTGACTGCGGCTTCTTTGAGGTCTTCTTCCTTGCCTGTTTAGGCAATTTGGATACTTTCTGCGCGTTCTTAAGCTCTCTCACGCGCTCCTTCTCAGCCTTCCGAGCCTGCTTTTCACGCTCTTCTTGGGCCCTCTTTTGAGCAGTCTCCTCACGCCTCCGCGCAGCCTTCTCAGCATTATCTGCCTTAGTCTTCTCTCTTAGAAGCTTGTTGTTATACCGTAGTTGCTTCTGATCTGCCTTTGCTGCCTCTTCTGCCATCTCCTGCTTCTCCGCATCCCTCATACGTCGCCAATTAGGTGAGGAGGCAGCAGGCTGAGGCTCAGTTTGCTTAGGAGGCGTCACAGGTGGTGGTGGTATTGACTTTTTGAAGCGATCGAGTATGACGTCAGGTTCAAGTGGGTGGATACCTGTGGATTCAAAGGCACTCAACACCAACGTTTCTGTGAAGGTATTGATCCAGGCAGGCCAGAATAGACTTATGAAGTCTGCCTTTTGTACTGGGAGCCATCCCTCCGTTGTGTGGTTGTGATAGATAAGCTCTTTTGAGTAATTTTGACTCAGGGGCTTGAAGCATGATACATCTAGGGGTTGCAGCGTATGGGTCGCGTGTGGGGGGTATACCAGCACCACAATTCGATTGTCATCGCAGTAATCGATGAAGGCCTTTGTCACGTGGCTGCCGTGGCCGTCTAGGATAAGTAATCTGTACTTTCTCCGAGCTTTCCTCTTAGTGGCGGGATCAAACACCTGCTTAAGCCAGGCAACGCCGAGATCGTCGTTCGTCCAGCCACTGGGTGATACTGAGAAGTATATAGAGTGAGTCTCTGGGTCAATATCGTGTACCCAGTTGGATTGCACCTGATCTCCGGCTGCGGAGAAGATCACCGCAGGGGGGAGGGTAGTACCGTCAGCACATATACACCCTATAACGGTTATCCACTCCCGATTGGCATCGTGACTAGCTTGTTTGAAGCGCCTCTCCTTGTAGAGTACCTTATCAAATACTCTTTTGGTCTTACCAATTACCCCAATCATAAATCCCTTCTCGTCCATATTGTAGGTATTCTTAGGATCCACCTTAAACTCTGCGACTTTCCTGGCTAGAAGACCGAAATATAGACGGTATCTTCCACCATTATCAGCCTCATGACGACTGCTTTCCATGGGGGTGGTCCAGGCAGTGATAAGGGTGTCGTTGTGACGGTGAATGAGCCTAGAAACCCATGCCTCAGAAGGCTCCCATTGGCACAAGGGAGTCGCGAAATTGATAATCATCTGCCGCGTAGGTGGACAGTGTTTCTTAGTGAGGCTTCTGATGTATTGTACAAGCTCCAGCTCATCGCGTTGAGATAGGAGTCGGCGTTGATCATGATTATAGCCCAGACACTGACGACGCAGCCCAATTTGGCCACCTTTAGTGATTATTTGGAAGTATAATGGCTAATAATGACTGACTTTGTGCGAACGATTTTTGGCCTACTAGCTAACTACACAGCTCTTATCGCTTGTCCACTTCTTCACTGTCTCAACCACCTCCTCGTTCCCAGTCTGCTCAGCCTCGCTCCGAAGATATGCAGCATTGTCGGCGTCCACTTTCATCCCCTTGCCCACGAAGAATTTGATGACATCAATTCGCTCGCACACCACCGCCTGCCGCATTGCCAGCGTTGACACCCTAGCGCCCTTATTCATCATGGCCTTGATCACACCAAGTGTCTGGCTTCCAAAGATTGCATTGCACAGCGTTTGGGGAAAGTGACCTCCCTCGAGATCGGCATCGTGCTCAATCAGCCAGAGGAGTAAAGGTGTGATCTTCTTGGGCGGCTGTTTGCACGCCTTAGTGACGAAGGTGTCAGTATGGCCGTCCCATTCAAAAGAGACAACGTAAGGATCATAGTCGTAGAGTATCTGGAGGATGTCGAGGTTAGGATGGTGCAGCAGCGCTTCGATTGTCTCGCTGGTGAACTGCACTTTGCGCCCGGAGTAAGTTCGCAAGATGAGAGATACTACATTGACGTGACCGTGCGTGATTGCTGCGACGAGCATGGAGTTGACAGGCGGTGGGCCGGAGGCAGAATTCCTGTACACTGGGTCTGAATTCTGGATGTTGTTTGCCTCGAATCGTCGTTGCAAGGCTGCAACGTCCCCAGAGGTGCATGCGTCGAGTATTTCCTGGCTTTGCGAGGTCATCTTGGCTCGTGGATATGGATTTGGTGGGTGTATGTCGCGTACGGCAAGGCCTCTCTAAGTTCGATGTTTGAATAGTTGAAAGCTGGGAGGCGGGATGAGCGTTGATAGTCAGGAACGATCTTGATGGCCAGCTGCCTTGAGTTGACTGAAATGGTTCTAAGCAGCACAACAACCCAGCTATCTAGCAAGATCGTGAATTCTTATCAGGTGGTGTCGTGTTTTCTGGGGGAAATCTCTATTAAGAACCTCCCCGAAACGCAGGCCAAGTCTCTGAATGAGGCTTAGCTCGGCAGCGCACCCTGCCCAGGTGTAGCACGGTTCCCTTTTGGCCCCCACACAACACACAACACGGACACGGACAGAGTCCGCATCGGAGTCGCACCAACAGTGCACTGTATCGTGTATCCGGCTCGCTCCCACCCGCTCCCATCTGTCTCTTCCTGCACTGGCCACAGGATCGTAACGAGTCCGCACACGCGTAACGCACTTGGGAGCTGGTCTGCTGGTCCATATTTCATCACGATGTCGCACTGATGTCTTCTCTGCATTCGTTCAGCCTACGGCATGAACGTTGAATCAACATAAATCGCTACGGACGGACCTCATACGCGCTACATATGGAGGATGAGCCTGTCGTTCTGTGTGAATATTCACTCGCAGTTTCATATATCTTTTGGTGGCCTAGCTCTGCTGACACCAGTACGGAGTAGAGCTTGCTGATATGAAGCAGCATCGAACGGTTGAGCTAGACCGAGGGTCTCTCGATCCGAAGACCGACACATCACACTGAAGCTACTCATATCTGGTCTGGGCACGGATATTACCTGGCCGGACTACGCTGTTGAGTGGACTTGTGCTTGCTTGAGCCCCTGCAATATCGCTGCAATATCAAGAGAATAAGTATATAAACAAGAACTTGCGCTCTCAACACGACGTTCACCGACACTCGTTTCCCTCAGCCAGCAGCGCAAGCAGGATCTTGCCAGCTTTCCACTCGTTCATCTTCGTTTCCTGCAACCCTAAACTCTCACGCCACATACATTTCTTCTTTCTTACAAGCTTCTGAAGGTGTCAGCCTACATTCTCGGTCTCATCATCGGCCTCCTAGCCAACAAAGCAATGGCAGGCTGCATGCAGTCTAAGCAGGCTGACTGTGTGCCCGGCGCGCAGTGGTTGAACAAACGCCCCAAAGGTATGCCCAAAAAATAGGCATGTCTGGATCCCAAGATCGACTTTCCAACCGTTGATTGCATCGCGGCGGACATCATAGCCTGCGGAACCCTAGAAAAGAACCCAGCCCTCTTCTATTCCTTTGGCGCCACTACCATCGAAGTGCGCACGAAGGTCCGCGACAAGCTAAGTCCCAAGCCTGTAATGTTCAACGACGCGTTGCCACAAGACTGGGACGACAAGGTCGCTCGGGATCCCCGTTTTGGTCTGCTTCAAGGCAAAATAGCAGACCCAGGATACGAGAAGCGATACGACGCATACGTGAATCGTTTCTCAGCGGCCATGGCGAAGGTCGCGCAAGGAGAGGTCATAATCGTGACCGCAACGCGCACCTCGCGCAACACAGGCGATGGCGCAAACTCACTGCCGGATCCTCAGACGCCTACAGAGAATAGATGGCGCTTGTACGAGTTCCCGGTCGCGCAGCGCAACCCGAAAGTGACGAGCGTGGTGAGCTACGCGCTCGAAGAGAAGCCACTAAAGAAGGTTGTCGATTTCCAACCCGGCGTAAAGGGAGCTCTCTTGCCAATGCCTTCCTTCCCCAATCCTCCGAAGCCATCTGGCCCGCGACCAGCTTCTCCGCAACAACCAGCTCCTGGCCCTTCGACTCCTCGACCTAACACTCCTCCCGGCTCCCCAAAGCCTGCTCCTGGCTCCCCCAAGAAGCCAGGATCTAGAAAGAGGTCCAAGAGCAGCACGCGTGCGGAGCACCGCGAAGAGATGCTGAGGGATACCCGGGCGTGAGGCTGTTGGGTGTAGGTGTGGACCAGGTCGAGGCGTCGCCGTGTGTCTAAGCAGTTGGTCTGAAGCTATGTAGCCAATGAGCGTCGGTGAGATATATCAATTCCTGGTATTTCTACGAGCTCGGGGTGGATCGATGGTTGATCTGTCTGGCTTAGGCAGGGTAATTCGTCACGTGTGAATGCGTAGGATGACTCATTCGTGCATCCGTCATTGTTGCCATTCTGTTAAGAGGTGGTTGTTGTCAATTGTATAAAGCAGAATTAAAGTCCTGGCCGAAGCGCTCACTCATTTAACTAGTAGTTAAACACACTAGGATGTGGTTGCCTAATTGGAACTGAGGTTCCTACCGTTACTACTTATTCGGTAGGTACGCTTCAATGGTCGTGATGCTGCGGGCATACAATGACTAGAGAAGAAGTACTCTAAAAATGTGTTAGTACTTGTCGAAGGGAAATACCTATAAAAGCGATAGCATCCTACTATTCTACCCGACAACATGCACAGTCTTACCATATACTCCCATAAATCCACAACAAAACACCACACCCACGCGTCCAACAAGCCACACCCTACCTCTCTCCCCCAACCCATCCCGAGGTCCATCCATACCCATCCCATCCCACCCCCAACTACCTAGGAGAGCGCGTACAAATACTTGCAAGCGCGTCCAAAATCCGCAAGCAATTCGCCGCATGACGTGCAGCCACCCCTAGTCCAATACAACACGATACGATACGATGCGTCTCACACGCCGAGGAATAACGGTATTTCGGGTGTTAAGAAGAGTTTATGCGGGGTTGGTGGGTGGATTGCTGGGTTTGGGGTGGGCTTGGGTGGTGTTGTGGACTTTGGTGATGCTGGACTGGACTGTGTTGGGGTGGGGTGAAGGTTGTTGGTATGTAGATATTGATATGTAGATATTGATATAAACATCACCTCCGCCCCCCATCCCAATCCCGCCCCAAACAAAAGAAAACCACCGTACCGCTGCCAGGCGGATAATATGCTGCGTGCACAATGCACAGACTTGTCCCTTCTCCCAAGTCTCTAGATACTCTCAATCGACCACATCTCCCACAACCCCTCCTACGACGCCTCCTACGACCCCCTCCTCCAACTCACCTCCCACCTTCTAAAATAAAAATAAAAATTACGTATGCGTACAACAATGCAGCACTCCAGCATCCACGTTCTCAACCAATGAGCATGCGGCAGTCCAAACTAAACTCAACTCATGCAATGCAATGCAATGCCATGCCATGCCATGCTATGCTATGCAGCGCTTAGATGCGGGTATATGATGAGGGTATGTTATACAAAAGGATGTACAAAGAAAACAAAAGAAGGCATCTCTCCCCACACTCACTCGACCTACTCCCCACGCTCGACCCACCCCCCTCATCCCCCACCATTCGACCCGACAAACCCCGGCATGGGCACAAGATCCATCCTTAAATACGGATCAGCATGTTGATCGAGCGCGTCCAAGCCCTGCGACATGCCCAAACTCCCCGCCATACCGGCCGCCAGGACGTGTGGGTCGAGCAAGACGGCCGAGGGGCGGCGGCTGGGGGTTGCAGAAGCCAGGTGCTGTGCGTGGGGGGAGATTTGCTGGTGGTGCGGCGAGTAGGGTTGGTTGCGGGACGGGTTCATGTGCTGGCGGGCGGCGGCCCAGGCTTGGGCTTGGGCGTGGGCGTGGGCGTGGGCGTGGATCGAGGCTTGGGCTTGCGCGTGGGTGACGTGCATGGCGGGCTGCATGTGGGTGTGGTGTTGGTGGTGGTGTTGGGCGGGGTGGATCGGGGTGGGTTGGAGGGGGAGGGCGTGGTGCTGCATGTGGTGCTGCATGGCGTCGTCGGCGAGGGTGGTGGTGTCGAGGTGGAGCGCGTCGTCGTCGTCGTCGTCGTCTCCCTCGGCGTCGACCTGGTCGCTCTCGCCGTTGACGGTGGCGGGGCCGAGAAGGGCATGGCGGCCTCGGGCTTGACGGGGCTGCTCTGGCTAGGCCGTGTGGCTGGCGCATAGGGCTGCGGAGGCAGGCTGGCGAGGGAGCCGCTGCGGGAGTCGGGCAGCTGCTTCTGGGCGGCCATGCCCGAGGCAGCGGCGCGGTTCTCGCGCACGACGGCGCGCCACTTGTCGACGAGGCGGTCAAAGTCCCAGTTGCGGAAGTCCATGCCCTGCTTGCCCAGCTCCTTGGCCGTGTCGGCGCCCAGGGCAATCACAACGGGCGAGTGGTCGGCGGCGGCGCAGCGACTGGCCTTGAGGCAGTCGATCTCGCGGCGGGCGTGCTCGAGCTGCAGCTCGGCGTCGCGGCGGGCGGCGTTGGCGCGGGCGTAGCAGCGCAGGACCTCGAGCTGCCAGTACTCGTGGCGGGTGGCGTCGGGCTGCAGCATCCAGTGGTTGTAGGCGTCGGCGATGTGGCTGAAGAGCTTCTGCGGGTCGGGGTCGCACAGCGGCGGGGTGGGCAGCGGCGGGGTCTGGGCGTGGAGGGCGGCGGCGGGGTCGTGCTGGGCGGGGTACAGCTGGTGCAGCTGGCGCTGACGCTGCAGAGCCAGCAGGCGCTCGCGGACGCAGCGGTTGAGGGCGTCGAGCTGCTTCTGGGCGGGCGGGGCCAGCGACCACGACTCGGCCGTGGGAAAGGGCGTCGGCGAGAACAGCGTCGGCGGGGCGGGCAGCATGTGCAGGCACAGGGCAGGGAAGTTGAGCGTGTAGGGGTCGAAGTCGAAGAGGCCGCCGCCCGTCGCCTTGTCCGAGGCCTCGCGCACGCTCTTGAGTAGCTCGCGCAGGGCCAGCTCGGCTGCCCGCCCCGTCTCGTGCGCGTCGCCGTGCCGCTGCCGCTGGTCGAGCTCGTGCTTGCGCTGCGCCCGCGACGCCTGCCGGCTGCTGCTGCTGCTGCACCAGCTGACCTCGTTGAAGGCGCCCCGCGTCTTGCCCACGTCCAGCTCGTCGTCGTCGGGGTCGTGGGCGGGGCTCTGCACCAGCGTCGACGACCCCTCGCTGCCCACGCGATGCTTGCTGTGCCTTCTCTCCCCTCTCTCCCCTCTCTCCCCTCTCTCCCCTCTCTCCCCTCTCTCCCCCTCTCCCCGGCGCCAACCCCCGCGCTCCTCCTTCTTCGAGATGCTGCCCTTGGCTTGCCGCCGCGTGATGCCGCCACGCAGCTTGCGGATCTCGTCGACGACGTGAATCCCATCGGCCGCCTTGGGGTTCTTCGCGCGGATGTACAGGTCGAGGTGCCGCCCCAGCGAGCTCGACGTAAACGCCTGCCCGCAGAAAGGGCAGTTCTTGTCCTTGGCCGCCTTCAGCAGCGGCGCCTCGCTCGTCGACCGTGGCGTGTCCATGTCAGCTTCGCCCATGGTCCCGCTCGCACGCGCATTCAGCGTCCCCAAATTGCAGTCGGAGCGTTGCGTCAGTGTCAAGCGTGCCCTGCATATGCTGTGCTCCAACGTTAGCGCATCGTGCCGCGGCGTAGACAGACAAACAAGAGAGTGGCAGTAGTGCAGGAAATGCAGAAATTGTATGCAGAAATACTCGTATGCAGAGAAATGATAAAAACTTCAAGGAGCTACGCGTGCAAGCACTCTGTTCGCCTGCTTGGCACAAATTGCAGCCCCTAACTTCTGCTCTGCGGTCCCGCTGTCCAGAGCTCCGTCCCCTGCGATTTGCGCGCCCGCGCGTCGGTGCAGCCCGCGGGAGCGCTAGCGAGGCCGGCGCCTGAGCCTCAGGAACATGACACGCTGCCCATGACCATCCACCCTAGCCCATGACCACACATCCACTCTAACCCGTGACCACCACCCACACACGCCCGCCTGCACACTATCCCGCCCTCGTCGCCCTGCCCAGTCGCGCCGCCGTGCGTCCTGCCAGCTCAGCGTACTGCTCCATGCCCCCCTCCAGCTTCTTCAGCTGCCCCTTGGTGAGTCGATACACCGTCCCCGCAGCCACCCCTGCCTCATCTCCCTCCGAATCGCTCTCGTCAGCCTCGTCTTCGCCGCGAACCCCTGGCGCTAGCTTGTAAGGCGACGCCCCCTCAACCACCGTCCTACACGCCCGTTAGTTCACACTCGTCTTGGCCCCAGCCCATCATTCCTTTTTTCTGGCAGCCATCCTTCTTTCGTCTGACAGCCATGATTCCTTTTTCCTATTTTCGAGTGTGGCTTCATGCATGCTCGAGCCCAGGGACGTACCTCATAAAAAACCTGTCGTGCGTGATGACCAGCAGCGCCCCATCGTACTCATTCAACGCAAGCACCAGTCCTAGGATCGTGTCGCCGTCGAGGTGAGTCGTTACCTCGTCCAAAATCAACAACTGCGGCGGCGGCCACAGCAGCTTGGCTAGCGCTACCCTCACCTTTTGCCCGCCCGACAGCAGCACCAGCGGCACATCAGACACACTTTGGCCGTGCAATCCCAACCCACTCAATACCTGCCGCGCTTCCTTCTCCTCCATCTCGGCACCCTCAGCCTCCATCACGTGTCGCAGCGCCGTCAGCTGTGGCTTCTCAGACGCAATCGCCGTAATCTCCTCCACCGACTGCTGCGAAAACCGGCCGATCCGCCCTCTCGCGTGCCGTGTAATCGTCCCGCTTGTCGGAGCCAACCCGCCCACCTCACTGCTGCCCATGATCAACGAAACGAGCGTCGTCTTGCCTGCGCCATTCAGCCCGGCCAGTCCAGTCCGCGTGCCAGGATGGATCGTCAAAGACATGTCGGTCAGCGTTGGAGCCTTGCCTTGCCCCGGATATGCAAACGACACCTTCTCAAGGCTCACCAGTGCACCCGGAAACCTCAGGTCGGGCGGTTGCCGTGGAAAGGTCAGCTTCACCGGCGGCTCGAAATCGGGTATCTCAATCTCGGCTCGGCCGTTGGTGTGGTAGCCAGCAAGATCACGGTTGAGCTTGAACCGTCCACCCTTCAGTCCCACCTCCAGACCCCACCGTTCGTCGAGCTTCTTCTGCTTCGATGCGACCTGCTTCAGCTTCTTGTCATCTCCTTTGTCTTTGGCCGCTTTGATGTTGCTCGCGATCGACTTTTCCATGTTCTTCTTCTGCTTGTCTTTTGCGTCCTTCATCTTCATCAGGTACTTGATCTTCTTCCACTTCTCCCGTTCGTAGACGCTCAAGTTGCCGCGGAACGTCTCCAGCACTTGATTGCGTAGCAAGATAAGTTCCTCGGCTACCGCATCGCCAAAATCGCGGTCGTGCGTCGTGATCAGGATAGTTGTGTTGGTTATGTTGTTGATGTAATCTTGCAGCCAGATGATGGAAGGTAGGTCTAGGAAGTTGGTCGGCTCGTCCAGCAGCAGCACATCGGCGTATTGCGTCAAGGTACAGGCGATCTCGCACCGCGTCTGCCACCCTCCGGACAGCTGCGACCTTGGCTTGTCGATGCGGTCCTCCTTGAAGCCCAGACCAAGCAGAACCCTCCGCGCTTTTGCCTCCGCTGCAGCAGCGTCCATGAGCTCCAGAGACGCCTGCACAATAGAAAGCATGTCCGCAGCAGCCTGCGTGTCCTCACTCAATCGCGTAGCATTCACTTCGCTCTCCTCCTCTTCCACACTCCTCTTCGACTCCTCATACCGCTCTTCAAGCTTGATCAACTCCCTCCTCGCCAGCTTCCCTCTCGCACCGCTCCTTCTCTCCGCGATTCTATGCGCCTCTTTCAGCCTCAGTGCCAGCCTCTCCGTCTGGATCCGCCGGTACGCTCGCACGGGCGCCAAGGCGTCTTTTGAGTTCTCAATCGCGTCGCTCAGCACCTTGGCCTCTCGCGTGTACCTCTCCCTCACGCGATCGCTCCTGACAACATACTGCAGCACCGTCTCATCTGCCAGCTTCAACCCCTCCAGATCCTGCTCGACATCCACGTCCCGCGTCTGGCCCAACAGCAAGATCCTCGTACCCCACGGAATGCCCGGGACCAGCCCGTCGCCAATAGCCTTCACCAGCGTCGACTTGCCCGTTCCGTTGCGCCCCACCAGCACGTAGTGTCGCGCCTCGACGAGGTGCAGCGTCGTGCGCGTGAGCAGCTCGCGGTTCGCAACCGCAATAGAGAGGTCCTTGACCAAGATCTAGTCCGTCAGCACGCCTTCCGCACACAGCGGCTCGTTGCACACCTCTTTGGACGCAGGCGCGTCGACCGCGTCCAGCGCATACCGCGACTGCTGCGCCGTTACTGTGATGTGGCCGCCGCCTGGATGCTCTTCGATGGGCGGGTCTTTGCTTTTGCGCACCATCTTGGACGTTGACTTTGTATGCTTTTCTTTTCGATGGCTGAATACACGGGTGTAATTCTATACGCGCTGTATTTCCATTCAGATTGCACTCAGCGACTTATACGCGCGCCGCATGTACGTTCGGTAGCTAGCCGAACGCTCCGAGGAGCGCGTGGTGCGTCTCAGGATGAGTCGAACGGCGCGGTTTTGATTGGTCGGTGGGTATGACGTAGTGCACGACGCACGACTGCCTGCAAGGTAGTCGCACAGGTTTGTTTGCAAATTGCGAGTTCTTTGCGAAAAGTTTTACATTGTTATTATTCTGGTGCTACGAAGAAGCTCGTTTTTTATAAGAAACTAACTGCGGTGCACGAGCTAACCCATGAATCCTTGGGAGGAGCGCGCACTGCAACTGCGCACGTAATAGCACTTGTTTTAGTATAACGTGGTTCACCAGCGAGCGGGCCACCCCACCCGGTGGAGTGGGCCAGCAAACCACACCAAAGCGCCTACGCAGCGACGTAGCGCAACACCACAACAAATTACTGTACTGTACATAATAGCGTAATATTATTCAGAAGCGTGGCTATCATCTACGTCCTCTATTTCTACCTTGCAGGTGCGGGAGTTATGCCCAACCTCGCTGCAACGGCGGCAGCGTCTCTCTGCGCGCACCCTCTTCGCAGGCGTCTCGCCCTCCTCACGACTACCACCCTCCTTTTCAGCAATCAGGTCAGATACCTCACCAACTGTAAGAGTCTCCTCTGCGCGTATATACCGCCTTTTACGGGTTTTGCGCTTTGTAAGCGTATCAACAGCGTCTCGAAGGCGGCCTATTTCCTCCTGCACCAACACCATATTATAAGCTATCTGCTGAGCGCCTTTACTTAGCTGCCTGACCTGCTCATCTAATGAACAACAACCCAGTTGCGAGGTAGACCAGTGAACCAGGAGGAGATAAGGACCTTGCCTGCAAAGATGAGGAAGGGTGGGATAATGCGCCCCGTCGCAGCGACGCCTTGGACCAGGGTAACCCACTCGCGATCGCCAGGCTGTAGTTTCTTCTGTTTCCCAGGTTTCTCTGAGCCTGTAACAACAAGCTGAGAGGATATCTTGCCCATCATGAAGCCAGACTCATCAAAGTTCCAGGTGTCCTCATCTACGATACCATACTTCGCCTTCATCGATTGAACCAGGCTGAACCAGGGCCGGATAACCGCTGGGTCTTCGCAGGCAGCTCGCTGGCGATGGTACGGACGACTCCATGGCGTGCGCAGCTCAGGTGTACGCGCGATAAACCTATCAACCCAGTTCTTGCCTGTAGGCTTCCCGCCACGCTCTCGCAGCCAGAGTTGGCAACAAACAAATCAAATCAAATCAAGTCCCGCGAACGGCCCTACTGTTGGTATGTGCCCGCTAACACGGACCAGATGGTGCTGCGTGGAGAGACTTGATTTGGACTTGATTTGTTTGTTGCCAACTCTGCTCGCAGCAGTCTATCAGCCATAGCTCGTACGTGTAGCTTCGAGGGCGGTACGCCACGTAGACTCTCGTCAAGTATCCGCTGTATAATCACCTCCTCTTCTAGCTTTGTAAGGCGCTTTGAATTCGGCTCGCAATCGCGTCGATAGCGTTTCCCGTCGCGTCGGTGTTGCACAGTTGTTCGAGGGACGTTGTAGATAGCTGCAGCGCGTCTTTCACTTTGGAACTGGTTTGATTGGATATCAGAGATAGCAAGCTGTATATCAGCTTCAGTATAGGTTCTGGGAGCTTTGCGTTGTTGCGACATTACGTGTTGTTGTCGCGAAGGCGCTTTGGTGGGGTTTGCTGGCCCACTCGGTGGGGTGGCCCGCTCACTGGTGAACCACGTTATATCTATTCTATTAACGTACCTCACAAGCGAGCTGGCCACACAAGCGAGCTGGCCACCTGCGCCAAGACCCCACCAAACATACTATTGCGCATAGTATAATCGCGATGAGCCAACAACCAGACAATCTACTACCTTCAAAAGATGCTCGACTACAGCTTGCTCTTGAGGCTATCAAACGCGACGCGACGCTATCCCAGAGACGTGCTGCAGCTATCTACAACGTCTCTCGAGCAACACTCAGTAATCGCCTTGCTGGAACACCTTATCGACGCGATTGCACGCCCAACTCAATAAATATCCTTAAGACAGAGGAGGATGTAGTTACTCAGCATACCCTTGACCTCGACGCGCGAGGATTTCCGCCCCGGCTTGCTGCTGTGAAGGATATGGCTGATTCTTTGCTGGCTGAGCGTCACCGTGATCCTGTTGGCCAGAACTGGGCTGCAAACTTTGTCAAACGTCGCCCTGAGCTCAAGGTCAAATTCAATCGCAAATATGACTATAAGAGAGCTCTCTGCGAGGATCCTGAGATTATACAAGGCTGGTTTCGGCTTGTAGAGAACATGAAGGCTAAGTATGGTATCCTTGATGACGACACCTACAACTTTGACGAGGCTGGCTTCATGATGGGCATGATATCAACTGGAGCAGTAGTCACTAGTTCTGAGCGTCGAGGACGGCCAAAGAGCGTTCAGCAGGGCAATTGAGAGTGGACTACAGTGATCCAAGGGATCAATGCGATGGGCTGGTCGATCCCACCCTTCATCATCTTCTAGGGCAAGCACCACCTCTCAAGCGTAGATCGCATAAAAGGAAGCGTATACAGCAGCAGGGTATCTTAACGATTGAGGAGGGCGTACGACTGACGACCCTTAAGGAGTTTGAGGCGCGTAGTGATGGGAAGAAGGCAAAGAAGAGGGTGCGCGTTGAGGCAGGTGAGCCTAGCCAACGACGCTGTGGACGCTGCGGCGAGGCAGGGCATAACGCACGTACGTGTAAGCAAGAAGTATTAGTAGATTCTGAGTAGAATAGCCTATTACGATTCTTAATTACTATCCTTGACGGTGCTCTACGGTCGTGTACAGTACTGATTTTGGTAGGGTCTTGGCGCAGGTGGCCAGCTCGCTTGTGTGGCCAGCTCGCTTGTGTGGCCAGCTCGCTTGTGAGGTACGTTAGTGAATTTGCTAGATACACTTTGATAGGGAATAATTGCGCACGAGCTGTTTGATTCCTCATAAAAAACGAGCTTCTTCGTACACTCCCTAATCAAACCCCGTCCTGGCACAACCTCTAGCCGCACACTCCCCAGCACATCAGGCACTCACCCTAGGCAGTCTAGGACGTCAGGGAGTTGAGCTCGGCGGCGGTCACCGGGATCACTGTGCCATGGCGAGGGCTCTTCGGCAGCGAGTACGAGGCCGAGACGTTCCAGCTCGGCTTCGAGATGTCCGCCGTCTCCAACGGGATGTAGCCGCGCCCCGTGTACTCGTCGACGAAGAGGAAGAACTTATCGCCGTTGACGTCTCCCGGATTGGACTTGAAGACTGTGGGCCCCTCCACATTGCCGGTCCCCGCGTTCTTGCCAATGCATGCCGCGTCCCGTGTCCACGAATCGAGCGTCGCGCGCAGCGACGATGAGTGCTCCTGGATGATGTCGGTGCAGCCCGTGATGGCACCCCTTCGTCCTTGGTGAAGCGGTAGAAGACGTCGCCCTCCTGGAGGACAGTCGAGTCGATGCGCGACGTGCCGGCGTCCTGCCAGATCTGCGGCTCGCTGAAGGTGACAAAGTCTTTGGTCGTCGCGTACAGCATCCTGTGGTATGTCGACCCGGTGTGGCTTGGGTCCGTCTCCGCGTACAGCGAGGACGCCCAGAATACAACATACGCGTCAATGGTCGCGTCGTAGTATGCCTCGGGCGCCCACGTGTTGCCGGCCGTCGAAGGCGACACTTTGACATGGCGCTGTGCAGACCATGTCGCCAGGTCGCTCGACTCCCAGATCTCAAGGTACAAACTGCCCTGGCGCACAGCACTATCCCACGACGTCCCCGACCCGATGCTCAGATCCGTCGCAATGAGGAAGAACTTATCTCCCGTGTGCGCCCGGATGAGAAACGGGTCGCGCAACCCTTTTGTACCCAGCGTCGACGTGACAATCGGCTGTCCGTTATTCAACTCCTTCCAGCTCAGCGCATTATTCCCATTGCTAGCAGCCAGATAGATCTTCTCCCCCGCGAGGGTGTTGTTGGTGAAGTACGCAAACACATACCCTTCAAACGCCTCCTGCGCCGCCCTCTGCACCACCGGCTTTGCGCCCACCAGCGCCGCAGCGCCCAAGGTGAGAAGTGTCGATATGCGCATGTTGTATCCGTAACCGTGCTTTTGAACTGAGATGATCTTGAAAAAAATTACTACCTCCATCCCTTCATATATAACACCCCATCCGCCCGCCCGCCCGCCATCCCCTCTCGTATCCAGCACCAGGCCCGCCTTCCACAACAGGAAACTCCCCACCTGCTCAATCTAAAATCGCCGCATCACGAGGCGCGATCGCCGCAAGGCGGGATTCTCCACGAATGCAGGAACGCCGTTGCACGGAAGCGCCAAGCATGACGGCATTGCGGATGGCGGTGGATGGTGGTGGATGGCGTTGGGTGTCGTTAGGTGTCGTTAGACGGCCCTACCGTAACTAATCAATGAACGGGCCACCTCAACGAACGGGTCACCCCACCAACTTTCTCACCTCCACGGAAGTGAGGCTACACCACCACGTAGAGTAATTATTATTATACAAGAAGCTGTCAGAATATAATATTAACTATTGCGAAACTTTTGGCTATCTCAGTTTTTCTGTAGGACGTGTGATGCGGCCACTACAGGTCTCAACTCCTCGGGGTGCGGAGCTGGGCTCATGAGCCACCTGTGGACGACGCCTCGCTGCACCACCACCACCTTTTGATATTTTTGACTGCGGCTTCTTTGAGGTCTTCTTCCTTGCCTGTTTAGGCAATTTGGATACTTTCTGCGCGTTCTTAAGCTCTCTCACGCGCTCCTTCTCAGCCTTCCGAGCCTGCTTTTCACGCTCTTCTTGGGCCCTCTTTTGAGCAGTCTCCTCACGCCTCCGCGCAGCCTTCTCAGCATTATCTGCCTTAGTCTTCTCTCTTAGAAGCTTGTTGTTATACCGTAGTTGCTTCTGATCTGCCTTTGCTGCCTCTTCTGCCATCTCCTGCTTCTCCGCATCCCTCATACGTCGCCAATTAGGTGAGGAGGCAGCAGGCTGAGGCTCAGTTTGCTTAGGAGGCGTCACAGGTGGTGGTGGTATTGACTTTTTGAAGCGATCGAGTATGACGTCAGGTTCAAGTGGGTGGATACCTGTGGATTCAAAGGCACTCAACACCAACGTTTCTGTGAAGGTATTGATCCAGGCAGGCCAGAATAGACTTATGAAGTCTGCCTTTTGTACTGGGAGCCATCCCTCCGTTGTGTGGTTGTGATAGATAAGCTCTTTTGAGTAATTTTGACTCAGGGGCTTGAAGCATGATACATCTAGGGGTTGCAGCGTATGGGTCGCGTGTGGGGGGTATACCAGCACCACAATTCGATTGTCATCGCAGTAATCGATGAAGGCCTTTGTCACGTGGCTGCCGTGGCCGTCTAGGATAAGTAATCTGTACTTTCTCCGAGCTTTCCTCTTAGTGGCGGGATCAAACACCTGCTTAAGCCAGGCAACGCCGAGATCGTCGTTCGTCCAGCCACTGGGTGATACTGAGAAGTATATAGAGTGAGTCTCTGGGTCAATATCGTGTACCCAGTTGGATTGCACCTGATCTCCGGCTGCGGAGAAGATCACCGCGGGGGGGAGGGTAGTACCGTCAGCACATATACACCCTATAACGGTTATCCACTCCCGATTGGCATCGTGACTAGCTTGTTTGAAGCGCCTCTCCTTGTAGAGTACCTTATCAAATACTCTTTTGGTCTTACCAATTACCCCAATCATAAATCCCTTCTCGTCCATATTGTAGGTATTCTCAGGATCCACCTTAAACTCTGCGACTTTCCTGGCTAGAAGACCGAAATATAGACGGTATCTTCCACCATTATCAGCCTCATGACGACTGCTTTCCATGGGGGTGGTCCAGGCAGTGATAAGGGTGTCGTTGTGACGGTGAATGAGCCTAGAAACCCATGCCTCAGAAGGCTCCCATTGGCACAAGGGAGTCGCGAAATTGATAATCATCTGCCGCGTAGGTGGACAGTGTTTCTTAGTGAGGCTTCTGATGTATTGTACAAGCTCCAGCTCATCGCGTTGAGATAGGAGTCGGCGTTGATCATGAGCCCCTGCACGGGTCGTTCTCCGACCCTGGTGTTGTTCCGTCAAAGTAGTGCGGGAACAACGATGTTTTTTGGCAAGACTTCGGTACGAAAAAGATTCTCCGGGTCCCAGAGACTTTATCTCTGCAAGGGCTTCTTCAACAGTCATCGTGGTGGTGAGTTGGTGTGGGGGTCAAAGTAAGTGTGAAAGTTGGTGGGGTGACCCGTTCATTGAGGTGGCCCGTTCATTGATTATGGGTCCTTTGCAAAATACCTGTGGCATCTGGTTAGCGTGCGGGGCAGGGCTCGGGATGACGACTGGACCTTCTGCTCACCAAAACCTCATACAAATAAGATACTGAGGCTATTACCAGCCTTCTGAATCGTTCTAATCAATATTAAGGCTTCAATTTTGGCCTATCGTGGCTTTTTTCGGTGTTGTGATGCCTCTGACGCGCTCAAAGAAGACCTCCGCTGATGCGGCAGCCACACAGGAGCCAGCTGCTCCACCATCTACACAAGATACTAGTAAACGGAAGCGGAAGCGTCCTACACCGTTCGAACGAGGGGAGAATCCTTCACCGTCTACAGCTCGTAATAAGCGACCGAAGAAGCGCGTGCGCGTCGAACCCGAGCCTCTGGAGGCAGCAGAAGCGAGCCAGTTTGCCGCTGAGGCACAGGCGGGCGATATAGTGTTTAGGGAGGAGGTGATAACTGGTCAAGGCGTAGAGGATGAGGACAACGACCTCGAAGAATCGGTTGACCCGTGCCCGGAGGATGAGGAAGCTGTCGCCGCCGTCGCTGGTGCTGTCGGCGATGAAGGAGTCTCTTGGGAAGAGTTTGAAGCTGTTGCAAGTGTAAGGTACCGCGCTTGCCTTGGTGATCTCACCAGGCACCCGCTGGTGGCTTCTGACAGCTTTATGGGTGTCAAAGTTGACGAGATGGTGCTGCTAGATGTGTGGGGGTGGGTAGATGATGTGGTGATAGATTTGGCTCCAAGAAAGATCAGCGTTACAAGCCTGACTGTAGTAGTGTACCCAAATAAACAGGCAAAAAGTGAGCGACGGCAGAAAACGATAAAGCGCGATGGGTACCTAGCCTGGGGTGAATTCAAGCAGCTAGCCAAGCAGTTGGACTTCGAATCGAGCGAAGCCCTCAACGTCGACTTTGACCTGGTGTTGAGTGAGCAGAGAGAGCAGGTACAGCAGGTACAGCCGTCGCGCGTTCGAGCAGCCACTGCGACGATGCTGCAGGAGAGAGCTCTGCCTGGTGTTGTAGCGACAGAGCAAGCCGCTAGTCCAATGGTACTCGCCATCATCGACAGATGGCGCTGTGATAATAGGCACTGTCATAACTACTTAAAGACGTGCTGGGTACCACAGCTGAGTACTCCGCCGCGCTTCGATAGTCATCATCCAGTGCTGAGTCGGCAGCTGTCGAACTGGGCGGAAGATGTTGCAGAAGGTCGCTGTACTATCAACGAGCCGAGCGATCGCGTCAGGCTTGCTCTAATGACATACAAAAGAGAGCGAGATAGCGTAGAAGAGAAGGCTAGTAGGCCTCTATCTGTGGTTGAACAGATCCAACAGATGCAGCAGATGGTGTTAATGCAGCAGTTGCAGCAGATGCAAGCTTCTTCACAGCAGTCGCCTACTCAGTTGTCACCAACTACAACTCGATCGGCGGAGTCAACACCTTCAAGGCCGCGTCGGCAAGCTGTTACTATTGCAGCTAGAGTACCTGAGGTAGTTGAGAAGGAGCCGATGGTGTGGCATCCGATCGAGTGCGAGCATTGGCTTGAGTTACACTACCATACTCGCAACTTCCTCCGCCACTTCAAGCAGGTTTGGCGAGAGGATATAGTTGACGAGATAAAAGAGAAGGTAGTTATGCAAGCTCGGATGGATGTCAATATGTTGATGGAGAGTGAGGGAGAGAACGGGCTCGGCATGGGAGTATGGGTACATCACTTCAAGCTCCAACCTGGTGACCTTCTGCGATTGCGACAAGAAGTACTAGTATGGCAGGGGTATTACACCGGCCTTCACAAGAAGCAACAGGATCACGTTGATCGACTTGTAGCTGCAGCGAGGCTTCGGAGAGAGCGCGCGGAGGAGGAGGATGCATCTGATGATGGTGTTTTAACGGAACTTTGACGAGGTTCGTCCATCCGTCCAATATTTCCAGCTCTATTGATCAACACCACAACACAACGCCACAATAAAAAATTAATTCTAGCTTAGAAAGAACTAACAAGCATACAATCGGGTGCCAAAAGTCTGTTCGCGTTGACGCATGGACCACCACAACCACATTTGATTACCAACTTCAAAGCAGTATAACTCTCTACTACATAGACCAAATAAGACAATTAGGGTTGCAAATTAATCGCATTACGCTTAGTATCTAGTCTGGTAGCCCTTTGCACGTCGCACAGCGTCTAGGCGTCGTGGCATAGACCTAATAAGGCGTTTGATCAGTGCGTCAGGTATAGCAGCCCATGCCTCAATCAACCCCAATTCGAACGCCTCCTACTCAGCTAGAGAGTCTCCCATATAGTCAAATTCAGGATGCAGCTCATGGAGCTTCTTTTTAAGTGCCCACCACATGTGTTCAATAGGGTTAAAGTCAGGTGAGTATGGTGGCCATTTGATCGTAGCAACACCATGAACCTCTAGCCACTCCTTCGAGACCTGGGAAGTGTGGATAGGTGCGTTATCCTGCATAAACCACTCGCCTGGCCTGTAGCTGTCCTGGAGACCTTCCTCAAGTGCTCGTATGTAGCTCTGAGCTGTGTATCCATTGCGTTTGGCTGATGTGTCGCGATTCATAATTACTAGACGACTACGCCTTGCTCGGCCACCTGGAGTCATCCATATTGAGCCCCATACCATACGAGCAGGTTGGCGAGCAGTGGTGACCTCCTCAACCATCTCGTGCGACCATTTATCCTCAGGTAGTCGCCATACCCAGGGCGTGTTGTGGCCAGATCCACGAGCAACGCTGCACTCGTCACTGAACCTGATAGTACGCCTCCCAAAATCAAACCCCAGCCATTCATTAGTAAGATTGAGGCGTTCCGCAGCTGTGTTCTTGTTGATTTTTGGCCTACGTCTCGCTCTGAACTTGCGGTATCCCTCGTCAGCCATTGCGCGCTGCACAGTACGCTTAGAAACGCTGGGGTAGGTAGTATTGGCGTCCCACAGTCCAGCCTCCTCCATAAGCTTGTGGTACTCAATACCTGGGTTTTTCCGAGCAATCCGTAGCAGCCGGCGATGGTCTCTACTAGTCAATGTAGGTGGCCGGCCTGTCCGAGGCTGCGTTGTGGTGCTGCAGCTGGTTGTCCATCGGAGTACTGTTTTCTGTACGCACCGCTGCGAGCAGTCCAGCGCGTCAGCAACTTCGCTTGTCGACACACCAGCCTCAACCTGGGCTAAGCAGTATATCCGTTGGGCTTCTGATAATTCACCTCCGCGCACTCGATTTGATGAAATTTTAGTGCTAAAAGCTCTCATATTGATGTAGTCGTGTGTAGTTGAAGAAGATACCCCTCTTTAGAGTTCGCGTTGTTCAAATGGTCTGTGCACACGCGCGAACAGACTAAAGTCCTAGTACAGTAGAGGCGCAGTGGCCGACCAACAAGACTACGATCATCGACCTGTCCACAACCATCCGCTCCTGCCGATGTGGCAGAGCTTCATGACATGTTGCATCTCTGAGTGGAGGCACTTCGCGCATCTTCTCGTTACCCAATCAATCTACGTTTCCACCTGACGGAACGTTCAGACCTGCCACACTCGGTCCTAGCCGTTCGATACTCGAAGTCATGAGCGTGCAATCTACACACTCGTCGAGAGAGCCGGTCCCTGGATTCCATGCCCAGACAGCTTATGAGATACAGCCAGAAAATCAGAATGCCATTCTCCGAATTAGCGCCTATCACCGCAAGGACTTTGACCTCGCAGTCATCTGGTTCTCACCACGCGCACACACGGACTTGCTCACGTCGACACTGCCCCTCTCTCGCAAGCCGACTGCTAGCCTTGGGAAACTCGACAAGCTGCCTCTCGAACTTATTAATAGGATCTGTCTAGATTTAGACGTTGCGTCCTTGTTTCGCTTCCGACAGACCAACATTCGAGCAAGACAGATAGTTGCCGCACTTCACGAATACCGCATCATCACCACACATGCAGTTAACCCCCTCTGCGCACTGTTGCGAACAAGATTGGCCCCGGTCGTCACATTGCTAGACTTCTATCGCCTTCTCTGCACGCAGAGCTGCTCGCTTTGCGAAAGCGAATACGGTGATCTCGTTCACTTGCCGCTCTGGATCCGATGTTGCTCAAGTTGCCTCAGACAGAACTCGACAGAACTGCGCGTCGCGACTCTGAATACCGTCAAGCGCATACTCAAGCTTTCAAGGAAGTCACTCGGGAAGCTCCCAAAGCTCGTGACTCTACCAGGTACATATACTATGGATGAGCGTCTGCGCTCGAGCCGCGTGACCATTGTTTCCACAGCATCCGCCTTGTCAGCATATCGCGAAGAGCATTCTGGAGTGGAAGCATCACAAGCTATGATCAAGCAAATCAGCACACAACCGATCCTTGCTTTCATGGCCTGCTGTGCGTTGCCAAGCTTCGATTTGCGGACTGGTCAAGCTCAGAACGGGGTATCCTGTGCCGGCTGTCAAGTTGCTGTAGAGGAGGGCATCAATACCTTTAAAGGAGCTTGGGCAGGCGAGATGCGTGATGCTGTTTACTCACATGATGGCTTCCTAAAGCATTTTACACACTGTGAACAAGCCCAGCTGCTGTGGACTAGTAGCAATGGCGGAACAGAACGACCCCCAAAGCTGCCTTACAGCTGCCGTAAAGGTGGTTACTTCAAGCATCGAGAATGAAGACAGAGGCCGCTCTGAGACACTAAGAACTCCAAAAATCACTAAAGATGTATCGAGGCTTTGAACTGGATCCTATTTACCGGTGTAATTGACATACAGGCAGTAGGTACACCTCTACATAGTTACCATCAACGCTTTGTTTCACATTCTGTATGACACTCGTTACATCCCACAGTTTGTTCGACCTCCTGCGATAGAGTCTAACCTCCGGAATGTAACAGGGCTCCAAGATGTTCCCCAGTCGCATTGATACCGAGTGTTCGCCACAGCGTTAAGCTGCGTTACCATTTTGATCGTAGTATTTGACTGGCGCATCTGGCTTGACTAGATGCTTTGAGCAATAGTTGGCTGAATCCTTGCCAAATCTCTTCTCCACTGGTTGACACTTTACGTTGGTGCCCTGCCGGCCCTCGCATTGAACAAATTCCATCTCCTTTCTACAGCCGCACGTGTACTGGATAAAGAAGGACGTGCACATATCCGCGCGCTTGTAAGTTAGTCGTATTCTTCTGCTCTGCAGGATCGGCGACCTACATTGTCGTTGACGACCTGCTGTGCAGCTGATAGAGAACACCTTGGATGGCTCAAATTGCAGGATCGAGATTGAACGTAAAACTCCGGAGAAGCAGCTTGTTAAGATGAGTAGCTCTTACCTCTCTTACGGAGCTAAACAACTTAAGGAACAAGAAATGATTAGCTGTGCTGATGCTGATGACAATCGACATATATACTTGAACGTGGAGCCTTTGAACTCACTCCGTGCTTCATCCATTCATTCTCTCCGCCATTGATGACACAGCTTGCCCTCACCATCTCTTGTATTTTGATAGAAACACTCCCTACAAAAACACCCTTTGTATTACCAGAGTAGCTTAGCTGCTCTCGTCTTCCATAGTCTTCGACTCACATAGGACGTTAAACTAATCAATCAATCAATCGATGACACAGCTTGATGACGCCGTTTCCGAACAAGGACCAATCATACGCTGATCATTCATCACGGAAATAAGCGCCAAGAGGATACGGCGAGTAAGCAACCAACATAGGCGCTGAGGCTCACCAAGCACAATCACCATGGCTGTCTGATGAATTATCATTCAAACAACTTACGCGCGCGCGTGCAGTGCGCGGACCTCTTCGCCTGAAACGACTAGCTGTGGCGTGGTGGCGTTCCTGCCTTCTCAACGTCCGTCCGCTAATTGTCGCTAGAACAACGTCACTATCCATTTTTTAAACCAAGTCAGGCGCGCTATGTTGTACGACACTAAGTTCCTGTTCTTTCACATCTCGTCGTTTGACACAACTTCACTTACACCCAACGCGTTAGCAAATACCCTCAGCCTCAAAAGCGTATCACAAGACGCAATTGAACCGGTTTTCGATGGATCTGTCCATATTGTCCATGGAAGTTGACGACGACAATGAGAACGAAAGCGAATATCGGATCCGGATTGGTCACAAGGTCAAATACCTCAAGATTGCAGCAGCCACCTTCGACAGAGATACCCTATCTTTTCCTCTGGCCTCCTTGCCATTACCGCCTTACAGTGACGACAACTGGAACGTCGCACACATTTCTCGAGATATCGGGTCCGGTGAACTACGGACCTTACTTTCGCAACAGCAGCTGGCAGGCGTTCAGAACGTGTGGCATAGCACGCAAGTCGATATTCTCGACCTAGAGAGAGCTGAACGCCTAACCGCCGCCACCTTCGAGGCTGTAGTATGCAAAAAAACAGACTCAAATACTAAGAGAGCAATCACACTTCCACTTCGGCCCAAGCTAATTGCAAAGATTGCACGATTCGAGTGGGAGATCCCTCGCGTCGAGCGGGAGACTCGAGCGTACCAACTGCTACAGCAAAAGGACCCAGCACTTGCACCACGATTCTTGGGTCACATTCGAGAGGGGGATCGAGTGATTGGCCTGTTACTTGAGAAGTTGGAAGATAGGAGAACTGCAGCCATCCACGATCTGCACGGTTGTGAAATGGTCTTGGAGAGGTTTCACAACCTTGGTCTTTTACATGGTGACGTGAATCGACACAATTTCCTTGTCGATAACGATGGGGTCAAACTCATTGATTTTGAGCATTCTCAGGAACATGCCACGGAGATCTCGAGAACACTGGAAATGCAAAATCTACGAGTTGAGCTTGATGACTTGTCTGGAAGAGGCGCGGGGTTTGTGTTGATGAGCTAGGAAGCATAAATCGAGTTGGAGTACTGATTACCTTGGCCAAATTCTGCACTAAATTAAAAGTAGGCAGTGTCGATACGACTCGTTCCAAATCTCTAGATAGATACTTCGCACGACTAGATGTGTTCTTCCTACACAGCACGGCGCCATAATGTCGGATTATGACCAGAAGCCTGACTGTGTACACAGTGACAGGTTCGAATACTTACTGGCATAGCTGACACGCCAGAACGCGTTGCGGGACCCTCGTAAATCACATAAGCCTGAGGATGATAGAAAACTCTCAATAAGCCAAACCGCACTAGCACAGGAACGGCGTTAATAGACTAGTTCTAGTTCATATATGTACGCTCATGAGCACTCGTTATAATACCTATTAGACTGCGTAAGTTCATCAAGGTCTGGCTACAAGAATCGCACTCTCTTCATGTCCTCTTGTTGGGTTATCTCCGTCCTCCCCTTCAGTATTGCCCTCATCCCTGAACCCATGCTTCCTTTTACGCATTCTCTGTCCCAGGACGCTGAAGCTTTCTTCATAATCTATCAGCATGCACTTAAAGAGTCGGTTGTGCTGCTTTAGGGCAGAAATTCTCCCAGCGTGCAAAGCGATGTTGCGCTCTGGCTCCTGTATCTGAGCCTTCGTTGCAATCACTGCAAAGCAAGTATTAGCATTGTCTTGAGTACTGTGTTTGACTAACCTTGGCTTCTGCTGACGAAGATGTCTGTTCGACGGGTGTCTCGCTAGAGCTCAAGTTCGTATCGCTTTGTCTGACATCTGGTGTAGCACATAACTGTGACGTCGCTGATGTCAGCTGTCTGCACCGAATACACTCATTGTGACTTATGCTCGGCGTACGTGATCCTTGTACAAGTCTAAGTCTTCCACTGTATCCTGTGAGAGATTGAAGGCGTCAGATGGCGGATCAGTGTGTCCATAAGATACGGATTGGGCTGTTGCAAACCTAGTAGCTGGCACAAACTGGGATTCAGCGAGTGTTTCCTTCAATACATAACCAATAGAACCAGGCATGCCACGCTATCTTGTGGAGCCTTCCTCGTGTTCGACAACTCACAGCTTTCCGCTCGATAGAGTTAAAATTGTCGACTTTGGTCAATCTTTTCCGAGCGGTGATATCATATTCCGGGATAGAGTAGACTTGCGCGTGGATATATGGAGTATGGGCTGTATGGTAAGTCCAGATTATACAAACTTTTGGTACCACCGCGGCCGAGGCAAGACTGACATCCTTCGCTAGTTATTTGAGCTGGTCGTCGGTCAACCGCTGTTTGATAGCTTCATGACTACCCCCAAAATACTTGTCCGCCAAAGCACAGTGGCGCAACATAGAGGCAGCGTCACTGGGCAAGGAGTCCGCCTGTTCACTCCAAGCCTGGTTAGAGGAAATGTACTTTGATGGAGAGAGGAGTGAAGATTTGAGCAGAGGAGATATCCTTCAGGTGGGTGCGCTTATCCGCAGGATGTTGTTGTTTGAGTCCCGTGCCAGGGCGTCAGCAAAGGGAGTCCTCCAAGATTTTTAATTGCATGAAGACTGATACGCTCGCAATCAGGAGGGAAACGCGTCGCCTGACGAATGACTTCGATGTTGACCGATTGAATTTGAAATTAATGTCCTCTCTTGAGAGAATTTGTATGTACAGCAATGTGTGGGCTAAGAAAGTGAATGACGATCATCTGCTTCTATTCTTCGAAACCTCTCTACGTACATCCGTCGAAAACCTTCGTCGTAGCCGTTAAGGATGCGGAAACGTATAATCAAACCGTGCAATGGGACAAACTAGGATCACGTGAAGGTATTGATGCTGGGCGCGATACGTGGAGCTGAAGAAGTGGTGAGCTTACACGTTGTTGGAATTGCAATTGAATCGATTAGTCGTGCTGTGGTTTTCGTATACGCTTGCAGAAGTGGTGCCCCATGGCAACTACTGAGTCGAGATTAGCTACCGAGGCGACCTGCGTATCTTTAGCGATTCCGAACGTACGGACACCGCCGCCGCAATATCTATGACGGCACATCTCTAGCAGATGCAAGTATACACCGATCCTGACCAAGAGAGGTGAACAGCGGTAAGCATGATGCATAGATAGGACATAGGATTTATGCTGCTAAAGTGTCGTACAGTCTAGAATATGATGATCTTGCGTGCACTAGAGACATGCTTCTCAATATGATCTCACCAAGTCCCCAGTCCGATATCGCTCACATCCCCCACACCAATCCCTGCATCATCCTCCGTATCTGGTCCTCTTCGGAGACTCGCTGCTCGGCCTAAGCAGAAGACGAGAGGGCATAAGAGCTGGACCGATGTACAAGCCTATTTATATCGGTTAGACACATCTCTGGAATGATTCCAGTACATACAAATAACATGATGTGATAAAGCCGATCACTGGTCAATCTGCCTGAGACCGAATGAACGTAGATAACCAGAGCGCTCGTCAGGTGGCAGACTGCCACGGCCGCGTTCGAGGTCACGAACGCCATCAACAGCCTTATGAAGCGCAAATCATTTCTGCCTATCCAATGATGTGCATATAACGGCTCAGCTGAGACTGTAAAAGCCATGGTTGCGATACCAGCAAGACACAAGAACTGGTCATATTCGTGCTGTGAAGTTCCCCTCCTGCTGTTGATCAGTGATATACTGGTCAGAGAGCACAACCTTACCTGATGCTGGACGCAAGTTCTAGTGTCACAGCGACCAAAGTTGCTCCATACACAACAGAAGCTATCCAGGTAGGGCGAGCGAAACACTGAAGATTTTGAGCAACCTAAGTAAAGAGTGAGCTCGAATCAGATCTCCCGGCTGAGACGTCCCACACTTGTCGCCACACTGGCTTGAAGGACACTGAAAAAAATTGGCTCCATCCAATACGCCTGAGATCTGGAACTTAGGGCGGTCAATACGCATGCGATGGCGGTCGACGTGATCGCTACCTGACCGACGCCACAAATGATGCGTAAGACCTTCTCAAGGTAGGTCTCTCCTGCGAGTTTAAATCTCATGATATCGACACATAAGAGTGAAAAGCTCATAAGTAGGTTAAGGGAGTGGCTGATAACAAAGCCAATGAGAAGTGCGCGCTGCATGACAGCTACAATATGATGGGACGATGCGCAAGCAACTAAACCTGCTCTTTATGTCTCACGTCTTCCAGGAATCTGCAGGCAACAGTCCATCCGATAGCTGGTCATAGGATGGAAACGGAGCGTCGGCGTTGTAAGGCGCAGGCTCTGATACACCCCAAAAGAAGATGTGCAAGACAGTCATTGGATCTTTAGGGTTTCGACGGCATCTGAGCAACCGAAATCCGACTTGACACGAGATAATCTGGATCGATTATGGATAGGTTGGGCGGCACGGCGCGCAACTCACGCCGGTGTATCAGAGCGCAGAGGCAGCACTACCGACGCGCAGAGCGCTGGCGGTGTCCCAGGATCTCATATAAAAGAATGCTTGACTTGCGCGGTGTCAAGACTTTAGAAAACACCCATGGAGTCATACTCGTCTCCAAATCTCACACGGCCCGAACCAAATGATGCGGATAGTTCGCAAGCAACGGTCGATGATCCTGACTTGTACAACAACTTGGTATGTAGAATGTTGTACGACGACTGAACGCCGCCCAAGCGGACAGCTGACACGACAAATCATGAAGTTGTCTGAGGTTGCAAATCCCGATTGTGGCGATGTAGGATTAAGTGAAAGTTGTCCTAGGCCATCGCCTCTGGGGACAAATCAATACAACGGAGCACCAGGTAAGTTCTGGTAAACGATATGTGATGTTGTCACTGATATCTTTTCTTAAGCAGAACTTTTCAGAACCTGGATAGATGAGCTGAAGCGTGATGTAGCCCGACAAAGCGAGAGGATTTCTGCACTCGAGAAGGAAAACAGCAATATCAAACGCGTGCTGGCAGAGTACGAAGATGGTTTTGAAGCCCTTTGGCGTACATCGAGAGAGAGAAAGAGATTGTTGAGGAGAAGCCCAGAGGATGAAGGCGAAGTGGAGGCAAAAGGAACAACGAGAAAGAGGAAGAAAGTACATTTCATCGGAGTACCTTAGTACCTAGGTTTCAGGACACGCAAAAGATGGCTGCGCAAGTCCTCGACAACCAATTTTTAGTAGTTCCACTCTTCGCCCTTCTTTTGAACTCGTCAAGTAGATGTACCAATAGGCTGCTTCATTGGGAATTTGACGAACTAGAGCATCTCACACAAATCCACGCAACTCAATGGTAGCGCGTTGTCGTTCCCGCGTGAACGCAGAAAGCTGGTCATACTTTTGTGCTGGTGAACCTGTAGGTATTCTCTCCCGTTTTCTGTTATTGAGTACTTCCTCGGGTAAAGGCCGAATTCCCGTTTCATAAATCTCTGCCCGGTCGGAGTCGATCACCATCACTTTCCGGATCCCCTCGTTCCACAGTAGGTTGCGGAGGATGAGGTCGTTCAGGAACAGAATCCGACAAGTCCTTGTATATGACTTCTCAGCCCTCAAGCTGTGCGATGGCATTCGTACGCCACTCTTGACCGCGAAGCGGTGGCTTAAGTGCCTGGAGGGTAAAAGCGAACAGCTGTCCCACAGCCGTCAAATGCAGACGATTCGGGTTGTCTGAATCTGGCGCGCATCCTGTCGTTAAACCAGAAGCACCTTTGGGGACAAATAGGAAATATTAGACTGTCCAAGGATCTTCGGGCACTCATAGAAA
This sequence comes from Lizonia empirigonia, assembly GCA_009982855.1. Taxonomy (NCBI): domain Eukaryota; kingdom Fungi; phylum Ascomycota; class Dothideomycetes; family Pseudoperisporiaceae; genus Lizonia; species Lizonia empirigonia. Next base: position 400,718 of record JAADKA010000020.1, read on the forward strand.
GATGAATGCTTCGCCAGTGCATACGCAATCATATTCCAACCCAACCCTGACCATGTAGGAGAACGCTTGTATGATGACTGCAGCTATCAAACGCCGAAAGCGGTCTCTTGGGGTCTCAGCCTCGCGATACCAATTAACGTCTTCAAGCTCGACATCGTCTAGCACTTCGTGCATACTTATAACCAAGCGGAAGCTTGTGCGACGCTTTTTATTCGATGATTTAGGCGGCGACACGGTTGTCTGCACTCTGGGTGCTGGTGTTGTACACGCAGAACTGGTCGGCACGAGAACGGGAGGCGTGTTTCGTTTCAGCACGGCTACCTGTCGAATCTGCCTTTTAGGCTTTTGCTTGGGCCTGTAGGCGTGGCGATCGCCGTCGCCTATTACTGGAGACTGATAGCTGCTCCATACCTCCATCCAGCTGTGCCTCTGGACTCAGCGTGTTTGCATGGTTCTCTAAGCTCACTGAACCTTGCAAGGACCATCTGCGTCAGAGGAATTGATTGTTGTGCAACCGCCTGACAATCAAAAATACAGGCTCCTCAACTGTCGATCGCTGGAACAGATGCAGTCCGAGCTCAGAGCTCAGTATCCGTTGTCTTATAGCCTCTCCGAACTCTTCCAAAGTGTGCACCGAGGTGAAATGTTCGCCTTCGCAGGATCGCCTCGCGTTGATAGAGATAGATAAGTCCGGACGGTAAGACCTAGGTGAACGTGATCGTGGCAGGCATTGAGGTATTTGGGGAAGGTTATCTTGCGGATCTTCTACTCAGCCATGCCTGCGCAATTTCTATAGCTTCACACCCGCGTCGCTCCTCCGGATGCCTGCTTTGTGCTTTGAAGTAAAGCTGTTTGTAGTCGGGTGAATCGTGATTCATTCTTTAACTTTTCGCACTATGTGTAACGTGGTTCACCAGCGAGCGGGCCACCCCACCGAGTGGGCCAGCAAACCCCACCAAAGCGCCTTCGCGACAACAACACGTAATGTCGCAACAACGCAAAGCTCCCAGAACCTATACTGAAGCTGATATACAGCTTGCTATCTCTGATATCCAATCAAACCAGTTCCAAAGTGAAAGACGCGCTGCAGCTATCTACAACGTCCCTCGAACAACTGTGCAACACCGACGCGACGGGAAACGCTATCGACGCGATTGCGAGCCGAATTCAAAGCGCCTTACAAAGCTAGAAGAGGAGGTGATTATACAGCGGATACTTGACGAGAGTCTACGTGGCGTACCGCCCTCGAAGCTACACGTACGAGCTATGGCTGATAGACTGCTGCGAGAGCGTGGCGGGAAGCCTACAGGCAAGAACTGGGTTGATAGGTTTATCGCGCGTACACCTGAGCTGCGCACGCCATGGAGTCGTCCGTACCATCGCCAGCGAGCTGCCTGCGAAGACCCAGCGGTTATCCGGCCCTGGTTCAGCCTGGTTCAATCGATGAAGGCGAAGTATGGTATCGTAGATGAGGACACCTGGAACTTTGATGAGTCTGGCTTCATGATGGGCAAGATATCCTCTCAGCTTGTTGTTACAGGCTCAGAGAAACCTGGGAAACAGAAGAAACTACAGCCTGGCGATCGCGAGTGGGTTACCCTGGTCCAAGGCGTCGCTGCGACGGGGCGCATTATCCCACCCTTCCTCATCTTTGCAGGCAAGGTCCTTATCTCCTCCTGGTTCACTGGTCTACCTCGCAACTGGGTTGTTGTTCATTAGATGAGCAGGTCAAGCAGCTAAGTAAAGGCGCTCAGCAGATAGCTTATAATATGGTGTTGGTGCAGGAGGAAATAGGCCGCCTTCGAGACGCTGTTGATACGCTTACAAAGCGCAAAACCCGTAAAAGGCGGTATATACGCGCAGAGGAGACTCTTACAGTTGGTGAGGTATCTGACCTGATTGCTGAAAAGGAGGGTGGTAGTCGTGAGGAGGGCGAGACGCCTGCGAAGAGGGTGCGCGCAGAGAGACGCTGCGGCCGTTGCAGCGAGGTTGGGCATAACTCCCGCACCTGCAAGGTAGAAATAGAGGACGTAGATGATAGCCACGCTTCTGAATAATATTACGCTATTATGTACAGTACAGTAATTTGTTGTAGTGTTGCGCTACGTCGCTGCGTAGGCGCTTTGGTGTGGTTTGCTGGCCCACTCGGTGGGGTGGCCCGCTCGCTGGTGAACCACGTTAGGTGTTTAGATACATAGTAGCAACCTCTATGCAGCGACGTTCCAAATATTATATATTGCTTTCCTTCTCACCTGTACCCCAAAACGCCGCTTGTGACTGCTACGTTGATGACTTTCTCACGAACCTGCATAGAGTCAGCGTGTATGTACTAGTTAGTGAGGAGCGGCGGACATTAGGTTCTAGTGCCATCCGAGAAGTCGGGTCGACTGAATTGTACACGTAAAATCGCCCGTCGATACGAATTAACATGTATATCTCGGCTTCTGCTGCTTGGCAGAGTTGACTCGCCTTACGGAGTAGGGTATTAAAACGGCCTTGATGGTGCGTAGCTGGCAAGTATGCATGTGGCACTCTTGCGTTCTGCAAAGATGATTAGCTCAATCAAGCCACACAAAACATGATTATACCATCTCGAGCATGACCCCGTGGTTGTTCGTCCCGAACCTGTTGTCATCCATTGCCACCCTGTTGTCATCTATTGCCACCTTGTTGTCATCCATCGTGGCCCCAACCGGCGCAGACGCTGTGTCCCAGTGCTGAGGGCATGGACATGGTCTAGGTGGAGGATCGTCTAATAACTGAAGGATGCTACGCGCTTGCGATTCGAGTTGCTGTCGCGAGGAGGCGGTTTGAGGCACGGATCTGTTTAGTTGCTTGAGCGTGCTGCGCAATCGTGATTCGAGTTGTTAACGCTGGGCATGTCCGACGGGAAATTGCCTGGGTGACTGGGAGGGATGCGAGGGGCTGTAGAGGAGTGGACGCTGCGGATTCGGTTGTTTAAAGTCAAGGTTGAGCTGCGCTTGTTGCTCAAGTTCTAGTTGTAGCGGGGCTGGAAGGACCAAGGGCGATGGGGAGCGCGTCGGCACAAAAGGAGCTGGAGAAGGTGCGGGGACGGGCGATGGGCTCCGGGAAATTCGTTTCCTGAGCTTAGCGCGGTGACGCGCGGACCTCTCATTCAGCGTAGTCATACTTGCAGTAGTGAGTATGTCTTCAGTAGAGGTCAGGTATTACGTGCTTGTTTGTCTAAGTAATATAGTTCAATGCCGTTTATATATGTCAAGGGTTGGCTATTTTTCGCGTTCCTGATCCTGTCACCGAAGCGCCTGCGTCTTCATCCCCATCATTGTCCCCGCCGTTAGTACCGCCTGTAATAGGCTAGAAGCCTTGTTATAGTGTTGCTCCTCTGTGAAACCTTCGGCACTTCGTCGGAGAGAAGGGGCCATCGAAGCCTTCCGATACAAAACCGGACTCACTCCTAGATAGCTTGAATCTCCATCGAATGCAATCCTGTTACCAGTCATCGGCAACCTTTGCGCAGCCCCTTACACCGCCAACTTTAAGCGCCGGAAGTTGTACAGGCCTGCTGTTACGATCAGGTCCAGGGGACACCCGGGGAGGTCAGCGTAATCACTTTGAAGGATTGCGGCACGGCAGCCACGCCGCAATCACGTGACTGCTCATCAGTGAGCTGCTGACGCTAAGCTGTAACCAGTTTGCGCGTCAACGAGCAGTACCAGTCAACCAATGACTGAAGCAACACTTTAGTGCTCGTTCACGATCACCCACACCCTCGTCCACGAGCGCAACACTCATTAGTATATAGACATAGGCAATGAACTCCTATAGTTCATTGTGTTCAACTTCGTATTCAATTTAAGGATTAGTACTAGCTTCTCAACCCTCGTTTTATCACATCGATCTACCAATCGTGCTAACACACCTCGTACTATTACATCGTTCGACCAATCATGCTGGTACACCCCTCCGTCCATTGCACGTCGCTCCTCCCCGAGAACCAACACCGGATCAGCTTCGGCCGATCTTCACACCTGCACTGCCTCGTCCAAAACTGCCGCTGGATTATAGCCCGCCGCAATCCCGCATAATGTATTATTAGCTGGGTGGCTCGTGTCGTCTTCAGAATCCTCAAGTTCTTCTGGCGTTTTGCGCTTTCCCGTCGTCCGTCGAGGGCCAAAAGGCGGCATACCGTGGACGGTTTCTGCGTGGCTCCAGAAGTCGGTTTCAGAGCCCAGTATGCTTTGGCAGTGCGGGTGTGGACAAATAGACGGAGGGGCATCTAGTTGAGCAAGATGCTTTCTCATGTGCGTGTGCAGATTGAAAGCACTGTCGAATTGCGAAAAGCGATCATGCAAAGGCGCAGAACTGTCGCCTAGGCACAAGAGGCAATGTGCGGCCACTACAACTACACCATTAATTTGGATGAGTCCGCAGAAATCGCTGATGTCTGGGAGATGGCGAAGTTTAAGATGTTGTACCCATTGCTGATTAGAGCGGCACCATTCATCGTGCTCATAGCAATAATGCATTCTTGTCAGCTGAGTCCATTCGTTGGGAACTCGGTGTCGGTCTGAGACGTGAAAAGCAAGCATCTCATAGCTCTTGAAAGTTTTATAGCAAGCACCCCATAGGCACTGGTGAGTGCGCATATCCTGGAGATGTTTCGTCACATGAAGAGAGTTTGTCCCGCAAGCTTTTCCACGGAAGCTATAATCGCAGTCGTTCCAGGCACAACGGTGGATTAGGGCGAACTGATCCATCATGTGTTTCCGTGCATCCTGTATGTATCGTTTGCGGGCACAATGGAGTAAGTGCTCATTCATGCGGTCCGGTCTTACTCTGTCTTCGTTAGTACTGCGGCTGACAGCTACGCGGGGTACGCACTTCTTGTTGTCCTTGATGAACTGGAGTCCGCACACGCTGCAACACATGTCTTTAGTGGGTGAAGCGGAAGCGTAGTTATATCGCTTCTTCTCCGGCATGGAGAGTTTCACCATCGGCACGAGTATATCGTGGAGTGGGAGCTCAGCTTCCCCAGCTGCGATGACTGAATCTTCGGCTGCCGAATCGCAATCAGGGTACATCAGTCTCGCGATAGCTTTACGTTCAGGCTCAAACTTCCATAGAGCTTGCAGATATCGCGACGGAGAACGCAAAGGCTTGAATGTGGTTTCTGCAGGAGTTGACGCTCTCGCAGGGGGAGTGGTACATTCGCCTTCAAAGAAAGCCTCGCGCCGCTTACGATACGCGACCGTTCGCGATTGTCGTCGTGAAGCATACTCCTCTCTTGGTGTGCGCTTGGATAAAGTCACTACTGTGACATCTCTATCGGTCTCTGTGGCTTCTGGTCTGCTGGCACGATCGGTAAGCTGAGACCCGGGAGGCATCGGTGCAAAAAGGTTTCTTTTCGCCATCATAGAAACGTTCTCATCAATGAGTTCTGTTCTTTGGTCTCGTCCATGGACCATTGATTGGCTGTCAATCCCAACGATACCGGAGATGTAATACATGACCGTGTCATCGTTGGAATGCCCCATTAGCAATCTCCTCTGAGCTGGAGTCGCCGTTCCTGTTGATTGTTTAGCTAGCAGCAAAGCACCAAAGCACCAGAGCAGAATGTACTACGTACTCTCAACTGCTTTAGCGTACGCCCGACGGAAGCAGTATGCACTTAGCCTGTCTTCGTACCCAGCTCGTTGTCCAATCCCCTTGAGCATGTTATTGAAACAATTGTAGGTAAGAATGCCGTTTTCTGAGATTGAGCCGTCCTTACATAGGCTTTGAAGAATAGGTCTCTTTTTGGCTTCCGGCTTATAGCGGTATCTGTACAGCGAGCTGCCTAGTGGCAGCTTTTTGGCTTCAATGTCTTGGAAGGAATTGCAGTCTTCGAACACCCCGTCTGCCAGTGCCAACGCTATGAAATGTGTGACCGGGCACATAGATCGCATAGTAGCTTCCTCGTATAGAAGCATGATAGGTCTGCTCGTTTTAGAGTTGAGGTTGTGGTTTCGCAGGACTTCTTACTTACGAATGTTTCTTGTTGTTCCGATGTCCTTTTCGGTTCCGCAACCGCAGGTGAAGAAGGAAGCCGATGTATGTACCATTCTGATAACGTACGAGATCGATGTCACCGTACAGCAGGCCTTCGTTACTGTGTTTCCAGGCCGCCGATTCGATAAACTCGCCTGGGCGGCTGCCCAAGAGAGTCATGAGTACGACAGAGAAAGCCAGCTGCAGGCGTGCGCGCGGATGCGGAAACTGATATTCGTCACACACCCAAATAAATCGTATCAGATCCTCAGCGACCAGCAAGGGGGCTACAGGCTTAGCATAAGCACCGGTTGCGACCTTTTCGCTGTGGACGAGATCTGTCGTGACGTAAATCTCTAGTGCCTTGTTCTCCATTGAGTCATACACGCGACCAGTATGCAACTTGATAACTCGTTTAAGTGATGACAAGCGGTTTCGAATTGTAGTGTCCGTGATATTCTCGTCTAGGTGACCAGTTCTGGTCTCAGCGAGCCAGCGAAGGAACAACTTGATACGATACACAGTTGGTGCTTGCCTAAACGTAGGGTCTACGGGTTCATTAAGGATAGATTCAGTGAACCTAGTTTGTTAGTAACACACTCACACAAATCTTAGCTCGCAACTTACTCTGCCCAGAGAGCCATAGTGTATTCGTATGACTTATAACTTGAAGGGATCAACATAGCTTTGACGTCTTCCTTCGTGAGCGGAGCTGGCTCTTTTTCGAGCGGAACGAGAGAGCGCAAGTACGCAAGATCGACTTTACTCTTTTTCTTAGGTGCCATAGTAAGCAGAGTGATGTAAAAAAACTACACAATAACTGTGCGAAGGGACGGAAGGAACAAGAGAGACAATGTGAAAAGGCAATATGAAAGGGAGGGTTGCGAGCCCTATCCTGGTGGCAACCCATTTTTAGTACCGCGCGCCTCTATTTCAGCGAGCACTGTCAAACAAACAGGATGTTGAATGACCGTTAATGGTCGTTTGGGGCTGTGGTGGTGGGGCTGCGGCGACGGAATCCCGATTCCTGAAAAGGGTAACTGAGAACGAACAACAGGTAATTGATCCCAACACAGAACCGCGAGTTTTGACGGATTGCGAGGGTATTCTTGTTTTCAACGTCCTGTGGTCGTATGTGGAAGGTAACGTGTTGGATAAGCGAGTGACGCAGGCAAGCGAGCGACGCACCCTACCAATTTTGCGCACCTCTACACGCGTATATCTCAACCACCTTATAAGATAATGTATAGATATTGATAGAGTAGATTAAGCAGTATCTAAAGTATCTTTCTTGCACGTACGAGAGTTATGCCCAGTCTTTCTGCACCTCTTACAGCGCGCAAGAGCCTGGCGGCTAACACCTGATTGCTTTCCTCCTTGACGCTCTTCAAGAGCAATCTGCTGGTCAGCCTCACGTTGAGCGAGTAGATCCTCTCCAGCTCCCATTATTAATACTCCTTGCTTCTGTATGCGCTTTTTCTTACGCTGTTTACGCGCACACGCTGCCTTGTTGGCTCTCTCAAGACTAGTAATCCGATCGCGCATTAGCTCCGCTGAGAGCATCATCACCTCAGCACCCTTCTTGAGCTGGTCAATCGCCTCAATGATCGAAGCTGGTGAGGAGCTCTTATGCCGTCGCACGCGATCACGTATCAACGTGGATTGAGCCTCAAGCTCACGTACGTTGCTCGGCGTACGAGCCTCCCAGAGAGCCTCTGGTAGAGCAGGTGGAGTAGGTGTATGCAGCTGCACGTCAAGCTTTGACAGAACAACATCTGGCTGGAGAGGCACAAGGCCTACGCCTCGAAAGGCTGAGCAGATATTGGCTGAGGTGAACGACCGACTAAACGCTGCCTTGAAGGCTGGCAGGAACTCGAGCTTGGTGATATGGTTGATGTGGTGGCGGATCAGGCTCTCAACCTCACGGCTGTAGGCGCGCTTCAATGGCGAGAAGCAGCCAACGTCAAGCGGCTGCAGCAGGTGGGATGAGTGAGGCGGCATGCAGAGCTTATAGATATTGTTCTCCTTGCAAAGCTCTTGGAACTTAAGAGAGTGGTGGCTCTCGTGGCCGTCAAGGACGAGCAGGCGACGCGCACCGACGACGCGAGTCTTCGTGTGAGCGTTGAAGTGCTTCAGCCACTCTACTCCTAGCTCGTTGTTCGTCCAGCCATTGTCGCTGACTGCGATTGCCCAGTCGCGTGGGATCTCTGCTTCCTCGTACCAGGCAGATAGATGATACTGGCCAGCGAAGATGAGGAACGGTGGGATTGTCCAGCCAGCAGCGTTGATAGCAGCGATTACTGTCACCCATTCACGGTCGCCAGGCTGGAGAGCCTTTGGCCTGCCTCTCCTCTCTGATCCTGTCACGACGAGCTGAGTCGTAATCTTGCCCATCATAAAGCCAGCCTCGTCAAAGTTATAGACGTCATCATCGCAGATGCCGTACTTGGCCTTTGTCTCCTCCACAAGCTCAAACCAGCTTCTGATTAACACAGAATCCTCACATAGAGCTCTCTGCCTATCGTACGGTCGATTGAAACGCGTCGTGAGACTGTCTGTACGCTTGACAAAGTTGCGCGGCCAGTGGACGCCGACCTGACCAGCGCCGCGCGCAGCCAGCAGCTTATCAGCCATACCACGTACAGCTTCGTACGTAGGCGCAAATCCACGTGTATCCAAGTCGAGTATATGTCTGACAATCACCTGCTCCTCTCGCTTGGTAAGCTTCATTGAGTTGGGCTGGCAATCGCGTCGGGCGCGCGTCCCAGCGCGTCGGCGTTGGAGGGTGGTTCGGGAGACTTCGTACGTTTGGGCGGCAGATCTCTCAGTTAATATTTTGCGTTCATTAAGAGCTGAGATTGCGAGGTATATATCAGCCTCATGAGAGCTCTTTTGGGCGTGGTGGGAGGGGCCCATGGTTGATTAAAGTACACGCGTTGCGCAAAGTTGGTGGGGTGGCCCGCTCGCTTGTATGGCCCGCTCGCTTATAAACTACGTTATCGTTTCTGCGCTTCGTCACAATGTGTGATTCTGTCAGACATCTCCGGAACACGCAGACATGGTGGGCCACATGGATGTTGACTGTCCTCCTTTGTTTGCTTGTCGACAAGAGAACGTCACTTCCCTCACTACACCCAAGAAATACTTTGTCGCTTCTTCGTTTTCATTTTCCACACGAAGACAAATCGTTTAACACTGACACAGTGTCTGTTCAATATCGAGGGCTGCGCCTTGCTTACTCTAAAGCTTTGTTCAATCTTTACGATTGCATTTCATGGTCAAAGACATTGCGCATCGCAAACAATAAGCAAACTGCTAGTGTCTCCAAGGCCAGACATTATCACAATGGATTGCTGCACCTTATTCGATGCTCTTTGTTTCCTCAGTCTGCCGTATACACATTCAACATTTAGACTCCGTAGCGACCATCTCGAAACGTACTCGCAATCATTCACGACATCAGCCTCCACCCAGCACAGATTCTGCATAAACTCCACATTGCTGAACGTCAGCCCGCAGCTGCTGCCATAAACAGCAATCGGTACTTCGTGACACTAACACAAAGTGATAGTGATGGCAATGACCGCTTTGTCCGCCACAGCAAAAATCTTGTCGGACGCCTTTCAGAAGTGCCGAGCATCAATGTCGGCTGGACCAAGCGCATCTACGTCGACTGGACCAAGTGTATCTTCTGCGCCAACAAGCGCCGGAGCGGCTGAAGAGGAAGCTATACCACGCTCACAGACGCAGGCTGCCATCGAAAATACGGCCCAGAGCGCCTCAGCTTCTTCTGCAACAGGATCCAGCATCGCCGATTCCAACTCTGGGCGGAATAAAAGGCGACGCCGTGAGTCTCTATCTTCTGAAAGCTCTGTAAGTGTCGTGAGCCACCCTAAGAACGTCTTTCCTAGGCTTACAAGACAGCAGCACGAGGCAGTCGCTAGCTCTAGTAATAGTCGCACCACGGGGGAAACCCCATCTCCGGAGCAACGTGCTTCGAAAAGACAACGTTCGAATGTTGAGCCTTCACATGAAGATCGAGTAAGTCTCATAGGTATTTCTCGATATCATCAACTAACACTGGGAGGTTCTAATTCAATTCTGCCTGCAAAGATATATGCAGCAATACAGTATTCACAACCGACCGGAGCCGAATGAAGCAGCACAATCGAAGATCAGGTCGATCTTTTCCAAACTTATACCAGCTCTGAAGTCGAGCGATGTTAAATCGTTCGCGTGCAAGACCAAGAAACTTTACGACGCTGTGCAGCAGATGGATGAAGTCTTGACGTCTCATGGCAGTAAAAAACCAGCCGTGCTTTCGGAGGCGAATCGCGAAATCGATACGGCGCTGTTTGAGTTGCTTGACGGTGCGACCATCCTGAACATCTATACGCAACTGCATGAGAACTACGACTGGCGCCAGGTGTTGGAAGTGATGCGTTTGCCATTGAACGATCTAAGGAAACTACGCAGTGTAGCCAAAAGAAGTTTAGACGACGTGGTCGGCGGCTACAACCTTCTCGACCAGATTGACAATGTTTTGAAATGAATCTCTCCCTCCGCCGTATCGCTTGATGCGAATGAAAGGAGCTATGATGACTCAGTGCTCCGGCAGAGGTATGAAGAGGCACAGCACGAAGCCAGCAATACACGCACAACGCCCAGGAATGGACCTTCATTAGTGCAGCACTTCAACCGCGAGGTCAAAAAAAAATAGACCGCAACAGAGTGAAAATCAAAACCCTGTAATCACCCCCGCACCAAGTGCTCCAGAGAGTAATTCGGCCATCGGGGACGCTATTGCCGAGTTGATATCAACTATTAAAGGCATCTCACAACAAGTTCCTGTACAGGAGGTAAGCATTGTAGACGCAGTTAGAGACACGGATAGCCTTTATGGAGAAAACAAGGACTCCCCACAAGAAGACGCACAAATAGAAAATCTTCGACAGGAGCAAGACGCTATGGTACTCTGGCAGGAAACCCAGCGCAAGATCAACGAGCAATCAGGACGAGAACGGCAAAAGAAAGACGCATACTTCAGGAAACTTGAGATCCGCTTCCAAAAGTACGATGTGGCTATTGAACAGCTGAAAGCATTTCAACATGGAGGTCCTCATCCAACCTGTCTTGTCGAGCTGCAAGTCCCCGATGCACAAGCTTGCTACTACAGACTTACACAGATCTGGAAAGATCTAGACATATCGGAGGGGTATGACGTCGACACGATACGGACCAACGAGGATTTGTTTTACAAATTTGCTATCGGTATGCGGGAAGCCCACTTTATGCTACATGTGCTTGTGTACTATGGCAACAACCATGCTGACCTCCATCTCACCGGCTGGGATCTGACTCATATGCGCTGGCTGCAATCGGATATGACACCATTCGCCTTCGACATACCTCTGATACACTCCAAGCTGGACGTCGACATGATCTGTAGTGCGCTGGAGGCTGTGTTCCCAGGTCAAGTAAGACTCGAGAGGCCGCCGAAGACCACTGAAGACACACTGGATTCGAATCAGCAGAACCAAAAACCTTTGAATTACACCCTCTTCCCTGCGGGGAACATCACAATCATCACACAGCCGCAACCCGCAGCTCAAATACAGCACGGATACAACATGCAGCCAGCTGGCAGCTATCCAGCCAATCAAGCACTCGCTACCGCATCTGCAGCCGCTCCTCATAATGCTGCAGCTCCAGTGCCAGACTCCTCCTCACAGCATTTGATTTTGGACAGTGCTTCTGACGCAATGGAAGTAAATCAGATTTGTCCAGACTTTGCGAAGAGCATTTACAAGAAATACAACAATTGCAAGCTAGAGCACCCGGAATCCTTGAGAAAGACGGGCCTTTGCCGTAACCCTAAGGTTAATGGAGGCTGCAAATGGGGCGGAGGTTGTAGTTTCAACCATGGTGTTTCTTTGAACGCTCCTGCGGTATTACCGCCATTGCAGAGCTCTGGTAATACTGGCGGGGTCTCACTACTAGCATTGGTCCCGGTAGGTAATGGACAGACAGTTGATGCAAGACTCGAAGACAGCTACTGTAAGAAGTGGGCGAAGGGCCAATGTAATAGGAACGACTGCAGACGACTTCACGTACATGCACCTGCTGGCCTTGATCAGCAGTTTAGCCACCAGAAAATTCAAGCACCATCGAACGTGCAGCCGAACTTTTCGAATGTAAATTACTTTCAAGGCGGCGGACAAGGAGCACAGCCTGTTCAGCACGGCGCCCAAGCTCATACACAACAACCAAAATCTGAAACTCTATGTAGATTCGAGGCCACCAAGGGACTTTGTACCAGAACAAGCTGCCTGTTCCTGCATATGAATCCGCAGTCCGCGAGGTTCCACTCCAACGCTGGGCTCGCCCAGCCTAACGTTTCCCAGATCGTACAAAACCCATTTGGTGATGCAGTAATGGGAGGTACAACATCTCACGGAGACCCAGCAGATGTTACAATCGCACCGCCAAAGTAGGAAACTCAGTGTATCTGGGAGAAGCCCAGGGAAGGCAAGTTCTGCACAAACAAGCGCTGCGAGTACAAGCACAGCCATCCCAATTCTAAAAACTACGGCCAGCCAATCTACACTGCCAATGCTGAGCAAGCACAACCAAGCCACAATGGCCACCAACCCAGCCGAAATGCCAATCGCGGTCGTGGCGGAGGTCGAGGCGGCCGAGGCGGCATTCACAGCGGCGGACACCGCACGCCCATCAACCACACCTTCGACCCCCAGCAACACACACTCCACTTCGAACAACCCACGCCAGCACAGCAAATTCAAGTCCCACAGGGCATCCTTGCGCCATGGCTACACGACCGCGCACCTCAGCCGAGCCAGCAGCAACCCGTCCCGCAGGCCCAACCCAGCCATCACCAAGGACAGCATAGCAACAATCGACCCAGAGACCAGACTGGACGCAGTGGAAACGCTAGAGAGTGCTATGTGTGTCATCAGGTAGGTCATATTGGGCGCAACTGCCCCAGCAAAGTCGTGGGTGGCGATCGCGTTGGGGGCCACAATAATGATGGCAATATTCGTGGTGGGAGTCAGTTTGGCGGCTTTGGGGGTGCGTATGCGGAATCTATGCTTAATTGACAGGTAGGTTGGTGGATGGGTAGAAGATGATAGTAGGGGGGGGGCGTCTGTGGTTGGGAGGTGTTTGGCTGGAGTGTGGCGTTTGGGTGTGTTTTATGTGTAGAGAGCATCTAGATTATAAGGATTTTAGGAATGTTTTGTGATGACCATATGGTCCTGCAAGAGTCATCGAACTGGATAATTATCATCGTCCTAGGACTCGACAAACCCCAACGCAACAAACGTAACCGGTGTTGCCCATGAACCGGAGTCGTACGTTTGCGAGCGGATGATATGCCTCATCTTACCGTTTAGCATCACCAATGCATGGGGACTCGTCCTTGATATTACAATCAATGTCTGATGGCAGCAGGAAGAACTGTGCTGGCTTCTAGGTCGATGGGTAGGGACAGGGAGGAACTGGAATGGAAGCTCTTTGGATGCGGAAAAGTGTGACGCTTCGACGATGTAACGAAGTGGAAAGGGGTTGGGATGCATGTGCGTACGGATATAGAAGAAGGCTCTAAGTTAATGGAACGAATTAGCAACGCTAGCTTCTGCGTGGCTTACGACAGGATTGGCGTCTGAGTAGATGTGTAATCGCCAGCCTAAGTGGTAGAGGTTTTTGCTGGATAATATCAGCACGGTGTCGATGTGATGCGTGTTACTGGGATGATCTCCTGCGTCGTCCTCGCGCAGAGAGAGAAGTCAAACGCCTTACGTCTAGCGACGCTTCGCTCCAGATAATGTGCCTGAGCTAATTGAAACCATACTCCCCTGAAAATTCCATATTAACAGTCCGTTCAAGCAGCGCCTAAAAATGGTTGAGACACAAATAGTTCCGTTTCGATACTCACAGACACGAGCATCTACAAACCACTCGCAACAAACCGCCAGCATTTACCCAAACCACGGCCCCACGACCAGCGGCCCCAAAACCACGTCTGGCAGAAAAACCTCCGCTCATTCGAGACCGTCGCGTTCCCGAAACGAACTCCTGCGGCGCAGCGACGAACAGGGTCATCGCTATTTTGGTCACACCACGTGACGTGATTCCAGCCCCCAATACGCCCATCTCTCCCAGCAAGCAGCCACGGCCCGCAGGTCAGACTGGTGTGTATACTGGCCCCCAACGCAACGAACAGGATTCGATGGCCACGAGCCACCACCAGGGTCCGCGCTCACGTGTGTTTTGCGAGGTGGCTGAACAGGCGTTCCCTCAGCCCTGCTGCGCCCCCGTGCCCCCGGTGGTTTCAATCGCCAGGTCGAATGTGCAATTACCGTCGCAACCAATGGAAGGCGGGGTTTCTGAGCGTAACCCTGTGCTTGATGGTGAGTTGGTGTCGATACGGCGCTGTGGTCACGTGCAGGACACAACGCGATATGCGTGGACTGAGGGCAGGTGCAATACGACGCGCTGGCACACGTCTGCCGGAGCGCACTTTGGGGAGAGCCCAGCGACAGTTGTTGTTGGACGCGCAGTTGCGCTGCGATGCAGCCGCTCTGCAACGCGTTGGGTGCAGCGTGGCTGCGGGCGTGCCTGGTGGCCCACAACAGCCATCCGTCTTCAATATGACCTACACACGTCGTTCACGCAAAGCGGGCGATGTGGGCCACCGGTGAGGCTGGTGTGCATGTGCGCTGCAGCGTGCATGCGACCGAGGTTTTGGGCGCCGCGAAGCTTCTGTGGGTACATTCTGGAATCGTGAGTGGAATTGCATTGCGAACAGGCACCTTGTCGTCAACATGAGTGTGCAATCCCTCGTCGTCGTTGTCGCAGGAGATATTATTTTGCAACGATTGCGCAATCATTTTCCTCTTCCACCTCGTGTCGCCTCACTCCTAACTGACGCGATGCCGAGCTATCTGCGTTCCCTCGCGTTCCTCGGTCCTATTACAACTGCCACTTCACCCGACGCTCTCTAAAGAGCAAAGATGCACAAACACGATCTACAAGACTTTGCTGTTTCGTCTTCCCCACGCAGCGTGTTGGGCATCGTGAGGCTGCGATACAGAGTGGATTCCGGTATCCTGAAATTCTGCCCGCAACGGTATCCTGGATTGTCAAGCGACGTGTCCATCCTTCAATTGAAGTTTTGGGAACTGATCGGAGCATGCATGGGCGCCGTGGATAACGTGACTGGTTTGACGGAAATGCACGTTGGTTGTCTTCGAGATTAGAGGGATTTGGATGGACCCTGACGTCTGCCCCGCCTTTTCCACACCTCTGGGATCTTGCTTTCAGTACAACCCGTCGACATCACTCTCGAAGTATGTAATGCTGTCAGCTTGTGCATTGCCATCCTTCCTGCCGTCCATGATAGGCACATCGCATGACGAGCGCAACAGGATTACGCTTCCACAACACCCACAGCGGTGATCATAAAGGCGCAGGGTAGCGGGACGGGCCACGATATACTGGGAGGGTGTGCATATTCAGGATGTTAGTACTTGTGTCCAAGGGCTTGGGCTGGCCGATCAATAAGCCTCTTGGCCTGAGCAGGGTGCAAGTAGTGGCACATGTCTGGCACATGAGCGCTGCGAGCGTGGCTGCGGACTCGCATGGTGTTGCACGGCAGGAACGTGACCCAGGTTGGAGTCAGGAGGGTGTGTGACTGTTTCAGAGTAACACCGTGTTGACTTGCAAATGCCGGAATCCCACTGTCTTGTGTGTCTACACATCTGTATCAATGTATAATTTTAGTGAGATTACAAGTTCATTGTATCTTGGATAGGTATTTTGGTGTTTTGGCCCCGTGTGTTAGTGTGCTATTTCAGGCGCCGCGGCAATGGACGTCATGGATCACGGAAGACAGATGAGGGTGCGTAATATCCAAGGATGTGAAGCTGAAATTTCCGCTGCTTTAAACGAATTCTTCGTAATCTCTTCTAGACTAATTTGCCTTCCTGCCTTCTTGCATTCTCTTTCGTCACTTATCCTCCACTCGACACCTCGCAGGTGGAGTATACCATGTGCGCAGCAAAGCCTCTGTTACCCGTTTCCAGGGTAAACTCTATCCTTATGCCGAACCATGTGTTCTAAATAGCAGCAAAGCTTATTGTGAAATGCAAAGCAGAACTGGAATCGCAGTGTGCATGTGCAGTGGTTGTCGCGGATTGGTGCGGAGCCTTCAGCGGGCGTTGCTTTCCAGATCGCCGTTGCTGTGGCAGGTGGTCGTACATGGTTGGAGTACCAGATTATGTAAGGGTTCGATCGTAGCGTGCATCGTACGTTCATGTGATCGTTCAGCGATAGTAGCCGGAGAGACGGTGCTCGCGCAGGTCACGAGCGGATGGCTCGCGCACTTCGACATGGTACTTTGCATTGCGTCGTTTCTTTGCCAGGTCCTCCTCGTACAAGGAACCACGCCTCGTGTTGGCGGTGCTGCTGATCTCGACCCTATCTGGCCAATCAACAACCTCACCAGATCGTGGTCTTGAGGGTGTAGTCCTTGGCTTTGAGTCGTGGTCGACCTTGACTGACTTCTGCCGCTGGGGCAGGGTGGTTGTGCGAGGGGCAATGTGGTAGCTGCGATCCATTGAAATGAATGGTCGGCGTGATCTGTGACGCAAGCTGCGCTCCACAGCCTTCAAGAGGCCGCCGACTTCGACATAACCGGAAGGGATCTCGACTTGGACAACCTTGTTTTCCTCTTCCTTGGTAGAGAAGGACTTGCCTTCCTTGTTGTAGATGTAGGAGGCAACTTCCTGGGCCAGGCGATGCCCGTGTTCGCAGAGCTGTTCGTGGCTGCGGTGGACTTCGTATGGGTCGTGGCAGTACGCACACTTGCGAGCGTGCATCTCGAAGCTGTACAATGCCCAGCTCTCAGTGTTGTTAACTGGGCGTGACACAGACTGGACAGGGTCCTTCATAAATTCGACCACCCGCTCCTTCCTTGAGGAGATGGGCTTGGAGTGGATGACTGTAGGCATGGCGTGTCGAGAAAGGGAGGGCATTGCGGTGGTCTTCGGGTTCTTCAGGATGGAGTGCAGCCGGGGAGCCGTTGTGACGTTTCCAAGTGGATGCAGCGAGGCGTTGATGAAGTCACTTCCGGGTGGAAGCGACTTGATTGATTCTTGGTGTAAATAGGTCGAGAGACTGGGGAAGTTGGAATTGGTGGTGATGATTGATCCATCATCGTGGGTGCAGACTCCAGTCAATATAAGTCTCTCAAGACTTGGTGGCCGCAGCCAGTCTGGTGTGGATGGGAGCCTGAGCTAGCGACGCATCCTTGGCGGCACCCTTGTCTGGCGGGCGCCCATCAGCAGGGCGAAGGCAGTGGGCCCACTAGCGAGGGCGGTCAACCATTTCTCCCATGACGGCAAGCATTTGGAAACGTCGTCGCGCTAGAGACACGTATCGCATGCCTCCAATTCAGAAGGCCGTCCAACGGCTGCCGCCTAGCGCTATTGTTGGCCACGGAGATGGTGAAGCCAGACTTCATGAAACAGGTGAGCGGATGCCGGTCTTGGAGTGCGCCAGCAGCCGCCTGGTTCGACTCCTGAGTGCGATCTGCAAACATGTTCGAAGTGCGAGCATAAGCATGTCCGCTACGCTACCAGAGAGGTCAGTTGCCTCGTAGGGCGCATCGTGATTCGACACTCCGCCCCAACATGGTCTGCCGTTCACGCAGGTCGATGGTGTTGGCGCGGTTGTTGCCTTGCCCGTTCTGCACTCGACAAGGCATCAGCCACGGAGAGCCACTTCTTAGCGCCAATTGCACCCCACCTTTCTCATCATACACCCTGTGCTTTGCGCAGCCTCCTTCTCTCCTCACCGCACCGCACTGCCACATCATGCACACACTATACATCGCGTCTCCCCTGTCTTGCGAAAGACTGCAATTCTGACGCCATTGTCAAGCTTGAACGCATGGAATATTTGCACTTCAAGTTCCACTACTTTGCCGGTAACCCAGCACCAGCTGGCCTACCCCGCTAGCACGAATGCCACACATCAACGATTTACGCTGCGCCCTTCCATTGCGTCTCTTAGCCACGCATTTGGAGAGCGTGACTGAAATCACCATAGACCTTATCAAGACTCATGAGTAGGAACTCAAGCCTAGGCCTGCCAGCTACCGCTATCTGCAGGGCATCGCTCGACGCACCAAACGTAGCGCTGCTACTCTCGTCTGACCGGAAAATCAATCATTGTGATTCGTCAATTGGACTCGACTCCGGTAAAGCCTTACGCACCCCTGCTCCAAAAGCTGGTCGTGAGTCCTTGCCGAGCTGAACGGATTCAAGAAGTGTAGGGCTACGTATGTCCTGATTACAGAGCATTGTCCCTTCCATGTGGCTGTAAGACATTGAGACACCATCTCAAAACTATGCATCGCCGTCCCACTCACTGATCCCGGTGAACTCGTTGCGCAGTCGGTGGGCCAATGTCTATGGTCGAAACGAACGCGCTCGTTTGGCACGCAGGTATGACTCTATCCTCTATTGATCGGCCCGCCCCGCACGTTGCACAAAGATTCGACGAGCGAGTCACACTTCTACCGAGTCTAGGCACTCTTGAAGCAGCTGACCCATCCGTCATGAGCGCTTGGCCAGAGAACTTTGTCACTGGTAGCGCGGCTCTGCAGACGTCACTAGGACTGAGCACCTGCGAACCAGCGGATCACCGGAAGGCCTAACACCTTTCCCCCCGTAAGGCTAGCAGGGCACCGACTATCTGTCTACTTTCAACCTCGCCAAACGCTAGTTCAGATATGCCGAGCAGTCTAACTCAACTCCCGTCTTTTCCACCCCCTCCGATGCCAAGGTATGGCAAAAAGAAAGAATAACACTGGTCGGTGACAGAATGCATGGAGTAGTTCGCACCAGATCTCCACGGAATGATACGAATACGCTACTGATCTTTGTATGTCTCAGTTGCCTTATTATATGCTGAGTGTTATGTTCAATAGCATGTTACGTATGAACAACAGCGCCTGGAGCTCAGGAGGTATGCCTCCGTCTTGGGAATTTGACAGTGCCGCGGCACATGTCTTCCATGATTTGTCTATCGTATGCGAGTGGCTATGGTTTTTCGAGGCGGTTCATTCTGCATGCCTTAATCTTTTGGGATCATGGTGTTCACAATATTGTTGGCGCCTCCGTTTCGAATGGGCCGCGAGCGGACGAGGATCTCTACCAGCCCCGGTGAGCTTGCCTGCTGGAATGCGATCTCTCGCACCTTTGCGGAGGGATATTTCCTTATCGTACAGCCGAACCTAGCAGGTTGTCATACGAACTGCCTAAACTCATTCCGTTATCCGATCATGCCTAGTTGGTGTCTTTCTACCTCCGTATCGAAGGACCGAGCTCTAAGCGACCTGGCTGACTATGGCTTCACCGGAGTCTTGTGCCTCCTGCATAGCCCAGGCGGTCCTCAGCAAAGCTGGAGTGAGCACCGACCGTGTTCCTCTGAACTAAGGAGCGATACGACCATGAAATTTGAAGGACACTTGATCGGAGAGCTCCCAGTGTCAGTAATGGCAGTGATCATTTTCCCCCCGATATTTGACATACGCGAAGTGTCCCCTTTGTCATCCATGAGTGATCTACATATGTTCGGCATCGAAGACTTGCCTGTTTGGCATCTCACTACAGTCGTCGTTGCATAAGCTCACTCACTGACCAAACAACCGCCTGCCCTCAGCTCACAAGCTGACAGATGCGTAGCGCATGCTCACGAAGCCATCAGCTGCACCCCGCAATCTACCGTCTGTCAGAAACTGTGAACCGTCAATGTCGGTCAAGGAGCTACCTTACTCGTTTTGCTTCTGCGACACAGACGGCCTAGTCCCATAACAAGCGATCCAAATCCTGCAGGTGCATTGCTTTTCTCCGATCTTGCGCTTAGTCGCGCTTGCGGTGTAGGCTAGCGAATAGCTTCACGCAACGTTCTCCTACAGACTCCACTTCGACTTTCAGATAATCATCGAATCCTCTACTTTTGCAAGACACGTATTATTCCAGTCTTTACCGCACAATTGTCTGAGACACATGACCGCGCGTTGTGCGCTTTGGTCAGCCATTAACCCCTTTCCTTGCTAGCGCGTGCTGGCTTCACCGCAACTTCAGGAATCTTATTTTGCGACCTGCAGACCGCAGACTTCCTTTTAAACTCCTGTCTCCTCTTTCAATTGCACTCAAACTCGACACCTCCCTACCGGCAAGAGCAAGGAGTATCATACTAGAAAGAGAAAGGAAATGCCGCCCCGAAGTGTTTGCTTGAATGTTTTCACCACAAGTCTTGGCGAGGCCGGCGCGGCGGTGAGGGAGGGAAGAGACGTCAATCCACATGAGCTCACCTTTGGGAGGAGGGACTCTGCGCAGAGCCTCCCTGATGATGGTACGCTTCCAACCGGCTCCTTCAATGAGTTTTCCAGGAGGCTATCCTGCATCCCAGCAGCGACTGACATGAAACACAGACAACGCCCGCCGATCTTCTTCCGGGTCAATCGCTCCTTCCTCAGCCTCAACATCGCCGCCGCCTGCATTTAATCGCGCGGATTTCTTCACATCTCTGCGACCAGCGGCCTCTACTGAGAGTCTGAACTCTGCCTTCGCTTTTTCTGCGAAACGTAAGTTATGCACCATCCTGCAGGAACCCGATTCGCTATCTCTTTCGGTGCTAGCGCGTTAGAGTCTTAAGGCAACCAGCCCTATCACTCGACACCTACAACAACGCCGCATCCTAGCCTTGCAAACTTTCATGAACAAGGTGGCTAACAGGACGTCACAGCTTGTTCGACATGTTCTGGCCAACCTGCAAAACTCCGTTGCTCACGTTGCAAGTCAGCCTACTACTGTGACAAGGCGTGCCAGAAGTCATCTTGGAAAGCGCACCGCACCGTCTGCGAGCCGGTCTCGCAAAACCAGGGTTATTCCGCACCAGCGATAACCAATTTCTCTAATTCCGCAAGCCCAACCAACGCTTAGTTTTTGTCCACATTTCCGAGCCGAGTTTCCATGCTGTTGTACAAAAGAAACGGACCGAAGAGCATGCAGACCGAAGACAGTGACGGATGAGCGGTGAGGTTGAGCACGGGCTTTTACGACAACTTGCATAGCATGATGTGGCATTTCTGCATCCAGCGTTTCTACACGGTGTTCTGGAGTTTTACTAGACCGATCAAGCATTCAATTGCTAGGACGAATGAACCTTAATACTACATCGAATCTCTGGTTCTGTGACTACAATATGTCAGACGCATTTGGCATCCAGTCGCTCAAATCTAAACTATACACACTGGATATATGCAGTGACGCACAAAGCTAGCTGGGCATGTGCAAGTAATGTGCGGAAAACAAACAAAATGACAAGGCCACATGATTTTGATTTCCGTAATCAGATGTGAGCGCAGTGCATCTTGTTGGTCCGGATGTCGAGCTCCTCAGTACTTACAGCTCATCCTTCCCTTCAGTCCATCCATCGCCAACTCCCCTCATCCACTGTACGCCCACCAACTCCAATCCATGCTTCTCCACGAACTCCCTCGCCCCAAAACTCCTACGATCCACGAACTCCTCACCCCCAACGTCTCCCTTCTCGACACTGAAACTTTCCGGCTCCTTGAATAGCAAAAACAAATACCGATGCGGACCACTCTCGTCCTTCGGCCCAGGCGCAAGGTACTGTGTCAGCGTCCTGCCCTCTTTGATATCTCCCCCTGAAGACGACGAGGGGATCTTGGACACGACCCAGTGGCGCCAGTACGCAAATTTTGGATCATCTGGCGTCGGCGCGTCCGGGTCGATGAGGAAGAATGTGAAGGATTGAGCGGAGGCCGAGTCTGACGTTGCCGAGAAGGTGACTTTGGGCGTCTCTTTGGCGTCGCTGACGCGAACTAATGAGCCGTTTGAGGGCGATTTGGAGGGGAATGAGACAGAGAGGTTGTAGGTGGGGTTGAAGTTCGCTGGGATGATGGGGGAAGGTAGAAGGGAGGCGGATTTTAGGGAATCGATGAGGGCCGTGGCCGCCATTTTGGGTTGGTGGTGCTTCTCCGTGGCTTTCAGGAGATCTTGAAGGAGGAACCCTTGGGGTTGCGGTGTTCAAGTACTTGATGTGTTCGGACTGATTTGTTGCGTCTTCAGATTCTTGTGTTCCTGATTGGTGGAAAATCTGATGACTTTAGTCTTGGAGACCCATCTTTGCTTGGCTTGCTCCATATATATGGTGTTGACATGTATACATGTCTACTTAGATGTTACATCTGATGAGCCCTGTCTTACAAAACTAGAACTTCAATAGTGATGGTTCATGCTCAGGGCAGACAACAAAGACAGATCAAGGGCTCGTTTGACTTCCAACATAGGCACTTGAATTCATTGATCCCAGGTCTGCGGCGAGCTTCGCTTTCAATTGCTTTGTCTCTTAATCATTTTTTAGGGTACTAGACACAGCTGTCAGTAGTTGGAGAGCAGCTGAATGACGATGTGGTGGGCCCATGAAAGGAGGAATGCGAGCGGAACAACAACGCGCACAAGACAGGTGCTGGCGAGATGAAATGCCTTGTAGACCAGCTAACCTAGGGCTTTGAACAACGAGGTCCTGCCCGGAGAGATATAGAGAAGATTCATGAAAGAGGGGTTCTGGCCTAACATCGGTGCTCATGTTCGATTCATGGGGGAATGAACCTTGACGACCATCGATGTTTAGATTGCAAGAAAAGAACGATAACAAAAACAGGTGCAACAGACGGAAACATGATGGTCCTTCAGGCGATACCCGCCAAGCTTTGATGCTTAGGATGCTCAAGTAGTTCTGCTCCGCCCGTGTCGTATGAAACGTGCTCTAATTGTCCGAGAAAGCTTTCGACGTCAGTATCGAGCATTTCAAGGTTCGCAAGCTAAAGTTTCGGTCTGAACTCACCAATATCGTTCCTACACTTTTGCATAAATCGTGGCTGGAGACCATGCTTCTCGCAAATAATGTTCATGAGCTTACCTAGTAACCCATCTGATAACTGTTCGTTGAGATCGTTGATGTACTTTGGAAACGGTCCTATCACAAACATGCTCTTCCAACCCGTCGCAGAAATCGTTCGAACAACAAGGTCAAACCTTGACCAGCGTTCTTCGGGCTACCGCGCTGCTGGCCATAGATTTTCCAACTTTCGCCTGGGTGGTGCTGCGCCAACCAACGAGCGACGAGTGGTCGAGCTGTCACTGCCTTTTCGTTGTATCTTGATCAATTTCAACCGGTTCAAGGCTGGGAACAATCTCAGTGACAGCCATAAAGCAGCTGCGCACGATCTCTAGGAGCTCTGTTCTGGCGATCTTGTGCTGGTTGGTTGGTTGGTTGGTATTCGATTTTCGTCCATAGGATGGGGATTAAGTCCACCATCACCGCCTCCCGAAGGGCATATAGGACGTGCTAAGCTATGGAATTACAGTGCTGACACACTACCTTAGAAAGCATTTCTTGCCTGCGCGGGTATTGCTACCATTTCAGAACTACAGCTCCCCTTCCAATTGGGGAGACTGAGCAGTGTGTACATTAGGGTGGGACCCTTGTGTGTGTTCAGAGGCATTTTAGTGCCGTGAGAGAAAGAAAAGGAAAGAGTAGGTAGGTGTGGAGAGCCGGTGCCCTGCCGAATCGAAGCCGTGGCTCTGCGCGAGGAGAGCCTTTGTACTAGGCTTGGCCATGCCTGTGTCTGAGGAGATAGGTGTAGTAGGTAGGCAGAGCCAGGCCTGTCCTTCTTCTTTATCCCCAAGGGTCGTGAAATCTAAGGCCATGCTGGCTGCCTTGTTTGCGTGTTGTGTCAGGTCTGGGACGCTGACAGTCGGTCTTCAGAGAGCTGAAAGCAGCTCTCATCGTTGTGGGTGTGGAGAGCCGGTGCTCTGTCGAATTGCGCCGTAGCTCTTCGCGTGGAGAGCCTTGCGGTAGGCCTGGCGATGCCCTTATACTGCAAGAACAAGGAGTGGCAAAACTGTCTCCTTGTCTTGGTGGTGGTTGTGGCCTTCGACCGAACGTGAAAATCTGAGTAGCGCACGGGCCATTTTGAAGAGAATTCAGCTCAGC
Organism: Lizonia empirigonia; assembly: GCA_009982855.1. Lineage (NCBI taxonomy): Eukaryota > Fungi > Ascomycota > Dothideomycetes > Pseudoperisporiaceae > Lizonia > Lizonia empirigonia. Next base: position 424,844 of record JAADKA010000020.1, read on the forward strand.
GAAGAGCTGAAAGACAAAAGAGGGCAGCGCGCCTGCCACAACGCCTGCAGCGGGGAGAGGACGTTGGGAAACAGATTTAAGAAGGCATTTGAGTCGTGTTTGAACGAAAAATCGATGGAAATCGACCTTTCGCTGACCTGGAAAAGTTGATGTTCGGTGGATCTTGTGCTGGTGAAGATACCTGTGGCAGATTTGGGAAAGTTCACAGAGGGCGGCGACAAATTCTGACATCCACGGACCTTCAGGTACGGTTCATATTTAGAGAGCGCCCAGAACAAGATGAAAGTTCGAATGGGGGCAGATGTGGGTGGTTTGTTCGGAGGGTGGACAGGGAATTAAGAGGCCGCGTAGTCCCATTTTGGTGCCATCATTTCCTCCGTCCATATTAACAATGACGATTGTAGCTTCACGATATTCTAATCTTCTCACGATATTCTAATCTTCTCACGATATTCTAATCTTCTCACGATATTCTAATCTTCTCACGATATTCTAATCTTCTCACGATATTCTAATCTTCTCACGATGAGGGTTCTAGGTCTTGAGCAAGAGTTCGTCTACTCGAGATGATGTACGAATGTCGTCACGAAGCAAGTCGAGCACAAGGAAACAAAGATGCCTGCACACAACGCAGTCTTGCATTTTACTATCAAAGGAAACTATATCCAGAATTGGCTCATATTACAAAAAAGTACCCACAGCAGTTCTTTGATCAGAGAAATCGCCGGCACAATCGAGTGTAAGCAGCGAGCTCCTGGGCCTTACAATCACCAGACAAATCTCCCACATGATGGTTTGTCCATTACCTACTACAATTCAATGCTGCAGCGCACTAACATCACGAAGATACATTTTATTGGCTACAAGTACCGATCAAACCCTGACTAGATAGGAAACAGCTACGTAAGCTGAAAAGATGGTTCATTCTCAAAGAGACTCCTGATCACTTCCATAGCCAGCGACGAAGTATCCTTCCAGCCCACTAACCCCATTCCCGGTTCTGTTAGCCGGTGGCTGCGGCCAATTTTCCAGCACCTCCTGATCTCCCGTCAACGTGAAGTTTGCTACAGCCAGGAGACCATTGTCGACGAACAAACTGTAGTCACCCGGATAAAGCACCTTGTTGCCCATCTCATCGACCCTCAGAAGGCTGGCAAGAGTGAGATTGAGAGTCGCAGTATCAGTGGCTCCACCGGCGATGTTGAACAAGCGTTGGTATGACACAAGGGACTTCTTGGGCTGGGGAGAGGGACCATGGTTGCCTGCGATGTAGCCAAGAGTCACATAGTCGGAGGCTGTGGTGCCGGTGTTTGTGATTTCAATCTGCACGGACGCAAATTTGCAGCGGTCGATATTCATTGCATTGATGGAGCATGCTGACGTGAGGTCCGCAATAGCGTAGCTGATTTAAGGGAGACGCAATCTTAGCTAAGAAGTTAGTGTAGTGCATGCCGAAGCCAAATTCGAAGACTGGAGTGCTGCTGTACCACTTGTATGTACGCCCGGGGTTGTTCTTGCCTGGACGGAGTGCCATGTCGGTCATGGGGACCTCACTGATATACTTGGATGGGTACTGTGTCTGGGGAAGACGGCCAGCAGGTGCAGCCTTGCCGGTTAGGATATCCACGATTGCAGAGCTACCGTCTTGGCCTGGATAACCGGCCCACAATAAGGCTGAAATGTTTTGGTTGTTTACAATGGATGATGAGTCGATCTGACCACCGCCCATGCTCACAATGATGGTAGGCTTGCCAGTTTCAGCAAGCTGGCCGATGACATCGAGTTGAGCACCGGACCACTGCAGTGACGTGCGATCCTGACCTTCTTCCTCGACGCTGTTGTCGATGCCTCCAAAGTAGATCAGAACATCACTTGCATCCATAACAGGCTTCAGGTTGGTCCAGCGGTTGGTGGTGGGGTCACCCTGGCCTCCAGGATTACCACCCGCGTAGTTGACGGTGATATTCTCCGCTTGCATAGCATAAAGCGGGCCGTGTAAGTAGGTTGGCTCACCAGCGTAGTTACCTGAGACCGTGAGTGGAGCGTTTAAACGAGTTCTATGAGCAGTCGAACGTACCAAGTAGTTGCGTAGTTGCATTCGCCCAGTCACCAAAGAGTCCAACTGACGTCGAGGATTCGAGCGCCAGCGGTAATACGCCATCGTTCTTGAGCAGGACAATACCCTCTGTAGCAGCCCTTCGAGCCAATTGTTGCGAGTCATTGGTTGCAACTGCGTCCCACCCCAACTGCCTGTACGGCTGACTGTCTGCTGAATCAAACCATCCAAGACGAACAAGAGACGAATACTGTCGGACCAACGCCTGGTCCAGGACGGTCTCGTTGACCAATTTCTGAGCAAAGGCACCCGGCAAATGGTCCTGCATGTATGTGCCGCAATCGAGATCAGTACCAGCTATGAGCGAGTCGGCTACAGCTTGCTCGCGCGTAGCTGACCACTCATGTGGAAGATAAACATTCTGGATGGCGTCACAGTCTGAGGTGACCCATTGTTCTTCGTTTGTCCAGCCCCAATGCTCACGCAGAATGGTCTGGAGAAGGTAAGGATCAGCGCATGTTGGTACACCATTGACCGCATCTTTGAAGCTGTCAGTTGCTGCCCACAGAAGCCATCGAGACTGCAGGGCGTGTGGACTCACTGTACGAGCACATGAAAGCACCAACGTTGGCTTCAACACAAGCCTGGAAAGGAGCGAGATAGTACTCGACAAGATCCTGCTGAGAGATCTGCACATCGTTTTGGTATCTCAAATTTCCGTTCCAGTCTTCAATGTCGTATCCAGCGTAGTGCTTGCACGTAGCCACGACACGCTTGTACGGGTCGGTGGCGTCACCTTGAAGTCCCTGAATCAAAGCTTTGACATATGAAGAAAGGTGATAGGCATCTTCTCCGGGCGTCTCTTGACCGCGCCCCCATCTGGGATCTCGAAATGAGTTGATATTCTGTTCAATGTCAGTCAAGTTTTAAACCCGGCAGCGGAGTACTTACAGGTGTCCAGAAGTCAAGACCAGTGCGGTTCGCATTGTTGAATGCTCGGGCTTCCGTGGAAATCACTTTGGCGACATCGGTGATGAGAGCGTCGTCGAATGCAGCGCCCATGAGGATAGGTTGTGGGAAGGAGGTTGAGTAGCTGTATTCGCCGTGGTCACTAAAGTTGGTGTATGGTCCTGCAATACCGTGTAGTCCCTCACTCCACCATTGATAAGGTGAGATGCCTAGACGCGCGATACCAGGTGAGCCGCTTGAAGTGGCATTGATCTTCTCTTCGAGGGTATATAGGGCAACTAGAGATTTGGCACGGTCCAGTGGCGCTGCCGTAAGGTCAGTGTCAGCTTGATGTGTGAGAAATACAAACCCTACATGCTGAAGTATTACAATTTGTTTCGTTCTTCAATGGGCCGTTCGTGCAGTCTGGAAAGAGCGCATAAGCACCTGTAGCCAGATTTGTCAACAAACAAACAAGTCAAATACAGCACTCTATATTCGATTTGATTTGATAAGTGCAACAATTTTTGTAAACTTGTTTGTTTGGTTAAGTTTTTAGAGTAAGTTTGTTTGTTTAATTTGACTTACTTGGTAGTTCTACATACAAATTAGCCACTAACATGTTCCCAGCCATCTACAGTATACTCGCTCTCTATCTCGTCGTCGGTATATACGTCAGCTTGAGCTCCATTTGGTGTTGTGAAACCTGCGCGGATCCAGCTGCGGAGAGCTTGCAAAGCTGCTAGCAACTCAGCTCCAATCTTGCGCCGCCGTGGCTCAAGAAGGTCACCCAACTCGCTGAACATACGCTCACAATCGCAGCTAGAAGCGGGTATTACGAGTACGTCGAGAGCTAGTTGCGCTAGATGAGGATATTGAGGCTTAAGGCGAAGCCAATACTCTACAACAGACTCTACGCTGTCACTGTCGTAGTACTCTCGCGTCCAACGGGGCTCGTACTTCCGCCAGTTGTCGTGCTCGTCGTCAAGTGCAGCGTCGCTGCCGCTAACCTCTGCGTTGACAACAGCGTCAATAGCGTCGTCAATAGAACCTTCAGCAGCTCGGGGACGCCGCAACGGCACCTGCTGAGGCTTGTACCTGCGCCAAATCCGCTGGAACGCAGCGTAACCTGCGGCAAGCCAGCCGTCTTTATCCCGCCACGCATTATCACAGTACGTTTTGTAGTACGGATGGAGAAGTGTAGCGATGAAGTAGTACGGCGATTCGTCCAGTTTAGCGTAGTAGTCTGCTAGCTTATAGCAGCCGGCGCGAACGTTGATAGCAAGGTGGTCTTCTGGCGCGTCAAAGGACTCGTAATCGACGGCTTCAAACGTAGTTGCGAGATTTTCGTACGTATTAAGCAGGTACTCAAACACAGGGATGATCTCGTAGATAGCACCAAATCTGCCAGATTTTCCGCGGCCTTCAAGCCTTGCGCACGCAAGCTTTAGCGGCTTTAGCACCTGTAGATAGTCGAGGAGAATCTGCCAGTCTGCAGCAGTAAGGCCGTCGGAGCGCATCCATGAGGGAATGCCTTTAGGAGGGGGCTTGCCACGCTGTTGTGAGAGATGATCGTCGGTTTGGACGCAGCGGATGTGGTAGTTGATGTACAACCCAAGGGGAGTGCGGAGCTCTACAGCGCGTTGGATAGTTGCTTCAAAGCTGTTCCAGCGCGTAACTATGGGCTTTACGGGTTGTTTAATGCGCTCCTGGAGTTCAGTTGGCTGCCCGTCGTTTGTGCGTCGCTGGAAGTCCTCTAACAAAGCGTACTGTTGTGGGGTTTTGATGTAGTTAACTACAGCAAATAATACCCCAAGGGGTCCCTCCCGGCGCCAAGACTCCATAAACTCTGCCTCATCGGTTGCAGCTTCTGGGGCGTTGTTGTAGCTCTCCTTATCCTTTCCGAATATTACCTGCTGGCCAACGAGGTTTAATATGTGGCAGCCACAGCGTATACGACACTCAGTTGCGTTTAGGTTGTAAACTTTTGCTAGTTTAGCGACAGCTGTATTATTAGAGTGCGCGTTATCGAGGACGAAGCAGCCAATTTGATGGCCCCGGACACCAAACTTCTGCAGAATCTTCGCAACAACGTCTCCAATGACTTCTCCAGAGTGGCTACCTGCTAGCTGTGGCAGCGCAATTGGCAGGTCACGTACTGCCCCAAACTCGTCAGCAAAGTGAGCAACAGCTCCAAGAAAGCCCTGATGGCCGCCTTTAGCTGTCCAGCCGTCGAAGCTTATGTGGATTTTGCTAATAGCGTTGGACAGTACATTGGCCACCTGCGGCTGTATAAAGCTGTAGACTTTCATTACGAACCTCGACACGCTATTGTGGCTCGCCCACAGCGCTCTCGCCGCCTCTGGATTGGCAAACTCCATCATCGATCTGAACGCCGGCGTCTCAAACTCGCGGAGTGGATGGTTGTTCTCTATAAGCCACGCTACAGCGGCCATACGAAAGCCTTGGGCGTCGAAATTGCCCATCGCGTTGGCTTGGTCTTGCGACAACGGCTTGCCCATAGAGAACATCTGGCGTACTGAACGCTGCCCGTTGGCGATTGGCGCTGCTGTTGTCTCGCCGGAGGCAGTAAGGCCATGGGTTTTGCGCAGGTGAGTAGCTGGCGTTGTAATTGCGTCCGTAACCTCATATTTTCCAGGCCCGTTACGATCGATAATGCGCTGTTTGTGACATAGGTGGCACACCCAAAATACCCGCCTAGGGTCCTTCTGTAACACACAGCGATAGCCATGCTTGTAAACCCAGCTTTTCTTGCGCGTTGACTGCACTAGCGGCATCATCAAACCAGGCAGCCGCGCCCATTCAATACCCGTAAAATCATCAACAAGACGATCCACTTCGTACGACGCGTTGACAGGGCTATTGACCACCTCCTCCGAAGCCTCCGTGGCAGCTATCGAGCCTTCCTCTGGCGGCAGCAACGCGTTTCTTGCTTTGTTGTCGCGTACTTGTGACTCAAACGGCGCATCTGATAAGGCTTGTGAGGCCACAAACAGTGGGTGGAGGGGTATGTTGCGCCGTGGAGAAGTTCGTTGGGATAGCCTCGGTGGCGATGATGGCGCAGGAGTAGGCGATAATAGCGCGTCAATAGGGGTCGACCCGCGCTGAGATAGCTGTTGCTGGGTTGCTGGCAGCGATGGCAGAACTGACTGGCTCTCTAGCAGGCGCCGGGTTGGCTGTCGTTGACGTTTAGCAGGCAGTTCAGCTTCCTCAGCACCTGCAGCGGCGCGCTTCTTGCTTCTATCGCTTGCGTTAGGCGCCATCGTAGGTTGTAAATACGCAAAAAAGTAAGCCAAGTGATAGGAAAGGGACGCGCAGATACGCGCTAAGTACGCGCTAACAGGTACCCATAGAGTGGAGGAGGGGCACTACGCTAAAATACTTGGCACACGTAATGCTGTTACATGTCACATTCTTATCCTACAACCTGTGACAGCACCGTACAACGTGTATATTATACAGTACTGCTATTAACCAAACAAGTCAAACTTCTCAAGTATCTGGCGATGACAATACTTGTTTGTTCGATAAATCTGAGTACCTTGCCTTGTTTGTTTGATTTGAGAACAAGCAAACAAGTCAAATCAAACTATCAAGTATGTTTGTTTGTTGACAAGTCTGCCTGTAGCGCAAAAGAGCGCCAGGTACTGGTACGAGTTGTACATGACGATGGCTCACTCACGTATATCGTCTTCATCAACTTCGTCAACTTCCTTATAGCAAGTTGAATAGCCGTGAAGTGGATATTCAATCATAGCCGCCGGCCCCCAATATAAGGGAGTCGCGATGCATGCACGTCATGGTTTGTTGAGGACGCGGTAAATTGTCGGACCCCAGCATCATTGAGCCCATTATTCCCGTCAAAACGAGCGGTATTCTCCCCGGATCTCGGTATCCAGCCACAGCCGCTGCGTCGCTTGCTCAAGGGTCATGGGAGAGCCGCATGCGGGGCCCCGCGAAAGACGTGAGGGGCACGCACTAACCGTAGACTATAAGACATGATTGGCGTCGCTTTCAGGCTGAATTGTTGATCGACGATGAAGGGTTAACAACAGCGGAAGCTTACGCAACGGTACTTGTGAGTACAAGATGAATGAGCTATTATGCTGACGCAGTTATCGTGAATCCCCAAGGGACTTTGTAGGTGCAAGAATGGAGCCAAAATTAAGAAGCGTGATCAACTTGTAAGTTAGTGGATTCTGCGCTGACGTGGTTTATCACAGTATGGGGGATACGTGTTGCTGCAGGTGAAGGGAGAGGGCACGTGACCATGGGTGTGTTGTCGTTTCAGATCTGCGTTTCTGGCACTAAGCTCGGCCATATAGTGTTCGGCCACATATAGTAATCGGCCACCCCACCAAAACGCGTCACAGTCTTTGAAGTCGTGATATTTTCAACACAACCTGCTCAAAATGGACGCCCGTGAAGCTGCTATACAATCAGCTATCCGTGATCTTAATTCTGGTGTTTTTACAAGTCAACGGAAGGCTGCCAAGGCGTACGGAGTCCCTAGATCATCGCTCCAGGAGCGCCTCAAAGGTCGCCAACCAAACGCGATAGCACATCACCAACAGCAGCGATTGACTCCGGAGCAAGAGCGCTTCTTAGTAGAGTGGATTCTTGAAGAGGACTCACGTGCTCAGCCCCCGTCCCATCCGCGCGTGCGAGAGATGGCCTCCCGAATACTTCAGATGAATGGGGACCACGCTCCGCTCGGTCAACTGTGGGTACCCCATTTTATCGCTCGCAATCCACAGGTCGCCTCTATCGTCGGGCGGACGATTGAGACGGCGAGGACTACAGCAGCTCACTATGAGACTGTTCGTGCCTTTCTTGAGCTATTTGAGCGTACCAGAATCGAGCTGGGTATACAGTATGAGGATATATGGAATATGGATGAGACTGGGGTCGCCCTCGGGGTATGTACAAACACCAGAGTCGTCGCTAGCTCATCAAAGAAGAAGGCTTATATCAAATCCCCAGAGGATCGTGAGTGGGTATCAATAGTTGAGACGATATCCGCTACAGGCGTTAAGCTTCAATGCCTCGTCATCTTTAAGGGCAAGCACCTCCAAACCACGTGGTTCCCAGCACAAGGAGTACCCGATTGGCTATATACAACGTCAGACAATGGATGGACGTCAAATCAGATTGGATTGGAGTGGTTACAGCGTATATTTATACCAAATACAACTCCACGCCAAGGCACTTGGAGACTCCTTGTTCTGGACGGCCACGGCTCTCATATCCCTATCTACTTCATGTGGACCTGCCGGGAGAACAAGATATGGCCTCTCTACCTTCCCCCTCACGCCTCACACGTGCTTCAGCCTCTGGATCTTGCTCCTTTCTCTGTCGTCAAGACGAAGTATCGATCTGAGATCCGGGCTCTCTCTGCCCTTGATGACGCAGCACCTATCAAGAAAGAGCGCTTTGTGGTATCCTACAACAGGGCAAGAGAGGAAGGCTTAACTGAGCGAGTAATCCGAGCTGTATGGAGAGCCTCAGGGCTCTGCCCATATAACCCAGACCTCGTCTTACTCTCATCCCAGGTATCCGGCCGTCCAGCAACACCACCACGTGATACGCAGGACTCAGAGCTCTCAAATTCGATCCTCAGCACGCCTCAGAGCGCACAGGCTCTATATAGGGCTCACCGGCAGCTTCTAAAGTCAGAATCTCTCTCACGGAGCACTCGGGCAGTGCTTGGCAAGGCAGGCAAGGCTATAGCGAAGGCAAATACTCGAGCAGCTGAGCTCCAAGCTGAAAACCAACGACTCAAATATCAACTAGATAGTACTAAGATTACCCGCTCAAGGAAGCGTGTTCAACCTAACCTAAATGAGCGCTTCAGTAACGTTGAAGCTATCAAGGCTGCGCTTGAGCGAGCGGCGGCATTACAGACTGAGCAGGCATCACGTTCAGTTGAACAAGAAGCTCAAAAAGCAGCAGAGACAGCAGCAGCTCTCACGCTTCAGTCTATGTGTAATGAGTGGCAATTAGAGACGTTGTAGCTGAAAATATCACGACTTCAAAGACTGTGACGCGTTTTGGTGGGGTGGCCGATCACTATATGTGGCCGAACACTATATGGCCGAGCTTAAGGTACGTCTGAAAGTGCCGAGCTGCATGTTTGAGTGCCATAACGTGTTGGATAAGCGAGTGACGCAGGCAAGCGAGCGACGCACCCCACCAACTTTGCGCACTGCTCCTATCTCAATTTACAATGGCTCCACGCAACGTTACTCAATTACTCTCAAATGAAGCAGATATTCAGCTTGCTATCTCATCTATTAATGCTAAACAGATCCAGGGCAATCGTCCTGCTGCAGCGATCTACAACGTAGCTGAAGCCACGCTCCGCCGCCGACGCGCTGGAGTACCTGCCCGACGCGATTGCCAGCCCAACTCAAAGAAGCTCTCTCTGCGTGAGGAGGAGGTAATTGTCAGTCATATACTCGACTTGGATACACGTGGGTTCGCGCCTACGTACGATGCTGTACGTGATATGGCTGATAAACTGCTGGCTGCGCGAGGCGCTGGGCAGGTTGGGCAGAAGTGGCCAGCCAACTTTGTCAAGCGTACAGACAGTCTCACGACGCGTTTCAATCGAGCGTACAATAGGCAGAGAGCTCTATGCGAGGATCCAGCCCTGATCAGAAGCTGGTTTGAGCTTGTAGAGGAGACAAAGGCCAAGTACGGCATCTGCGATGATGACGTCTACAACTTTGACGAGGCTGGCTTCATGATGGGGAAGATTACGACTCAGCTTGTCGTGACAGGGTCAGAGAGAAGAGGCAGGCCAAAGACTGTCCAGCCTGGCGACCGTGAATGGGTGACGGCGATCGCTGCCATCAACGCTGCTGGCTGGTCAGTCCCGCCGTTCCTCATCTTCGCTGGCCAGTATCATCTGTCTGCCTGGTACGAGGAAGCAGAGATCCCACGCGACTGGGTGATTGCAGTTAGCGACAATGGCTGGACGAACAACGAACTAGGAGTGGAGTGGCTGAAGCACTTCAACGCTCACACGAAGACTCGCGTCGTCGGTGCGCGTCGCCTGCTCGTCCTTGACGGCCACGAGAGCCACCACTCTCTTAAGTTCCAAGAGCTTTGCAAGGAGAACAATATCTACACGCTCTGCATGCCGCCTCACTCATCCCACCTGCTGCAGCCGCTTGACGTTGGCTGCTTCTCGCCGTTGAAGCGCGCGTACAGCCGTGAGGTTGAGAGCCTGATCCGCCACCACATCAACCATATCACCAAGCTCGAGTTCCTGCCAGCCTTCAAGGCAGCGTTTAGTCGGTCGTTCACCTCAGCCAATATCTGCTCAGCCTTTCGAGGCGCAGGCCTTGTGCCTCTCCAGCCAGATGTTGTTCTGTCAAAGCTTGACGTGCAGCTGCGTACACCTACTCCACCTGCTCTACCAGAGGCTCTCTGGGAGGCTCGTACGCCGAGCAACGTACGTGAGCTTGAGGCTCAATCCACGTTGATACGTGATCGCGTGCGACGGCATAAGAGCTCATCACCAGCTTCGATCATTGAGGCGATTGACCAGCTCAAGAAGGGCGCTGAGGTGATGATGCTCTCAGCGGAGCTAATGCGCGATCGGATTACTAGTCTTGAGAGAGCCAACAAGGCAGCGTGTGCGCGTAAACAGCGTAAGAAAAAGCGCATACAGAAGCAAGGAGTATTAATAATGGGAGCTGGAGAGGATCTACTCGCTCAACGTGAGGCTGACTAGCAGATTGCTCTTGAAGAGCGTCAAGGAGGAAAGCAATCGGGTGTTAGCCGCCAGGCTCTTGCGCGCTGTAAGAGGTGCAGAAAGACTGGGCATAACTCTCGTACGTGCAAGAAAGATACTTTAGATACTGCTTAATCTACTCTATCAATATCTATACATTATCTTATAAAGTGGTTGAGATATATGCGTGTAGAGGTGCGCAAAATTGGTAGGGTGCGTCGCTCGCTTGCCTGCGTCACTCGCTTATTCAACACGTTACTGTTGAAGTGGGAATATGTTGTCTCGCCGTAATGGCTCACCTTGACAAAGCAGCTGCGTCGCGGTCGGTCTCTCTCTACCTCCCCTCTGCAGCCATACCTTCCTCCAGTGCTTCACAAAACACGCACAAACAAAACAGTCGTGATGCACAGGCCCAGCACGACGATGCGCAACCTATTCTGATGCCGAAAAGTTGTACAGCGACGTGGAAGAAAGCTGACCCGTCCTCAATCACACAGGGTCCACGGGAAAGCTTATCCTCAGCCTCACCGGCATATAGCGCGGTAGATGCACGGTTGCGCAGCAAAGAACGCCACGATGAGCACGCAAGTGTTGTGGGGAGAGACGCAGCAGCTGAGCTGAACATCAAACAAGGCCTTTTGTCTGTATGGCCTACCGGTACGGTCTGCGTGCATCGTCGCAGGACGCGCCTTTCATCAAGCTCCTGCACATGCCCAAACACAGGCTCTTCCAGGATCTGCGGCAAAGTTCATCGTCATATAAACGCGTTCAGGTGAAGCTTTATCATCGGTAGGAAATTGCCGTGCCCAGGCGGGTGCAAGCGAGTTATATCCGAGTGGGTCCCTGCTACGGCGCGGGCATCTTTGATTTCTAAACAAACGTCAACGCTTCTCTAGAGTCACATATGCTTCTTTGATCGCACGAGAAGAGGCCCTCTGTCGTCAGCGCCCTTGAACGACGTCCATCTGCGCAAACATGAGAACGTCTCTAAGTAGTAGCGGCAGCTCGAGACGAGAAGAGTCCGGGATCAGCGAGTCAAACATTAGCGAGAAAAGAGGAGATGGATGTCTGGGCGGCGATGAAGAGGAAGTAATAGGGCTGGATGGCACCCCATACCCAGCATTGAAAGAGGAGGAGATCATATCATCTGGACGAGGACGGACCCTTGGGAGGCGGTCGCAAGACAGTCGCAATCTGAAGAGGATTGAGTCGCATCACTCGAGAGCAGGAGCAGACGGCTACACTTGGCATGCTGATGGAGATGAGAGCAATCAACGAGCAAACAGAACGAAGGACGGTGTCGTGACCCCGGAGCCATACCTAGTGTCGTTCGATGGCGATGCAGATCCAGAAAATCCGCGAAGTATGCCAACCCTGAGACGCTGGGCGATCGTGTTGATCTGTGCCTCTAGCTCGCTCTGCGTGTAAGCCAAACCATCCAGTATTGAGGGATCAAGCCACAACAATGTCATACTGACATTGTCGACTATTAGGACCTGCACGTCGTCGCTATACACGTCGACCTATAGCCAGATCGAGCCCAAGTTCGGATCTTCTCGGCTCATCTGCACGCTTGGTCTCTCACTGTTTGTTGCGGGTCTGGGGACTGGGCCAATGATTTTAAGCCCGCTTTCTGAGGTGCGTTTGTTGAAAATGCATTGTATGCATGACCGTGCATCGTCATTTACTAACGAGATGCAGTTCTTCGGCCGACGTCCAATCTACATTGGCTCGTTTACGTTTTTCCTCATCTGGCTCATTCCCTGTGCTGTTGCCCGGAACATACAGACCATGCTGATTGCAAGATTCCTGGACGGCCTGGCAGGCTCAGCCTTCCTTAGCGTGGCGGGTGGGACTGTGGGAGATATGTTCGCAAAACATGTAGGTGAATACAATGATCAGACGAGAATTAAATTGATGTCGACCAAGGAACTATCTGCACCGATGATGGTGTATACGGCTTCAGCATTCATAGGACCTGAGATAGGACCGCTCGTTGGCGGCTTCATTGTTGAGAACACCTCGTGGCGATGGTAAGTGTGCCGCAAGACCCACCACTCCTTGTTCCACAACCTTTCAATCGATTCGTCATTACTAGGAACAGCCCAACCACATTACTTTTTGTGTCGTTCACTTGTATGGCCCGGGCATCATCATTGTGCTCTCATGACACGAAGCGGTGTACTAATGTCAAACAGGTGCTTCTATGTACTCATCATCTGGTCCGGACTTCAGGTAAGGCAGTGCCACACACCACGCGAGCAAGATACTGACACTAGGCAATAGCTTTTCCTGATTGTGTTCTTCGTGCCTGAAACGTACCACCCCGTTCTGCTTCGTCGCAAAGCGATTCGTCTGCGAAAGGAGACGGGTAATCCGGAATGGATCGCACCTATCGAGAAACTTGACCGATCGATTGCTAAGACGGTTCTGTGGTCATGCATCCGCCCGTTTCAACTGCTCTTCTTTGAGCCAATGGTGAGCAAATCGATGTCGACTGATGATTCATTGGTGGACTTACTCTCGTGTTTCAGTGCCTCAGTCTGTGCATACTATCTGCCATTTTACTTGGAATCCTGTACCTCTGTAAGTACCGTGGACCCTTTAGTGCTTCGCGGCTGACATTCCCGCAGTCTTTGGTGCATTCCCATTGGTCTTTCGTAACAATCATGGTTTCAGCATTTCTCAAGTTGGTCTTGCATTCTTGGGCCTGTTTGTGGGTATGCTTACAGGCATCTGTACTGACCCTCTTTGGAGGCGAGTGTACGGCAGGCTCGTGCGGGAAAGGGAAGCGCAAGGGGGTGAGCCTGGTGGCTCGGAACCAGAGTTTCGGCTCTCATCGACGATTCTTGGCGCTTGGGTCGTCCCAATTGCACTTTTCGGTAAGTTGTTGCATGTACTTGACGTTTAACATGCTTCTAATCACGTTTCATGCAGGGTTTGGATGGACCACGTATTCATCGTAAGTAGCATCCTTCTGGAAAACGTGTTGGGCCGTCGCTAACATCCTTGATTGCAGAGTACATTGGATTGGTACGACAATGTATAGCATCATGCTGTAATGTTAGCTGACAAGGATACGACAGTCCCTATCATTTTTTCTGGCATCTTTGGTGTTGGGTGAGTTTTACCCCATTCCAGGCGCTGTGGGTGTCATCGATGACTGAGTGACTGACCGCATCTCCCTTAGGATCATCTGGGTATACTCAGGAGTTTTTACCTTCCTGGTTGAAGCAGTAAGTGTCACCAAATCCGGCCCCACAGCCTGATACAGTCGTTGACCTCGCCGACCAGTACCCTGGCTACGCTGCGAGTGCCCTAGCCGCAAACTCCTTCGCAAGGTCGTACTTTGCAGCGGCCTTCCCTCTGTTCGGTGTTCAGATGTACAACAGTAAGTCTCTGAAATGGTTTGGCCTGACGAAAGAGCGGTCACTGATTTGGAAAAGATCTTGGCTACCAGTGGGCGACATCCTTGCTCGCGTTCCTTGCCCTCGCTATGGCCCCGTAAGTTTGTGGTTCCGATGTAGTGGATCTGGTAGTCGCTAACGCACAGAAACACAGGTTTCCTATTCTCTTCTTTCGATTCGGCAAGCGACTCAGGGGCAATAGTAAGTTTGCATCAGCATAGACGAGCCGCGGTGTCGACGCGAGGCGTGACGGAATGTAGAAGCGCCTAATAATAGAGAAAGTGACACGGCTCACATGCCGTCATTATTGAATGATGCATCCCCACGTGAGACGACATGAAGCAGGACGGCCGGGCCTTTGTGTTACCTGACTTGGGCGCCACGAGGGCGGCCACGCCAATTCGAAGGACGGTGGGGCGTACATCGACAGCAGCGGTTGCGGACGCTGCCGTTAGCGAGGGATGGTACAAACGTGTCCAGCAAGCCAGCGTCATGGATAGCGAGACATTTTAGGGTGCACAGAATCTGGCGAGGTGTAGGCGAGGAAGAACACGGTACTCCGTATGTTGAGTGGTGATGAGAGGTTGTACAGGATCCACAGAGGCTTGCCATGGGCCACTAATGAACGTCTGCCAAGGCTGCAATCGCAAACTGCACACATGGCCTGTAGCCGAGCATCGAGGCCATGCAGTTGAGCGTAGCGGCGGCTGCTTGCTGCTCTCCTGCGTGGTGCGGCCTGAAGGTGCACGAAGCGACTGGGGGGAACGGGGACAAGCTCCACACTATTGCAAAATTGCACACGAGCACCCTGAGGCTCGATGGATAGTGTGCAGTAGTCTGAGGGAGGGTAACCGGCTGTAAGGAGCGGCTCCGGCACGAAGCATTCGCTCAGCCATGGATGGGCCTCTGTCACGAACGTCTGCTAGATCTCATGGCGTGCCATTGGCTGGGGCGGCTCGCTAAGAGCCGGGGGACAGAAACCGAGGCAGGAGCGATGCGCACCTTCCAGCAAAGCTCGTCAGCCAATTGCGGGGAATCGCATTTGGGCGCAACATCCTCGTCAGCCTCGACACCAGCACACGCACGCACACACGACCAGCGCCCGCCGCTTCGAGTCGCCCGCCGCTTCGAGTCGCCCGCCGCCCGTGCAATTTCACTACTAGACCCTGGAGCATTGAAGTTCCCACCTTGGCTTGCGCTCCAGCCCCCAACCAGCTGCTGCTGCCCTGCGATCGCCATTGCTGCAGCTGCTCGACCGACACAGCCCTCCCAAGCGCCGTCCCACAACATCGACTGCTCTTTCCAGCGCTGCGCTGCGCTCCTGCCTTGCTCGACATCTCGCCCCACCCCGTCACCCCAGCGCGCCTGCTCTTACGGCTCTCGCACCGCGGACGCGGGCCCTGCAACAATAGTACACTTCAGCTTCCAGCAGCATGTGCAGCGCGTCTCGGTAGCATCTTGCTATCAAACATGATCCCGTGGCCCTGTGGAATGCTCCCTCGATTACATGGACCCCGGCCCTGTACCACTACCGTATTGCTCCATAGCTGCGCACCGGATTGAGCGTGCTCTTCACCCACCGTGCCTCGAGATCTTCATTATTGCTAGGGCCTCCTACCCTCACTCGGTCACGTCCTTTTCCGGCGGTCCTTGACGCGCATCTATTGGGTTCGCCCGTGTGCCACAACAGCACCCGTTCGAGCAGCCAGCGCACGCGTGACTTCACCACGAAACACGCCGCTGGAACGCCGCTATCCGTGTCTCCACTGAGACATTGGCTGAACCGTTGTGCTGGGTACACCCCCGAGTGCACCACTGACGGCTGCACGCAGCACTAACGTGCGCCCACTGTAGAACACAACAGGATCCGTGCGAGGCTCCAAGTAGAGCCCACATTAGCTGATATCATGTCGTCCCCGGACCAGGACGATGCTTCTCCCTCGCCGGAATTCAGCGGTGACTACGACGAAGATATGGCTGTTGAACAGAATTCGAAAGAGCAGAAGGGCGAAGAGGGAGGCCAGAAGAATGCTAATGGTCAGACAAGTAAGAGTAATGCTAAAGATCCACTGAGACCGAGGAGGAAGAAGGCGAGAAGAGCGTGCTTTGCATGTCAACGCGCTCACTTGACATGTGGTGAGTATAGTACCGGCCGTGGAGAAGGGTGTGTGGTTGGAGTCGATACTAACTTGAGCAGGTGATGAACGGCCATGTCTGCGATGTGTGAAGCGCAATCTTCAGGATCATTGCATGGATGGTGTGCGCAAGAAGGCCAAGTATCTCCATGATGCGCCCGACGGCGCTCTCATGCCTGGAGTGGGCGGCCATTATCCCTACATGAATGGTAACCGCCCTACGCCTCTTCCAACCCAGGACACCCAGGCCGTTTCTATGGCTCAGCAAGGCAATCACTACGTTCAAGCACAACAACAAGCCTTCTATCCCCCCAACTCAGCCCCTGCGCCTCTGCCAACAGGACATGACAGTAGGCCCTACAGCCAACAATCCCCCATATCGCCACCATACCAACACTCACACCAAGGCTCTGTTCCTAGTGCACCGACCACAATTCCGCAAGCACAGCCCGCTCAAATGCAGCAATTTGGGGGACCTCTCTTTGATCCCAGCGACCCTGCTCTATTCAATTTTGACATCTCCAGCCTAAATTTCGGTAACCACTATGGAGCTCTGGAATTCGGTATGCTTGGTCACATGTCATTGGGAGCTGCCGAGACACCACCCAACGACAATGGCATGATGAACTCTCAGCAGCCAGTCAATATGTTTAACCCGCAAATGCAAGGGGGCTATGTGGATCACTCACAACAATCTTCGATGATGCCGGTCAATCCGAATGGACTGCCAAATGACGAATGGCAGCAACCTAGCTCTCGAAACGGTAGTCTGCAAGTGCAAACTCCACACGGCACCCCAACGACCGCTTCAATAGACCATAGCCTTCATCGTCAGGATGGTTTGAACGGCCCGCATGCATTCGCTATCGGTCAAGGCCCTGCCAGTCATCACACAGCCAGTCCTGCATCAACAGATGCTAACTCAGCATATGAGAATGACAACCCTATGGCAACAGCTGCGTTCTTTGCTAACCCACATCAATCGCAATCGCAACGATCGCCAACTGTCAGCCGGCGGCAACAAGATAGCCGTCCGTCTAACAACGCACTGCAACTGATACACTCCAAAGGGGTACGAAAACGATATCGAGACACCAAAAGCATCTATCAAGGCATCACCAAACCCCACGATTACGTTAAGGGCTATCACAAACTCTTCCAATTAATCCTCAGCAAATACTCGCGCCCCTGGGCTGCCAAAGCACAAGAGTACGTGCACAATTTCCGCGGTGTACTCGTGGACGTGCATTCGAAGCTCGAGAAGGAGGATCTCATTCATCAAGAGAAAGGTCTTCAACGGCATCTCCTTACGCTGCAAGAACACTTCGCCGAAGTTGGCACACCTTTCATCATCTGCCGTCGCTCAGGCGAGATCGTAGGCATGAATAAAGAGTTCACGATCTTGACCGGCTGGAAGAGGGAAGTGCTGCTAGGTCAAGAACCAAATCTCACAGTCAACCAGCATGGCAACCGCGATCCGAATGAGAGCGAGATGAGCACCCAGGCGAACACCACGCCAACCATCGCCGCCCAACAGGCCGAGTCCGAGTCAGAACCACAGCCGGTCAACATCATCCAGCTCATGGAGCCGAAGAGCGCATTGCAATACCTCCAGCGTTTTTCTGAACTCGCATACCAAGACCCGCGCGGATTCGCGCACCAGAGAGTCAACATGCTGCGGTACCAAACGAAAGCAGATGTTGAGCGCTTAGCAGAACGCGCAGGCAACAGAGCTGACGGTGATGAGAAACTGGTCAAGCTGGAGGGAGGCAGCGTGCACCAGGGCGAGAGTGCGATGCAAAGACTGGGTGCGAAGAACGGAATGGTGGATTGTATGATCTGGTGGCATATCAAGCGAGATATCTTTGATATGCCGGTGCTAGTGTGCATGAGTGTAAGTCTGCTACTGTCTGAGCTCAACATTCGGCAGGCTGCTAACATTTGTCAGGTCATGCCGGTACTGGATAAAGGATTGCACTAGAGCATTGCTCACACGGCGGTCCGCTAAGTTCTGCAGGCTGCACGTACCTTCACGAGCCAAACGAGCCCACGTGCTTCCTCGGCCTGCGCCAACCCTCGGCAGCAGACGCTGAGCATGTTTATCTTCTACTTTGCTTGCATTGCTTGCAGCATTTTGGGTAATGGTTAATGGATTCTAAAAGAAGGGTGCACGCAGCGCTTGGGCGTTAGGGTTGTCTTGGGCATATTTGGATACCAATTAGGCTTTCTTCATCAGTAGGTAGGACTCTTTCTATTGAACATATTTGAATTGCTTCATTATTGCTATCAGCATCTTCTATGCCTCGCGACTGTAATGTAAACCCATTGTTCAGCTCGGCATTGCACTTACAGCCACCTCATCCCTCTGCCCCTGATCTCCAGATGCAAGCTTCACATTCTCCCTCTCATCATCCTCATAGCACTCTACAGTCTTCTCCTCCCCATTCAAGTCTCCACGTGCATCGCTCTGTCCCGTGACCTGCCCATCCTCCTGCCCGCCCTCACCGTTTAGCCACGGATCGCTCTTGCACGCCTCGTACGCCTCTCGTGCCAGACTCCTCTGCGAGATCCGAATATCCTCGCGGATATCCTCGACCAATGCGTCTTTGCTCACGTAATCGTATTCGGGCCTTATGAAGCCGAGGATGATGAGCGATAATTCGGCGCCGTAGAAGTCCTTCTCGAAGTTCGCCAAGATGTGGATCTCTATGGACCGTGTGGTGTTCTTGTAGTACGGGTTGTACCCGATGGAGAGCACTGTGGGATAGACGGGTGAGCGCGAGGTTGTGGGCGTGGAGGCGGTGTATTCGAGGTCGAGGACGGCGTGGGAGGAAGACTTGCTGGGGACGGACTTGTCGTCTGTTGCGCTGGGCACGGTGGTATTGGTGGTGGAGGAGGGGATGGTCGAGTGGTCGAGCGTGCAGAATCCGTAATAGATGCCGGAGTCGAGGTCTGAGTGTCCGTTTATGCTAAGCCCGGAGAGCGGGATGTTGGCTGTGGGGATGCCTAGCTGGACGGTTGTTAGCAAGCTATCCACAAGGGGTACGGTAGGACGGGAAAAGGGCAGAGTGTTGTTTCTAAAGTGCTTGGTGGGTACGTGCCTCTTTGCTGCCTCGCCCGAAACCCTTGATGACTGGCCCGCGAAGCTTGAGAGGGAAAGGCGGTTGTGGGGTGTCAGGGCCGGCGATGGGATCGCGAGGACCAGTGGGGCGGACCATGTTAGCTGATACAACGATCGAATGTCTGTAAAAGATTCCAAGGACGCGGAATGAGGTTTGGGTATATTGTTCTGTGTAATTGCGCCTTGTGAGTCGCAATGGTAAGCTTTCCAGCACTTTCTCAATCACGGCATCGCTCGATTGGTGGGACACTCTGGACCCTGAAATCGGACCTCGGAGATTACGTCAGGATGTGCCCTTGCACTAGCGCTTGAGCCTCACCGCGTGCTGTCCTAAATGCCCACTACCACCCCTTCGTGAAACTCACCCATTTAATCAGCCCTATGGCTTGGGGTGTACGATTTCTACTCTACCAACGTGTCTTCGACATCTTGTTGCAGTCTCGCTTGCAGCATGACAACTGTATCACCATTCAAGGCTCGGGTTGTGCAGCTACCGGCATCTAGGTTTGATAACGTCTGCACAGCATATGCAGGAAACTCACTGGGTACCAGCAAGTATTCAATTCTTTCCAACGAGTCCTTGAGAAGTCGAAATCAAGCAATGTCAAGCCTTCCTGCATCTACCCCTGGATCACTATATAGGTGAAATAAATACTTCGTTACGAGCAGAGTTGGCAACAAACAAATCAAGTCCAAATCGAGTCTCTCCACGCAGCACCATCTGGTCCGTGTTAGCGGGCACATCCCAACAGTAGGGCCGTTCGCGGGACTTGATTTGATTTGATTTGTTTGTTGCCAACTCTGGTTACGAGACGGTCGACGTCTGCCAACGGTTCTTGCTTCTACTGAGTACTTGATAGGTGCCTTGAAAGATTATAGTACTGCTAACCTGATCATTGGCCGATCAGATGAACTGGTCTTTCACCACCAGAGCTGCGTTCCGGGGCTGGTCAACCAGCTACTCCAAACATACCGAATGGTGATAAGCCATCTTGACTAACGTAAAGCACCACCGAGCCGGCAACACCACCGAGCCGGCAACTTTTCCTTGGCATTGCGAACACCATGTACAAAACAAGCAATTACTTACTACCCTCTGCAGAACCCGCGTACGACGCACTTGTATTAGATGCAGAATCTTCTTCTGCATCTTTTTGGCACGTACGAGCGTTGTGCCCAGTCTTTCCACAGTTGCCACAGTGCCGTTGACCTGGCTGGGCTCTTTCTTGACCACTACCACTGCGCGCTCTCTTTGACACCGTACGAGCTGCAGCTGCGCTCTCAGCTACAGACAACGCTGCAGCACCATACTCTATTGTCCCACCATACTGAATCTACTTTCTTTTACGCCCTTTGCGCTTAGTAACCTCTGCTAATTGCTCCTCAAGCTCTCGTACACGAGCCTTAATAAGAACATTTTCATGCAGCATCTCCTCAGCTCCTTTTACTAGTTTTGAGAACCCTTCCTGAGCAGATGTTGGTGACCGTACGAAGCGCTCGCTTACAAGCTTTGACTGCGACCCAAATTCGTACGTATTGCTTGGTGTTTGGGATTGCCATGGTGTTTCTAGTAGAGGTACTGGTGGAGGGGTATGAAATCGCACTTCAAGCCGATCAATGACTACCTGCGCGTCAGTAGGCACTAGTCCTGATGCCTGAAAGGCCTTCTTGCAGTTATTGTACGTAAACACGTCGAAAAACGCGTTTCTAAAGGCTGGGAGGAAGCCTTCCTTGTTAATGTGGAAGACGCGTTTGGATGCCAAGGCTCGTACGCGTTGGGAGTACTTCAGTTTCAACGGTGAGAAACACACCACATCAAGTGGCTGAAGTATGTGGGATGAGTGAGGAGGCATACAGAGGGTTAAGATTCTGTTCTCCAGGCAGTAGTCCTTAAAAAAAATCTGGTTGAGATGGCTCTCATGGCCGTCCAAGATAAGCAGCCTGTACAACCCCTTCTGACGCGCTCTTGTATGCACGTCAAAATGCTTTAACCACTCAAGACCAAGCGCGTTGTTTGTCCATCCGTTCTCACAGACAGAGAGCTTCCAGTCGTACGGTATATTAGTCTCCTCATACCAGGCAGAGATGTGGACACGCCCCTTGTAGATAATGAAGGGTGGGATAGCATACCCAGCAGCGCAGATGCTCTGGATAACTGTAACCCACTCCCGATCGCCTGGCTGAATAAGGTTTGGTCTTGTACGCCTCTCTGAGCCTGTAACAACCTTCATTGAGCCAATAACTCCCATCTGGAAGCCGGTCTCATCAAAGTTGTGGATGTCCTCATCTAGGACCCCATACTTGTCTTTTGTCTCCTGTACGAGCTTGAACCACGCGCTGATAACCTCTGGATCTTCCTGGAGTATTCTCTGACGGTCCTTTGCGCGATTGAAAGCCATCTTGAGTTCTTCCGTACGCGACACAAATCGCTCAGCCCAGTTCTTGCCAATAGGTGTCCCACCACGTACAGCCCCCGAACATCAACTTTTCCAGGTCAGCGAAAGGTCGATTTCCATCGATTTTTCGTTCAAACACGACTCAAATGCCTTCTTAAATCTGTTTCCCAACGTCCTCTCCCCGCTGCAGGCGTTGTGGCAGGCGCGCTGCCCTCTTTTGTCTTTCAGCTCTTCGCTGAGCTGAATTCTCTTCAAAATGGCCCGTGCGCTACTCAGATTTTCACGTTCGGTCGAAGGCCACAACCACCACCAAGACAAGGAGACAGTTTTGCCACTCCTTGTTCTTGCAGTATAAGGGCATCGCCAGGCCTACCGCAAGGCTCTCCACGCGAAGAGCTACGGCGCAATTCGACAGAGCACCGGCTCTCCACACCCACAACGATGAGAGCTGCTTTCAGCTCTCTGAAGACCGACTGTCAGCGTCCCAGACCTGACACAACACGCAAACAAGGCAGCCAGCATGGCCTTAGATTTCACGACCCTTGGGGATAAAGAAGAAGGACAGGCCTGGCTCTGCCTACCTACTACACCTATCTCCTCAGACACAGGCATGGCCAAGCCTAGTACAAAGGCTCTCCTCGCGCAGAGCCACGGCTTCGATTCGGCAGGGCACCGGCTCTCCACACCTACCTACTCTTTCCTTTTCTTTCTCTCACGGCACTAAAATGCCTCTGAACACACACAAGGGTCCCACCCTAATGTACACACACTGCTCAGTCTCCCCAATTGGAAGGGGAGCTGTAGTTCTGAAATGGTAGCAATACCCGCGCAGGCAAGAAATGCTTTCTAAGGTAGTGTGGCAGCACTGTAATTCCATAGCTTAGCACGTCCTATATGCCCTTCGGGAGGCGGTGATGGTGGACTTAATCCCCATCCTATGGACGAAAATCGAATACCAACCAACCAACCAACCACGTACAGCCAACAGTTTATCTGCAATATCTGCCACCTCACACAGCCGGGGGGCAAATCCACGCGAATCAAGGTCAAGGATGTATCGTACGATCGTTTGCTCTTCTGTCGCAGAGAGCTTTCGGCCGTTGGGCGTAGCAGACAGCCGGAAGGTGATTTTGTTCTGCCGATCAGAGAGCCGTTGATGTGGGACGTTGTATGCTAGAGCAGCAAGATGCACGCTCTTAAATTGACCTGATTCGTACGCCTGGAGTGCGAGGTCTATCCTGCCTTCTTGCTGGAGTAGCTTAGCTTTGCGTTGTTGAGCCATTGTTGTTTGTACGTGGTGTTCGCAATGCCAAGAAAAAGTTGCCGGCTCGGTGGTGTTGCCGGCTCGGTGGTGTTGCCGGCTCGGTGGTGCTTTACGTTACCTGTCGTACTGGAAAAGAAAAACTTTACGTTTTTCCTGCTTTTTGATTTGTCAGAGAGGAGCGTGGTTAAAGTACATCGATTTGGCCCTGCATCCGCTTTGTTGATACGGCTAAGGTATCGGAATCACCTTCGTTGCAACGAGTTGAAGTGATTATGATTGTTTTTGTTCTATGGAGGTGGAGGGAGATCGGCGGTAAGGCAGTAGCTAGAGCTCGGACCCCACGGCTTAGTCAGCCGTGTAATCCAAGCTCGTGCATGCAGCAACCAGCTGCCTTATCTACCGCAGGTTCGATTCCCAACACGCTTCATTTCGACAACGGGAAGAGCTGACAAGATGACACGCCGAATGAGATTTCAAGATTTGAGACAACGTCCAACGATTACAAGAATGGAGAGCCTCAGCAACAGGTGACAAAGAATGTTTGAATGACTGCTACCGAAGAGCTGAACTCGTTCTGGCCGCCAGCACGGACCGATCGCGCAGGCTGTGACTTTGTTCTGTGGCAAGCAAAGTGAAAGCTTCCATGAGCCCCACAAGGTTTGCATCAGGAATGCACAATGCTTCTTAACCTGTCGCATCCTGTTCAACCCCAAAGTTCTATTTTCTTTGGTTATTCCCTCAAGCCAGCTGTGATTCACACAGAGCCGACATGAATTCAGACATTGATCGCCTCGCTACTCGATTATCAAAGACATACCCTCCTCGATCTGAAGACGATAACGTCGAAACTCGCGATGGTGAAAAGCTGAAGGGAGCGAAAGGCCGGAACAACTACCCTCACAACGACAGCATCACTTCTGTAGCATCCTCATCCTACACCGCACCACCCTCTTCGTCCCGGACTCTCGCAACCTACCTAACTCACTACACTTCCATCCTCACGCGCGACTTCTCCTCCAACACTCTCTCCCACGCACCTTTGCCTACCGGCGTACAATTGCTCGAAGAATTCAGCATCCGTATGGCCGAAGAGTTGTACAACCAATACTGCAGGGGTTACGCGCTTGTCTTGCCGCCGGTGGGACATCCCCACTATCCGTTCTGGCTGCCAGAGCACCAGATGAATTATGCGATTGAGGCGTTGCTGGAGAAGGATGCAGAGGGAGATCGGGAGCGGGTTTTCGCGTGAGCAAGAAGGAGATGAAGTGGAGCTGATAGTGGTTGACGCTCAGTTCGTTGTTTTTCAGCCTGGGCTCATGTCATCAATTGGGTCAAAGTGATGGGTCGCATCAAAGAGCAAAACCCTTCATGAGGAGAGATAATGTTGCAGCATGCTCTTCAAACTGACTCTTCTTTGAAGTCGCAAATCAAAGCGTTCAGAACTGTCCATGATGAAAATTTATGATAGCTTACCGCATCACTGGAGACTGGCCATGAAGGCTGCAACTCCACTTGACCTAGTGAAAATAAAAAGGCAAGAACAAGAGCTTATCAAAGCTGTTTTTGTACTGTTAGGGCTTACGATGCATTCTTGGTCGCCCATGCTAAACGCTCAGTGACTTCTGAACTTCTCGATTACGGATACCCGTGCCAACAAGTCACCTCGAGCTTTACGAAACTGAGTCTGAATCATCGTGTGCACTATCACTCACTACAGAGGTCCCTTTCGAGACTTCATCACAAAACCATGGACTCGAGCTGCACGGTGAGCTTCGTCGTGGATATTTCAGCAGAGAGATTCGCGCTAAGAACTCTACGTAAACTGCGGATTCAGCTTCCCAGCAATCCGTTCCATCACTCGCAGCGGCAACAAACTCTCATACACATGCTCCACCCACGCACAACACGCCCTCCTCGTATCCTTCGGATCGATAATCTCCTCAACGCCAAACGCATTTGCCGTGCGCACCGGGTTCATGAGCCTCTTGTACTCGTCCTCAAGCTCCTTGTATCGCTCATCTCTCTTTTCGTTGCCTTGCTTTCTCTCAATCTCCTTGAGCTCAAACACGTGCCCGACCTCGATCCCGCCCTCGAGCGGCAGCGAGCCCCACGCGCCCGACGGCCACGCAACGCGCATCCGCGGGTCGCGGCAGTCAAGCATGATGCCGCCCGCGACGCCGTACACGCGTCTCACGATGACGCTGAAGATGGGCATTGTGGTGGCGTAGTAGGTCGCTGCGAGCGCGACGCCGTGGCGCATTGTCGCGGTGCGCTCTGCTACAGTCCCAATAGCGTATCCGGGGATGTCGACAAACTGCAGCAAAGGGATGTTGAATATGTCGAGGAACTTCAGCATGCGAGTTATCTTTTGGCTGCCGAGGGCGTCCAGGGCGCCGGCGTTCACTTCGCAGTTTAGTGATACGATGCCGATGGGTTTTCCGGACAGGCGGGCTAGCCCAACGATGGCGGTCGTGCCCCAGAGTGCGCCGATTTCGAAGAAAGAGTCCAAGTCGACGACCGAGGAGATAATGGTGCGGGGATTATACATGCGGTTTTTCGCGCGCGGGATGATGGTGCGGAGGTTTTCACACAGTCGATCACTCGGGTCTGAGGACTCGATTGTAGGCGGCATTTTAGTGCCGATGTCCGGGAGGTAGCTGAGCACAGTGCGTAGCTGCTCGAAGCAAGCTGCTTCGTCGGCAGCAAGGTTGTCTATGGTGCCGTTGGTGCAGTGCATAGCAGGGCCACCGAGGTCGGTAAAAGAAAGACCTTCCTCGAACGTGGCATTGGCGACGACGCTGGGGCCGGCATTGAAGAGAGAGCCAATGTCCGCGGCCATGACAGAGAAGTGGCACGCGACTACTCTTGCGGCTCCAAGGCCAATTGCGGGCCCTACTACGGCGCCTAGGTTGGGGATGCCCAAATTTAACTGCTGCACGACTTGCGTGAATGAAGGCAGCGGAGGCACGTAGGAGAAGCCGGTAGATCGAATTGTGGTCACCGAACCTCCACCGCTGGACCCGTCGACTAGTTTGACAATTGGCAGCTTGAGGGCAATGGCAAGCTTTTCCATATATATCTGCACTGCATCAGCACGATCCAAAACAGCCACCTCGCTATACTCACTGTCTTCTCCATCAGCGCTCCATCAGCATGTCCTGCTCGAATCGAAAAATCGTCTGCCGTAAACACAATCTTCCTCCCTCTCAATTTTCCGAAACCCTGGACATTGTTCGAAGGCACATAACCCTCCGGCTCCTCCCTACTCGGCCCGGTTTGCCTCCACTTGACAGTTCCACTCACACTGCCAACCTCTTGGAAGCTCCCCGCATCGAGCAGCTGTTCGACTCTCTCACGCACCCACAGCTTGCCGGCTTGTTTCTGCCGCACATAACCTCTGTTTGCGGGGTCTGGTGTCGCAGCGATCGTGCGCAGTGTGCTGATTTGGCCCAGTATGTCCGAGTAGTCAGCAGGCAGGTCCGAGTCTGCGCCTTTTCGGCGGCGGCGCTTGGGCGTGTTGGGCGAGATGTGCGCGCTGACTTGGGCGAGGCGGTCGGTTGCTGTTGTGGAGGAAGTCGACGCGTCCGTCGGCGTTGACGGGGGTGCTTTGTCGCCGGCCATGATGACGAGCGTTTTTGGTAGCAAGAGGATAAATCAAGAACCCCTGCGACGGAGCGATGGCGTGGCTCACATTGCGACAAGCCCGGTGCAAGTGAGATGTTGAAGTCTGGGGAAGAAAGCTGGGGTACCGAGGCACAGGGACCTCCCGCGCGTCTAACCTCGTTCATCCCACTTTCGCTACAATCACACCTATGATCAACATGTCTTCGAGCCATGAACATCCTCCAACCTCGGTAGTGTTGGTAAACTTATCCGTTAGCAATTGCACTCTCTGGCCTCCTTGAAGTTTGGCCTTTCAGACGAGTTGGTTCATTCTTGAGCTCATTTGTGACTCTTTAACGCGATTCATGCAAGTAACGAGTCTACGAACAACGCAGCAAAGAATCTGTCCCCTTTCCAGTCACATCCTCTTGGCCTCTAGATTCAAGACAAGTCAAGATGTCAAGGCCACCACCAAGACCCATCAAGCGTCTGCTCATCGCAAACAGGTCCGTACTGAGCCTGGACGCTAGAGATCAAGCTGATCACAACTGAACAGAGGCGAAATAGCAACCCGAGTCATCTCTTCAGCTCGAGAACTTTCTATTGAGACATACGGCGTTTACATCTCAGGCGATTCATCACATGCCGCAAAAGCCAATCATGCGCTTGAACTGCCTACTGCAGCAGCTTTTATGGACATTGATGCCCTGATCGGCATCGCGAAGAAACATCAAATTGATGCGGTCCATCCGGGTTATGGCTTTCTTTCCGAGTCGGAGATATTTGCGGAGCGAATGTGGAGAGAAGCCGGCGCTGTAGTAGTCGGTCCTGGATGGGACATCCTGGCTAATACAGGAGACAAGTTAAAGGCGAGACAGCTTGCCGAGCGATGTAAGTGCATTCACAAAAAGTGATAGTGCTATACTAATCTTAACCATAGGCAACGTCCCAGTGTCTCCAGCACTACGAACGCCCACAAATAGCGTTGAAGATGTCCGAAAGTTTGCTGCTGAAATCGGCTATCCAATCATGGTCAAAGCCGTGGATGGCGGTGGCGGACGAGGTATCAGATTGATTCGAAGTGAGGAGCAATTGGTTTCTTCTGTCAAAAGAGCGGTGGAAGAGAGTCCATCGAAGCAACTGTTTGCTGAAAAGGCAGCAGTTGACGGCTTTCGACATGTTGAAGTCCAGATTATCGGTGATGGGAGTGGAAATGTGACGCATCTGTGGGAGAGGGAATGTAGTATTCAGCGGCGGTACCAGAAGGTCGTGGAGCTCGCGCCGAGTGTTATAAATGAGAGAAAGCTGATTGCGAGGGTCATTGAGGACGCGCTGAAGATGGCCAGAAACGTGAGTAAAGCTTGGTCGATTGGATACATACGTACTGATACATCACAGGTTCGCTACCTCTCGCTCGGCACTTTTGAGTTCCTCGTCAACCCAGACACAAAAGAGTACTACTTCTTGGAGGTCAACCCACGGCTACAGGTCGAGCACACAATCACCGAATCCATCTCGATGACCGACATAGTCAAAGCGCAGCTACTCCTTGCTCAAGGTGCATCACTAGAGACCTGCGGATTGCCAGCCACGGTTCGTAGCCCTGAGAAGCCCCCACCAGCACATTCAATTCAGCTGCGCATCACTGCCGAAAACGTCGAGAGTGACTGGTCCCTATCCATTGGCAAAATCACCAGCTTCCAGTTCCCTACTGGCAATGGCATCAGAGTTGATACACATCTCACCACCGGTCGACTGGCCATCGTTTCTGCAGACTTCGATAGCCTTCTCGCCAAGCTCATCGTTACCGCGTCTTCATGGGACGGTGTAGTACGGAAAGCCCAGCGCGCTCTGGAAGACACGCAGATCATCGGCGTCAAAACAAACACCGCCATGCTGCGCACGATCGTTGCGCATCCCGACTTCCTACATGGACGCTGCGATACGCAGTGGCTAGAGCGTACATCACCCTCGCTCCTCTCTTCAAGCCAGAACCTCGCCGCGCCCACGAACTCACTCGTCCAAGAACACACAGCCCCATCTTCAACTGCAGCAGTCAGTACAGCAAACACCCTCTTCCGCAAAGGCGACGCCTGGTCCTTGACCCTTGCCGCCCGCGACTCAAAGCCATCCCAGCCGGCGCACCACCTCGAGCTCACAAAAGTCCTGCGCAACGACTTCCCCACGTCGCTCAGCGCAGACATCCTCTTCACCACCACCTCCACTTCCTCCAACCCACTTAGCACGCCCTACACCCTGCATCTTTCTTCCACATCGGCCTCGGCATCGGCGTCCACGAGCGCACACCCGCGCGCCAACCCCAGCAATCCAACACACATCCCCATCCCATTCCCGGGGAAGCTTGTCGAAGTGCTCGTCGACGAGGGCGATGTAGTGCGCGAGGGCGATGTGGTGTGTGTGGTTCAGCAGATGAAGATGGAGCTGGAAGTGCGGAGCAGCCGGGCCGGGCGAGTGAGTTGGGTGACGGATGTTGAAGATGGTGGTGAGGTTGATGTGGGGTGGCTGTGTGCTATCGTAGAGGACGAGAGTGCACCAGCGCCGAAGCTATGAGTTGTACACAGTCATCTAGATATGGGTAGGATTATATCTGAGGTCAGCGCTTGCGTTGTAACTCATAGTGAGTAGAAAACCGATGGATGTAGTCTACAATCGGGTGCCAAAAGTCTGTTCGCGTTGACGCATGGACCACCACAACCACATTTGATTACCAACTTCAAAGCAGTATAACTCTCTACTACATAGACCAAATAAGACAATTAGGGTTGCAAATTAATCGCATTACGCTTAGTATCTAGTCTGGTAGCCCTTTGCACGTCGCACAGCGTCTAGGCGTCGTGGCATAGACCTAATAAGGCGTTTGATCAGTGCGTCAGGTATAGCAGCCCATGCCTCAATCAACCCCAATTCGAACGCCTCCCACTCAGCTAGAGAGTCTCCCATATAGTCAAATTCAGGATGCAGCTCATGGAGCTTCTTTTTAAGTGCCCACCACATGTGTTCAATAGGGTTAAGGTCAGGTGAGTATGGTGGCCATTTGATCGTAGCAACACCATGAACCTCTAGCCACTCCTTCGAGACCTGGGAAGTGTGGATAGGTGCGTAATCCTGCATAAACCACTCGCCTGGCCTGTAGCTGTCCTGGAGACCTTCCTCAAGTGCTCGTATGTAGCTCTGAGCTGTGTATCCATTGCGTTTGGCTGATGTGTCGCGATTCATAATTACTAGACGACTACGCCTTGCTCGGCCACCTGGAGTCATCCATATTGAGCCCCATACCATACGAGCAGGTTGGCGAGCAGTGGTGACCTCCTCAACCATCTCGTGCGACCATTTATCCTCAGGTAGTCGCCATACCCAGGGCGTGTTGTGGCCAGATCCACGAGCAACGCTGCACTCGTCACTGAACCTGATAGTACGCCTCCCAAAATCAAACCCCAGCCATTCATTAGTAAGATTGAGGCGTTCCGCAGCTGTGTTCTTGTTGATTTTTGGCCTACGTCTCGCTCTGAACTTGCGGTATCCCTCGTCAGCCATTGCGCGCTGCACAGTACGCTTAGAAACGCTGGGGTAGGTAGTATTGGCGTCCCACAGTCCAGCCTCCTCCATAAGCTTGTGGTACTCAATACCTGGGTTTTTCCGAGCAATCCGTAGCAGCCGGCGATGGTCTCTACTAGTCAATGTAGGTGGCCGGCCTGTCCGAGGCTGCGTTGTGGTGCTGCAGCTGGTTGTCCATCGGAGCACTGTTTTCTGTACGCACCGCTGCGAGCAGTCCAGCGCGTCAGCAACTTCGCTTGTCGACACACCAGCCTCAACCTGGGCTAAGCAGTATATCCGTTGGGCTTCTGATAATTCACCTCCTCGCACTCGATTTGATGAAATTTTAGTGCTAAAAGCTCTCATATTGATGTAGTCGTGTGTAGTTGAAGAAGATACCCCTCTTTAGAGTTCGCGTTGTTGAAATAGTCTGTGCACACGCGCGAACAGACTAAAGTCCTAGTACAGTACATAGTAGGTAGCTAATCCATTTAATCAATCGCTACTCTACAAATTAGTAGCCCAAACATATTCTATGCGCAAAGGTGCAAAAGTAACGAGCATGTCCGCGACAGCAATAGCCACGAAGCAAACTGTATACATTCACACCATGCGCACACCGACGCAAAAAAGAGGTCTTGCCCGGAATCGAACCGGGGTTGCCGGAAGATACTGAGATGATCAGAATCCGGAGTGATAACCGCTACCTGTTTGGTATTAGTTGTCTGTTCGGATCGAATTGATCAGGGCAATTGCCTGTAGGGGAGTACTGACACTACAAAACCCGTGGGTTTGATTGATGGAGGTTTTCTAAAATAAAATATATATATAACGTAACGTGGTTCACCACCGAGTCGCCAACCCCACCGAGTCGTCAGCTCTCCCCCACCAACACGCCTGCGCGGCAACGCTGCGCAACACCACAACAATCTTTTTTACTATACACTACAGTAGATTATACTTCAGATTCTTCGCTATCATCTGCATCCTCTATTTCTACCCTACAGGTGCGGGAATTGTGCCCAACCTCGCCGCAACGGCCGCAGTGCCTCTCAGCGCGCACCCTCTTTGCAGGCGTTTCGCCGTCCTTACGACTACTACCCTCCCTCTCAGCAATTAAGTCTGATACCTCGCCAACTGTTAAGGTCTCTTCTACCCGTACATACCGCCTTTTCCGGCCCTTGCGCTTTGTAAGCTCTTCAATTGCGCTTCGCATACGCGCCTGTTCCTCCTGCAGCAACACCATATTATGCGCTATCTGCTGCGCGCCTTTACTCAGCTGTCGTACCTGCTCATCAAGGGAGCTCGCTAAGGAACCTGAGCGCCTTTGCATCCTCTGTTGAATGAGCGTAGTCTGAGCTTCTAGCTCTTTGGCGTTGCGCGGCGTCTTCGCCTCCCACGCGGCGTCGTCGCGCTGTGGTGGAGTTGGCGTGCGCAATCTCACATCAAGCTTCGACAACACTGCATCTGGGTTCAATGGAACTAATCCAGCGCCTCTAAACCCTGCGCGAGCGTTCTCCTCAGTAAATGTCAGGTCGTAGGCAGCTTTAAAGGCTGGTAGGAAGGTTTCCTTGCTGATGTGGTGGATGTGGTTGCGCGCCAAGGCTGAGATGCTGTCGCCATAAGAGCGCTTCAACGGCGCAAAGCAGGCGACGTCAAGAGGCTGCAGCAAGTGCGATGAGTGAGATGGCATGCAGAGAGCGATAATCTTGTTCTCCTTGCAGTAGTCCTGGAAAGCAAGCGAGCAATGGCTTTCGTGGCCGTCAATAATGAGCAGCCTGTACACTCCTACAGACTTTGCATGCGTATTAAAGTGTTTAAGCCAGTCAACCCCTAGATCGTTGCTTGTCCAGCCATTTGGACTAACTTGGATAACCCAGTCGCGTGGTATACCCAGCTCAAACCAGGTAGAGATTAGGACCTTGCCAGCGAAGATGATGAAGGGTGGGATGCGCTTCCCTGTCGCGCCGACAGCTTGTATCAGGGTAGTCCATTCGCGATCGCCAGGCTGTAGTTTCTTTGCTTTCCCAGGCTTATCTGAGCCTGTCACTACAAGCTGAGACGTGATCTTGCCCATTAAGAAGCTTGATTCATCAAAGTTCCAGGTGTCCTCATCAAGGATACCGTACTTTGCCTTCACCGATTGAACCAGGCTGAACCAGGGCTCGATAACCGCTGGGTCTTCGCAGGCAGCTCGCTGGCGATCGTACGGACGGCTCCATCGCGTTCGCAGCTCAGGAGTACGCTTAATAAACCTATCAACCCAGTTCTTGCCAGTAGGGTTGCCTCCGCGCTCTCCCAGCAGTCTATCCGCCATATCTCGTATGTGTGCCTTCGAGAGTGGTACACCACGTAGACTCTCGTCAAGTATACGCTGTATAACCACCTCCTTCTCTAGCTTTGTCAGGCTCTTGCAGTTTGGCTTGCAGTCGCGTCGGGCGCGTCGTCCAGCGCGTCGGTCTCGGATTGTTGTTCGGGGGACGTTGTAGATCTCTGCAGCGCGATTTTCGCTTAGAATTTGCTTTAATTTAATATCAGAGATAGCAAGGTAAATGTCTCCTTCATTATAGGACTTTTGCACGTTGCGTTGTTGAGACATTACGCGTTGTTGCCGCGCAGGCGTGTTGGTGGGGGAGAGCTGACGACTCGGTGGGGTTGGCGACTCGGTGGTGAACCACGTTAGTTCACATGCGAGCCGTCCAACCTAAGCGAGCCGTCCAACCTCACTAAATGCAGCCCACCATCAACTCGCAGTACAATGCCATCACAACGCAACGCGCAATTATCTTATACTGAAAGCACATTACAGGTTGCTATCCAAGCTACAACTGAAGATCGCGATGAGAGCGAACGACGCGTTATTGCAGCCTTTACCGTTCCAAGAAGCACGCTTCGAGACCGACGTGCTGGGGCCCTCCCTCGACGCGATCGCGAGCCCAACTCAAAGAAGCTGACCAAGCTAGAAGAGGAGGCGCTGGTCCAACGTATACTTGACCTTGACAAGCGAGGCGTAGGCGCGACAAGGGCTATGGTGCAAGATATGGCCAACGATCTGCTTGCTGAGCGTGGTGGAAAGCCTGTTGGCAAGCACTGGGTAGACAACTTGAAGACGCGTACGCCAGAGATCAAGCTCAAGAGGAGCCGTCCATACGATCGTCAGCGAGCTCTGAACGAAGATGCACGCGTTATAACGCCCTGGTTTGAGCTGGTTGCCAACACCAAGGCCAAGTATGGTATCGCTGATGACGATACATACAACTTCGACGAGACAGGCTTCATGATGGGGGTTATACAAGGTCAGATGGTCTTTACAGGGTCTGAGAAACGCGGCAGTCCAAAGAGGGTACAGCCTGGCAACCGTGGGTGGGTTACAGATATCCAGGGAGTCAGCGCCAAAGGGTGGGCTCTACCACCCTTTCTTATCTTCCCAGGCAAGGTCCTAATTACGTCCTGGTTTCACAACCTACCGCGAGACTGGGTAATTGAAGTGAGCCCTAACGGCTGGACAACAAATGAGCTTGGTCTTGCCTGGTTAAAGCACTTTAATACCCATACTAAGCCGCGTAGTGTGGGTGCCTACAGGCTGCTGATTGTGGATGGCCACGAGAGCCACAGCTCACATAAGTTCCATAAATACTGTGAGGCAGAGAAGATTATTGTCCTCTGCATGCCTCCTCACTCATCGCACCTGCTGCAGCCACTTGATGTGGGTTGTTTTTCGCCCTTGAAGCGGGCGTATGGTGATGAGATCAGTAGCTTGGCACGATACGGCACCAAGCAGATCAAGAAGGAGGCCTTCCTACCAGCCTTTAAAGCGGCTTTTGAGAAGGCAATTACAAAGGAGAATATCTGCGCAGGCTTTAGAGGTGCTGGACTGGTCCCACACAACCCAGAGGCAGTGATATCGAAGCTTGATGTGGTCCTTCGTACGCCAACTCCGCCTAAGCCAGAGGACACCCCATGGGAATCAAAAACACCAAGCAACCTCCGTGAGGTAGAGGCTCAATCAACGCTAGTTCGTGAGCGCATACGACTGCACAGAGACTCTCCAGTTTCTCCGCTGCTTAGAGCTGTTGAGCAGCTTAATAAGGGTGTTGCGCTAATAGGGCATGAATCAGTGTTAATGCGACAGGAAGTGGCAGGGCTTCGAAAGGCAGTAGAGATAGCAACAGAGGTAAAGAGTCGAAAGAGAAAGTATATTCGGACAGAGGAGACCCTTACAGTAGGGGAGATAGCTGACTTGATAGCTGAAAAAGATGGTGGTGGGTTAAAAGAGGGTAGAGAGTCCTTAAAGAGGATGCGTACGCAGAGGCACTGTGGACGTTGTAGCGAGCCTGGCCACAACACTCGCACCTGCGCAGTAGATATTGTTGATCTAACTAATAGCGACAAGTCTGAATAGTATTTCTACGTTCTGTATATTGTAATAAATTGTAGTGGTGTTGCAGAAGGTGTAGTATAATAAGACAGGCTTTTGAAAACTGGATGGCTCGCTTAGGTTGGACGGCTCGCATGTGAACTACGTTAGTGCAAATCGTCTTGCAGAGTTTTCTCGATTGCTACAGTTCACAGACCAGAAACCATGCACTATATCTTCCCCTCGACCTTACGCCTTCCCACTGCTCCCGCAAATATCCATCCACCGCTCCGTTTCGGCCTGTATAGCTTCCATCTGCTGATCGATCAATTTCACTAGCGGCGTGCTCACGGCATTTTTCCTGAGCACCTCGTTTCCGACCTCTAGCAACAGCTTGTTGACGTTCAACTTGATTGCGCCTGCGCGTATGCATCTCTGCATAACTTCAGCTGGGAAATCATTTGTTCCATGCAATGCGACAAGCACGCGCTTTTTTATCTGCTTGTCGATCGCTTCGAGGCGGTCGAAGTGGATCTGTCCTTCTGCAGGGCCCGACGGCCCGTAGTCGCCATGTACGTTGCCGATCGAGGGTGCGAGGATGTCGATGCCGGTGGCAATGAACTTATCCACGTCTTCGAAAGATGTGAACAGTGCTGCAATGTGGTCAGTATTGCGTCTAGTATTTGACTATTGGACAATCATGATCTTACCTTCTAGATCCCCCGTATCTGCAATTCCATCTTCTCCTCCGTTTATCCTCCCGCTCTCAGCCTCTACAGCAATGCCTTTTGCGTGGCACTCCTTCGTCAAACGCTCAGTCTTCTCAAGGTTTTCTGCTTCCTCGTAATGCGACATGTCGACCATGACAGAGTCCACTGGTAGTGTGGCCACAATCTCTCTAATGTGCTCCTCATTCTGCGCGTGATCAATGTGTAACGATAGTGGGATGGTTGCAGTCTTGACCGCGTGTGCAGCTGCGTGTGCGAGTAGTGGAAGTTGCGTGAGCGTTGATGGGAAGAGTTGTATGATCAAAGGCGAATGCTTTGCTTCCGCAGCGCGGACAAGTGCTGTAAGCTGCTCGATATTGTAGCTACACTTGTGTCAGTACTGTCGTTGTAAAGTTGAATCCTAACATACGCAATGGCTGCAAGAACACCATATTTGCCTGCAGCTGCGCCATTGAGGATGCGGAGGGTACGGTTATCCTTTAGTCCTATCATGCTGTACCTGATGACCTTAACGGGTAGTCTCGTATACGGAGCTTGTGAGATGTGAGCGCTCAGAGTTGAGAACACACGGCCATGCCATCATGGCTGTGGATAGTATCAGACTCGCGGTCTTCTATCCGAGACCTGGACAAGAACGGAGGTCTTGCGGCGTACAAGCGATACGATTGGTGCTCGTGTCGAGCTTCAGCCTGAAGGTTCATACATTCGTTCACGACTCGGTTTTACGGCTGCAGCCGAGGCAAAGAGTCGCTTCGAGTCGAACGTGCCCCGTCTCGAGACACAGTCATGGAATGTGGCGTTATTCGACCCCACATCGGTAGCGTGATTGCGGGGATACCGAAGATGGAGAGGCGCACGTTTTGTGCTCCTCGTGTCGCGGCGGACCGATATGGCGAGGCCGTCTGCGAGTTGTGCAATTTACGCATTTTCCGTACGAAGACTTTGCGTTCACAGCACGTTGATTGGTTGACAACATTTGAATGCGCAGCCGTAGTTCACGAACACAGGTTCAATGTTGTGTTAAATACTGGCATGCACGCGGCGGGCCAATATGTAGGCTGCCTGAATAAGATGATTCAGCAGATAACGTCGGATTTATTGCTCTGTATGCCAGTAATTGGCAAGGTCTTGCAGAAGACTCTTTGGGGGAAACTTTGTGAAATCTAGTGTTTTCTCCAGGAGCTGGAGGACGCCTGCCTGTTTGGTAGGGTCCCGTGCAGCAAGACCAGCTGCATAAAAAGTCAGTCAAGCGTGGCAAAGCAAACCTATTTGGCACTCACCAGCGTATAAGGCCCTCACATTGATCATGGCACTTGGGATCTCTTTACCCTGATGCGTACTAGCAATCCCGCATATGGTTTCCACGCTATCGTCCAAAAGACGTTGACGGTTGCGCATGTCCTCTATACCGCCCAGCGAAGGCTCGTTGATAGCAACGATGATACGGGAGAAATGGTACGTCTGTATCGCAGCTGCGTGCGACGGAGGATGTATCCATATGGGTGAGAAGAAGCTGCCTGGCGCAGGTAGTGCTGGTTTGTATATTGGCTGAAACGAAGACCCAAGAATGCTGTACCAGTCGTTCAGAGCCTGAGTGAGCTTCATACTCTGGTCTATTCGAGTGTCCACGTCATATTTCTTCACTGATTCGTTGGAGGCGAAGTCGACGCATCTTCCGCAGATGTAGATGATCCTAAGGCATAGCTCATCAGGCGTCAAATCATCGAGCCTCCGAAGCGGTCTCCAGATCGTCAAAACTCTACGGCCCTCTCGGAACGCGACCCAGGAGTCTTGACGTATCCAACTCCACCATGCAGCTCTCCGGAGTGGATCTTTGCATTCACTGCAGTTGTGTCAGCTTGGCTTCTTTCCTGATCCTCACGCTTCCCAGCTTTACACAGCTGCACAACCAGAATGCACATTAGGAATACCAGACTCTACACCACCAAGTGCGAGACTTGACAGGGAGGTACTCACCCATTGTTATTCTGTGACCGCTGGATCCAGAAGATGCCACGCAGGTGGCGCTCCCATGCACCGTTGTTATACTGGCCGTCTGCATCGAACATTTCATAAGTGCTGATCAGAAGCGCTGTGGCTATAATCTCCCGGGATTTCGAATAACTACCTTGATTCAAGTTTTGAGAGAGGTAATGAAGAGTCTCGTAGTAGTATTGCGTCGCCACATTGAGAAGTGGGTTCACTATGTTGGAGTCGCTGGCGGGCTGCGAGAGGGAAGGCTGGTTCAACGCAGCAAGATGGCGTGCTGCAACTGCAAAGAGCGATTTAAGTAAACCCAAATTATGCACTGCTAGTCGAGGCACAGCTGTCGAGAATTGTCGCGTGGGGTCGCAGAGATCCAGTATTGGACCTACCACTGCAACATAGTGTTGAAAAAGTGTCAACTCGTCTTCAGTCAAGGGTATATTTTCCACGGAGTTCCATTGTTCCTGTAAAATCGAGGGTAACCTTTGACTCAGATTCGGTGATGGAATCTGATCAAGTGGCGACTGAAAATCGTTGTCTTGGTCTGGGGATCGCAGTTGAGGGTCCAGAGTTGGCTCTTCTTGTCCAGGACTTTGTATCTGTGAAAGGCGTGGCTTGTCGACATCCAGGTTCAGGTTGTATTTTGCAACATTCTGAATTGCGTCTTCAGCAAGCAAGTCGTACCACTCGTAGGGGGCTGAGTTTGGCGAGGGCACTGAGGCCACGCTCCCGGTCGTCAGTGGGGAATCGAAGTGCAGCTCTGGCGAATTAATGAACTGGGCATCACTGTTGATCAACTTCCTGGCCAGTGCCGGCGATGCACTTGCTTGCGCCGGTGGCGTCGATTCATTTGTCGTTGTGCTTGCTGGGGTATCTATGAGGGATGCATAGCGACATTCTCTGTCTGATTTGATACAAGTAGCGCAGCGTGGTCTCTGCTCGTCACATTTGATCCGACGCGATCTGCATGTTAAACTGAATTCCCAATCAGCTCTGACTGCGACAGGACGGATGCAAACCCATAGGCAGCGTTCGACACGTGTTTTGACAAACAGCGCGTTTTGTGCATGTAAGCATGATAAGTTGCGCCAGGGTATCACTCACCAACCTGTCGTTGTTCTCAGTCCCCTTGCTCTAGAGGGACGCGGCTTTCGCGGTTTCGGAGCGCCTGATGATGTAATCGGCATCACGGATAAGGTTGCGCATGCTGAGTTGACTTCGCTTCGAGGTCGAGCAGGCTCCCGGTAACCGGTGGGAGACGCGTCGATCGGCTGATTTGCTGGAGCTCGTGTTGTGTGGGGACACGAGAACGATTTTGGTCACTGCAGCCTCAGCGCTGCAGAAGCGGAGTTAAGCGCCACGAGATGCGACCTGGTATTCAGTGCCCAGGTGTACTTCAGCTCTGGAAACAGGAATGCAAACTCATTCTTCGCAGAAAGTCGCAATTCGCAGAAGATCAAGCGACTCTAGAAGACGGGTCAGCTAATTCTAATAGCGTACCCAAGATTTCATAAGCGCTCTTGGCCGGCAGCCTTAAAACTTCTGCCCGCTTTAGTGCTCTTGAACATCTTGTCGTTGCTGTCAAGTCACAGCTGTAGATGCAATCAAAGGTTGACAAGGGTTAAAGTTTGCGGTTGAAATATACGCGATGAGAGTGGTTCATGGATGGCTCCACCACGCAAGGCTTAGTCAGCGCTGGGTATTTTAACGTGTTTTATCGGTAAGCTGGCCACATCACCATCCTGGCCACCCCACCAAGGCGCATGCAGCTCAGCGCGCGATAGCTCAACAACCACAAATTCAAATTGTCTAAAATCTTAACAGAGGATAGACTAAGTCTGTCTACATTGAGTCCTATTATGGCCTTGTACATGGCATTTGCTGCACGTTGGTGGTGCTCTTCTGCGCACCTGCGGGGCCTCTGCTTCATCACCTTGTTGGACACCTATTTGAGCTTGTATAACCAGCGCCTGACCTTCCTGGCTTTGTAACACCCCTTCACGTGCTATATACTGTCGTTGTACTTGACGCTTTTGTCGCTGGCGGTCGTTAGCAGCCCGTAGCTTTGAGTTCTCCTTAGCTAGGATTGTCGCTGAGTTCATTGCAAGCTGACAGCCTTTGACAAGCTGAGCAATTGCTTGACTTGTAGGACTCTGAGATTGGCGCTGCAGGAGTCGTTGTACGAGAAGGGCTTGCTGCTCAAGCTGACTAGTTGTACGTGGAGTTTCTGCAGTCCAAGGGCCTAATCTATCACCTGCTGTTCCTGGTGGAGACGGCGTT
This sequence comes from Lizonia empirigonia, assembly GCA_009982855.1. Taxonomy (NCBI): domain Eukaryota; kingdom Fungi; phylum Ascomycota; class Dothideomycetes; family Pseudoperisporiaceae; genus Lizonia; species Lizonia empirigonia. Next base: position 464,442 of record JAADKA010000020.1, read on the forward strand.
CTGACGACAGTAAGGTTGGATAGGACTCGATCTGGACAAGCTGGGATGAGCCCAGTCGCCTCAAAGCCAGCCTTGATATTGCGCTCTGACAGAACTGTCGGCCTGATCTTCTGGTATATCCATAGAAAGTCAAGCTTGTCAACGTGGAAGACGCCAAGGCGCGCAAGATCAGACACCTCATGTCCATATACTACTCTGAGAGGAGAGTAGCAGCCAACATCAAGAGGCTGGAGGATGTGTGAGGTGTGGGGAGGCATGCACAGGGTGATAATCTTGTTATCCTTGCAGAATTGATCAAACTCTGGTGTAGCGTGGCTGCTATGCCCATCAAGGATGAGCAGTCTATACGCGCCTGCTGCGCGCGACTCTGTGTGCCTGTGGAAGTGCTTTACCCACTCAAGGCCAATAGTGTCATCTGTCCATCCATTATGGCTGAGGGCGATAGCCCAGTCTAGTGGAAGGTCCTTATACCAGCTAGCTTGGTGGAGCTTGCCAGCCAAGATCATGAAGGGTGGAAGACACCAGCCAGACGCGTTGATACACTCGATCGCTGTTACCCACTCTCTATTGCCTGGCTGTACGACAGTCGCTCGACCAATCGTGTCAGCGCTCGTGACAACCTTTGACGTTGCAGCCACTCCCATCATGAATCCAGTCTCATCAAAGTAGTATGTATCCTCGTAGGAGACTCCCCAGGTCTGGCGCGTGTCCTCTACAAGCTTAAACCACGCGCTAATCTTAACAGGATCCTCGCATTTTGCGCGCTGTGAGTGGAATTTCCTATTCCACTTTGTCTGGAGGAGTGGCTGGCCTTTGACAAAGCGCGTCACCCAGCACTTGCCTACAGGCTTAGGAGGAGGATCTTGGCCACGCGCAGCAAGTATTGCGTCTGCCATTCGTCGTACGTCGATGATATGAGGAGGAAATCCACGGCGATCAAGGTCAAGAATCCACTCAACAAGCGACTGCTCTTCGACAGGGCGTAGCTTGCGATTGACAGGCGTTGTCGCGTTCTTAGGGAGGACACCTTGAAGGCGCGTCTCAAGTGTTGATCTTGGCACGCTATAGAGCTTTGCAAGCTTGCGATGAGACTGAAGAGGATTAGATCGATAGGAGGCAATAGCAAGGCCTATTCGGCCTTCTCTTGATGGCCTTGGAGGCCGTTGGCGTGGTGTCATGGTGGATGGTATGAGGCGCGCTGCACGCGCCTTGGTGGGGTGGCCAGGATGGTGATGTGGCCAGCTTACCGATAAAACACGTTAGCAGTGGTTGACGCTCTTACAACAAGACATACACATTCTCTTTGAGCAGAACGTCAACTCGAAACTATTCCTTGACAGAGATCATTCATTAGATTCGTACTATGGGAATCAAAACATTCAGCCTGTACCATAACTCCTTCCAATGCAGCGATCCACAGCCCTCGACCAGCTTTCCTCTACCACGCGCCTACGATACCCGCAATTGGAATATCGATTCCAGTTGTATACGAGGCGCTGTCGCTGAGCAAGTACACGTAACCACCTCCCAGCTCCCTGGGGTCGGCCAACCTGGGCATGCCACCGTAGTAATGCATCTTCTCTGCGAAATCCGGAGCGCGTTCGATCTTGTATGTCATCTGTGTCCTGACGAATCCTGGGGAGATGCTGTTTACGCGGATACCGTGCTTCGCCCACTCCATCGAGAGCGTATGTGCCATGTTACGAACAGCTGCCTTGGTGCCGCCGTACGGTGCAGATGGTCCGGCTCTGTTGGGTCGGTACGAAGTCATTGAAGCGGTGAACACGACGCTGCCCTTGATACCTAGCTCGATGAACTTCTTGGCTGCCGCAGTGGCGCAGTAGTACGCGCCGAAGACGTTGAGATTGAACATCTGCTCGAGTTGGGCCTGGTCGAAATCCAGTGCTGGCTGGTGTTTTGTCATGCCGGCATTGGCAACCATCCCGTGAATGGCGCCTGCCTCGGCGACGATTTGATCGACTGCCTTCTTTACACTCTCTTCAGAGGTTACATTACAGTTCAAGTAATGGACGCGCTTGGGGTGTGCCTTCTGAAGTGCTTCAAATTCCTCCCCGGGTCCGAACAGATCCAGCGAGTAGATGTGCGCAGCCTCGTTGGCCAGAAAGACTGTCGCAAGACCAAGACCAATACCGCGGTTCGCTCCAGTAATGGCAATAACTTTGTTCTTCAGCGAGACCTTCCAGTCGAAGTCTTCGCTAGGCATTGTTGACAGATACGGCGGAATGCCTGTTTGCTCGATAACTTCAGGCCCATGTCCGTTGGTCTGACCATTGGTAGGCACAGATGCGGACTCGGAAGCGATAGCTGAAGGAGACATGTTGTAGGTGTGCAATTGAGGAGCTATGACGATTGGAAGATAGAACGAAAGGAGGGGAAGGCTGGAGCTTATGATGGACTGACAATGCATTAATCAGGCACCGGAACGTTTAAGTATCAGTCAACTCCCAACTCCACCTACTCTGCGGCGATCAGCACCCGCGGATTGCCGACTTCAGCAATATGTCACAAAGCAAGCCAGCTCTGATTGTACGCGGCAGTCTGCCGGAATGCGCATCGAGGTTCCTCGCAACGAGCTGGCAGACTAGATCCTAGTCTAGCGTTTTTCTCCGCATCTGGAAATCACGCTAGTCACCGTCTCGAGGCCGTTTTTCTAGAAGGTTGCAACAAGCAGGCGAACATCGACGACACTCAGGTCCAACAGCCCACGAACCAATTAACGACGGTCGCTAACCCACAAATCTGGAGTTTTTACCAGTGACCCGCTGGGATCCGTCCGTATCTGGGGAGGTCTGGGGTTGACGAGAAAAGGGACCGTGAATCCGGGATGGCCTAAGCTCTCTCAGCGGAACACCAAAGCGATGTGATTGTATCTCCAGCTCAGTCTCTATAAAGCACTGGCTGAACCCCTCCATCGGGTCGCCCATCTCAACTCCATCTATCGGTAAAACTTTAGGTGACAGGGTTGCTTGACACTACCACTACCTCCCTATCTTCACCGGCTCTTCGCCGTAAACTACCAAACACCACCTGGACACGCATTATGTCGGAGACACCACATTCCTACGAAGCAGCCGACCTGAAAGGGATGGATGCTTCGAAGGACCACCTTGAGGTCTCGGAGGAGCTGACATGGACCCCCGAGGAGGAGAGGAAGTTGGTCAGGAAAATTGATCTATATCTGCTACCAACAATCTGGCTCATGTATCTCCTGAGTTACATGGACCGCACAAAGTGAGTTGCATCACCCCCCGAGTTATCCGTTAATGTATATTAACCCTACATCACCAGCGTCGGAAACGCAAAGGTCGCTGGAATGGCCGATGATCTCAAGCTGACCTCGAACGAATACTCCATTGCTCTGGTAGTATTCTTCGTGACATACGTCGCATTTGAACCTGGGTCCAACATGATCCTTGTCAGGTGGAAGCCGTCCCTGTACCTCCCGACCATTATGGTCATCTGGGGTGGTTTGACATGTGTCATGGCTGTTATCAATAGCTTCCACCATCTCGTAGTCCTCCGCATATTCGTCGGTGTATTTGAGGCTGGCTTTGGTACGACTCCACGTTAACCTCTGAACGAACACTGTGGCTAATCGACATGCAGCCCCTGGTATCCTACTCATCATCTCATCCTGGTACAAGCGCGATGAGCAGTCAAAACGATTCGGTGTGTACATGAGTGCTGCGATCCTGTCCGGTTGCTTTGGTAGCCTCTTAGCTGGCGCGATCACCGGCGGTATGGAAGGTGCAGGAGGACTGCGTGGCTGGCGATGGTAAGTTTGTTCTCGAATGAGCATTGACCTTCACTAACCATCATCAGGCTTTTCATCATCGAAGGCATCGCAACAATCGTTTGGGCTGTTGTTGCATCCTTCATCCTCCTCGATTTCCCAGCTACAAGCTCGCGCCTCACAGAACGCGAGCGTGCCATCGCTGTTGCACGTCTGCGAGATGGCGGTGTCAAATCCCGCAGACTCGGCGAGGAACGCATCGGCAAAGCTAAATCTCTCAGACTCGCAATCTGCGACTGGAGGACCATCGGTTTTATCCTTGGCTACATGGTGAGTTTGAACAAAATCTCAAACTCTGGCTTCTCATTAATGGACGACAGGTCATTGTGGGTTCCAGCACCCTGAGCTACTTCTACCCAACCCTCGTCTCAGGTCTTGGCTACACCGACCGCGTCCAAGCCCAATACATGACCGCTCCCATCTACGCTGTAGCATTTGTCTGCACCGCCATCACCACCTACTTCGCTGACCGCGTCTCCAACCACCGCGGTCTGCTGATCGCAGCCTGGCTCGCCTTCGCCTTAGTAACAGCCATCTGCGTATGCACCATCTTCGACTTCACCGCGCGTTACGCCCTCCTCGTACTCATGGCCGCCGGTCTGTGGGCCAGCAATGCGCTAGCGCTGTCTTTCGCGTCTGCGACGTTTGGAGATATGGAGCCTGAAGTCAGGGCTATTGCGCTCGCGCTCGTGAATGCAATGGGCAATCTTGCGCAAATTTACGGCGCTTATCTCTTCCCCGCCGAGGACAAGCCAAAATATCTCATGGGCTTTGGCGTCATTTCGGGCATGCTGGGCTTTGGTATGTGTGTATATGTATTCATGCATGTTGCGGTGCGCAGAAAGGAGGGCCTGGGCCTTTTTTAGACCCACGGAGTGGGCTTGCAAGGTCGAGTGATTGACAAGGAGATGCCTAGAAGATGAAGTTCACACTGTTCATAACGTGGTTCACCAGCGAGCGGGCCACCCCACCGAGTGGGCCAGCAAACCCCACCAAAGCGCCTTCGCGACAACAACACGTAATGTCGCAACAACGCAAAGCTCCCAGAACCTATACTGAAGCTGATATACAGCTTGCTATCTCTGATATCCAATCAAACCAGTTCCAAAGTGAAAGACGCGCTGCAGCTATCTACAACGTCCCTCGAACAACTGTGCAACACCGACGCGACGGGAAACGCTATCGACGCGATTGCGAGCCGAATTCAAAGCGCCTTACAAAGCTAGAAGAGGAGGTGATTATACAGCGGATACTTGACGAGAGTCTACGTGGCGTACCGCCCTCGAAGCTACACGTACGAGCTATGGCTGATAGACTGCTGCGAGAGCGTGGCGGGAAGCCTACAGGCAAGAACTGGGTTGATAGGTTTATCGCGCGTACACCTGAGCTGCGCACGCCATGGAGTCGTCCGTACCATCGCCAGCGAGCTGCCTGCGAAGACCCAGCGGTTATCCGGCCCTGGTTCAGCCTGGTTCAATCGATGAAGGCGAAGTATGGTATCGTAGATGAGGACACCTGGAACTTTGATGAGTCTGGCTTCATGATGGGCAAGATATCCTCTCAGCTTGTTGTTACAGGCTCAGAGAAACCTGGGAAACAGAAGAAACTACAGCCTGGCGATCGCGAGTGGGTTACCCTGGTCCAAGGCGTCGCTGCGACGGGGCGCATTATCCCACCCTTCCTCATCTTTGCAGGCAAGGTCCTTATCTCCTCCTGGTTCACTGGTCTACCTCGCAACTGGGTTGTTGTTCATTAGATGAGCAGGTCAAGCAGCTAAGTAAAGGCGCTCAGCAGATAGCTTATAATATGGTGTTGGTGCAGGAGGAAATAGGCCGCCTTCGAGACGCTGTTGATACGCTTACAAAGCGCAAAACCCGTAAAAGGCGGTATATACGCGCAGAGGAGACTCTTACAGTTGGTGAGGTATCTGACCTGATTGCTGAAAAGGAGGGTGGTAGTCGTGAGGAGGGCGAGACGCCTGCGAAGAGGGTGCGCGCAGAGAGACGCTGCGGCCGTTGCAGCGAGGTTGGGCATAACTCCCGCACCTGCAAGGTAGAAATAGAGGTCGTAGATGATAGCGACGCTTCTGAATAATATTACGCTATTATGTACAGTACAGTAATTTGTTGTGGTGTTGCGCTACGTCGCTGCGTAGGCGCTTTGGTGTGGTTTGCTGGCCCACTCGGTGGGGTGGCCCGCTCGCTGGTGAACCACGTTACTAAAAAACTAAAATCAATGTTCTCACCCAAGGTCGACATCTTGCGCTATCCCACGTATTTCTCAATACTCGCCAACATGTTCACTTGCTCGAACCTAACCACCTCTTATCCACCGCGACATACCGCTCCTTGCAAAGGCATCAGTGCGAGACCCAGCCGCTGAGGCCCACCCATACCCCCATCCAGCTGAGAAGTACCACTCCAACTCCCCAGCCCTCGATATCTCAATACCGCATCTCTCCCTGCTAAAACACCATGCTGATCAGATGGGAGATGCACCCCCAACCCATTTTCCCCAATCCACCACCACTCAGCATCACCCAGCAACACAAGCATCCCGCCACACACGCCACCAGCGCAAAATTTCCGCTTTTTGTGCTGGTTAGCGGTGGGTTGGCGGTGGGTTAGAGGTGGTGTGGGTGAGGATACCGGTGGGATAGGCGGGTGGTGGGTAGTGTGTGAATAAATTTCTAGGCTTACTGCAGTAACAGTTATTGTGCGGGCGTTGCGTGCAATGACCCCCAGTGACCCTCAGTGACCCCTTTGTTGCGTGCAGTGACCCCTAGTTACCCCTAGTGACCCTTCAACTGCACAGGCAGTGACCCCTCCATTGACCCCCAGTGACCCCAGTGACCCCCAACGACCCTGCCAAATCTGCGTGCAGTGACCCCTCCACTGACCCCCAGTGACCCCAGTGACCCCAGTGACCCCAGTGACCCCAATGACCCCAGCAACCCCCGACGCCCCCTCCATTGCGCGAGCAGAAACACAATTTTCCTAAAGCATTGCGCTTTCAAGGGACAGATCCGTGCTTCAAGGGACAGATCCGTGCTATCATAACAGCGGAGCACTGAGGTTGTCTTATGTAACGAGATTGTCGAGTTGTTAGGTCGAGCTGGGATTTGTTGGATTTGTTGGCGAGGGGCTGGCTGGTTGTGTGCGGCGGGGTTGGTGGGGTGGGGAGGGGGGGTTTAGGTTGTGTTGTTGAGGTTTTGATGGTGGGCAGTGAAGGAGTAAATGGCTCGGCGCTTCGAGAATCGTGTTGAAAGTGAGACGACGTGTATAATTCAGTGTAACAAAACCCCCAGCAACTTTTTATATCTCGCCAGCAATAAGTAGCCAGCCTTACCGCATACTTGATCTGTACTTGCGCCCAAGAATCCCCAGCGCACTACACCGCCTCACAAGTCACCGTCGTATACACATTCCCCTCCGTCGCCCTCTGCACAACCTTATCCAGCTCCTCCTTCGACAAGCCCTTCACCCTCACATGCATCTCGACGCGCAGACCCATATCCAGCGCCTTCATGTCGCCCACCAGATGCACCTTCGCCTCGACGACAGAGTCCTCGGGTTTGCCGGGCATGCGGACGTTGACGCTGGGCGCGACGGCGTTCATTGCGGACTGGAAACACGCGCCTGGGAGCTGTAAGGATGGTTCTATTGTTAAGGATTGGGTTTGGAAGGGAGGGCCTTGCCGTAGCCGGCGGCGAAGAGCTCCTCTGGGTTCGTTTTGCCGGCGTCGCCTTTGCCGCCGAGGGCTTTGGCCATGGTCAGGTCGACTTTGAGGTTTTCGCCGTCCACGTGTCTGGCGTGGTTAGGTGGGCGTTGGACCCGTTGAAGGGGGGGACTCACCCGACGCGGGCTCCGACGACTGTGGCGCGTGCGGTGTAGAGACTGGGTGCAGTTTCGGTATTTAGGAAACGACGGGGGATTGATGAGGTGGTTCTGGGTGAAATGCGCATGGAGCTGCGCAGCAGCGGTGTGAATGTTCGGGATGTCATTGTGGATGCTGTGAATGTTTGGTGCGCAGTTTGAGGCTTGTAGAGTTTCTCGGATGTTGACTGACAGAACTTCAATCAAAATTTATGGGATGAAGGTCAATCGAAGCTTTCGGCTGTTTTGCCAAAATTCCCATCGCGTCTCTTACTGAGAGCAAGTGACGTTGTCGAGTCATGACGTGTGTACCTCACCGTAGACTCGAAGCGGTTGGTGTGGAACGCGGATCTCTCGCGCCATCTTGGTCGTTCCAGACCGGAGATCTGGGATCTGGGGTGCATGAACATGCTGCAGCCTTGCTGTCATCATGTCAGTTGTCTCTTCCGGGAAAATGCTTGTCAATTACACGGTTGATGAAGAATGAACGCTCCGTGTAAACGACAAGTCCCGAATGCAAGATCACTTTCGCAACTTTCAAGAGAATTCCCAGCGATCTGAATTCTTTTCTCATACCATTGACTCCACTTCTTGAATTTCCATTCCTATCTTACACATCCGCACCCCAACTCAAAACCCCATACACGACCACACTCAACACGGCATCCCACCCCATCGTCTTGACCGCTTGTCCCTTGTACAAAAGCGCCGTCAACACGTCTCTTACATCAACATCCTTCCCCAACATCGCTCAATTCGCAACAACAAAGCCACCGGAAATCGCAGCACTCTTCTTATTATCCGCATCATTCAGCTTCAGCAACCCCGTGTGCGGCAAGACAAGCAGCAGCCGCTCGGCGAGCACGAGGTAGCTGAATCCTGGATGGGCTCTTAGGCCTGGCTGAGCCAAGATTGCAGCGTTCAGCAAGGGCGTCGGAAGCACGAGTGAAGCAATTGGCTTCTGTTTGGGTGGGGCGTGTTTTTGTATTTGTTCCTTGTTGTTGGATACATCTGGAGCTGCAAGGTGCAGCTGAATGATGAACAGCGATACAGCGAAGCTTATAGGTAAATTCTGGCCTAGGATTATGAAAGGAACCATCGTCCTTGCCGTGAAGCCGAATTGCTGACCTGAAGTCTTGTAAGCAGCTGTATGGTGCTTGATTAGGACATGGTCAGAATCCGTGAATGTACCTTTTCCAGCCTTCCATATGTTCCAACCTCAGGTCGACAAAATAGCGAGCTGTGTCCAAACCGCGCTCTCGGAATCACCTACTAGCTGAACGGCGAAGTCATTGAACAAACCAGTTTCCAGCATCTACGTCTTCAGCTTGTGGAAGGCATTGTTACCTAACACAGCGGACGCGTTGCGAGTCGAACTTTTGTCCCAGTCCAGGAATGAAGTAACGAGGAAGCCGAGCATGTGCCATGAGATACTGGTGAAGCTCATGAGCGCAAGAGCCGTGTAGATCTTGACATGCCGGGCGCGCGCGCTGCGAGTTTCGACTTCCCCGGCGCTGTTCTGCCTGAACTTACTTGGTGGTGAGGAGGGGTGAGAGTGAAACAAGGATGTGTATTGCGTGTACAGGGAGTAGCTGATGGTCGATGTAAGGCACAGTGCTGCGACGATGTAGGATAGGAAGAATGCTGAGCCAATGTAATTGTTTGGTAGGGTTGTGTATTGGGTTATTGGATTCTGCTCGGAAATCGACATCTGGAGCATAAGAAAGACTGGAAACCGTGGTACAGGTAGGCCAATCGAAATGGTGACATTTTGTTCATAATGGTCCTTTTGGTAGATCGCGTTGTTTGACGATGCGTGACGTCACGAGACTAATGCTGTCGCAACTTCTGCGCAGCCGTGTGTCGGACGTCAAGTTTACTTTTACATTTCAGATGTACATCGAAGATGTGTCATAGGTGCCATGCTTCCTATGAATGCAGTTTTCGGGCAGCAGCTGATAAAGAACGATCAAGTCTGAATGCTTCAATATTGGAGACATTGGTATCTAGTAGTCTATTGTCTTTTTGATCGCGTCGTATACCCCTGCAAGATATGGTCAGTAAACCCCCAATTTCAGGGAGGTCGAACTTACTTGTGACGTCTGGAATGATAATCTTCTCGAACACCAAACCCGTGTGTGTTGCCCATCCAGCCACCCTCTTGACCGGCGCTTCCAACCTCAGGAATGCCTGCTCTTGAATCGTCGCCGCCACTTCCGCACCAACACCTGCGTTCATCATACTCTCATGAACCACGATTGCTCGGCCGGTCTTCTTTACGCTGTTGAGCACTGTCTCCCTGTCCCACGGATAGATCGTGCGAAGATCTATCAGCTCCACACTGCATCCAAAGTCCTTCTCTGCTGCTGCTATTGCAGCTGAGCATGTGTAGAGGGGTGTGCCGTAGGAGATGATGGTGACGTCTTTGCCGGTCTTCAGGACCTCGGCTTTGTCGAGAGGGAGGTGGTATGCGTCCACGGGGACTTGCTCGACGGCGGCGCGGTAGAGGATCTTGGGCTCCATGAAGATGACGGGGTCTGCGGCGCGGATGGAGGAGAGGAGAAGACCTTTTGCTTGGATGGGAGAGCGCGGGACGACGACACGGAGGCCTGGTGTGTGGGTGAAGAGGGCCTCTGGGGATTGCGTGTGGTACCTATCTTGAGGTTAGTTTAACTCGATGCGGCTGCGAGATGAGAATTACAGTGCTCCGTGACCAACACTGCCACTTGGCATGCGAATTGTTAGTCCGCCACAGTGCACGCCGGTGCTTCCAGACCGGTATCTGTACTTTGCGGCTTCGTTATGGATCTGGTCGAAGGCTGGGAAGACGTAGTCGGCAAATTGTACCTCGGCGACTGGCCTCATACCCTCAGCAGCAGCTCCAATGGCGAATCCAACCAGGCCTTGCTCGCTGAGTGGGGTGTTGAACACTCGCTCTGTGCCAAAGTCGGCCGCGAGGTTCATGGTACAGCGGAAGACTCCCCCGAACTGGATATCCTCTCCAAACACAAGCACTCGTTCATCTGTCTGCAATGCATGGCGGAGTGCTTCGTTGACGGCAGTGTAGAGGTTTATGCGCTTTGTTTGGCCTTTGCGTATGTGTTCGGGTAGCTCGGGGTTGGCGAGAGCTGACTTGGAAGTGTGGCTTAACAGAGGAGTCGAGTCATACTCCAAGGGGACGTTCAGTTGTGCTCCGGCAGTAGCAGCAGAGTAGTGTTTGTTGCGGGGCTTCGCGTGGCTGCGGGGATGCAGTGATGCTTGCGGCCGGAGCAGGTAGCGCGACAGGGCGCGTATGGAGGGCGTCTTGGAGGCCATATCTTGGTGTGTGGTCGGGCAGCTGTTCAGTTGTAGCAGTGCTCTGCACCAGAGAGCAGACATGTGCGTTCACCCCATGCGAGCGGATGTTCGGTTCGTCTCTCCTCGGCGGAAGCGCTTCAAGTCGGCTTTACCCCAGATTCGCGGGCGGCCAGCAAGGGCCAAGTGCCGTCTGACATAAGCGCTGATTCAGCGGTTCTCACGTGCGCCTGCTCGACCAATGCAGCATGACGTCTTGGCCGGGTCCGCCTCGGTCAGGGCTAGCAGAGCGTTCGCGAACGGCGGGGCGCACCCAACGCTGCCTCGTGTCGCGGGAGCGGAGGACTTGGTGAGCGACCGTCTGAACCGTGATGTGATGATGATGTGCCCACGGGCAGCCATGGCAGCTTGATGGCGCGCACCTCGCGGGCCACGGCGCAGCAGCTCGCAGCGGCCGAGAAGCTTTCTGAGGGCGCCCGGCGTGTTCGAGCTGCAGCTGCGTCGCACAGAGCACAGGCCAACCGCCCATTCCATCCGCATCGCATCTTTATTTGCGCGCAGCCACTCTGCGACCTCCTCCGCCACTGCTTCTCGCCCCCCCCCCCCCAGCGCGAGACGCATCCATCCCCACCGCCCCCAGGTGCTGCATCTCGCCATGGCCTCTGCCATCAGCGCCAATGGCTCGCGGGCCGGGCGCGTCCACATGCTCCTCGTCTGCGTCTTCCACGCCTTCGCACCCCTGGCCAAGGCCCTGCCTCTCGGCGGCATCGTGAACGCGCTCGCCGACGAGGACCTGCCCAAGTCGCCCGGCGACGCGAGTCTCTGGCTCTACCTGGGCGTCGCCGTCGGCCTGGTGCTCGCTGGCGGTGTTTTTGCCGGCCTGACGATTGCGTACGCCCACGGCCTCCCGCCCTTGTGTAACCGCTGACACTGCGCAGCTTGATGGGCCAGGACGAGATCTACCTGCAGGTCCTGGCTACCTCGGGCGAGCCCCACGAGCGCAACACGTCCAAGAAGGTGCTGAAGCTGCTCAAGTATGGCAAGCACTGGGTCCTCGTCACGCTGCTGCTGAGCAACGTCATCACCAACGAAACACTGCCCATAGTCCTCGACAGGTCACTTGGTGGAGGCTGGCCCGCCGTGCTCAGCTCGACTGTTCTCATTGGTACAATTGCTCCACGCTTGCCCTTGGTCCACTCTGCTGACCCGTCTAGTCATCTTCGGTGAAGTCGTCCCCCAGTCCATCTGCGTCCGCTATGGACTTCCCATCGGTGCGTGGTGTGCGCCCATGGTCCTCGGCCTCATGTGGATAATGTCGCCCGTCGCCTGGCCCACGGCGAAGCTCCTCGATTACCTCCTCGGCGAAGACCACGGCACCACGTACAAGAAGACGGGTCTCAAGAGCCTGGTCGCCCTGCACCAGTCCCTGGGCCATGCCGACGAGCGCCTCAACGAAGACGAGGTCACTATCATCTCCGCTGTCCTGGACCTCAAGGCTAAGCCTGTAGGCAGCATCATGACGCCCATGAAGGATGTCTTCACCATGCCCTCCGACACCGTCCTGGACGAGAAGATGATGGAGACCATTCTCTCCGCCGGATACTCTCGTATTCCCATTCATACCCCTGAAAACAAGAACGACTTCGTTGGCATGTTGCTCGTCAAGATGCTGATTACCTACGATCCTGAGGATGCCGTGCGTGTGCGCGAATTCGCTCTGGCGACCCTCCCTGAGACACGACCGGAAACCAGCTGTTTGGACATCATCAACTTCTTCCAGGAGGGCAAGTCCCACATGGTGCTTGTTTCTGATTTCCCCGGCGACTCTCACGGTGCCGTCGGCGTCGTCACCCTGGAAGATGTCATTGAGGAGCTTATTGGCGAGTGAGTTGCTACCAAATTTCACGCTTTGTGATTTTCGCTGACAATTACCAGGGAGATCATCGACGAGTCTGACGTCTTCGTTGACGTTCACAAGGCCATCCGCCGCATGGCTCCCGCCCCACGGACCCGCGCACCCAAGGGCGCTGTTGTGGTGGACAATTCCCACAAACCGTCTGAGGCCCAAGTCATCGACGGCGAGACCGACACAGAACAAAACGGAGGGCCTCGCAAGATGTCCATGCCCGAACAGAGTGAGGCGCTCAGGCCTGCCACGTTCATGCTCCGCCGCCGTAGCACTGGTAACAAGGGCACATCCAATCCTCTCCGCAGCGACGATCCAGAGGTGATGAGGCACCTGAAGCACCTCGGTCCATCGAATGCCGCCAACCGGCCCAAGTCCACCCGCATCAACACCGTCAAGATCAAGCCTGCCCACGCCAACTCTGCGCAACCCGAGATCCCCACCACTATCCCCGAGTATTCCCGCCCGCCATCGCAAGGTGTCCTTGCGCTTACGTCGCACGCTCCTGAGGGCGGTATTGGCGAGGGTCTTCTCTCATCTGCCGCTGGTGAAGCCAGTGACGGTGTGCACAGTTTGGCTGTTGGATATGGGACAATGGCCACTCCAAGCGGCGACTGTATGTCCTGGAAGTCTGGTAAATCCGGTACTAAGAACACAGGTGACGATGTCATTTCTCCAGGAGCTCAACCGACATATGCCGAAATCGTGACCGAAGGCACTGACGGCAACGATGCGCGTTCGAGGGGTCGTCGCAACTCACACAGCACGATTGGCTCCTTACACTCCGGAAAGTCTCGCTCCCGCAGCCCGCCAAAGAAGCATCACACAGCTCGCAGCGGTAGCATCTCTGAAAACATCATCGACGTGAACGGAGTAAAGAAGATTGTTCTGGAGACTACAAGTTCTAGTGACTCCGAAGACAAGCTTGCACACAGCCAGACTGACGGTGCCGAAGACTCGAGACAGCAGTCGGAAGTCGAATCACAGAACGCGAACAAGGGCGACAGCAAAAAGAAGAGGAAGAAGCGAGGTAAGAAGAAGAAGGGTAATGGCAGCGAATCGCAACCCCTGCTGGGCGGCAGCCGATAGCCCTCAGTTCTTCTTCAAACTTGATCGTTGATTGCGTCTCTCTTAGCACGTAACAAACCAAACATTGCAAACGCGAGCGGGGACGCGCCTACGAAGCCCGGCGAGATCTCCGCTGCACTAGGCAAGCTCAAAGACGGAATATTGCGTCGGAGAGCGTCGAAAGGAGACGAAACACTTGCGCGCGGCAAGGAGAATGCAAAGAGTATCGTGTAATGGGCATACAAATGGACTGGCAATAATTAGGGTTTCGGTCCGTCTTCTGTTCTTCTTTTTTTCTGTATCATACCAAAAGCTCAACTTGGCTTCGAAGCAGTGTATTCTGAATTACAGACACTCGTCTTTACTCGCACTCGCTTGATCTCGTCGCAATGGCTGAAAAGCAGTTCCTTGAACCTGTTAACCAAATAACTTTCGCAGCGCTGTTGTGTATGGAATCGCATCGTCTTCACGTCCCTGTCCTTCCTGGACCGCCGGTTTCTTCGTGCTTGTCGACATCGCTCCGTGATTGTTTTGTACAGCTTCAACATGCTCTAGAAGTACTGTCCCATCAAGACACCACATGCCTCTCCCTCCCCACCGCAAGTACTCCAATCCCAAAAAATGCTCTGCATTGGCTCTCTCCAACCCGCTCGGCCTCGTCACCCAACCCATCACCCGGTAGCCAAGCGGCTAACAGCTATCTAGAATAGTAATCATGTCACTACGCACACCACACCACACTTCTCGTCGTTGGTACGGACAGATTTCCCGCAAACCAAGCCCAGCGCAAGGAAAGATTTCATGCTTCGACATACCAGCCTGGGAACACTGACTATCAGCAAACGAAAGCGTTTCAGCACATCCTTCCGTTCATGAATTGGTAAACTTGCAGCTTACATGGGCTCTCCACTCAGGAACCCGGCAAGGAAAGTATGTCAAAAGTATGCTAACGACGGAGGTGATGTGAGATTGTGCGGTTGTCGACATATACACAGGCGTGCACAGCGGTGAAGCGAAGCAATGACATCCATGTCTCTAGACTTTTGATATCGCGACAGTACTCCACTCATTCAGAACTCGAGAGTGACATCGCCGGCCATGTGAGGCGGTGACTGAATCTCATGGCAAATTCCACAACTTACGAGTCGTGAACCGTTTGTCCAGCTGTGACATTCCACAGCGAAAGCAGTGGTCCTATGGTATTGTCGAGTACATCTGCGGTCCATGCGTCGAATGTCATTCTTACAACCTTGCGTTCGTCCTCATTATGTGAAGCGGTGACGTTCATACGCGCGTTGCCTAACGAACATCGTGCGGAGCTCGTGAAGTAGTACAGTTCGAAGTCACATCTCACCAGCCAATGATCACCAGTCGTTGATGATATCATGATATGGTTCGTACCTGCGTCAGTTTTCTCCGAGCTCGCCTGCGGCCCGATCGCACGTTGTTTGCATCGGCACACGAAGGACCAAAAAGATTAGCGGCGGGCCCCCTCGTCTCAAATTCTTACAGACTTTGTCTAGACGTCTATCGACCGAGAGATCAGCGTTTTTGTGCTCCACTTTTTAAGTTTCTGTTGTTGATCAGTGGTTCCGGCACGTTGGCCATGACGCGTTGGTAGCGTGCGGCAGATGGGCCGTTGCCGCGGCGGAAGGTTGATGCTTGAACAAGAAGTTAATTTCCTCGGGCGCCAGCTCAAGCTAGGAAAGCAGTTGTTTGTGCGTTGTGTGGCATATGAGATTGATGCTGCAGTGTTCTGCTTGTTAGGAAGACGCTGGCGCACCCGGTGATGGCTTTGTCATTGCGTGCCTGACAGATGACCTAATGTCTCGACTGCAGAGTTTGACAGCCTGCAGATGAGGACGTTGTGCTCCCCAATGCTGCGTTGGCGAGTTGCGTGGCGTGTTTCATCAGCTCAGAACGTCCTGCGCTCGTTGCTTTTCATGCTGTGCCTTGCAGCAGGAGACGTAGGGCGAGATGAGTTGCCTGACGCAAGATTGGAATTGATAAGAGTGGGACAATGGCTGGCTTTCGTAGTGCGGCTCTCTGGCGCTGCTGAGCGCTACACTGCAGCACGTGTCGAGTGCCGGCCGTGGTGCAGGGCTAGGCGTCAAGGTACTCGATAGCAGTGTCTCGATACCTCGAGGCGTGGGGTCTGACAGATGGCTAGCAGTGCTAGTGTGACGCAAGGCGAGACGGGAGTGACGATGTGTTTCTGCAGTGTCGTTACGGCGCCAGTCGTGGCACGGTGGTGTTGAGCACCTAGCGGCATGTGAAGCCTGGCGGGGAAGCGAGGCTTCGAGAAGGGAAGCTGCGAGCTAGCACGCCCAAGACGGCAGCTGCGCACCTGGGCACGCAGGATCACATGTAGTTACAGAAAGCAGTTGGTGGGGGTACGCCATTTTGACATTTGAACAAAACGCTGCTGTCGATGACGACAGGCAGGACTGATTCGGAAGCGGCTGTGCCATGCACGGAGGGGAGGGTGCAGTGCGTCTGCGTTGTGGATGCCCAAACGCACACGGTGCACGAGTCGTCTCCTGTCGCCATGGCCTGCCCTACGGAGGGCGGCTCCCTAGCATGCTGCCAGTGCTGCACACGCCGTTTAGCCGGCACATGGCTGCGATCTTGGAAATGAGATGGGGGGACTAACGTGAAACTCATTTTGACATGGAGCAGAGACGGAGCCAGGATTATTCCACCAAGGCTGTCGGCGGCTGTCTGTGCAGGCGGTGGTTGAAATCTGCGCTGGATTCGAGCGAGTTCTCCCCCCATTCCCGTTCCTCGCACGCCCATCGCCGCGACTGCAGTGGGAGCCCCTCTATTCGCTGGCGCTCTCTGCACGCTCTCTGCACGCTCTCTGCACGCTCTCTGCACGCTGCACGCTGCACGCCGCTGGTTGCGCAGCACTGGTCTGCCCGGACACTGGACGTTGGGGGTGCGCTGTACCACCCTAAGGGCCCCAGGGTCAGCAGCTCCAGCCAGCGCCGGTCCCAGCCATGGACGAGCGCAGCGACCGAGACAGCAAGGCGGCCCACCGGCGGCTGTCCAAGAAGACACGAGAGCGCGCGCCGCCCCCCGTCAGCTACAACAACAAGTACAGCACTGCAAACACGCTCAAGCGTGCTCCATCTGCCAGCTCCTACTTTGAGCGCAGCGGCAGCCACACCTCAGGCCTTGGCATCTCTCCCGCCGCGGGCAGCCATCCTGCCTCGTCATCAAGCAGCCTCCGCCGCTCGCCCTCGCTCCTCACGCCGCTGAGCGAGACCCGCACTGTCAATGCGAGCGGCACATACGGCTTCCACGACACCCCGAGCAGGCTCCCCTCGCAGCACGAGCTCGTCGGCGACTCCTTCACCAACATCGTTGGCGGCGCCCACGCCCCCGCCCACGCCTCCAAGCAGCCGCGCCCGCCAGGCCCCGTGCACTCGCAGACCGCCGACGCCCAGTCCTCGCGCTTCAAGAAGGCGCCCCCCCGCCTCCGCCAGTCGACCTCCTTCCAGCAGCTTGCCCGCAGGATGGACACCTCGCCGTCCGGCACCAAGAGCCCGCGCAACCGCTACAGCGACGACGGCGATGGCGCCAAGAACAGGCAGTCGGCCAGCGGCAAGAAGAAGGGCACCTTCTCGACCTTCATGAGCAACATGCTGGGCTCGCCGCGCCGCCCCACCATCTCCACGCCCACCAATCCCATGCACGTCACCCACGTCAGCATTGACAACGAGACGGGCGAGTTCACGGTACGTATGCCCGCCAGCTCTTGCTGCTCATCTACGATGCCGCACCCTCGACGTTTTTGCAGATGCTCTGCCCCACTATGACCTGCTTGGTCTGTTTATAGGTCGCTGCTAACTTTGGTCCAGGGTCTCCCCAAGGAATGGCAGCGCATGCTGCAGCAAAATGGCATCACTGAGCAGGAGCAGAAGCAGCACCCCCAGGCCGCCATGGACGTGGTCAACTTCTACAAGAACAACGCCGAGAAGAACGGTGACGACGACGTCTGGGAGAAGATGGGCGCTGCACACCCCCATCACCAGTCCCTCAACCCTGGTTACGGAGTAGCCCAGCCCCTCAGTCCCCCGCAAAGCCCACGGTTCCCACGCAACGAGCACGACAGCTTCGAAAATCCCCGAGCTCCACCTCCAGTGCCTCTACCCCGCAGTTTGACGTCGCCTGTCCCGAATACGCCCCAGCTCAACGGTTCCCTAGTCCCCCATCGACCTGCTCCCCGGCCGCCGGGCGCTGCAGCAGGCTCAGCAAACCTTGTGCCTGTCCGGGCTGCGCCTGCACCACCTGTTCAGATTGCTACCCAGCAGCCTTTCCGCCAGGAGAACGAGATGCCCCAGGGCGTCTATGCCTCTCCGCAGGCTACAGACAGCGCGTATGGCACGTCGACTTCATCAGCACCACGCAGTCGGGCGAATACTACGGGTGGCACCCCCCCACGATTCGACTCGCCCTCCAACAGCCAAACAGCCATCTCCCCTGCTCAGCAATACCAGCAACAGCAGGCTCAAGCCATGGCTGCAGCCCAACACTCCGTGGCTCCTCACAAGCAGCAGCCACCCCACCTTGGTCGAAGTGTGAGCCAAAAGGTTCCGCAACCGCAACCGTTCAATCATGGACCCCCGGCGCAAGTACAGCCCTCGCCACAACAGCAACTTGCCCAACAAATGGACCCACAGAACATTCCTCTGCCTTCACAACAGGTACGTGTTGGCCCGGCGCCTCGCCCAAGGCAGAGACCAAGGCAAAGCCAGGGCCCGGATATCGTCGCCAAGCTCAATGCAATCTGCACGAATGCCGATCCTACACTCCGTTACCGTCAACTAAACAAAATTGGCCAGGGTGCCTCCGGTGGCGTTTACCAGGCGTATGAGATCGGTACTAACAAGTGTGTTGCTATCAAGCAAATGAACCTGGAACAGCAACCCAAGAAAGACCTGATCATCAACGAGATCCTGGTCATGAAGGACAGCAAGCATAAGAACATTGTCAACTTCATGGACAGCTTCCTCGTACGAGGCGATCTCTGGGTCGTCATGGAGTACATGGAGGGTGGCAGTTTGACTGACGTAGTCACTTTCAACATCATGTCAGAGGGCCAGATTGCAGCGGTCTGTAGGGAGGTCCTGCACGGTCTTCAGCATCTGCATTCGAAGGGCGTCATTCACCGAGATATCAAGTCGGACAACATCCTTCTGTCGTTGGAGGGCAACATCAAGCTCAGTAAGTAAACCATCCACAAGAAACGCGATTTTCTAACCGTATCACAGCCGATTTCGGTTTCTGCGCGCAGATTAATGAGCACCACAACAAGCGCACGACCATGGTCGGAACTCCTTACTGGATGGCACCAGAGGTCGTCACTCGTAAGGAATACGGCCGAAAGGTTGACATCTGGTCACTGGGTATCATGGCGATCGAAATGATCGAAGGAGAACCTCCATACCTAAACGAGAGCCCTCTCCGTGCGCTCTGGCTTATCGCGACCAACGGCACGCCTACAATCAAGGAAGAACACGCCTTGTCCCCAGTTTTCCGCGACTTCCTTGGATTCTCGCTGAAGGTCGACCCTGATAAGCGTGCGAGTGCGCATGATCTCCTTGTGGTACGTTGGCGCATGCTTCAAAGACCCGTCAACTCATTCGCTAACACATCTGCAGCACCCCTTCATCCAAACCTCAGAACCGCTCAACACACTGGCACCATTGGTCCTATCCGCACGAAAAGCACGAGCTGATGAGCGAAAGAAGAAGGGCGGTATGTGAATTGTTTCCTTCCAGGCCCTAGGTGTATCTCATCCAGGAACCTAGGAAAAGTTACGGCGCACACCAAAGACAGCAAAATCTCGAGTACCAACACGGAATCGTATGCCGATTGGTATGGCAAAACGGAGACGCTCCAACACGGATGACTGCGCATTGCTGAGTCGACCGTTGGAATTTTGCCCGTTGGTTACGCATGCATGCTGCAGGTCCAACGTGCGTTACCTACAAGCTTTTGGATCCGAGGTTCCCGCGTTCAAGCGAGCACATCTAACGTACCGTACAAGGCATGTGTCGACGGGTACGGAGCGAGCACCTATGAACTTCGATGTACATCTCTAGACAGCATTGCGCAGCGAGCGAACGAGCACCTTGCCAACACATTACATTCACGTCATGCACTCGACCCTTCTGAGTCGCTTAGCATTGGCTTCAACTTTTGGTTCTCTGGCGGGGTTTTGGCGTCGAGGAGCGCAAGTGTGCTGTGGTTCCAGCGCGCTTTTCACGATTCATCATGTTCAGAAATGTTTGTGCCTTATACACCATTCTTCAATCTATAGTGTCTATACTATCTAGGGGGCGTCATGATTACCAGGCTTGGCTACATGGTCGGCATAGAAGTCGAATCTCAGATGAACAAAACATTTCAGTTACCTTCGCGTCTCATCATATTATGCTCTGCTGCTCGGCGTAATTGCGTCGCCAAGTCGAACACGTGAGTGGAGTATCAATCTTCTAAACAGGTAGCTGTACCGAATGAACTGTTATGCTAAACGTGTCTTGCAAAAAAGAATATATTACATGAGAAGACTCGATGCGTAACGCACGTTGGACATATCCAGAGGCAGCATATCAGAGGCAGCACAACAGAGCCCAACGCTAGACCTTGCCGAAGTGTGGCGCAGTTGGCGTTCGCCGCCCACGAGGTCGTCATCCTCCGCCCGCTAGGCCGTACCCTAGCTCGGCGGGAGCTCACCAAGCCTCCTACATACGACACCTCAAGCTCTCACCCTTCACTCAAGAGACGCTGAACGACCTCGAACCTCGAATAACTCACAGCAACTTCGTACTGCTGTCACCTGAAATCATCTGCGCAATATACCGAAGCATCTCCAACCTGCCCTCGACATATCGACCGGGCGCAACAGGCAGCAGACATCATGTTCCGCGCGCAGTCGAACATCTTCGACGATGTCGTCGTCAAGGCCACAGACGAGAACTTGACGAGTGAGAACTGGGAATACATACTGGTACGAAGCTCTCTCTCGCACTGTGTGCGCTGCGACCTGCTGAAGCTCTGTGCTTGCGAGCTGCAGCGTGACGTTCGATGAAATATGGCCACATGACCATACACATACTGACCTTGTTTCACAGGATGTATGCGACAAAGTTGGATCTTCAGATACAGGCGCACAGCAAGCTGTCGCAGCCATGATTAAGCGACTGGCACACCGCAACGCAAACGTGCAGCTATACACCCTCGAGCTTGCCAACGCCCTCAGCCAGAACTGCGGAGTACCGATGCACAAGGAGCTAGCCTCTCGAAGCTTCACAGATGCACTGTTGAGGCTCGCCAACGACAGAAACACACACCAGCTGGTCAAGGCCAAGATTCTCGAGCGTATGGGCGAGTGGTCTGAGATGTTCTCCCGTGATTCAGACCTTGGGATTATGCAGGGCGCCTACAACAAGCTAAAGTCGCAGAGTAAGTCGCCATAGCAAAGGAGAATACATCACGACGCTGACTTGTCCTAGATCCTAACCTGAGAGCTCCGTCAAAACCCCAAAAGACACAGATCTCCGACACCGACCGCCAGAAGGAGGAGGAAGAGTTGCAGATGGCATTGGCCATGTCGATACGAGAGTCAAAGGGGGCCGCTTCCACCGGCGCAAAATCGAACGCTCCTCAGGACGCGAGCGCAGGCGCTGACTCCAGCTCACAACCTACACAGGCACAGGCACCAGCACCGCAAGGAACAACGGCAGCAACAGTTTCGCGAGTACGCGCCTTGTATGATTTCCAACCTTCAGAACCTGGCGAGCTGCAATTCAAAAAGGGTGATATTATTGCTGTACTCGAGTCGGTGTTCAAGGACTGGTGGAAGGGCTCATTACGTGGCCAAACTGGTATCTTTCCTCTCAACTACGTCGAGAAGCTGCAGGATCCAACAAGAGACGAGCTGGAGAGGGAGGCACAGATGGAGGCCGAGGTGTTTGCGCAAATCCGAAACGTGGAGAAGCTGCTTGCGCTGCTCAGCACAAGCTCACAAGGAGGAGGCGATGTGCGTGATAACGAAGAAATCACAGAGCTGTACCACTCGACTCTAGCCATCCGACCGAAGCTGATCGAATTGATTGGCAAGTATTCACAGAAGAAGGGTACGTTTGTCCAAGTGTGTAAATTTGGCAGCGACTGACGCTCGAGCACCAGACGACTTCACACAACTGAACGAGAAGTTCATCAAAGGTCGCCGTGACTACGAATCGCTCCTTGAAGCTTCAATGACCCAGGCAGCACAGCCGGCATACGGTGGCCGTCCAGCATACGGAGCATATAACGCGCCCCCTCAATCTCAATACGCCGGCTACCCTCCCAGCTCTGCCGCACCACAACAACATCCCAATCGCTTCTACGGCGCCGGAGCGCCACCTTCACAAGGTCCTGCTGGTCATTACCCCCCAGCCGGCTCAAATCCAGCATTCTTCATGGTGCCGCCCGGCGAACAGCGCCCGCAACAAACCCCAGCACCTCAGGCCGGTCCTCCATCAAACGCCTACAGCGATCCTGCTCTGAGCAGAGTGCCCGTCGCCCGACCTCAAAGCTTTGCCCCACAAGAGTTGTCAACAGGACACTACGATTCCCCCATCGATAACCGCCATTCCTTCCACGGCGCGCCACAAGGCGCACCCCCTGCAGGGCAAGAGTACTCCGCCTATCCCCCACAGCAACAGCAAAGCCAACCCCCCGGCTATCCTCCACAAGCCAGCGCGCCCCAGGGCCCACCCGCGCAAAACAATCCCTACGAACACGTCACATCGCCGCCCCCTGCGCAGCACGACCCCCAGCCGCCTGCCGACACGTATGCGCCGGCCCCGCAGCAGAACCAGTATGGATACCCGCCACAACAGCAGCCCTCGCAGCCGGGCTACGCACCCCCTGCGCCCCCGGGCACAACATCGAGTCCCCGCCGCCTGGCCAGGGGTATTTGCCGTATCGGCCTGGCGGGCAGGCGCCGAGTACGCCGGTCGGAGGCGGTGGGGATGAGGGGTTTTATCGGTGATGGGTAGGAGTGGTGGATGTTGATAGGACATGAAAGGAGATGGGATGGGATAAGACGCCCAGGGCGACGCAAGGCTTGATACCATGAGATGAGTTGTGGGAGAAGATAAAATTCTTTAGCGTAGTATATATATATGTGTGTATGTATCAGTGACTTTAGCATGCGCGACAGGATGGGATTCGAAACCTCCGAGGTGACGCTTTTCAGCAGGTTGATCATGAAGAGTATGGGTCAAACTTTTATTCATGCTGCAAGTAGAATCCACATTTTTGGGTAACCATAAAGGCATAAATATCTTGGCCGCAGTAAATCGCTCCACCCATGCTACAAAACAAACTTGTCAAAATAAATCATCACTTCAGATGGATGTCCTAATCTTCCCGACGGCCGCGGCCACCGTTGCCGCCCTTGGCGATGATATCTAGAATCATCTGCCGGGCCTGCTCGCAGCCCTCCCTGGTGCCCGTAATCTCAATGGCTTCGTCCTTGGCCTGGTCGCGCGGCACTTGGATTTTGGTCCCTGTCTCCTTGCGCAGGGTGTTGATTGTGCTGCCGCCGGAGCCGACGACGAGCCTGTAGCTGCGCGGGTCGGGCAGGATCAGGTAGCCGGTGGAGCTGGGCTTGGAGGCGGCCTTGATGGCCTCCTCGAGCTGCTGGCGCGCCTTCGGAATGTTCTCGGTAGGACCGCGCAGGATCCAGGGGATGGTGGCAGAAGTGTCGGTGCCTTCCTCAACGGCATTGTTGTCGATGATCTCCCAGGAGTGCTCGTCTGCGCCGGCGGTGGCGTCGTCGGTGATCAGAGGCAGAGCACCGTTAGCGCCCTTCCTTGCCTTGCCGGCTTCAGTCTGGGCAGGCTTGGAAGGAGGCTGCTGGTTACCGTGGTCGACAGTGATCTTCTGGTTGTTGCGGAGGCGACGGAAGAACTGGCCGTTGTCGGAGATGATGTGGTGGAGGTGACGGGGTACCTCGACGGTCTCACCCTCCTGACCCTTGACAAGCTCAAGGATATGCTCTTTAGCCTTTGCGACTGCCGATGGCTCACCAATAATCTTGACCTGGCTGCGGGCGGCACCTTGTGTGGTCTGCTTGGGGATGTCCAGCTGGACGCTGAACTGCGACTCAAGCGAACGACGAGTCTCGCCACCACGACCGATCAACAGGCGGTGCTTGTCAGGCGAAACCTCAAGGGTCTCAGTTGTCTGGTTCTCGAGAGAGAAAACCTGAGCCTTGATGGCGGCAACAATTTTCTCGACTACGCTCTTGGGACCTTCAATCTTGATGGTGTTGGAGTCGCCGTCGGTGTCCTGCTTGGGGAAGCGAACCATGCGAGCAAGGTCGCGGGAGTTATCAGGGCCACCCGCAGATATGACAATTTGACGGATATTGGCACCCTGGCCACCAATGAGGTTACGGTGAAGCTTGCGGTCAACGTCAAGAGTCTCAGTGACGGTGTCGTCGAAGACCTTGACGCGCTCCTGGAGGATCTTCTTAGCCTCCTGGACCTGCTGCTTGGTACCCTTGATCTTGATCTCGGCACGACCGGAAGGATTAGCACCCTCGCGCGCACCAGGTACATCGATCTGAGCACCAGTGGTAAGACGGAGATTCTCCATCTCGCGACCACCTGAGCCAATCAATTGAGGAATCTGGCTTTGAGCAACAGAGATGGTGTCAGTGTTGGAGTTGTCCTGGATGTACTGCAGGAGGCTGAGGATCTCATCACGAGCCTCGTCAGCACCCCTCTTGGGTCCTCGGATGATGACCTCATTAGGCTTCTGGCCACCCTTGGTGTTACGCTGGGATGTCGCATCCTCTTCGTCATCATTCTTCGCTCTTCTGGGGAAGTTGACACGAACGCCGTAACGGGTCTGCAGACGTTCAACTTGCTTGCCACCAGCCCCAATAAGCTCACGGTGGTAAACAGCGGGGACGTTGAGGACGTAGGCCTGCTCATCTTCGAGCTTCTTAGCCATGCTGAGAATCTCCTTCTTGCAGGCCTCCGCCTTCTGCGAAGGACCCTTGAGTGTGACCTTGCCGTCGTCGATCTGCACGTCGACGTCAAACTTCTGGCGCAGCTTCTGGATGTTCTCGCCACCCTTGCCAACGAGGTGGCTGGCGTATTTCTGGGGGTAGTCGAAAGTAGTAATGTGACCACGCTCGAGCTCGTCCTTCTCAGCCTGCTCAATGAAAGCCAGAATCTTGGCGTTCAAGTCGTCAACAGCGTTCGCGGGACCACGAATGGCGAAGCTGTCCTTCGAGCGGTTGGCAGCCTCAGCTTGTCGTCCGCCCAACAGAACCTGGACAGGAACCTGGTCGTGTGGAAGGCTCTGCTGCTCCTCTCTGACAAACTGCTCAATCTTGCGGTGGAACTTCTGGCTGGCCTCAAGGTCGCGAGATGCAATCTGGGGCTGGTTCTTGGTGAGACGGTGGATAAGCTCCGAGGCCTCCTGGAGGGCCTTCTTGTATGCGTTGATCTCATCATTCTGTGGCTTGCCACGAGGGATGGTGTATTCCTCGTAGGGGTCGCGGCTCTCGTAGACAAGGATGAGTTCGGGCGACTGCTCATTTTCGTCAGGGAAGACGATGTGCACACCAGTGTCCTGGCGAATTTGAGGCGCGGGGCGTTGGCGTAGGAAGGAGTGGTAGAAGGGGTCCACGTTGACGGTGGAGAACCTGCTTGGTGGGTGGGCACCAAAGACATTCATAACATCTCCACGAGCCTTCATGCTGTTCTTGCCGTCCTTTGCGTAGATCTCGTAGCCGGTCGGGCCGTCGCGGTCAATAGGGGCGACGATGCTGGCCTCGTGAAGACGCTCCAGCTCGGCCAAAGCCTTACGCTGTCGTAGGTAGCGTGTCAGGTTATGAGCGTGTGCCTGTGCGTTGGGGCCGCGGTGCTCACGAGCAGCGTCAGCGGTGGCCATGGTCATGCTGGCAGCAAGATCTTCGAGCTTGTTGATACCCTGCTCAATTCTGTCCGGCGGTCCAACAATGTAGACAGTCTCGCTGTCATCAGAGTTTGGAGGCAAGACAATACTGCAGCCAGTCTCCTCGAGGAAGTCGTGAAGAGAGTGGCCACGGTCACCGACAAGGAACTGGTGTCGGCCACGCTCAATAGAGCGCTGGTCAACAGCCAATCGCTGGCGAAGCTGCTGAACACGGCGCTCGAGCTCAGCCTGGGCCTGCTGGGCAGCGACACGCTCTCCAGAGATGCGGATGGGGAAGTCCGCCTGGGGAACGAAGCTGCCGGGCTGGTTGCGGGCGTTCTGGGGAGGCGCCTGGGTTTGCCAAGTGTAATACTCAGGGATCTTGATGTCGATGTCCTTGCCCTGGGTCAGCCTGCCAGTGTGGATGTTCTGAGGACCAGCGAGGAAGGGGTAGAACTCGGCAGGAATGTCCTTCAGCTTCAAGTTGACGGTCGAAGTGCGCTCGTTGACAATGGCGTCGATTTCGCGACGGGCCATCTCGGCGGTCAAGGCATTGCCTTCAATGTGAACGTTGACAACGGTATCCTCATCCTCGCCAGCCTCAGCCTTGGGGACCTGGATGCGGGCGCCGGTGCGCTTGCTGATTTCCTGGATCTTGGATCCTTGTCGACCAATGATGTGGGCGCGGACGGATGCAGGGACGGGGACATCGACGGATTGCTGCAGCTTGTCAGTATTGTTCCACAGATGCTTGCACGTCCGACCAACATACCTTGCTTCCCACTTCGTTAGCAATCTCCTTGAGAGATTCCCTTACAGCGTCGACGGGACCGGTAGCCTCGAAGATGATCTGTCCGTGGGGTCCAGTCTTCTGCTCGAGCCTAGCCTTGGAGCGCCTGTTGATGTCGCGGATGATTTCGGCAACGGGCTTCTTGAGCTGTTGGCGCGGTGTCAACTGCGCGGTAGAGAAAGAGATGCGCTCGGTGTGTTTGCCGGGGAGGTTCATAGTTGCAACCGCGGGGCCGCGGATAGCGGGGCCGGAGGGAGTAGAAGCGCCGGAGTTGCCGTTGGTGCCATTGGCGTTGGACGTGACGGCAGCGGGCTTCTTGCCCCAGGTGGGGACAGGAGCCTGCGCGCGCGGCTTGACGGGACCGAGAGCAGGGAAGGCTTCCTCGGACTGGGTGTTGAGGGCCGGCTTCTTGGGGGCAGGGGCTGGCTCCTCGGCCTTCTGCTTGCCAGCAGCCTTCTCGCTCAGAGGGGCATCGGTAGAGGCAGGCTTGGCCGAGGGGGGAGGGTGAGCAATGTCCTCCTCATCAGGGACATCCTCGACGGTGACGTGGTGGTCGTTGTTCTCGTGCTGTTCCATCAGCTGCTGCGCGGGGGTCAAGCCCTCGGTGGCAGAGCTGGCTACTGCTTCGGATGCCATGTTTCAGAATAAACCGTTTCGAGTTGACCAAAGGGTGTATTGCGTGGACGGTGCGTGGAGTAGCTTAGCTGAGCGAAGCCACCTTGACGATCGGGCGTATGTGTATCGGAGAGGGTCGAATCTGCACGTGCATTGTTAGAAAGAAGGAGCAAAATTGGAGAAAAGACAGAGTGAGGAGAAATATCCGTGTGAGCTCCAGAGAGCGGTAGCAACCCCAGAATCCAGCGGGTTGCTGCGTGGGACAGCCAATAGACAGCTGCGCAATTGCGCGGTACCGACTGCTGTGTAAAAGAGGGGAAGCAGGGTGAAATGAATGGTCTTACCTGGGACTACGGAGCAATTGCAAGCAAATGGGCTCCTTACACTCGAGATGTCGACTGACAGGTGAGGCTATGGGGAGAGCTACTGTAAAGGTGGCCGTCCTCGGGCCGAACAATTGTGGGCCGACTAGAGCTGATGGCTATGGCCGCTGACTCGCGCACCCGCACCCGTGGAACGTTCTACGCACAGCCTTCCATCACCCTCGACGTTATTCCGCAACTTTCTACTTTCATGCACACCATCGTGGCTTCTCCACAGCATCAACTTAAAATGTATACAAGTGCGTTTGTAATTGTGGGAATATTTGTTCTCATCAAGGGTGAGTATATACATGCAAAGGCCGGTATGGGTACCAACGTAGGGTAAGGAAGAGGTTCGACTGCAGGTTCCCCTCGCGCAGAAGTGCTTTGCAGCAGGTCAATTTATAACAAAGCAGAGTTTGCTCTGATAGCAATCAAATTATCATCTATATTAGAAAGGTATATGTACCAATCAACGCAGGGGCAAAGTGTGTTCAGTGTTCACATTTTGTCTCAACAATCTATTTGTTTCTCATGCGAAGAAATAACAAGGCGTTGAACACTTGTCGAAAGCAATATGAGCATTCAAAGTAAATTCAAAGAAGCGCATTTCACGACCCAAGCATGTAAACACCAGCATTAAACCTCCTTCCCCTTCTTCCTCTCCTTGTTTGGATCAAAGTCGCCTTTCCTCTTCCTCGTCTCAAACAACGCATTGCTTTGGCTCTTCATGCCTGCCGGCCAGTCCCTCACCT
Organism: Lizonia empirigonia; assembly: GCA_009982855.1. NCBI lineage: Eukaryota > Fungi > Ascomycota > Dothideomycetes > Pseudoperisporiaceae > Lizonia > Lizonia empirigonia. Next base: position 492,894 of record JAADKA010000020.1, read on the forward strand.
TTCCGCCTTTAACAAGCACGACACCTTTGCCGTCTCCATTCCCCTTCGAACCATCTACCACGCAATATTCGTCTCCAAGCTTCGCATTCTCTCCTTCCAAGACGTCGCGGAACTTGGCTATGCAAACCGATCTGTTGAGGAAGTATGTTCTCTTCGAGACAGCGCCAGTCCACTTCTCGGACGACACTTTGAACACCCATGGCAGGTCGGCGCCCAAATGGTTCTTGAGCAGTATTGTGCCGGTGAGGTCATCGTTGCTGATTTGTAGTGGGGCATCGCCGGGAATGAATTTATTGCAGAAGGCTTCGTAGCCAATCTTGTACTGCTCCTTTGTGGGGAGGTCGAGGGTGGTGCATGTGCCCTTCTCCGCACGAGTGTGTATGGGTGAGTTGACGGTATCTCCCATGTGGTGGCTTACACCACGTTTTGGGGTGAGAGGCTCGACAAGGTGTGTCCAGCTCAGTGGCAGGTGAGGAAATGCGGTGATGGTGGAGGCTGAAAGAGCCAGGATCAAGGAAGTAACGCAAAGCATCGTCATGCGTATGATTATAAGTTGATTTGAGTCAATATTGTTTTCAAATTCGTTGTTTTATGAAGTACGTTTGTGTTTACTGTGGTCCTGTTGTCTGTGGAGTTCGAGTATTATATATACTATGAGTCTCGTGCGCTAAACGTTGAAATGTTATTAGGTACGGTTCAGCTATGTTATCACACCCCATACCCAGCAAAGGCGGTTGATTAACAATGAATGGGATGCTATAGTTAGAACGATCGGCAAGGCACAGTGCAGAATCTGATGTTGATGTGGTCTTTGTGGATGTTTGGGGTCCCCATGTGCGTCAAAGAGCGCCACGCATGGAACAAAAAATTGTGGTCAACGAGACAAAGAGGAGGAAGTCCACAAGAGTGACAAAAGGACGGGAATCTGATGGCACAGCCCCGGTGTTGTAGGGTAGGAGTGAGGACCCGCGCATGGTCGATGGTGGAGAGGAAAGAAAGTGGCCGAATCTAAGGAAGTAAGGGCCATCCTATTGTCTCGAGTACACGACATTTGAAGGCGAACCCGGCGACCGCCACACAGGATTGCCCGTCGGGTCAATCTCGAGTAGATCGATCGTATGCCGCGCACGAACTGTCACACGTCTAGGTAAGAGGCCAGGGCTACCCTTCCGTAGGACGTTTAGATCTGCGTATCAGTTGCTGCATTCTCTATACATCCAGCCGCATTTAGCTTTCCATGAAGCCACATGATTGCCGTTCTGTCGAAGACTTCCGTGCCCCCAGCTCTTGCTTACCGCCTCGCACCACCCCAATGTCCTGTCCCAACCTGTACCCACTAATCTTCTCCCACTCGATCTTCTGCCTTGTGATTGGCAATTGTCTCCTCAGACTCTTGAAGGCGCCCTCGCTCAAGCTACCGAAAGCCTTGTTCAAGTCCTCCTGGTACTTCTTCTCGACGGTTGCAATCTGCCTTACGACCTCACTTGCACTCGCGCCCGAACTCACGTTCAAGCTCACATCTTTGTTTGTAAGCAACCGCACGTTTCCATCTTCGTAGTAGTGCACATCGACCTTGATTGCGCCGGTCAAGCGGCCGCTCGAAGGGTTGTAGAAGTAGGACGAGCGCCAGCGGCCGTTCCAGTAGTTCGTGGGCGAGTACTTGTTTGCGACGGTTACGAGGGCGAGTTGCGAGTCGTCCTCGATGGGAAAGACGCCGTAGGAAGACTTTGGGTAGTGTTCGCTGGTATGGGTTCCAAGGCTCTTGACGAGGTTCTTGCTGTGGGTTGTCAGCGCCTTGGACATCTTCCAGTGCACTTGCAGGTAGTACTTACACCAGATCCTCGTGCTGGCTTTCCACCACGTAGCTCTGTACCGCGCTCGCCTTCTGTGTTGAATGGTCAAAGTCAAAGGAGCTTTGTGTCTCGACATCGTAATAGCGCCCATCGCCCAGCGAGTTGTAGGGGCTAACTAGGATCTCGGTGCTGCCGCCGGGGAGCTTTGTTGTGGTGAACTGCTCCTCGTTGTACTTCTCATATGCGGGCGCAAGCTCGGACTCTACATTGCCGTCGCCGAGAATCGACTTGATTGCCTTTGTGACGTCCGCAAGCTGAGTTGCATTAGCATTGCATTCCGGGGGGTGGGGCGCGGAGGCCAACGTACCTCGCCAGGAGGCGCAGACTCCACGAAGGAGCCAAGGGCTGACGATCTCGACATTAGGCTTCTTTTGGTGACTTGTAAGGAGGCTGTTGATATGCTGTGGGGGGCAATGGGGTTGTTCGCGGGTTGTTCGGGGGTGTCTGCGGAGTGGAAGCCAAGTTGGCGATCGAGGGGTCCAAGGAGCACGCACGTACCGCCCATATTACTTCACATGGTTGTTTGGCACAGCATAAGTTGTGGATCGTACTAGATAATCCAATGACCTTAGGTAATATTTCAGAAAACTGGCTTGCAAGCTAATAGTGCATGACTGTGTAGAGGGGTAACTCCGTACAGCAGTATCGAATAGACCATCCTGAACGCCGCGCTGAACTATGATGCCCACGGAAAGCACATCTGCAAGAACAAAAAGTCATACAACGCCAGCCTATTCGATGCTCATCTTCATTAGGCCATCGCTAGTGTCTGTCATACCCTGCAGGCCGACACGCTTGGGGCCCAAGGTAGGCGTCATGCTCGTACTTCCTCCACTGTTCGATCGCTCGCCATGTGATTGTCCACTTGTCGATGTCTCACGGCTCGCTTTGGTCGTCGTACCCCATAGGCTGCCGTCACGTTGGCTTGGTGATTGCGAGATCACAGGACTGTTGTGCACACTTAGGCCAGGCGACACGGCACGTCGCTTCAAGGAGTGCTCATCGAAGTCGTCATCGCGGCGGCGCTTGTTCGACTTCTTCAATCCGTCAGCAGCGGTTGGTGGATTCATTGACTGCGGTGTAGACGCGCGGGATGTCCAGTTCAAATTCACGCTCTGATCTGGGGCTGGCATGCCATTGCCGTTGTTCGACGATATGATAGGTGAGTCCATGTTCATGTCCTCACTCATCGCAGAGGACTCTGCACGATGGAACGATGGTGGTGGTGGCGTCTGTGCTAGTCGCTGGTTCCAGAAATCCGTGCCGATGGAATTACGACCCGTGTTCAATAAGCCGAATGCGCCAAACAAACCCTTAGTGGTTGAGCCATCAAGACTCATGTTGCTTTCGCTCTCTTCCTCAGGCACACCCTCCAAGGGTCCGTCCAAGCCAGGCACAGTAGGCAGAAGATTTGGGGATGACTGCGCCGTTCCAGATGGCCGTTCCAGATCTGTATCACTTTCTCTCACTTGCCGAATGATCTCAGCCTCGCGCCGTGTCTCGCTGTCAACGGGTGCCCACTCATCGAACAGCTCGGCCTTGATACGACCAAATTGTCTTGACTTTGGCTAGGCTATATTAACATGCTGCTTGCACTAGCAGGATATATCACTCACCAATAGATTACCCCTACGTGTCACTACACGTCGAATAACGCCCGGTGTTTGAGGCATTGTGCTAGCTTCGTCTCCACTGTCGTTGCCAGAAGAGATGTAGAGGTCGTTGGTAAAGAGTGAGAGACTCTCCCGTCGAGACCCTTCCCTGCGCAACACCGCCTCCCTAGAAAAGTAGCCTTCACCTTTACCGTTCGGTGGTGATGCAGGGCCGCCAGGGCTTGCCAAGGAGCTGTGTCCACTTGCTGAACTCGAACTTTTTCGACTTCGTCCCTTGCGCAGTCTTGCTCTCTGTATACTCATGAAGTTCGGCACCCCACTTGGCGAGAACATATTTGTAAATGGGCTGTTGTTGACCGCATTGCCTCCGGAATAGGCATTGTTTGTCTTCGCAGCTTGTGGGGTCATGATCATTGGGTCATCGGTGTCATCAGGATCCATGGGGTCAAGTTCGTCAGAGGAGCTGCTTGAGTCTTCCGACCCCAGCATATTGACGCTGCCTACTGAGCTCGAGGGAGCGGTCCTGCCTCCGATGCTCCAAGCCCCGTGTACATTCATGTTGGGAAAGTCCATTATCATAGAGTTGGCGCGGGGTTTTCTCGAAGGGATCTTGATCCCCTTCTGCGTGATCGTGGGCGAGGAGTCAGGCGATGACTTGTCAGGCAGCGTCGAGTGGTGGAGGTTGGTGCAGGCTCTCGAGAACTCAGCACCCCGTGAATGTCGAGGCAGCAGCGACGCTGGTGAGGCGTACGTGTTGTGGGAATCGAGTTGCGGCGAGAGAGGCACACGTGCAGCGAAGTGTGCAGGGCTGGGCATGGGCGACTCTCGCGGTGGCATCTGCAGTGAAAGGCCTCTCGAGAGGAAGTCTGGGCGCCGTGGAGTACTTGGGCTGGCGACAACAGTGTGGTCATCCTTGGAAGTCCTGGTTGGTTCACGGAACTTAGGTGAGGGTTCCAGTTTGGGGGTGCTGTCGGAAAGGGAACGCGCTTTGGACCTTGGTGGAGTGCGCATTTGCTGCGGTTCACGCATAGCGCCTTCCTCGCGTCGAAGGCTATCAGTCAACATGGTGTCGATTATCGATATGAAACAAGCGGTCGTTGGGTGTCAACATGTCCGCCAGGAGTTTCAGGGAGCCTGTGGGTTTTGCAAAATCGTCTTTCATGGTGAATCGCGGGCCTTGAGCAAAGGTTGGGGTGGATGAAGCGGGGCGGGTACTCAATCTCACGTGGCAAGCGCGATTATGTCACAATCACATCTCTCATCAATGAACCAGCTACTCCATCACCTCAGACACGTGTATTTCTGGACCTGACATTAAAATGCCAGGCGGTATACCTTCCGCAGAAATTCTCTGAATCGCTTTCTGGAGTTGGAGAAATTGAATTCATTCAGATCCTTCGTAAATTGTGCGACATACCATCCATCTACCTCACGTTGACCCCTGATAACCTCGTCAATGCTTCAATCGTCATGCATTGACAATCCCTTCTACCCACTGAACATCATCCCAGGTCGCCTCCCACACGTTCAGCACAGTCATAGTCCAATTCTTTCCGTCACGCTTCATTGTGCCCATGCATCGGCACATCCTTCCTTGTTGCATCAGGCGTGCGCTGTCGTATTCAAATAGCTGAACGGATTTCCATATCGCAGCAGCGTACACAGCTTGAACATATGGCGGTCTAGCGTGGAAGAGGTCACAAAAGGTAAAACGCTGCTGGGTACTGTCTCGCTCGGAGGCGAGCACCCTAGCGTACAGTTCAATAAGTATAGCATTGCCAGTCTTGACAGCTTGACAGCTCTGATTGATTGCTTCGCCCACACGGAAGCAGGTCTTCAGCACGGTGTTAGACGATAGACCTATGACAGGCGAGCGATCTCGGACTGCGGCCGGGAATGCCGACCTGACGATTGGCTTCTGAGCCTCGTCACCGATGGCTGTGAGTAGACGCGTAGTTAAGGTAACTGGTGATACGAATTTTCCGGGCATAGGCCCTGAGATGTGAACCTCTTCGTCAAGAACAACAGCATTTGCAGCAGACGTGCCAGAGGAACGTCTCTCCTGGTGCATTTCATCCAAGACATCAACCTGGATAGGTGCACTTGATTGGAACTTGAAATTGTTGTAGTCATCGACCATGTCTGTTGGTAAATCGAGAAGGTCCTCGTCCATGAGATCATCATCACCAAAGTCATCTCCGTCGACTTGCACTTCTGCGTACTGGGGTAATTTAATTCTATCCGTTGGATGTGCTGAGTTGTTGATATGAGTGTTCGGCTCGAAATCGAAACACAGCTGACCAAAATATTCGTCATCTATGGAGATGGCAGCACGTGTCTGCGACGTCTCGACTGCTGGATCCTGTATTCCTTTCACGGCCAACTTGCAAGAGACTTGGTCTTCATAATCAGTCAATGACTGTTTATTTGTTGGGGAAGTGGGATCAAGAAAGGTTGCGGAAGCAGGTGTAGGCAATCCTACTTCGGTAGACCCATCCAGCTTGTAAGTAAAGGACTGATGCAGAGGTTCGGTTATGCGACTACTCTCGGACACCCGTCGCTGCTTTGACGCCTTCTTGCCGTCTGTATTCGCCCGCATTCTAGTGGTCGGCTTGTCGCCGCGGTCTTGCGCACGACGCTTCCGCACAGACCGCCGAGGTGCAGGTTGGTCTTCTGACGGTGGGGCATACTTGGTCAGATGTTTAGGTTCTATCGATTCTCCCAAGCCGAGATATGAGGCGACAGTGGGGTTCCGGTGCTGCTTTGACTTGCTGTCAGTGCGTACATCGGCCCGGAGCTGCTGTGACTGAGGTTCTTTCAACGACTGTGGAGGTGAGATGAGTTGCAATGGAGGCTGGTTAATAGCAGTGAAGCCTGTTGATGAAATGTTGTGCGCGTAGATCCTGTACAGCGAGCGTCAGTGTAGATCAAGGTAGGAGCTATGGACGTTGAAGACTGATGAGCAGATGCGTGGTTGGGCTTCTCACGCAACATCACCAGCTCTTGCCATTCCGTCCACGTCCCAGCCCTGGTCCCAGTCCTGGCACAGAATATCGGCTGTATTCATCTGCGAAACGTGTATCTTGTACGGTGTGTGAAGCAGAATACGATTTCGGACTTCAGTGGGCGGAAGGGAGTGTACCCGAAAGCGTGAGGCTGGCCACAGCCCCACCACTAGCGCGGGGCATCTCGGGACTCCAGATCAAGGCAGCTCCATTCACCACATCACTGAGCAGGCTGCATATATGCAAGTTACTCGTTTGTAATGCTAACACCAACGACAACGGCAAGGAGTTTTCAATAGATCCTGCTAGCACGCTTGACACTTTCGCTCTGGTCGCGCTATTTCCGTCTTCTGTACGAAGTAACACCGGCTTCCAACGGTCAACCCTCATCGTCGGCTCTGAATCAGACGTCTGAAGTGTGCTTTGCCACAGTACATCCCCGCTCAAACAAACGAAACACGGCTGTTCCCTCTACACCCAAATATAGCGGCCGTTGGCGGGTAGATCCTCGCAACCGTCAATATGCCGGTAAGTTACTTTCTGAAGTCCGCGGTCGTATAAAACGTCTCTTCCAACCCTGCGTTTCAATGACAACAAAAACAATTTCCTGTCTTCCTTTACCCAGCGACCATCAGCATAACTCCAATCGTCATGGACTCTGAACTCCTTAGCGAGCCGCTTCTGCAGGGCAAAGCACTCTATCGCGTGACCTCATTGGATTCGACGGTCTCATGCGACTTTCAAGCGCTCCCTTCGCACCGTCGGAAAGTTCTCAGATGGGAAACTTCCAGGGGCAAATCGGCTCGCAAGCCATTGCATCACCACAAGACAGCAGATGCCTATGCCGATCTTCCCATCTTTGAGAACCCTTGCCCACTCTGTTTCTTCGGCCACTATCACAAAGTACTAAAGGTGTGGATTCATGATAGGCGAAACCTTTCTCGGCTGTCACGGTCCAGGTAGATCGTTTGACAAGTGAACAATACGAAGAAAACGTAAGTAGTTTTGTTAGGTGGAGATATACCAAACACTAATGATTGTAGGACATCGGTGGCGTCGTTGACCTGATAGAAGTCATTCGCATCCAGTCCACCGGCCCGACAGAAGCAGCGCGAGCCTTGCGGAAGAAGCTGTATGACATTCGGCTCCTACGTGAAACAAAAACTAACTGCATGCCAGGAAGTATGGAAATGCGCATCGCCAAATTCGTGCGTTGGTCATTCTAGATGCTCTGATCCAAAATGCAGGCTCGAGGTTCCAGAAGACATTCGCAGACGAGCCTCTTCTGGAGCGATTACGCATCTTAGCTCGTGATGATACGGTAGATGTTGATGTACGCAAACGAGTTAACGTACTCTTTCGGCAGTGGGCTGTCGCATACAAAGGAACGCCTGGTCTCGACCGCATTGCAGCACTCCACAAAGAACTTCCTCGCAAGAGTCGCCCTCAACCACAGCAGTCCCGAATCATCCGCGAACAAGATGCTGAAGCAGCCCGGGAGCGTGAGGAGCAATCACCACCGCCTGCTCCTCAGCCTCGGCGGCCTGATCCTCCACACACATCATCTTCAAGTAGGCCAGTGACTTTAGGTCCCACTACTTCTTCTGGAGGTTCTTCGCTGTTCAGCAGAAGCAAGAAGGACAAGAAAACTCCAAAGGGACAGAAGTTCAATCTCGAAAGAGAGAAGGGTCAGATGCTGGAGACGATGGCTTCAGCCAATGTCGCCAGCGCTAATCTTCTGAATGGACTGCAACTCATCAACCGAGAACAGCAGCGTGTCAGTGAAAATGCAGAGGTCATGAAACGCTTCGAGACTTGCAAGCAACTCCGCCGCCAGATCCTGCGCTATATCCATCTTGTCGAATCCGAGCAATACATCGGCGGTCTGCTGAACGCAAACGATGACCTCGTGAAGGGGCTCATGGCGTTTGAGATCATGGACAAGAGCATAGACGATGACGACAGTGACAGCGAGGATGAGTCAGACATTGCCCAAGCGAAGTTTGCCAGCTTGAAGATGCAAGAAGAGGCACCTCCTGCGAAGCCACCTAGGCCGATGAGTATTCCTATGCCTCCTCCCCCTGCTCCTGCGGCGGGCAGGCAAGGAGCTGAACCGGATAGCGAGCCTGAAGACGACGACGATCCGTTCGGAGATAGCAATGGTAAGTCCCTATCGAATGTTGGCCGATTGATATGCTGACCATTTATACAGCTGTTGCGACACCTTGGGCTGAAAAGAAGGAACCGAACTGGCGAGATGTATGATCTCAAAGAAACTGTGACAGCACTGAACGCGCGGCCCTGTAGTAGTATACCTCCGCGATGGACACCAGGCCTATGCAACTTCAGATCCCTATATCTACTTGAAATGAAATCATCGTAGTCAACACGTACGAAGAAGCTCGTTTTTTATGAGGAACCAACTATGGTGCACGAGCCAACCCATGAATCCTTAGGAGCGCGCACTGCAACTGCGCACGCAATAGCACTTGTTTTAGTATAATTAATTATAGGATTATAAATAAGCTTATGCTATATATCTAGAAAAAATTACAACGTTTAATAAGTGTTATAGGTGTTATTGTGGTGAATTTGCTAGATACACTTTGATAGGGAATGATCGCGCACGAGCCGTTTGATTCCTCATAAAAAACGAGCTTCTTCGTACTCAGCGTTCCTTTTTCGCGCCCGGATCGTCCATGCGCGAATGCTGCTGAAATTGTGGTTCCTGCGCCACGATTGCAAGCACCGCCTCGGAGTGAGACGTCATCTGCATTTCACGCCACACTGTCATAGGTTAGCGTGTTCGGGCATGAGCAGGGCTGAAGAACGGCCCCTACGCAATCATAAATCGCCCTGTCTCCTGAGGATACCGTTCAGTTCCCTCTCATTATACTCCGACCCAAACCTACATATTGTGCAAATCCCGGTATTTTTGCCCTTCAGATGCTGCGTCGCGAGAGGCGACTAACATACCCACAGCAGTACTTCAGCTTCTGAACCCATCGTCAGCACGGAGACTCCTCAACCCAACATACAACCTCAACTCGTTTCCTATTGAAGATCGACCTAAACTCCCTTCAACACACGAAAATGCCTGCATCCACCATCTCCTCGACTGCCGGCTCCGTCGTCAAGCCCCAGCCCGGCAAGTGCAGCTGCATCTCGACCGACGACTGTTCGTGCTGCTGCATTCCGTGCACCGTCATGTAAATTCGCATAGGCTGATGCGATCATCGACGCCTACGGCATAATAACGACGATACGAACTGTATATCTGCGAGTTGGGGAACATTTGAGCAAGCATAAATTACTTTGGCTGGAGTTCATTGGGAGTTCTATGGCGGCGCACAACGGCAAGTAGCCCACCATGGCTGGATTTCAGCACAGCTATGGCGTGTGGACGCTCAGCTTGAATTGAAGCAATTGCTGATGTTGATGTGCTCTCTCGTCCATGTCCTCTTTCCTCAATCTACCACCGTTCACCGTTTTAGATACCATTGAATGATTATTACACAAACAACTGAGCCATGTCACTGTATACTATGGCGTTGACAGGATGGGAGCATATTGATACGCGCGCAGTTGTGCGCTCACAGGTCTCATGCAAGGTGCGATCTGACATGGGCGCCTGCGAAAACTGCGAGCGATCTCCTTGTTGACCTACACGAAATGATGCCCTTGCAAGTCAACGCTTGCTTCAGCATTTTGTTTCGCGTTCTCAATGCCCAGTATGTTCCACCTCCCGTCTTTTTGATCTCCGCTTCACGCCCTCCTCCATTGCTCGGGAGAACGATGGTTTTCTTGGTAATGAAGGGCAAGGAGAAGAGCAATGTGATGGACTCGTCGGACTGGAGCAAAGTGTGAGATACGGCTATGTGAGACGGAAGACCTCTCCGTTTGCTCAGGGCGCACAGATAACCATTCTCTCCAATTGCATAACGTTCGGTCAGGCCTCGTCCCGACCTCCAGCTCTAGAACCGGTCGAGGTTTGAGTTAGAGTCCACTCCACAGCGCTTTCGGTATGCTAGGACATCTTCACTGACCTTCTGATCATAGTTCGATTGATAAAGTGGCTCGGTGATGTTTCTTGCTTAGCTAGTACCAGAAAGGTCTCTATTGCTGAACGACAGACAGCGGATTCGTGAAAGGACATCCATGGATGGGGGACTTGACCCTAGTACAACTTCCAAAGGATACGTGGCAGACAATGTCAAAGCCTTACTTTTCAAAGCTGGGTACAGTAGCACTGTGCTATAGCAAAGCTTATGATGAGAAAGCATACCTGGGAACCAAAGAACTAGACAGTGGTGTAGAAGATGAAGTATAGAAGCATAGGCATCGCCGCTTGTGGCGGGGCAGATTATTGACGAAACAGTTGCTAAGGAAGGGCAGGAAGATGCATAGAGGTGCAGATGTATGCAGAGGAAGTGGAGAGAGTTGTTGAAACGAAGATCATACTACCGAATGCAGAACAGGACGGCGGTTGTCTGATGATGGACGTAGCGGTTTATGATCCAGCTTCGCCAATCGGGACAGTGACGAGGGCGAGCGGCAACAGGCGTATATCACAAGGCAGTACTGGCAGTGGGAGAGGTCATGTTAGATGAGATATATATCAGTGGCGATAGAAGCGAGAGGGAGGATACCGATTGCTCGGATGAGAATGCCTACGATGGCATCACTTTGCTATTCGGAGCTAGAGAATCCGCACCGACGTACGGACGAATTGAAGAAGTATCGCCTGGAGGTACGTCTGAATTCCAGTCAGTCTCAGGAAATTTAAGAGAGCAAGTACATCCGGCTCATCATTCTTCGTCGTCAGGAGCGTGGGATTCCTGAACGTTTAGACAACCGAGTACTGTAAGAAGCTGCAAGACTTGCCATATTCTACCACAGTAGACCTTGCCACTACCAGCAACACTTTCCTCAGGATGAAAGGGTCTGTGAAGTCAAGCACCTTTCCGACAATAATACTACGAGCGTCCGTGAATTGGTGGGCCTCCACATCCCGAGGTTCAAACTGAGACATTCGCGGACCGTATTGATTTCGACGGCCATCATCTCGGCAACAGCTTTGCTTCCGAGTAAAGACCTGGATCGTGTCTACTTCAGATCTTAAGAGGTAGATCAAATGTTCGGTTGTGTGGTCGGTGAGCCCATCTCGGCCGCGGGCGGTTGCTCTTATCGCCCACCAGGCCCTCAACTGCGCATCAGCATCGACACCGCCTTGTCGTGCATCGAGACCCTTTGCACAAGTCTTTAAACAAGCATCTAGTATCCGCGAATCAATCGTGCTGATTGCATGCACGTCATCCAGGAACGTCTCTATGTGGCTTGCCGGAGAACCAGTGGCCGTGGCCGAAGCGTGGACGAATGTCCGCTGAGGTCATTGTGCTTTCATTGAAAGGAGACCTTTGATCTAAATTGATGTTGGGATGCGTGCGAAATGATGGATTGTGACAGAGTAAATGCGCGGCTGAGTGCGCTGCTGAAAGAGTGAGCGATATATGGCTGAATCACCACCGGTCACATCCAGCGTATGTGCAGATCCTCGGAAGGTGCGCAAAATGCGTGAGATGAGCAGGGGAGAGCTATCTTTGTGGCTACTATTTCTGTATTGATACAGCTCAACCTTTGGTGTTGAGTATTACCCGCTTCCTGATTGGACAAACCCGTACGTCACTCTTGCTCAACATCAAGCTCTCGAGCTTAAACCATGCCCGCATGCAGCGCATCCATCAGCCAGGCATGCAGGTCATTGTTCGTGCCTAGCAATCACATGAAATCCAGCCCCATGTCACCGAACAGTCTCAGTTTTGGAAAAGAGGAATGGCTTCAAGTCGAGATGCCCAGTGACACGCGACAGCACGGCCTGTCACAAGCCAGGGCATGTGCCAGCTTCAAGAGTGACAGTACAAACAACAACGAATCGAATAAGCGTTATCCGATTGGCTCATGAACGCCAATCTGCCATCAGGCTCACACTCTACTGGTTACATGGCGCTGGAAGTACCTCATGGTACAATACGTACCTCAGCCAGCGCCAGCCTTCCCCGCATTTCAAGAGCAGCAACATGACCCCTCACTCAGGCACCGCTTCGTTGGATGGCACGACGCATCTCAGGACAAACGTTCCGTTCCTCCTGACATCTCTTCCGTACCAGTCTTGCCCGTAATTTTGCTTGCGATTAATCTCGTTGATTGCCTGCTCTTTCGTTCAAGTATTTGAAGTGCATACAATCGCCCGGTCTAACCGCTTCTCATCGCGCCCCACACCTTCGTTGTTGGCGCGGGTCCAGCTCTCCACATAACCACATAGGTACGCATCAGCTCTCAACACCTGCTCTTCTACGCATTGCAATACTCTGCGGGTAGTATCGGGAAGAGATGGAATGGGGTGCACGTGGAAGCGCATACACGCACTTTCCAGCCCGAGACCTCAAGCCAGCGCTCCGCCGTATGATGTAGCCGGCTAGCTTCCACGGCCGCGGCCGTTACACTACGACCGCGACGACCGCAACACCGCTCGAAGAGCCGCCGTGAGGCTCTGCCGGGCACTGCATAGTGCCGGAAAGACGACCCGGAACATCTTGTGCGAGATACAGGTTTTCCGGAGTTGTCAGATATATACTGGCGACATCCGTTGTCGAGTGTTTCTGCATCTTCATTGCATTTTGGCGATTCACATCTGCCCAGCACACTTTTGCATCTATTTCTTGTCATCTTCCTGTCGATTGCCTGTCATTTGTCACTCGCATATTCACGACTGGGTGTTAGTGACCGACACTAACAGCATGTCAACCACAGCCTCTACTCAAACCTTTAAAATGCCCGCCTCCCGTGCCCTCGAAAACGCGAAGCAAGGCTCCGAAACTATCCTCAAGGACGCATCTGAGACAATGTCGAAAGCGGCAGAGAACCCGAAGAAGGCAACAGCCGACTTCCTCCACACACCATTCATGCGCGGCGCACTACCATTCATCAACGGTGGATTGGCGGGTATGACAGCAACATCTGTAATCCAGCCTGTCGACATGGTCAAAGTACGTCTGCAACTCGCAGGTGAGGGCGTGAAGACAGGCCCCAAGCCCACACCCATCGGCGTACTCAAGGACATCGTCGCTTCCGGGAAAGTCATGGACCTGTACACTGGTCTCAGTGCAGGACTGCTCAGACAAGCTGTCTACACAACTGCCCGCCTTGGCTTCTTCGACACATTCATGAAGCGCTTGTCTGTGCGGGCGAAAGAAAACGGCACAACAATCGGCTTCAAAGAGCGCGCCGGTGCTGGGCTGGCAGCAGGTGGTCTTGCCGCTGTCGTAGGCAACCCAGCGGACCTGGCACTTATTAGAATGCAATCTGATGGCATGAAACCTGCCGCGCAACGAGCAAACTACACATCAGTCATTGATGCGCTGACCCGGATCTCCAAGAATGAAGGCGTCCTGCGCTTGTGGGCAGGATGTTACCCAACAGTTGTGCGTGCCATGGCGCTCAACTTCGGTCAACTCGCATTCTTCAGCGAAGCCAAATCTCAGCTCAAAAATACAAGTCTCTCGTCTCGCACACAAACACTCACAGCATCCGCCGTCGCAGGATTTTTCGCATCCTTTCTATCGCTGCCCTTTGACTTCATGAAGACAAGGTTGCAGAAACAGACACGCGCGCCGGACGGCACTCTACCATACAAGGGCATGTTTGACTGCTTCCGCAAGGTCGCGAAGGAAGAGGGCTTGCTGAGGTTTTACCGCGGGTTCGGGACGTACTATGTACGCATTGCGCCGCACGCGTAAGTGACGCTGATAAGAATGTTCCCAAACCGGATAATGACTGACAACAAACAGAATGGTAACACTCATTGTCGCCGACTACCTCGGCTTCATCACCAAGTAAATGAATGATTCGCGTAAACGACCCAACAAACGTGCAACGAATCGACGAGTCGAGGAAACCGAAAGGAGGCATACGGACTGAAGCGTAGAGGATGTTCATAACCATACCTACACAGCCTGCAATCAACCTGCAGAAGGATCTACCCGCGGAGTTTGGTGTTAAGAAGGTTGGAGCGTTTCGCACCTGATAGCTAGGACAGGCGCTAAGCGTTGCATGTATGCAGATTCGCTACGAATACATCATTCTCATTCTTGCAAATAAGCACGTCTTCGCATTAAAGTGTTGGTGGTGAGACGTGCAAAGTACAAAGGTACGAGAGAATCTGGTGCCCTGCAAGGCTTCCCCACGGTCCAACGGAGCCGATGCCGGAGTGTTCATTCGCCTTCCGCCCGCGGGCACGTGAGACTGCCCATCTTGTAGTGAGAGGTGGAGCATATTAACTGCTTTGAGTCGTGATTTGCAGGCGATGTGTCGTTCTACAAGTTGCCCAAAAGATCGTACATGTGATGAGAGAAACGATATTCACTCTAAACGCCGTGATAACGCCATGTTGTAGCACTGGGTATCTCTTCTCATACTGCCCGTCCGCCGTCTTGTCCCTGTTCCTATTCGTCATCTTCCTCATCGCCGGGGTCCCCCAGATCCTCGATAATCGAGCTCTGGGGCGGCTGCTGCGTCGCAGGAACCATGACATCGTCGTCGTCGTCTTCGTCGGTGTCCGACAGCCTGGCCTCCAGCTCGGCTTGCTGCATGCGCTTGATCTTACGGATGAGGATGGGATCGGAGCGCAAGTCTTCGACGGAAAGTTGCTGTGGATCAGAGTTAGCGTCACTCGCGCAATGAGGGGAGTGATATGGAGCGCGAAACACACCTGATCGCACCCTACGATCGGGCAGGCGACGGACTTCGCACCACCGCGACCGTAGTTGCTATTGCTGCGACGGATCATATCGAGGATAGCGTTCTTTTCGAATGTGTGTGGACACTTATTACTTGTGTACGGATCTTTGAACTGCTGGAATGTGATCGGACATTTTGTGCTGATAGTGGCCTTGTCCATGACGATGTCGTCATCGTCGTCGTCAAATGCACCGCCTCGAGTCTGCGTAACGCCCAGCCGTGGCGCTCCAGTTTCCGTGAACCATGTGTCTTCGTGTCCAAGTACTGGACCATCGTCACCGTGCCGGGCGTCGTGCACGACGCGCTTGAAGTCGCGGTATTCATTGTGCCTCGCGTACCGTGTTGTGAGGGAAAGAGACGTGTATTCGTTCTGCTTGCGCTTCATGCGGTCCTTGAACATTTCCACCGGGCCGGTCAGCGACACGCGGGAGCCGTCGAGGGGTGTTGGGCCGGGCGTTGGGCCTTCGGTCATCTGAGTGTCTCCATCTGAATCTGCATCTCCTGCCCTCTGCATCCGTCTGCGCTGGGTTTGGCGCTGGCTGATTTGTGTTTTGTACTCTTCCTTGAGCTGCATAGGCGCGTTCTCCCTGAGCCATTCCAGCGCGTCTTCGATTCGCTGTGCTGCAACGCTGGAGTCGATGACTGCGCGCATGCTCTCTTCCAGCTTCGCCGTTGCATCATCCACCTTTTCCTGGAGATCTGCCATTATGGCCTCCTCAGCCTCCTTCTCATCGAGCTTCTTGCCAGCGTCCCATTTCTTCCTGCGTGCATCGAAGTAGCGCTGGTGTTCGCTCAGCATGTCGTTGACGTTCTCTGCTGTTTGTCTTATTGTTGTCACGGCGGCGGTATTGTGGCTTTTTACTTCTACCAGAGTGCGACCGTTCAGTTCTCGTAGTGCGCGCTCGGCCTCGCCATCAAGAGGGTGCGAGGGCTTCTTATAGGATGGGAGCGCGTCCTGGGTGGCTCGAAGAGGTGTTGAGGCGACCGAGGCTCTGCTGTTGCTGGGCGTGGCTCCCAAGCGCGAGTGTCGACTACGTGAGGACATGTTGATGCGCTGCTTCTGTCGTTGTGCCCGTGGGTTTGGAATTGTTGGTCGTTTGAAGGTGGGGAAAACGCGTCGACTTTTAGCGCGTCATCGCTAAATCACGTGTTTGTTTGAACGAGATTGCGTCCCCAGACAAATTACTAATAGATTCGCTGGTTGAAGTCCCCTGCACAAGGCTATCAGCTGTTTGCTTGTCGCATACGTGATACACTCTCAGAGAGATATAGATAGGTATCGTCTTAGTAATAATGGTTTGGTATATTGCGTGTCGCCAGGCTAAGTCTGACAAGGCGGGATATCATAGGTGCTAAAAAATACAAAAAACAAGAAATCAACGTCGCAATCGGCAATATCCGACAGAACCCTTCATACACACCTGCTTTGTTCCTTATTCGTACAATCATGTGCTATGCATGCACATCGCCATACTCTGGGGGTCTTCCCTTGACAATGAGTAGATGGAGCTTGGCTCGACATTCATAATGGCTGACCCTTTGTCGTTGGCTTTAATCGCTACCTCGTAGACCGTAAGTATACTACTGAAGGACCATGACCACTGCTCTTATCTGATGATGCTTGAGATCGTTGTCACCGTCCGACCTTCCTTTGTCGACATCGGCAGTCCCTTCTCAAGGTCGCGTTCCTGCTTGGCCCTTGCATTTCTGCCGGGTGGCGGCGAGGCGAGGCGAATACTGGTTCGGCGGTTCTGACGGTTCTGCTTGCTGACATCGACTGTTGAGCGACCGGTGATGCGACGAGAGGCACGGCGGATAGATTGTCGGACGTCCCACTGGCGCTTCTTGGCGAGCCACCAGAGTGTTGCTGAGCCGACTATTTAGAGGGTTAGTGTGATGTTGTCGAGTCGAGGTTACTTGAGGACGTACTGCCACCAATGACCACGATCACGGCTACCACAATGATGGCTACCAGCCCACCAGACGACAACTCAAAAGCACCCTTTGATGAACCTGCGGCGCCAGCATCGTCTGAATTTTGAGGATTGTCTGAACCGCCGTTGTATCCTGCGGGCGGAAGTTCGCTCCCCGAGTTCGAGTCCTGGGCAAGGGCGAGAAGAGGGAACAGCAGTGACAGGATAAGAGCCCGGCTCATGTTGACAATGGTACGGTGGTGTGAAGGAAGGATTGATGCGTAGGCAGGCTTTGAGCAGGTGGTGCGAGGGTCGCGTGAAGGTTGCGAGATCAACTCGATCAGACGGGACACTGCCCAGCAACTCGGGCAGGACGTCCATCTCTATATTCGCGCCCTCGTTGGCAGAGGCTATTTCCAGGCCAGTACCCCGCGGTGGGAGCACTGAGGGCGCCTAGCATGGTGCGATTTTCCAAGGTACCAAGGTTGTGGCCGGCGATTTTCTCATGCGGTATGCTTATAATAGAGGTGTCGGCGTCGAAATGCCGTGTCTTGGAGGAATAGACGGAGCGGATTGGCGAGGTCGATGTGCAGGTTGGCGCGTAAGTGTTGACGGGAGATCACCTTGCAGTAGGACAGGGGTGGTGCAGCAGATGATTGGTTCTGTGGCTTATGCAAGCGCCGGTACTTGTGCATGCCGTCGTGTTTCATATTTGCCCCCAAAGAGGCCACACTACATCAATTGCAATTGACAGGACATGTGGCAGTAAATAAGGAGTGCGAGGCCGCTTCATGGGTCTTCGTCGGCGATGCCATATGAGCGATGCCGTATGCTGAGGATATAGCCTTTGAAAGATCGGTAATGGCAGACAAACGAGATTACCACGGGAACTCTTTAGGAGTCAAAGACCCATCCACAGACTCGTAGACGCGTGCCAGAACAACAGGAGCATCGAGTACAAAATTTGCTGCGAGGTGAGATATCGACGCGGGGAAATGAGCCAAGATTGCACCATTATCTTTCATTATCGAGTATAACAAAGCAGCATGACGTTGCACTCTATGCTAAATGGGAAATTTTGAAGACCTCCATTGTGTATCAACGCATCAGTTCGATGGAGAAGAGTTGGACGATTGAGCTACTGCAAGCATAAATGCGTAGCTGAGAATTCCCTCGACGCATCTCCACTGCCCTTGCGATGGCTATGCGAGCACTGAAGGATCGAACATTACTGCCTTGGGTTATCTAGAAGCTCCTCATTGAGCGCGCGTTCGTTCCAAGATATTTCGATGTCGATGGATTGCGACTTCCTCGCCTTGGGGAGGGAAGAGCGCAGCAGCAAACTTCCTCGCCACGCCTCGTCGCTCACTTCTCACCTCAGTCCACCTCTCACCTCATTCCACTTCTCCCCGCGTCTCTTCTTGTTTCGTCCCGTCTAGTACTTCGTCTCTTGCCAATTGTCGTTCCTAGATCGTCTCGCACGCATCGATTCCACTTTTGGTCATTGAAAGGCCGCCTGCCCTTGCTGTCGCCATGGCTGAGTCCTCAAAGGGGAAGCAGCCAAGCAGAAGCCATAGGCCATCGAGACTTGGGGATGGGCTGCAAGTTCCCAATAGCGATACTGTCGTTCCTGATACGCAATTACAAGCGATCGACTCTGACTATAGACCTGAACACCAGCATGAAGATCTTGATGCAGATACTTTGGCTGTCCTGGAGCGCACCACAGCTAAGCGGCAAGGAGATGCTTCGCCCGCTTCACAGCCAGTCCTTCCGCAGACCTTTGGCATTAGCAAGCCAACCCCAGTCAACCTTGTGGAGCCTGGGTTCTGTTATATGTCCATGAAACGGGCTGCGAAGAAGACATCTCTAGAGGACAATGCATCGGACCTGCAGCCCCCTCATCACCCTGACACTGCTGGGTCCTCTATCGAACACCATAGCAGTGGAGCACACAAGCAAGGTACGAATGTGCACACCATTGAGACGCTTCGACTGACGTTATCTGTCGATGCCAACATAATCCCTGCTGGGTCTCTTAGCTTTCCGTCCTCCACGATCAAGGAGCATATCATCACTAAGAAACCCCAGAAGGACGGAGCTCCATTCATCCGAGAGGAGTCCCAGGTTTTGTCGAACACTTGCGTTGCTCCCATTACCGAGTGCACCGAGTAAGTGACGTGGTAAACTCATTGAATACGTTACTGATAATGGCCCAGGTCCGGACTGCCAGGAACCAACAGCATCATGCAAGCCATG
Source organism: Lizonia empirigonia (assembly GCA_009982855.1). NCBI lineage: Eukaryota > Fungi > Ascomycota > Dothideomycetes > Pseudoperisporiaceae > Lizonia > Lizonia empirigonia. The sequence continues at coordinate 512,333 of JAADKA010000020.1, forward strand.
CCACAGCCGAAGATACCGACTGCTACAATCACCAAGAAATCCCGAAATGGAACGAGAGGGAAGAAGGGCAAGAAGATAGTGCTCTCGCGATCTCTTGTCCCGTGGTCACCTCGACACAGTCCTGCGTCCGGCGGTTTCATCACCCCATATACTGCTGATTCACCTACAACCCGTACACCACTCGATCGCAACGCTGAATCAAGCGGTATGCCTCACGAAGATGGAGATCTATCTGTGAAGCCCCAGAATGGTAGAAGCTGTGTGCCAATAGATGGACCAAGCGATACCAGAGACCACTCGTCGTCAAAGGTAGGGAGGTCACTCCTGCAAGGCGAAGCGAACAGTACTGCTGCTCCTGTTCAATACCAGGCCGGGGACTTCAGCGATGCCAATCCGCCTTGCACTACTCAGCATAGCGTCCTCGCTCTAGGGGTCCAGGAGCCATGTGAAAACGCAGAACTATCGAACCCATCAGATAACGAATCTTCTCACATTTCTCACGAAGGTCACACACGCTCCCCGAAGATGCTTCAAACTTCAGAAGTTGATGCAGAGATCTCTGGTGGGTCAACTTCCGCAGGCAAACCTTTGGCGCCGCCTCTGTCTACACACCTGAAGCCCCATCGCGTCCTCAAACCAGGATCGACCTGCCGGTCCAGCCTTCCAGAGAAGCTAACTTTACCAATCAATCCGATAGCCAATGTGGATAAGGTTCATGGATCACCATCTTCTTCTGGTGATGTGCAGAATGTGCTGCATGTAGCTTCCAGCCGTGCTGGGTCCTCACGAGTCACAAAAGCACAGAAGAAGTCTCGGCCAACAGGCAACCAGTCTCAAGGGTCCATCGCTGTCGGGAATTGGCAAGCATCCTCGAAGACTAAAGCTCTTGACGCTGCCTTTGACAACATTCGGAACGCTTGCTTGGCCGAACAGAACCAACTTGAGAACCAGATGACCTCCACAATTGAGGAACTAAAAGAAGACAAGATGCAGCTTCAGAAAAAGTTGCTGGAGCAGCAAACTGTCATTGCTGAACAAAGAATGCGATTAGAGACATATGAGCGGAACCACGCGCGATTGAATGAAGAAGCAAAGAAGATCCAAAGATATGCCGCAGGCCTTCAGAATGATTACGAGAAATGCCGAAAATCAGTATTGTCGTTCGAAAAGGACACCAAGCAAACTCTGCAAGACCAGATAGCTGATCTGGTGAGAGAGAAAGCAGACTTGGAAGTTCATGTCAATCAAGTGAAGGATGCATTCAACAAAGACAAAGGCAAATGGAAGAAGATCGTAGAAGAAGCGCAGACGCAGCACATCGTCGCATCATCGCAGAATACCGACCTAAAGAAGCAACTTGTTGAGCAGACACGCATGTACGAAGCGGAGAGGTCCAGGTGCATTGAAATCGAGAAACAGCTTCTGCTATCTTTGCGGACACTGCAACACCAGTCAAGCGAAAGCTCTGCCACCCTCATCGACAAGTTGAGCAGTATCGGAACGATTATTGACAGTCTTGCGTCCGAGAACTGCAAGGACTCTGGCATCAAGGATTGTTTGCGAATATTGCAGAGACTGGATTCGATGCCATTGTTGACAGCCAATGATGTGAGGAGGGTCGAAGGCATGGTGCGCTCTCTTTATGAACAGTAAGACCTCAACCTCGCCACTGCAATATCATACTGACATTTGACCAGGGCAGATGCGGGTTCCGAGCTTTTGGTTCAATCGTCTGCAAGCAAACGTATCTCAATCGAGGATATCCAGCGATTCATGCGCGATCAAGTGCAGATGTTGCAGGCGGAGATTTTACGGCATCATCAGGCGGTAGAAGATGGCCATCTCGCCCAAAAAACCATCGAGTCGCTCAGAGAAGAACTCGGTACCCAGAAACAAATCCACCAAAAGTTGGAAGATCGAGTCAACGAATTCCGACAATCCGAACTGTCTCTCACGTCGAACATTGCGCAAGTAAAAAAGGAAAGGGACGAGCTGCAAGCAGCTATCCACGAACGTGATAACCAGCCGTGGCAATCTGATCTGCAGGTGATGCAACTTCAAGATACGCTAAATGAAGTTGAGCAGAGCTTGCTGTTAGCGATTGATAGAACTGAACGAATTGAACGCCTGCGCCTCGAGCAAGAACGGAATTATTGCGAATACAGATCGAGTGCTCAAGCACACCTCACAAGCCTCCAGGAGCAGATGTCAACGATGACAAATCAGCTCCAGGCCGGAGTTCGCGAACGCCGTGCTCTTCAGGACGATGTTGTAGATTTGAAGAGATCGTTGGAGTCTGTACAAGCTGAATACGATCGGCTAGTTACTGAGGTCTCTCAATGTGAGTCTACGATTGAAACACTTCGCCAGGAAAGGGACCGTCTCGAAGAGAAGTACGGCGTAAGTAAGTCTTCACTTCACTCCGTAGGAGAGAAGATGCAAGCCCTAGAGGATGCCAGAAATGAGCTCACTGCCTCGTTCATGAAGGCCAGCACGAGCCTGCGCGACTCACAATGTGCAGAGATGGCGTTGGCTAAAAAGAATGCTGGCTTGCAGGAAGAGCTAGCCCAACTTCAAAGAGCGGACGACACCAGGACCGAGCAGCTGCAGCAACTGCAGCTCGATGCGGCGATTAAGCTACAGCAAGAGAAGCAGAAGCACTCTACGGAGATTGAGGATTTGGAGTCTCGCCTCTGTCACTCAGAAAATGCTCGAAAGGAGTCGGCGGTCAGAGTGCGGCAGATGGAGGCCGCTCACGGACAGCAGCTCGAGTGTCTTGAGCAAAAGACCCAAGCGAAGTTCAATTACCTGGGGCTTGAGTCACAACAGGAAAGGGAAAAGCTCAAGGCTAAATATTCGCAAGAACTACAGCAATTCCAGCAGAGGGCCAATGGTAAGGTCGAAGAATTGGAACGAAGGCTTGGAGAGCTTCGGTCGTCGACATCTAAAACTCTCGTCCCGAACTCACCACCCGTTGCTTTACAGGATTTAATTTCAATTGCATCGCAACCATCCCAAATTTTGAGGACACGCAAGAAGGTTGATAGGCAGACAAATTCAGTGTTGACAGTTGCACCTTCGAACAGCCAGCGGGGTACCGACGAACATAGAACCACTGTTGAAGGGCCAAATCTTGCTCACGGTCATTGCGAGGACTCGAATCAGCAGAGTGGATACTTTGAAGAGGAGTACCGAAACAGGTTTGGAACTCAGGCCCCACTTCAGGAGCACAAGACCAGCCACTCGCTGGTGGACCTTGCCGCTGAGATCGTTCCGGAGACTCAAGAGTTCGAGAACACGAAAGGATCCGCTATGCAATTTGACATGATTGAGTCGCAGGTGTCTCTCGCTAGTGATTTCAACCATCAACAGACGCCGTCAGAACTATCAACGATATCTTCAGAAGACTTGTCCGAGATGCTCCTCGATGTTGAATCCACTCGTGGTAGCGGACGCGAGTCTCAACACTGTTCATCTCCCAAAGACAGGATGCAGATGCCAGGAAGACTAGGAGACGATCTTGCTTCAGACGCTCCTTCATCAACCTCACAGGGTCGACCCAAATCTCGAGCGAATACGGCGTCTCGAATGATGCCACTCCCTGCTCATGATTCTCAGCAACAGAGTAAGCAAGTGCATGATGGTACCCAGGGTTTGATAGACGCACATCGCAGTTGCACTTTACGAGCTGACAAGAACGCTTCTCCGGATGCCTTGGATCCGAACAATGCAACATCCAAGCCTACGTGTGAACAGCGTGCCTCGGTGCGTGATGGCATCCTTGCTGGTGATGCCGATTCGGGTCAGAAACGGAAGGCTGTCTGCGGTCCTGATCAACACGGTCCCTCAAAGAAGCTGCGTACTTCTGCTCAGTCCTCCGCACAGCGTCCATCGTCGACATCGAGAGACCATGCGCAGTATACACCGGCACCGACTGTTGCGATATCCCACCCTGGTGTCAACACTAGCCCCTCCCGCGCGACAGGTCGGCGATCGAGCAATCGCCTGTCATCAATCGCTGGATCTCAGGGTAGTACCCCGCGGCTTTCTTCCACTCGTAACACGCGCAGCAAGAGTATGTCAACACACGTTCGTAGTTGTGTGTGTGCTAATATCGCTGCAGCAAACCGGTATGCAGATCGCTTCGAACAGGAACTAGACAGACGTTGACGGCCGAGAGGACGGTAGAAACTCGACTGGTGTAGGATGCTGAGCAAAAGTTATCAGCGAAGCCGATGCCGCGAACTGCGAGACCTCTGTGTATCTTCAGATTACATTCGACAATGGTTAGCTTATCTGTTGACGCAGACGGGCACAATAACTCACAGTCTACAGTTAGCATGTGCTACAATATAAGGACCTATTTCACATTACATACAATCGATCTTCTGCATCGGCAGTCTCTACCAAGATAACCTTCTCAAATATACTGTATCCTCGAATGTGGCGATTGTAGGGCTGAGTGCCAGCTGTGGTATACGTGGAAACATGTGCGTGTCGTCTGCATAAATATGCTGGAATTGAGCAATTAGCAATGTCAAGGAGGTCTACCTTACACCGAGAATGTTACCCATTAGGACTGTTTCCGTGCGCAATGCCAAGTGGTGAAGGTGGCTCAACTTTCGCAGTGATATTTGTTGTGGCCTGCCCCGCTTGAAAGTGACGGTATTCATCGATTGCCTTGTGACTTTTCTCTTCCCCTTCGATGTTTTTTTTTCTCCTCTCCATCACCTCCTACTCAAGGTATCTGAAATTTTTACACTCTCACACTACCCCATCTACTCACTGAAAGCCTCTCATCTGTAGTAAAACATGGAGAGTAGCGAGTTCCAGCGCTTTTCCTCGCTTCATTGTACGTTGCAGCTCCCCACAGCTTGAGCCGTCGGCAGCTTCACGCCGATAGCAGTTCCCGCCACAGGCAAGTCATACTCCTTGCGTCTCCTCCAGTCCGGGAGATGAGCTACCAAGTCTTCTGAGTCTGCAACTGCGTGTTTCGTCTCCGCTTTCGATCGTTTGGCTGACTGGCAGGAGATGGCGTTGAGCTTGTGACCGCGGCAGCACACCCCTCCTTTCACAGCAGCGGTGAGAACGATACATCGGAGCTCTTTCGAGTCGAGTGAGATTTCCTCTCTTGCACTTCGAGGCTTCTCGAGTGAAGCTCGAGCTTTTTTCGGTTGCTGCCAGCTTAGGGTGCGCAACCCACCTCTACACCGGCGGCGGCGAGCTCGGGGGTGAGAACAGCACACCCAGCTTCGAATGAGAAGACCACAGGAAGGAGAGCAGACAAAGCTCAAAATGCCGTTGTACTCTTCTGTCATCAAAGACCCAGACTGACAAAGACTCGAAACTGCTACCCTAAGCCAACAAAGGCCCGAGTCAACAATGGACGTCAGCTGCACAGCGTCGGATTGAAAGCTCGTGTGGGTTGTTTTCATCACATCGCGGACTCTTGATGACATTTGGGGTCTCCGGGAGAACTCGAAATGGACTGTACTGATGTGTCATAGCTGCCAATTGTCGTTGCAAGGTCAGTCCATTCCTACTGCTTCATTAGAATGCTCACTGACTGCCTCTGTCCCAGGTGATGAATCTGTTCGCAAGACAGCTCGACTCAAAATCACCGAAACAGCTGCTCCTCGGCCTTTCTCGCAATACCCAAAGCAAACCCAACGGAAAGAATAGGTTACTCACCTCGACCTTTGCAAAGAACGCCCATCCCGCTGATGTCGACTTGGGTCGTCCACCGACCTTCTCTCACTTCTCCGCCCTGTAGCCTACCAGACACACACGAACAGTATGGTCGGATTGCTCCTCGCCACACCTTGCTATCCAATGACCAAGAACAATGTCATTCGCAAACCAAACATATATTTCGGAAGTCTTGACAGCTCTCGTTGGCCGCAGAAGCAGCAGCGATGTTCTCCCAGGCCTACTGTAGGCTTGGTTTTAGTCGAATATGATTACACTCAATCTCAGACAATGGTACAGACGACGCTGAAATTGCGAGCGATCCGTAACACAATCAAAACAGCTGCACCCATCTGTATGCGCCATGGCTGGGTGTCTTGGCTCGTTCAATGGAGGTCCACGCTAGGTTCTCCCTGGTGAAGGTGTTTTCCCACCGACCTCAGGGTACGGCCGTTGTCAGGAAACGCGCAAGGTATGTCAATAACGTCTCTTGTATGAACCAGCACCACTTATCTAGGATGATGAAACCCACTTCTACTTCTTCTCTTTTCGGGACTGATGGTCATGAAGATCGAAGGGCTCTGATTCTGATGCCTTAATTTTCTGTCCTGTCTCTTCATATCGACCTCAGCTAACACATTCAACGCCAGGTATTGAGTCAGCGAAGTTCATGGCAGTCTACAAGGTATGTCAGCACATGTTCCATGCCTTTGCAAGCTTCCTTACTATTCCGTCGACAGGTTGTCTTTCTGAGATAGCATGAGTTACTACTCGATTTCCAGCGGTTGGGTCCTTCAAGCTAATCGATCGAAGAGCGGTACGTCCTTGATGCTCAGTCAAGCTAAGTGAGCATTTCTTTCCGCTACGCCGATTGTTGCTGTATGCAAAGTACAACCCGATCGACCCTAGATTTTCGAACAGACAAACTCACCTGATAACTCTCCAACTTCCTCCGCCTGATTCATGAGGTCAGATACATTACGCAGTGAGCCATCGGACTCCCTTCAGTAGTCCATGCATACGTACACCAACGCAACCGGTCAGTATCTTCATCCTCAGGCACACTCCTAGCTGCATGATGCATTGATTAGTTAGCATCTGATCCACCGAGAAGACAAACTTACCTGACAGTTCCTCAATTCTCGCTCGCTCATTTTCTTTGGTACGCAAAAACTTACCGGAGTGCAGGACACATGTGGCCTTTGCCTACTTGATTGATTATCTTGGACCCAAGATATTGATGTCATTGCTCACCCAGTAAGTCATGTTGCAAGCTAAGTTGCCCTGTCTGCTGCATGATGCACATTTAATTAGACTCTGATCTTCCAAGGAGAAAGACTTACCTGACAGCTACCCTGAATTTCTTGTTGAATTTGCCTTTGCTGACAACAAGCTGACTTGTGTGCAGGTTGAGTGAAGATCTGGTTACACACATGAAGCCATTAAATTGGGCCGAAGTGGTTGGCCCTGTCGACCTTCGAGTGTACGTACATTCATCATTGCGGAAACGATGTTAGCATGATTATACACGAGTGTCGATTTCCTTGAGACGTACTAGTCGTTATCGTTCTGAGGCTCAGTTTTGTCTCTTCATAAGATCAAAAGTTGCTGGGCAAGTGCTGACAGGTGTGTAGATCGTGTTACTTGCGCGAGTGCACAGGTTTTCCGGTTGGTCAAGGTAAGCCACCTCCTTCCCTCTTTATGATGCCTTCTTCTAATGATGACACATCATGTACCACCTCCTACGAGGACGTTTCAGATTTATGAACTGATACGCCTGGCTTTGTCAACTGTTTCTGAATGAGCCGCCGCTGATGATTTGTCTGGGTGGATTTCGGTTCTTACTTCCCATTCTTGATCGGCGGCGATGGAAGCATCATTTTCCCTGAGACCCACCAGGTATAGCTGGAAGATCTCGCTCTGTGGCGACTGCAACCGAACCATCGTCCTGTGGATGTATCTGCTTGCTTTCCCACCTCTTCCTTTATTTTCAGGTTGGTTGCTGACACCTCTTATTTCTCAGATCTCGCTGTTTCGTGCCGTCGCAGTGATTTCCGGTGTGGCAGGCGGGGAGGGAAGGAGTCAACCCTGGTCCACAACGGTTAGTCTCAACCTTAATCAAACTTCCCTCAACCTCGACACGTCAATGTAACACATTTCCCGAGACTTCGTGTCTAAGACGCACCCTTCTTGAACATGTTCTGATGCGCTTCCTATGGCTTGCCCATCCCGCTGCTCCTGATGAGATAGCTTGCTGACAAGTTCACCGCGCAGACACAGGCCTACGGGTTGTCGGCATCCAGTCAGTTGCTCAAAACTACCGATCTGCTGGCAGCCATAGAATTTCCATTGTATAGACGACTTAGGTACGTCCGTGGGCAGCTAGCGAAAGGGTTGCCGTCGCAATGAATTGGTACCCTCCCGGTCTCTGTCTGCTTGAGCTCCTTGCTCTATCCCTCTTCTGTCGTTCTCATGTCCTCCTGTCTTCTTATTTGATGTCATTACCTCGTTGTAAGCGTGGCTGCTATCGGCACTGGAGGTGGCTTTCGCTGCAGTCAATCCAGCGGCGGCGATCGATTATGGGGATGACTGTCTATTGACAACTGAGTATCTCGCCCAGCTCGACAGTTCGGTGTCTAGCGCCTGCCCCGAAGAAGCTGCGGGCAGCATGTGGAGAGTTATCGATGACGGCGCTCGCGACGGGCGCTGTGTTCAGGTCGCTGCGTGTGCCAGGCTTGCAGGCGCTCACTTCCTGGTCTTTATTAGTCATTTCTCTGGCACCAGATACTACGCGCGGTCATGGATGCGCAATACCTACGCAAAAGCTCAGGTGTCGGCTTTGGTAGTTGGGAAGGTGCTTGCTCCGGCACAAGTTTGCACCCTGACCAGAGGAAAAGCACACAATCCCTTTCTAAGGACTGTGGACAGGAGCGCCCACACGGAACAAGCCTTATAATCAGAGGGTATGCCACCAGCAAGTACTATGGCTACTGATCACATTGTGATTACTCGACGGACTCGTATCGCTGGGCCCTTGGCTCAGAAGCTGAGTGCCGCTGAGCTTCGATGCTGGAAGCTTTCGACGAGGACGACGACTGCTTTCGTTCTCAGAAGGATCTGGTATGCACACTCTCGGAGCTTGTTAGCTTTGCTTCAGGCAGTTCCGGAGTTGGGTTTGGTGAGGTCGGGGCGTTCTTGGCGAAGTTGCGATATCCTGGCATGGTCCAAGGCACCCGAAATGTCACCAACAGGATAGGTCCTGGTCTTGTAGGCCTACAAGAGGCGGCACAGCCTATGGCTCATAGCAATTCGAATCTTTGAGGCCTCGACTGTCGTCTCGCAGTTAGCTCTTGGTATTGCATCAGCGCGGCGTCTCTGCTCAGTGGTTGCAAGTTGATATCCGGCATTCATCGTCTTTGGCCGTCACCACGCCCACAGTACGCTCCCTCCATGTCCAAATTAAAACTCTTCCGCTCGCTCACCTTCTTCCCCTCAACACCCACAAGCCCCTCCTCACCACCATCACCAGCAAGACCTCTCTACTTTCTCCTTGCATCTTCTTCTCTCCAGACCTCGTCCGCCAATCACCACCATGGGCTGCAACAAGTTCTACAAAGCCTGGTGTGCTCTCTTCTGCGAAGACATCCAGACCTTGGATGACTCGCTGCCTGCGTCTCGCTACCCACGCCCAGGTCGTCGCTCGCACGCACGCAGAGCGCGAGTCCCGCAGGTGGTCATCACTCGACCATCTGTAGCTCGCCTCCGTCCTGTGTCGCCCGCCGCTCCCTTCTCTCCCCACCTTCTCTCTCCTCCGCGACCTGCACCACCCCGCCGTCGCCCAGCTTCGCTCTTCGCTGGCCGAGACGAGGTCGAGCTTCGCCCGCTTGTGGGCTCACTCCCTGCTGCCTCCTCGTCCTCCGCTTCTTCCTTTGTGACGGCTGTGGAGGACAGCAACACCATCATCGAGAACCGCCAGCTGCCGCCCGCCGCAAGGTTTCGCCGCTGGAGCTGGCCGCTCACCTCACCAGATGAAGAGTCGGTCTCTTGTAAGCATCTCACCTTGTATCCCAGCAAGCACCACTTCACCATGGTGTGCTACTACCTCAAAAACACCTCACTGGCACTCACCAGGGGTACAGCGCCTGCGAGGGCGCTATTGAGATGACCTCGTCGAGCTTCACGGGTCGTGGCGTGAGATGGAGAAGTCCAGTGGCAACACCATCGAGATGTTGCGGTAAGATCTTGCATCAGATCGAATGTACTAATAGTAAATGAACAATGACACCTCAGAGGCTTGTATCCAGCACAGGATCTGTTGTGCTTCTGTTCTCGGTAAGTGTCATCCACCTGGAAAGTATCAGTCACTAACGCGGTGCTAGTGATGTTGAAATACCTGTGTTTGTCTGCTACGAACTCTCTGGCTTCTCCTCCACTCTACCGTCCACATATGCTGCTCCAGTACACCAGCCTTTAGTACAGTGAATCGAGCTTCCAGTGCTTCTCTCATGTTGGCCGACTTGATGCGTTCTGCGGAAAGCTTCAAAGGCAAGATCGATATCCGTACACTTCGGATGTACTCCATGGTCCCGTTGCTCTTGGGAAGCTCTCTGATTCGCGTTCTGCATGCTGAATCACAGGGCTGACCGTCGGCAACATATTGGGGGAAGTTGAGTTGAATCCGAGGTGTCAGCTCTGCTCCGCTATTAGTTGCCCGAGCCTTGGCTCAGATATGTCTTTCCCTGCGTTTCGCCAGCTAATGGTGATGCTCATAGTATATTGCTAGATTATAAGTACCATCTTCCTGTTCTCTCTTCTGAGCATCACTAACAGTCATCAGGTCAAACATGGTGTAAAGACTGAGTCTGCACCACGGTTTAGCACTTCCCGTCGACACCGTACCAAGCCGCGGTGTGGTGGCAAGTCGAGCGTGCCATCTCCAGCGCACGCCCGTCACGCTGTGTGGCCCCGGCGAAGAACCAAAAGTTCCTTGCTGTACGTACCCCCCCCCCCCCCCCCCCAATTCTCGAATCCTGCTGACTGTGTGCACTCATGCTACGCTCTTTCTACTCCTTTCCATAACGCCATCTCCGGCAGTCAACCTCATCAGCGTCGTTCCTCATACCTCGCTCGAGGGCGACTGCCCAGATCAACAAAACATGTGCCGGCAACGCCCTCACATCTTCGCGCTACAAGACTTGCCGCTGGCTCATCCGCACTGAGCCACGGCAGGTCCGGTTTGCAGATCAGGTCCGGTCCCGTCCTTCGCGGGCTTGATCGCTTACTGTTCAAATGGCGTCTGGTAAGTTACAGTTGCTGGTACGCGATCAAGCTTCGATACCCTGTTCGAGCTGCGGCTGTAGGATGGGGTCAAAGCGAGCTCGTACATACTGAGTACTATTTTTCTCATGAACTCAAGGCCGGTTGTGGTATGGATGCAGTGCCTTACGGCCATACTGCATCTCACACACAGTGCGCCAAGATCAACATTGAGCTTCTCAAGATGCATCGCAGACGAAGCGGTTCCTCGAGGCACCACCGTCACTTCGAGGATGCTTCGTCACGACTTTGATCTTCTCGCATAGAATTATACTGCGGTTTCCGTCTCTCAAGAAGAATCTGTCAGCGGTGCGGAGGAGCGTACATACCTTACTTGCGTCCCCCTTTTTTGGCTAAGAGTAATCTCGAGATGAGTCCCCCCCTACGCTCTCGCAAAAGATCCCCTGATGCACACACTGACGAACCAAGTACCTCGTTCTCATCGCGACTACCGGTTTCCGTTTCTCTCTCTTTCTTCAACGCTTGGAGACAGTGCTTTCATTCCCCATATAAGCTGCGAGAGCAAGCACGCGAGTCGGGGTTTGACTGGCACTTCTGGAAGGGGACGTCCTTTGGCAAAAACACTTCATTACTATCCAGCCGTTGTGGAACGTCTGGGAGTCAACCTTAACGATTGGGTGGAGGCCTGCAACGTCTCTGGACAGATCGAGGGTGCGATGCTGAACGCTTGGTCGATTCTAGGGCCTCATAGGCAGGCAGACGGCTGTCAATGGGGCTGAAGGGTATTGGGCTTCCGCGCGCTGATATAGTCACATACAACCTTCTTTGGGAGTTGATTACATCTATCTCTTTACCCCTGTGATATTAAAAGGCGGTGCGAACCAGGTTTGCTCTTCTTTCCGGCAACGATGATGAGTCGATGCAGGCTTCTTTGGTTATGAACCAAGCTAGCTGATGCAAGATGATACAAATGGAAATTATTGCCGAAGATCTGCCGCCAAGCCCTGAGATCGCGGAAACCTCACGATTAGCCATGATGAGCGCCATCGCCAGTAACACACGCAATTGCACGTCGCTATGGCCAAGAAAGGTACGTGCAATTTCCCGAGGCCTTTACCACCTGCTGCAGGCCGCACCGATGATGAGGTTGCGGGCGCAACTACCTATGCGCCTGCTCCCCCAAAACTCAAAGTCATGAAATCCGCTGACAACGTGCCTCTGCAGCGAAGTCCCGTACCATCATGGTGCGCCTCATCTCGATGGCTATGACGGGCTACTACCGCACAATGCAACGGCCGCGTGCGCATCAACCGCTAAGCATGCTCAAATACGATCCTATTGGTACGCCCATCTCATGGAATCCCACGCGAAAGCCAGGAAGTGCCACACGTTCACGTCTCTACAAATTGGCGACCATGTGGTAGACCCAGACGATGAAATACAGAACAACCCTGGCTTGATGGCGCTCGGTTGCACAGAGGTGTAGGGATATGGGCTGACAACATGACAGTGCGAAAACAAGTGCTCTTTCTCGAAGCGAAGCGTGGAAAGAAGTAAAGCTGTCACGCAAAATACGGGTCATAGTGGTACAAAGATTGGGAGGCGAAGGAGAACTGAATACAAGGTTCAGCAGCGGACAGAGAGGGCCGGATGTGCAAGGCGTGAGAGCTGCTACGCTTGGGAGAATCGAGTACGCAACGCACGCAAGACTAAGACGATACACCACAGAGTCGAAGATATGTACGAATACTGTACGTACACTGTACCATATTCAGCATGGCCTGGCGTTATAGATGAATTCGGCAGATACCGGGCAAGAGCCCTTGAATGCACACCATTAACATCGCACATGGGCACGTCTCGCACCAATTTACCAGAGATATCAAACATATAGGCACCGATCCCGATCTCTTTCCATTCTTGTCTGGTTGCAACCCGGCTACTGTGCAGAGGTTGGCACTGGTACGTATCATGTCTCTAACCAACACATCTCCCAGTCTACACACCATGCTTAATTTCACTGTCTTCTCCAAATCCACCCCTCACGCCCTCCGCGCGATATCCCTCGCCACGTTTCCACCAGCTTTCTTCATATTGCTGATCCAAGGCATCTACTCCGAACAAGTTAATCCAGCCATCGCGATTGTACCACTCTTCTTATCTTCGGCATATGCGGCCCTCCTGCTTGCCAATGAGAAACGATGTGGGTGTCAAGCAGGCGGTCTTACTGGAACACCGTTCCACTTCATCCTCGACTTCCTCATCGGACTAGGGCTACTGGTGTGTTTGATCTTGGCCTGGATCTTTATGGGACGTCTTCGCAATCGTGGCATAATGCTGGGGACTTATGGAACGAATTTTATAATCTGCAACCTGTGAGTAATCTGGCTCTCATGGGTTGTGGGTACGTGCTGATAACGATAGCTTGATTCATCTTTACTTCGTGTACAACCAGTTGTATGAGGCCCTACTGGGTGGCCAGACTTATCCGACGAGCTGCCCGCAGTGTCGAAGCAGATCAATGTCGTTCTCGGTTGGAGGGTTCCAGTTTGGTCGGAGCTTCCAATTTGGCTCTGCAGCCAGGAATGGATTGAATAGTGGCTATGCGCCGCTTCTGGATGGGGATGGTGAGCCAAGAGTTAGCACCGATGAGAGAGCAAGTGCAGGAGAGAGCATGGTTTGAGAAATGATTGATCTGAAATCTTGGCATTGCAAGGAGTCTGGTTCTGCATTCTGTCGTGGTGTTGGTGTCAATATGGAGTCCTCTTTCACTTCGCAAGATTCTTCTTAGCCCTCAGCACAAATTCCACTATTGACGTACAAAGAAGTATGACATGTCTTTATTGGTGTCTGTGGAAGTAGCTCAGCTCTTATTTCTGAAACCAAGAAGTACGTTCACTGCATGGTGAGGTGAAATGCGTCACTGCAGGGGTCAACATGGCCCATGCGGTCCCAGAGCTTACGTCCAACGCAGCAGTTAAGGAGTTTCGAATCTTGTTTCCAAACGGCCTCGTCCTATTATAGGAAGAATACTAAAAATGTAAGTGAGGAAGTCGTATCGCTGATCGAGCAAAAGGAAGCATTCCAACCAGCAAAAAGAACAGCCAACCTTTAATTTGCTGCTGAAAACCCTCGACGCCGTACCAGTTTTACCTGAGTGCTTTGGGTTTTATCACGATTCGAACCAGGGGCACTCAGAGACTGTAATAAATCTTACTTTGAATTGCGGACTCATACTCCATTATGCGTTCATTGAACCGCCAAGCCAGTATTTCAACTGTCCTGGATTTGATGGAGTAACAGGTATTATTGTACAATATATAGATCTTCGGCCTTGAAGCTGTAGACTAATTATCGCGAGGAGCTGGCAAAGTGCGTTGAGGTCTTTATCGCCCGTCACCTTCACCTCGCAGCAAGTCCCCACTAGTCCAGGCGCTGGCCTATCGGCGGTGGACGCGACCGGGTTCCTGGTGTACAAAGTTGACCGGTCACTGCATCTTCTGTTCTTCTCGATTGCTAATAGCTACTTTCTCAAATCCAGCGCTCCGCCTGCGCTACTGATCGTTGGGCCTCTCGATCGCTGCGAACAAATAGCGATAGCAAGCACTCAACCCCGCAAGCCTGGAAGGTTCACACAAGGCTATCAAGTCGCTATCAATCATTCACCAGAGCACCTTAAGCGCATCTCCAGCCCCGGAGCGAGTGGTTCATACGCCCTCCCACGCGCGTCCTTGAAGCATCGTCGAGCTGGATCCAACCACGGCTCCTCAAGCCGCCCAGCGCGATCCATCACGAACCCCTCCTTTTACGACTTGTTTTCTTATCTCTATCACCTGGGATCCACCGAGCAAAGAAATTCTCAAGAGGTAGCCTTGCCACTGCAAAGTTGCCTCCACTCACTGACACATCATAGCAATCCGACATGGACACAGAATCCTCTTCGCCCATTCTGGGGATTCGACCTTTACAGGTTGATGGGAATGAGCTCACACCCGCAACGCAGCCCCAAGACGGCCAAGCCGATCGCGAGTCGAGCAGTGACGACATTCCGTTGCGCCAAAAGCGCCCTCCGCGAGCATCTACACGCGAGTGTGAGAACAGTCATGACGTCCGGGACCGCCGCCGAGGTCGAACCCATATGCGCAGCATTAAGGATAACTCCAGTCCCGACCACCGGCGCGCTACAAACCAGGCCACACTCCACGAGTCACCTAGTGCTGGAGCAGAGTCTTCTGGAAAGAGCCGCAAGAAGCCTGGACCGAGACCCTACGCCAGCAAGCCGATTGCAAAGAACGACATGGTGGCCAAGAAAGAACTAATTCGCGAGATTGAGCGTTTCTGGGGCAAAGGCTTCATCAAGGCATACATCCCGAAGTGTCATCGTCCTCTTGTTAAGCGTGGTAAGGGCAGTAAGCGTGCCATGTATCGTGACCACGAGACGGATCCCATGAAATGGTTACCTTCTGTTCTGAAAGCTATCCTGATGATCGCTAAGCTCACCGACGACAAGGCCTGGCTGAAGAAGGCGATGAATAATGTTGTGCGCTATCGCATTAAGAATACCGGTAAGTCCTTTACATGGGGCGCGGGCAGATGGTTTATTTGCTGACGCAAGCATGCAGGTAATCGAAAACCCCAATTGGTGACCACCGACTTTGACATCATCGAAGACATGCTCGTCAATGACTGGGAAGTCTCTTACAGCTTCAATATCCGCTACAAGCACCTGATGGTGAATCGCAAGGGTCAGCAGGAGACCGACGAGGATATTGACCATATCCTTGGAACTGAGTCGGGTCAAGAAGATGTGAGCGATGATGGCGGCGACGATGAGGATAATGAGGGTAATGGAAGTGTCGATGATGAAGATGACTCCGACGATGATATGGGTCAAGGCAGTCTGACAGGCCAGTATCTCCACACAAGCGGCTACACCAGTGCGCCACAGTACCTTCGCCCTCAGTCTGGGATACCACCGACGCATCCCAAGACCAAGGAAGAGAAGAAGCACAAGCGCATCTCTGAGCTACCATTACGTCCACAGCCACCTCCTTACAACAAGAAAGGTCTGCACGCCTATGGCCAGCACTACCCTTACGGCCCACCGATGGATCCTTGGGGTCGAACAATGCCCTATGGCAGTGGTCCTGATGGCTATGGCGGATACGGTGGCATGTATGGTGTCTATGGGAATTATGGCCCGTCTCCAGAAAGTGATGGGCATCATCCCTTTCAGCCTCAAGGCTTTCCCGGCATCGGTCAGTACCCACCTCCTCGACATGCGATGACTCCTGTCCCCAGCCAACCAGGCACCGATCGTACCGGGCGTAGGCGCATCCAAGAATCCCCGTTTAGTGGTACCAAGCGTGTATACAGGGGTTCCGAGCAGTCTCCTTACGGCATGGGCCGTCCAGGTGTCCAGCGTCATGGCTATTCACAGCATTTCCAGCCTGACCAGCCTGAAGTCAAGCAAGAGTCACCCGAGTTCGAGATGCGTGACGAAGGACGTGCGACTTCTGTTGGCGAGTCTGATGGCCGCACGAACGATATTGGCGAAGACAGCAACGCTGCTGCTGTGGAGGCGGAGCTGCGGGCTACCGAGCTCGAATTGAAGGTTGCCCGACTCCAGGCCAAGCGAGCCGCTCTTAACCAACAGTCAAAGGCCAAGTAGGTTGGTTACATCGAGTTTCTTGATTATATCTTAAAATGCTGAAATTTTGACCCGTCCAGCAGCCGACTTACTACTTTGATTGGTTCTGTGTGAACTCGATGTGGATCTGTCTAGCCGATTCATTGGTGACGGCGATGGCTGGCTGTACTGTCTGTGTGCATCACATAGCGGTGGATGCACAACAGTTAGACATTCTTTGCCAGGAAATCAAGCTATTCATTCTTGACTTCTCATTGGTCCCCTCCTCTGCGTTGACGTGTAGTTAGAACTGCAGCCGTAATTCGGTACGTCTGTCCACGCGTCGATGTCCGTTAAGTGGCTGTATATGCTTCAACCGAGAGCATGTGGGTTTGGATAATCATGGCCGGCTGTTGCGCAATTCAGGTTGAGCACTGAAGTGGTGACGTCACTCTAACCACGCTAATGCCCAAAGCAGACTAGGCAGTGCTGAATACCTCCTGAGGTCCAGGGCTACCTAGGTAGGTACCCGGCCCGGCTAACTCCAGGGCTAGTAGGTCAGGCAGGTGCAGTCCCGGGACTGGGAAGGTCAGTACGTATGAGCATTTAATGAATCACAGCGCAAAGAAAGACGAGGGATTGTCGAAAGTCTAATCATTACTATCCGCTAACGAAGGCACAGTCTATAGCACGCTAATCTCACATCTAGTAAACCTCGAGGACGTAACGGCTCTCATCCTTGAGCGTCTCAATAACTCTCCTGCTGTCAATCTTCTTAGCATCGGGGTTCTTCAGCTTGTGGTCAACCTCAACTGCCTCCTGCAACACCTCGGTAACGTCCGGCACGGGCCAAGTAGGACCGCAAAGGTAGAAACTACCCTCCTTCTCGAGGTACGCACGGCGAATGTCGGTGAGGGTTTGCCTCATGCGGTCCTGGATGTAGATCTTCTGCGGCTGGTCACGCGAGAAAGCACGGCCCAGCAGGGTAATGATACCAGCATCCTGGTATGCTTCCCACTCTTCGCCGTACAGGTACTCTTCACGCTGGTGACGCGAACCCATGTAAAGAAGGACTTCGCCAATCTCCTCACCGCATTGCTTCTGATACGCACGCTCCTGGACGAAGGCGCGGAAGGGTGCGAGACCAGTACCAAGACCAGCCATGATGATGGGCGCGGTAGTCTTGGGAGGAAGTTTCATGACCGAAGGCTTGACGGAGACAGTAACAGGGCTGCCGACACGGAGGTTGTCGAGGTAACGGGTAGCCTGACCGAAGCGATCGCGGCCCTTGGGGTCGACCCAGTTGACAGTGACAATGCAGAGCGTGACAGAGTTGGGAGTGACATGCTGCGAAGAAGCGATGGAGTATTCGCGACGCTTCATGGGAGCAACAATGCGAACGATGTCGTGGAAAGACGGGTGAGCAGACGAGAACTCAAGGAGGAGATCTGCGTAGGTGATGGTGTCAACCTCAGCACGGCGCTTGAACTCAGCAGCACCGTCACCAGTGCAGAGAGTCTGGAGAGCCAACTTCTCTTGTTCATCGCTGGCAAATTCGCCTAGATCCTCATAGAACTTCTTGCCAGGACGACCGAAGATGTCGACGTTCTGAATCAGCGACTGGTAGACGGTGCGGTTGACAAGAACATTGGGGTCCTCGCGGGAAGGCACCTCAACGATCTCTTCTGGGTCGAGGCCGTACCACTTGATGAACTTCTCGACCTCGGCCTTGTCGTTCTCAGCGTGGATACCGAGAGCCTCACCTATGGCGTAGGTGACACCAGTATCACCAAGGTCGAATTCGATATGGAAAATGTTACGGTCGTAGTTCTTGGGGGTGAGACGGCGCTTCTCCTTGACAGTGACAACGGATGTCTTGACACCCAGCTCAGGGCGGAGGGCAGATTGGGTGCCATATGCCTCCTTGAACGCAAGACCCTTGGCGGC
The DNA here is from genome assembly GCA_009982855.1 of Lizonia empirigonia. Taxonomy (NCBI): domain Eukaryota; kingdom Fungi; phylum Ascomycota; class Dothideomycetes; family Pseudoperisporiaceae; genus Lizonia; species Lizonia empirigonia. Next base: position 530,874 of record JAADKA010000020.1, read on the forward strand.
GATCTGCCAGCTCTTGAGAAGTGTGGGTGGCTCAGACTCAGTACGGTCGAAGGGTGCGAAGCTGTTCACATTGATGTCTGCAGGAAGACGAAGGGGCTGAACATCCTCCTCGACGGTACTCCACGCAGCAGGGACCTCAACCTCACGGAGAGCACTCTCGAGTTGCTGAACAATCTTCTCGCAGATCTCGTTGGTGCCGTTGATGGCAGCCAGCTTGGAGATGTGAGACTCGAGCAGATCCGGACGAGCAACCTTCAAGAAGCCCAACTGGCAGAGGCAAGTGGTAAGTGTGGACTCCTCAGTAACGGCTTCCGACTGAGTGGGGTCCATGATGAATAACGAGATGTTCTTCTCAACGAGGGTCTTGCGGAAAGCAGGGGACAGCTTCTTCTCGAGATCTTCGTCCTTTACTCCAGGAAGCTGAATGATGATGGAACTATCAGCCTTGACACTATTGAGAACGTCAAATGCGCCAAGGATGGAGACGTCCCCGACAGCAGCCACGTCAGCTTGCTCAACGGCGTAGGGCGCCTCGATAGTGTAATCGGCGTTGCGGATGTCAGCACGAGTGACACCACCACAGACAAGGTTGTCATGGCCCTCACGAACAAAGACGTTCTTAGAAGAGTCGGAAGACAGAAGCTTGCCAACGACTGCAGGTGCGGTGGCAGCGGGGGACGCGTCGAGGTCCCAGAAGGTGTACTGCTTGACATCGGCAGTGTTGAGAATGTCAACATACGAGCGCGACTCTGCGCCCTCCTTCTTCTCGCTGTAAATTTGGCGGAAAACATCGAGAACATTGCTGGGGGTCCAGACTTGCTCGCGGGAGTACTTGATGTCAGAGACCTCAATGGTCCTGTCAAAGGCGAACTGGGTGGCGGCCAAAACATCTGAGTAGAGGCGAGAGTATTCTGCGGCATCGAAGACGGCAGCCTCATCCTTGACCTGACCAAGAACAGCAACGCGCTGGGCGCTCTTGGGAAGTACCTCGAGGAAGGCCTCCTCAACGAAGGGCCTGTAGACACGGACGTTGATAACACCAACCTTGTCGCCATCCTTGGACAAAGCGCCGGCGACCTGAGCAGACAAGGAGGCCTCGACGGTACCGAAGACGACGAGGACACTCTCAGGCTCCTCGTGGCCGTAGTAGTCGAACAGCCTGTAGTCCTCACCAAACTCGTCGTTGAACGCCTGAAGCAGGCGGACAAGGCGACCAGCATTATCAGAGTGTTTCTTGTCAACTTCAGAGACCGCCTTCAGGACAGCCTGGTAGCTGTTGTGCAGTCTGGTTTGGTCGAGGGTATCAACCAGCCTAGCAGTCTCGCGTCCAACGCTAATGCCATCATAGGTGTGGATTGTAGGGACAACGCTCGAAAGGAGAGTGGCGAAGAGAGCCATGTGTTGGGTCTCAAAAACCGAGGGACTGCAGACAAGGCCAAGGCCAAGATCCTCAGCGAGAGCGAGGGAGGAAACATAGTCGGTGACGAGGCCGGCGTCCGAGTTCGCGGAGTAGTCGACTGCGGCGATGTGAGCAGTAACGGGGTTCGCAACCGAGTAGAGGAGTGACAGCTGGTCGAGCGCAGAGCGGAGGTAGTTCAAGGTCGAGGAAGAGGCGACAATCGACTGAGGAATGTGGCGTTTTGTGAGGTCGAAGTCCTTAGAGAAGAGGTATCCTAGCGCAATTGCGCCGGCGCCGGTCCTGGTCTCCAACGAGGAGACACCAGTCTGGTATCCGAAGGCATTCTTCTCGCCCTGCTCCTGCCAGTGCTTGATCGCCACATCCAAGTCGAACGACTCAGCGGAGTAGGCAAAGATCTTGTCAGACAAAGCGTATGCGACCTGCTGGACGAGTGTCTGCGCAGTCAGGTAGGTAGGTCCGCTGATCGACCCCAAAGACAATTCCTCTCCAAACGGCAAGCTGGAGGACTTCTTGTTGAAGACCTTTGGCGATTCCTTCTGTTCGGCGCCAGGGCCAGCGGACTGAGTCTGCTGGAAATGCATCTTGAGGGTATGTGTATGTCTCAACGTATTGATCTGTCAAAAGACCTGTGAGACTCCCTCCAGTGGTATGAGAGAAGCTGGCGCACTCTCTTCGACGATTCACCGCGGGGAAATGTGGGTGAGAGAAGGATGTTGAACCCACGCCTCTATATCAAGACTGCGCCGAAATTCAGCGACATCAGCAGATGTCCAGCCGAAGGGGATTAGGAAGGCGTTATTGAATGCTGGCAGCATGATTGGCGGCTTTGTTCGAGTCTCTCGGGCGATAGACCTCAAGCGCGGCTTGTCGCGTTGTTGCGACCAAAAATTGATGTTAGCGCGAATCACGCAATTCAGCACGCCTTCTTAGAGCGCCAAGATTGGAGATCTGATAACGCCAACAACCAACTCTTTTTTGTTCTCCGAGGACTCGAAGGCGCTGAAGTAACCTCATGATCTATCAACTTATTTGGAGAGAGCATACTCGATCATCAACTTGATGACGGTCAGACACCGCCACTGCCACCATCAGGGCGCTCTGCACTCGACACCTTCAACGTGTATCTGGACAAGAAGTTGCTAAGTAGGGGTGTCAAGAACATCGAAGTTGTTGAGCCACGATGAAATGCAAAAGTTCAGGTCGTCCTGCATGAAGCTCAAGTTGAATTGAGCCCGTCACAGCAATAGCTCGCATCGATCAAGCTGCTTGGGGGCAATTAATCCCTTGATTCGTCCGCCCCCTAAATTACCATGCGGTTTCTTCTAAGTTTCTAAACCATTTACTCAGATCATGCGATCCACGTCTCACATCATCGCAATGCTAATGAAGCCTTTTGCATCCATTTTCGTCAATAACCAACTTTTCAGAGCGTGACAACAGACGCCTCAAGCACTCCCTCCGGCCCAATCAGTGCCTTCGCAACTTCCTCGCCCACCGGCCTATCAACACCCAATATCATAAGTGCCTCGTTGCTCTTCTTGCCTCCATCAAGCCCGTCCACACCTTCATCATCAAACTCGTCATCCAGCGGCGCAACGTTCATGAAGTTGATGTTAACTCCAGCTTTACCCAGAAGGTTGCCCACGAACCCAATCTTCCCACACGAATCAAAGTTTCTGCAGATAAGTAGAGTACCCTTCGGCACAAACTCGCCCTTGAACCGATCCAAGCGAGAGATGAAGGGCTTGTTGCCCGAGACAAAACCTTGGATGACTTGATCTTGCTCAGTTGGAGGTTGAGAGGTTCCTTGATGGGTATCAACACGAGATAGATTTATGCTGCGGCTCGCAGCCGGACTCGTTGCGCGGCTTCCTGTTCTTGCGGCAGACGTAGATCGACTTGCGCGTGCACGCAGGGTGATGAACGAAGAGTACGGTTTATCATCGACGTTCTCCCTGCTGCGTTGTTCATTAATGAGGATCCCACGTTCTTTAGCGAGGATCTCGGCATTGACGATATTTATGTTCAGACCATCACTGCTGGTGATAGGAGTGAGAAGTCCTTTGACCAGTGCGGCGAAGAGAGGCTTGGTAGTGTTCAGACTCGCAAGCTTGCCTTCGTATGTCAGGTCGAAGGTTGTGCGGAAGGACTTGATGTTGGTCGACGAGTAGTGTTGAGTGTATAACGAGCCCATTTTCTCAACAAGGCTGACAAAGGGTTGGAGCGTACGGTACTCGTCGGGCAAGATCAGCGGTGCATTGACAGCCGAGCGAGGTAAATCTCCGCTGAGAATGAGGACGACCTGTTCGCAGACGTCGATGGAAACATTTTCCTGGGCTTCTTTGGTCGAGGCACCGAGGTGAGGGGTGGCGACGACCTTGGGGTGTCTGATCAGTCTGCTTGCTGAAGAGTCGGGTTTGGGCGGTTCGGAGGTAAAGACATCGATTCCAGCACCTGCGATTGTGCCGGCATCCAGAGCTTCTACAAGAGCATCCTCGTCGATCATACCACCTCGAGCGACGTTGAGAATTCGGGCTGTCGGTTTCATTGTGTTCAATTCGGCTTTGCCGATCATACCTTTGGTCGATGCGATGAGCGGAGTGTGAAGTGTCAGAAAGTCGGCTTCTTGAAGCAGCTCTGCAAGGCTAGATCGCAGATTTACTGATGCTGCTGCTGCCAGGTTGGGATTCGCATATGGATCGTAAGCTATTAGCCGCATACCGAGGCCATTGGCGATACGAGCTACAGTCAAACCGACTGCGTTCACTGTTAGATCTGACAAAGAATCGCATCATTTATCGGCCATACCTTTACCCAAGCCAACAATAGCGAGCGTCTTGCCCTTTGCTTCGACACCAGTCAACCGACTACGTTCCCACTTGCCATTTTTAATACTCTGCGAAGCATCACCGATGTTGCGGGCTACAGCCATGAGCACTATCAACATCAGTATATGCAGTGTTTCAGTTGCTTAGGCGACCCACACGCGATAGTATGTTCTGCTGCAGCATTGATATTTCCGGAAGGTGAGTTCACGACGATAATGCCATGTGTGGTGGCGCTCTGGACATCGACGTTGTCAACACCGACACCGGCACGAGCAACAACCTTCAGTTTCTTGGCCGCATTGAGAAGATCCGCTGTTACTTGGGTCTCAGACCGGACAATAAGAGCTTCATAGTCGCCAATGATATCCTTAAGCTCGTCGGGACTCAAGTTCTTCTTCTCATGTACCTCGAATTGATCTTGCAGCAGTGCTAAGCCGTCCGCTGATACCTTCTCCGGAATGAGGATCTTAGGTCTCGTGTGGACTGCTAGAATTGCCATAGTGCTTGTTGGAGCTTGTAGTGAAGTAATAGGGTGAGTGTGAAGGTTTGGCTCAGGAGCGATACCGTGGGAAATCTATCCTTTTAGCTGCACGTCAAGTTTCACGGAGGATTGAAGCGCCGCTACCGGGCTGCTCCCACCAAGAGCTTGCTCTGCATAGCATCAGCTGTTACCTTTGTACGAGGCCCGCCCCCGCAAACCCTAAGTTACCCCGCCCCCGCATCCCCCACACATGCGCCGCCACGACACATTCGGTAGAACAGTGACGAGAAGCATGCAGTGACATCAGACACATCGCGCCGAATTCTGCTGCTCTAAATGTTGTGCTGGGAATATAAACATGAGACGTTCATTAATGAGTAACGTGTTGGATAAGCGAGTGACGCAGGCAAGCGAGCGACGCACCCCACCAACTTTGCGCACTGCTCCTATCTTAATTTACAATGGCTCCACGCAACGTTACTCAATTACTTTCAAATGAAGCAGATGTTCAGCTTGCTATCTTATCTATTAATGCTAAACAGATCCAGGGCAATCGTCCTGCTGCAGCGATCTACAACGTAGCTGAAGCCACGCTCCGCCGCCGACGCGCTGGAGTACCTGCCCGACGCGATTGCCAGCCCAACTCAAAGAAGCTCTCTCTGCGTGAGGAGGAGGTAATTGTCAGTCATATACTCGACTTGGATACACGTGGGTTAGCGCCTACGTACGATGCTGTACGTGATATGGCTGATAAACTGCTGGCTGCGCGAGGCGCTGGGCAGGTTGGGCAGAAGTGGCCAGCCAACTTTGTCAAGCGTACAGACAGTCTCACGACGCGTTTCAATCGAGCGTACGATAGGCAGAGAGCTCTATGCGAGGATCCAGCCCTGATCAGAAGCTGGTTTGAGCTTGTAGAGGAGACAAAGGCCAAGTACGGCATCTGCGATGATGACGTCTACAACTTTGACGAGGCTGGCTTCATGATGGGGAAGATTACGACTCAGCTTGTCGTGACAGGGTCAGAGAGAAGAGGCAGGCCAAAGACTGTCCAGCCTGGCGACCGTGAATGGGTGACGGCGATCGCTGCCATCAACGCTGCTGGCTGGTCAGTCCCGCCGTTCCTCATCTTCGCTGGCCAGTATCATCTGTCTGCCTGGTACGAGGAAGCAGAGATCCCACGCGACTGGGTGATTGCAGTTAGCGACAATGGCTGGACGAACAACGAGCTAGGAGTGGAGTGGCTGAAGCACTTCAACGCTCACACGAAGACTCGCGTCGTCGGTGCGCGTCGCCTGCTCGTCCTTGACGGCCACGAGAGCCACCACTCTCTTAGGTTCCAAGAGCTTTGCAAGGAGAACAATATCTATACGCTCTGCATGCCGCCTCACTCATCCCACCTGCTGCAGCCGCTTGACGTTGGCTGCTTCTCGGCGTTGAAGCGCGCGTACAGCCGTGAGGTTGAGAGCCTGATCCGCCACCACATCAACCATATCACCAAGCTCGAGTTCCTGCCAGCCTTCAAGGCAGCGTTTAGTCGGTCGTTCACCTCAGCCAATATCTGCTCAGCCTTTCGAGGCGCAGGCCTTGTGCCTCTCCAGCCAGATGTTGTTCTGTCAAAGCTTGACGTGCAGCTGCGTACACCTACTCCACCTGCTCTACCAGAGGCTCTCTGGGAGGCTCGTACGCCGAGCAACGTACGTGAGCTTGAGGCTCAATCCACGTTGATACGTGATCGCGTGCGACGGCATAAGAGCTCCTCACCAGCTTCGATCATTGAGGCGATTGACCAGCTCAAGAAGGGTGCTGAGGTGATGATGCTCTCAGCTGAGCTGATGCGCGATCGGATCACCAGTCTTGAGAAGGCTAATGAGGCAGCGTCAGCGCGCAAACAGCGTAAAAAAAAGCGTATACAGCAGCGTGGGGTCTTAACAAAGGGAGCTGGAGAGGATCTACTTGCTCAACGTGAGGCTGACCAGCAGATTGCTCGTGAGCAGCGTCAAGGAGGAGAGCGATCAGGTGTTAGCCGCCAGGCTCTTGCGCGCTGTAAGAGGTGCAGAAAGACTGGGCATAACTCTCGTACGTGCAAGAAAGATACTTTAGATACTGCTTAATCTACTCTATCAATATCTATACATTATCTTATAAGGTGGTTGAGATATACGCGTGTAGAGGTGCGCAAAATTGGTTGGGTGCGTCGCTCGCTTGCCTGCGTCACTCGCTTATCCAACACGTTAACTATCCTTCGGATTAATCCATGATGTGCGCATCTCATGCAATGGGTCAGGTTGTACACAATGTGGCATGCATTGATTGGGTGGAACCCTTGTTGAGTGGGATTCGTGCAGTACGCGTAGAGAATTGACAATGCTTTTACCAATTGCTGCGTGTCTTCAACTTTTCATTTTGCACCACCTCAATCCAGTAATTGTCAGGGTCTGTACATAACGTTAGCATCCCTGTATAGACAAATGAGACGGCACGTACCCAATACGAACGCAATGTTCTTCATCCTGCCATCAGTGAGCCTCTTCTTCCAGTTCACACCCTTCTCCTCAAAGCGAGCACAGGCAGCATCGAGGTCATCAACCGCAATGCAGATATGACCGAAGCCTTGAGGCTCGTCATTACCGTTGTGGTACTTGAAATTGGCGTTCTTTTCGGTGCCGTAGTTCCATGTAAGCTCAAGCAAACCCTCACTGTCTGCAATCGGGTTCACGCCATTCGCAGTCTGTTTGGGGGCATCTTTGCCGTATCCGAGGAAGTATAGGTTGAAGTCTGCATTGGGGTTTTCCGACGTACGCTTGAGCTTCATGCCCATGATATCCTTGTAGAAATTAAGCGAAACGTCCTTGTCTTTGACGCGCAGCATAGTGTGGTTCTATGACTGTTAGTTAGTTCTAATAGTAGATGAACGAACTCACCATGCGGTATGTAGCAGTGTCGGTCTCCTTCACATTCTCGGTCTCCTCCAAAGGCTTCTGTCCAATGACCTCAACCCAGTAGCCATCAGGATCCAGGACAAAAGCAATGTGCCTCATACGCCCGTCTGTAAGCTTCTTTTGGAATTTGTAGCCGGCATCTTCTAGGCGCTGGCAGGCAGCCTGGAGGTTGTCTACTGACACGCAAAGATGGCCGAAGCCCTTGTAGGGATCTGTATTGCCGTTGGTGATCTTGAAATTCGCGTCGTCTTCAGTGCCGTAGTTGTGTGTGAGCTCGACAATACCCTCGCGGTCGGTCCAGTGATTGCCGTGAGACACAGCCTTGGGACTGTCGTATGCGAGGAAGTACAGGTCGAACTTGTTGTCGGGGTTCGGCAGCTTGTTGATAAGCTTCATGCCCAGGAACTCGTAGAATTCCACACTACGCTTAGGATCCTTGACGCGAAGCCTGTACAGTGGATGAGTATAAATCTCAGAGACCAATGATTGCTGCAGGTGACAGCCATGAAGGTGCTCACATCGAGTGGTTGAGCTTGTAGCTGGTTGGATCGGTCGCCATGGTTGCTAATGTCCGGAAGATCTGGCGCGCTTTGCTGTTTGTTCGAAGACGTTGTGACGAAAAAGTTAGAGGTATTTTAGTTGACTTGAAGAACGTCGTTTGTCGTATGAACAGCATTAATTGTATAGGACGGTGAATGGAGGGAAGGAGATAGCTTCTAAGGTCCCAAAAGTTATGACGTATCGACCAATCAGTAAATACAAATTGCCCCACCAAATCGGCTCTCGTTCGGGTTTTGCCATGACCGCGTTGCGCATTACCCCAAATACTTAGTCATTGTGATGTAAAAAACAAAATATCCGGTCGATCGAGACCGTTTCAGCGATTACGTACCGCAATACCAAATGAGCGCAATCAACGCACAAAATACACCACAGAAAGCCATCGCCCGTATAACATTGATAGTTTGCACGTGACACGGGAAGCAGCTTGGTCCTAGCTCGCCCTCTCCAAGATTGTGGCTGGTAGCTGCGCCGTGAACACCATCGTGCCTTTCGTTGTGAAACCCCTTTCCTGCTGCATTCACATTCGATCGCTTGCTTGATCCTGTACCTTACTGCAGCTGCAGCTCATATCCAAGGATTTGCCACGTGCGCATTACGAACCGTGATCGAGAGCACATTCAAATTAGGTACGTGACCTCATTTATTACCACAACATTTTAATCTCGACCATACGACGAGCGCCGCTTTTAACTCAAACCCCCTTCTATCGTTATCTTGCACTTTCACTTCAATCAATTGTTCTCGCAATGTCTGAGCAACACAAACCCGAAATGCGTGTATCTGCGCGTCTGCAGCTTCTGACCATGCAAACACAGCGCGACGGCCCCATGATAGACATCAGCAAAGTGAGCGAGTGGCTCACTAAGAATGTGAACGAGAAGCTCTACCCGCGTTTACTGTAAGTACTACAACACCTGGATTTCATGGTTCTTGCTGATGGACCCAGCTTGATGTCGCCCAACGGCAATCTACTCGCCTATTCAACCCCAGTCAATATCAAGGAACTCCGCGATCAAGCAGCTTTGATCTCTGCGGCGTGGAAAGAGCAGTGTCTTGGTCGACAGACACAATCTATTCCAGACCCGCGAAAGGACTCAATACGAGAGCTTGCAGAGGCAGCGCAGCGGAGCGGCTTGAGGCCTGCACTTAAAACACTCACGATCGAGGCAGAACACTGCAATATACTCATTCGGTCACTGCAGCCAGAACTTCTTTTCATCATGATCGGAGAGCTACCACCAAACAAAGCGCAGCAATTCAAAATTACCGCCGAAGGTCATGGCGACCCACGTTATCCTACGCTGGAAAGCTCTGACATGCGACCAAACACACCAACAGCTCCGCAAGGTGCTGCTGGCAAGCGGAATGCTCCTTCGGTACTTAGCTCAATGAGTCAGCGAGAGAAGGACATCAGTCTTGGTGTTCTGCACATCCAACGTAAGAGACTTGACGCATTGACGGAGTACATTCAACGCGATTTTGAGGAGAGCGGGTTTGTCATGCCAGCGGATTGGGCGCTCCAGTAGCCTTGGACAGACTCAAATTTTCCATCAAAGGTATCCTTCGGCAAGACCATAACATTCCGCAGACCGGGCCAGACACCAAGGCGCGCATCGCGCAAGTCTGAGGATATCTCCCCGACCAGAGTTGAACCGGCACTAAGCAGAAGTGGAACTGTACAGGAAGAGCAGCGTGGACGTGGGTGTGAGAATGAGAACGAACCTATCCAGGAGCAAGAGCAGGAGCACGCACCTGAGATGGACGCTGTACCTACGCAGGGGGAGAGTAATTTGAGCGGCTTCATCTTGGCTTCCCAATTGGCGGATATGCGATTACCCACAGATGAATACTTTCCGTCAAGACCTCTTGGGGCCACAACCAGCCATAGGAACGTGCACCAGTACTTCCCAGTCGATACTTCCCCCGCTCGTAGCAACGCCTCAACGCCAAATCTATCTGAGACTAGCGAGGAGGCAGGCGACCCTGTCACATTCGGACGCACGTCCAGCAGATCAACTCGCTTTCAGCATGAGCAAGGAATCTTCTCAAACATGTACTCTGCACTGGTGCGCACATTTACGTCTAAAAATGGCATACCAGTCAGGCCTATACTGAAAAAGAGAAGCACGGACGTGCCAAGCGACCATCCTATACTTGAGGATCATGTAAGCACCAGGCCTGAAGCTGTAGTTGCAGCTGTCACAACACATTCTGAGGATCCATCTGCAGCCGAAAGCAGACCAACATCTGCAGTCAAGGGTAAAGATGAAACTGTAGTCGAAAGCACCGCCACGGACAAAGACGAAAACCTGCCTGAGGGCACATCGAGCTCCGAAGCTGGACCTGTGGTTGAGAAAAAGCCGACGTCCAAGGACAAGGGCAAAGGGAAGGCTATATTTTCGAATCAACCAGCTGACAAAGATAACAACTCGCCACAGTGGGAGTCGATCTCAGAGGATACGCCAACAACTGAAGTTAGGCCTACCGCCAAGGACAAGGGTAAAGGCAAAGCTGTATCAGGAGATACGATCAGCAAGAGCAGAACACAGACAGACGGTCCCGTATCCGAAGAGGACTGCGCGATTGAAGAAGAACATGTGGCCCAACCCCAAGCTTTCACGAGGTCTGGCTCTCGCACGCCAAGCTTAGAGCGACTACAGGATCGCAGTGATCGGGCAACGAGCGGGGAGCCTTGGGGGATGCTCAGGACAGAATCCCCGGATCGCAAGCCGCCACAATTTGCACACCCAAAGACGCCAGATCGCACCTTTCCCATCCAGCCATTACCTCCAGTACAGCCATCTGTGCGAAAGAACGATTTCAAGGTCAGGCACTACCCTCACGATGAATCAAGCAGTTCCAAAGGAGTCCCATCCTCATCTACCTCATTCACGTCCGCAATCTCTGTCCTGGCGAAGCATAAATTGTTAGCAGGCAAGGTTCAAGTCCAACAGAGTGTGAAGACTCAGCTCGGCATCAGCAAGATCCCAAGTCCAACACCCCGCCCGACAAAGAGTATGACAGACGGAGCGCTTGGGTTCTTTTACAGTGATAAAAATAATGTGGATGCAGATGGAAAGCGTGATCTAATGGACGAAAACGTTCTGGATTAGGATGCGATGCTCCTGCTCGATAACCATGGAAGTGTCAAACACCATCAATCTTATTCATGCTTCTGTACTCGCATTACTCTTCCGTGCGCCCGGCTTGATTGTGACCTACCTGCAACATATTAGACTTTCAACAAAGCTCAAGCATGCGACCGTACTAGCAGGATTGAGCTTTCTACCGCCCTACACCTTTGCATGCGAAAAAGGCTTCGAGTAAATCAAAGCGCTGTTTGCTGTCTGGTTGTAACGTAAAGCACCACCGAGCCGGCAACACCACCGAGCCTGCAACTTTTCCTTGGCATTGCGAACACCATGTACAAAACAAGCAATTACTTACTACCCTCTGCAGAACCCGCGTACGACGCACTTGTATTAGATGCAGAATCTTCTTCTGCATCTTTTTGGCACGTACGAGCGTTGTGCCCAGTCTTTCCACAGTTGCCACAGTGCCGTTGACCTGGCTGGGCTCTTTCTTGACCACTACCACTGCGCGCTCTCTTTGACACCGTACGAGCTGCAGCTGCGCTCTCAGCTACAGACAACGCTGCAGCACCATACTCTATTGTCCCACCATACTGAATCTGCTTTCTTTTACGCCCTTTGCGCTTAGTAACCTCTGCTAATTGCTCCTCAAGCTCTCGTACACGAGCCTTAATAAGAACATTTTCATGCAGCATCTCCTCAGCTCCTTTTACTAGCTTTGAGAACCCTTCCTGAGCAGATGTTGGTGACCGTACGAAGCGCTCGCTTACAAGCTTTGACTGCGACCCAAATTCGTACGTATTGCTTGGTGTTTGGGATTGCCATGGTGTTTCTAGTAGAGGTACTGGTGGAGGGGTATGAAATCGCACTTCAAGCCGATCAATGACTACCTGCGCGTCAGTAGGCACTAGTCCTGATGCCTGAAAGGCCTTCTTGCAGTTATTGTACGTAAACACGTCGAAAAACGCGTTTCTAAAGGCTGGGAGGAAGCCTTCCTTGTTAATGTGGGACGTTGTATGCTAGAGCAGCAAGATGCACGCTCTTAAATTGACCTGATTCGTACGCCTGGAGTGCGAGGTCTATCCTGCCTTCTTGCTGGAGTAGCTTAGCTTTGCGTTGTTGAGCCATTGTTGTTTGTACGTGGTGTTCGCAATGCCAAGAAAAAGTTGCCGGCTCGGTGGTGTTGCCGGCTCGGTGGTGTTGCCGGCTCGGTGGTGCTTTACGTTATGCGAGGAAAAGTATGCAATTGCGGGTGGCGCTGAGACATATTGAACTGCGAAGCCTGTATCTGATGATGGGCTTTTCTGTCGAACCGAATATGTTTCGGCAATGATAAGTTCCATGTGCGCTGCGCAGTGCAGCGCAGTGTGCTTCGCAGGGACGTGGGGCGTTTGTAGAAGTGGTGCCAGTCTTGGTGAATGGAGGATGACGGAACCCGAAGAACAAAAATACTGGAGGCCAGCTTTGACTAATTGACTTGTCGATAATTCTTCCTATGCGTAAATCACAGCACAGCGTACGTTGCGCTGTTGATTGCTTGCAGACGAGTAATTAACCAGGCCAGCCACCAGCACGGTACAGATTATAATTAGTTCACCACCAGCCGCATACACTATATGCCTCGCTGTAATGTTCTCTGCCGAGCTCGAGACCCTTAATATTCAAACATCAGCCCCCCGGAAACGGGCAGATGTCGGTCGCCACCGTGTGTCTAGACATCGAAGGGACCGGCAATCTCTCTGGCATTGGGATAGTTCTTGAGCACATCTTCTCGCTGAACGTATGCGCTATACCAAGTCTTGAAGTCTTCTTCAGACAGACAATGCAACCAAGGTCCGTTGAAGTAATTTACTTTTTCTTGCGTCATAACACCGGCCTCGAGAGGATGAACAAGCTCTGGCAGTGCCGTCACATTCTTGAACTCTGTCAACCTCTGTTCAAAATAGGACACAATAGCTGATACATGGATGGGAAAAAGTGGTTTTTCGTCTTCGCGGATGATCATGAGAGTGCCTTTGTTGTTCAATTTGAGGGTATGGGAGCCGATTCTGGCAGCATCGGAGGCTAACATGGGACTCCACACTAATGCCATTGTAGGCTCGGTAATCCAGGGGTGGATGGGATTGAATGATGCCAGTGTCTTATCTACCATAAGCTTAGCAATAGGAGCAGCAAAAGGTCTGACAAATTAATTGCCGACATACTGATCGATCTTTTCATGGAGAGAATGCTTTGTGGCATGCTAATGATGACGAGAGGGATCCCAATCTTGCTTGGTGCCCGGTGGTTTGCGATTCTGCATTGACTGAACCCTGCTGTGTTGTCTATCGGAACAAACTCGATTGCCTGGAGAAGTGGTCGTTCAAGCATCGTCTGATCTCCTAGACAGCTTGCTACCACGCCTTTGACTTCTGGTCCGACTTGTGTGTCCTCGAGGTCCTTCCACCATTTCTGGTCCGATCGCACGATGAGATCGTTCATAATTGTGCGCATGTCAAAGAGTTTCAGATCTGCGGCTCGATATGGGACTTCTTCCTGGTCTTTCTCTCCAAGATGTACGGCCACGGGGCCCCGAAAGACGTTGGCGAGTCTTGCGTTGATCTTGATGAGGCTTTGTGTAGGTGTGTAGTTGCGCTCGAATGGCTCGTTAGGGAGGCTGGTGTTCTAATAAAGAGGCGGATGATTGTCGATTAGATAGGCCTTAGAGGAAGTCCCCATAGCGTTGGCGTCAGTCCGGTCATGCAGTACAGAATCGAAGTCAGGGCAGGATAGGCTGTCGTTCTGTTCATCGATGAATTTTAGCCAAACAAAACGTGAAAGACTCTCAAATTCTGGGAACAGAATCGCTCGCACGTGTGTGCTGCTCGGGCGGGCATCGTCTCCAAAATCCTTCACGGTCGCGCATAAGAGCCGGTGGAACGGTCGGTCAACGACCTGACTTTCTCTCGAGCAGTATCGAGTATCACGACATCTGCCGCAGCGCAATACAGTTTCTGCTTGGCAGTAAGCGCACAGCCTTTCCCTGTTGCTGTCGCTCATAGTGTGTGTGATGTGTGTGCCGTAGTGTGAGCTCAACGTGGGTGGGACGTGATTAAGGCAGGTTGAAGAAATGTGGTGAAAGAATGATGAAGAGAACGGTGGGGGCAGGAAGTGTATGGAGTGAGAGGAGTTGCAAGAGTAGCCATTTGTTCTTTCAAGGTCATTTAAGCAGCCGTGCGGCGAGGGAGGTGAGGTAGGGACGACACGAGCCTCATCGGCAGGCGGCACATTGAGGATACTTCTTTGGAAGACATGAGTTTGTAATCATGCCAATTCAGGGATTAAGTGCCGAATTCAAACTTTTTGGCGTTTGATGCCACGCACTCTCGTTGGGTGGTGCTGGTACATCTAAGCTCCCTGTCTGCTGCGGCCCTCTCCTATAAGTCAAGCACGATCCTCCCGATACCCCTAGACACACAAGCCAGCATCGCTCCACACTTCTCTTCATCCAGCAGCCCAGTACCTTTGTGCTCAACCCTTCCGTTACAAACATCCACTTTACACGTACCACAATTCCCCACCTCACACGAACTGTCAACATCCATACCCGCCTCCTTCAACACATCAAGCAAACTTTGGGTAGCACCGACTTCGACGACCTTCTTGCTCTGCTTAAGCTCCGCTGTGAAGGGATCTCCAGAGGTGGTGACCGTGAATTGTTCAATGTGCACAAGAGCGTCAGGTATGCCCAGTTGCCTCGCAATAGCGCATACAGAGTCCATGAGACGTGCTGGGCCGCAGGTATAGATGTGGGTGCGGTGATCTGCGTGGGAGAGAATGTCTCTTAGGTCCATGCGCGTTCCTTTTGCGCTAATGTACGTCGTAGCTTTCGGGCCGAGAGCAGGGACACGATCTTTAAATGCCATTTCACTCGAGACTGCGTAATGCAGATGATAGTTTTGCTTTGTATCTTCGAGATAGTCAAGTGCTGCGAGGAAGGCAGTGATGCCGATACCGCCTGCGATGATGATATGCTGATCGGCGTCCTTGGCCAGTGGGAAAGACGGAGTTATGCGTCCTACAGTGACGATGTCCCCCACGTGAACCTGCTCATGTAGATGCTTCGACCCTCCTCGACTATTGAAATCGAGGGCAATCCCAAGCTCGAATCGCTTCGTGGTGCCACCGGTGACCGAGTACGCTCGAACTAATTTTCCGCCCAACTTGAGTCGTACATGGCTGCCAGGCTCAACAGGGGTAATGTTCTGGGAATCTTCGGAAGTCTCGAATACAAAGGCTGTGACAGTGCTGGTTTCCTCCCTTTTTTCTACGACAAGGCATTCGTTCCATGCGTCCATCTTGTCGTCGGCACCTCCATACATCCGGTCATTTTGGTTCTCGGTAATGCCCTTGACCAGTCGAGAGCGGAACTTACCCCTGATCTCCTCCCCAAGTGATGGAAGTTCAACGATCTCTTTCATCATCTCCTTGTTGCCTGTATCGATGAACAGGTAGTACATGACCCTCGCCACAGTCCACTCAGGGTGCGGTCGCTCAAGCAGACGGATCATGTCTCCAGCAATGATGGTACCAGGCTTGATGATGCGGTAGAGCCAGCCTGTGCGGAAGAGTGTTTGTGTTCGTTTTGCCATGTCTTTGACTTCGAAGCGGTGGTTTAACTTGTAGCAAGGAGCACGGGGTTCAGTCACTTCGACAACAATGTCACCAATAGCGATGCGGTCTCCGATGCACACGTTCTTCTCGCTCACTTCGGCGTTGAAGATATTCTCCCCAAAAGCGCCGGGCTTGAAGTGCGCCTCGGAAGTGGGAATCTCGCGCTTCCATTCATCGTAATGGGAGATGCAGTAGTGGAGAAGTGCTTTGTCCGGGCTCCGGTGTGGCTCGTAAGCGTGCTCGTCACTCACGATACCTCTCCTGGTGATATTGACTGGGCCCGAGATGGGTGACTTGAAGATCGCGGTTTCGATACGGCCGCTTCCGAGAGCCTTCTTTATCTTGCCACTGCGCACCTGGATGAGAGGGAAGGGCTCGAATGCCTGAGGGTTTCGTAGTGTGTCCGGGTCTGGAGGCGGAGGTGGACTCCAGCTTGAGATCATCATGGCTGATGATTGCGCGATGTGTTGGGTTTGACTTCCGCGTTGCTGGTATAGTATTTGTTGAAGCTGATAGTGGGGGCTTTCTCAGACGTAGTGGTCGGACCCGCCCGAGAACGGGAATCGAAGCAGCTTACAATGGGAAGTCTGATAGGGCGAAGAGGCATGAGCATATGCGCTTGAACCGACTTCAATGATTCAATGAAAACATTGGCTTACCATGTGAGCCCCACGGCTAGCAAAGTGTAGATGGATCTGCGTGGATGTGCGAGGGCTTTCAAGGCTTAAAAAGAGGCGTGGAGCCTTGTGGATTGCTGATACAGCAGGCTCTTCCGGTTTATCAAGCCTGCTGGGAGGTTACGGGAGGTCTTACACGCAAGAAAGATAGAAGGACGCCAACCGGAAGAATGTTTATTGGCGGGGTCATCCAGGGGCGAGGATAATGCTCTCTATTTCGGCAAATCGGCAATTGCAGGTTAATTTTCTTCAGATTCAAACAGGCTCGCACCTTCCAGTTGTAGCCCGGCGAGCAGCATGCACAGATATTGATACAAGAACGTGATGGTGTTGCCTGGATGTGAAGGAGCCTAGCCACAGGCCAGGCGCGGTGTTCCACGCCAGCCCGAAAGTTCGACTCGGAGCTATACCTTTCTCCCCGAGTGCAAGACGAACCTCCGGGCGACACCGTCAAAGGATTATGCTTCATGCCATCGACTGCTCAAGCGGATTACTACTGCGCTCGCAATACGCCGCGAAAGACTCTTGATATATGTGGAGGTCATGTCCGTGCATTTGTGACGTCAGAACGTCGTGAGAGCTTAGCTACTTCGTACACAAGCTTCACAGACGTCCACTCTCGCCTTGACTTCTAACAGACTTTGATTGCTCTCACCTACCAATAAGCTCTACTTGAGATGTAAGTCATTCTCAATCGCATAATCACAACCACCTACTAACCCATCCAGCATCACGTACTGCGACATCACCGACACACATACACGATAGCAAGCATGTTCCGCCTCCAACCCACCCGCTCGCTGGCACGCGTCTCCCGCACCCAATTCACCACACCACGCTTCCTGAGCACTTCGCGCCCATCCTTTGCACAAAAGGACGCGCAGGACAAGGACTCAATCAAGACAACCTCCAACGAGTACACGAAATCCGGCTCCGATGACGCCGCAGCACATACCGACGCAGCTTTCGACCCCAAACAGACGAGCCCCGAGGCAGCAGAGTCGTCCGCCGAGAAGGAGGCAGGAGGCCAAGACAAGTCTCTTAACGTAAGCCCTGGCAACCCCGAGGTCAGCCAGCCCAACGACCCCGAGATTGGCGGCGCGAGCCAGGGAACAAACAACAAGGCCAGCGCCGCAGGGAGCCCGAACAAGCAGGGTGGTGGTTCGAGTGGTTCAGGAAGCCACAACTAGGTACAACGTCAGAAACGAGGACGAGTACGATCAGCAACAGGCGCAGGGCAGCATGTGTTACTCTATTGCATTTATCCACATGTTTTTGAATCTTCAATGAAAACATCCTATATAACGCGAACGAGGTCCTCGTTTCACAGAGAGTAAAGTCTAGCAAGAGCTCACCAAGCTATGAACGAACAACTACTTCGAAATACAGCACAGCCTAAACAACCGTCAAACGCAAAGGAAATATATTGTCTGGTATCTACAACCCACGAACATCAAAACGCCGCTCAACGCCTTTTCAATGCTATGCAGATGCAATGCAATGCTATGCCCTAATCATCCCACCTCATATTGAGTATAAGCTCCTTAACCTCCGCGGCATCCAGATCCCTAACAAACTCCCTCTTTCTCTCCTCCCGCATCTCGCGCTCGCCTTCAGCGAGGAAAAGTCACATGCGCCCGTTGAAAGCCCACTCGGCGGCGACGGGCCAGCCGAGCACGATGACATACCAGGGAAAGAAGCTACCAGTTGTTAGCGAGAATGCTGGAGGGAGGTAGTAACAGTGAGACTTACACTGCAGATGTCCTCAGGAGCTTGCGGCCCATGACGCGGTATTGGGCTGGGTAGGGCTTGACGGTGATTGGGTTGCGCGCAAAGGGGTGAGGCTCGGTCATTTGGCGCGCCCAGGAGCGGATCATTGTGCGTGCTGCTGTTGCGGAAGGCATTTTGATGTAAGGTTGGTAGAGTCGGAGGACTTGTTGGTTGGTTGAAATGTGTTGATGTGTGTGTGAAGACTACTGTCTATGACTTTTGTCTACCCGGAAGATGTGATGGAGATGTGGTTGCTGTTGTTTGTATGATTGAATTGAGCTGTTGTGATGATGTCTATTCAGTGGATGAACGAGATGTATTTATCGGATCTACCAACATGTCTCTTCCAACTATACATCCTGCTTATTCCGCTCTGCGCAGTGCATCAATGTTCGATCGCACCACCAGCATCACCTGAGATGTTGTCGAGCAAACAGCGCCCGAACGATTACCGCAGCGCCGCAGGTGCACGCCTGAGCAGACACCTAGCCCTATGAATCTGCGAGCTTACCCCCTGGGGCGCGCCGAAGATAATTTCCATTTTGGGAGTCGAGTACATCAAATTGGCGGAAGTCAGGTAAATCCAGGCATGTCTGGCCACTCACAGGCAAGACTATTTCGTGTTGCTTGCAAGCTCGCGTGGCGTGTGTGAGGTGTCGTGAGACAGTGGTGTGATCGTTGCACAAAATCCTTCGGCGGCGCTACAGCTTGGAGCGAGCGGCAGCCGCCGACGGCAGAGTCAGCGCAAACACTACGCTCGCCGAGTAAGCAGATCGCGTGATAAAAGTGGTGTGATCGACGAGCGAACATTAGGGGGGTTTCCTAGACCGTTGCGAATCTCTAATCTAATGATTTCGCCGTGCTTGGCCGCTGTAGCGACTGTTCAAATTACCACTAACGTATCCCACGGGCGAGTCGGCCACACGGGCGAGTCGGCCACTGTGCCAAGACCCTACCAAAATCTACTATCACGAACAGTAGAAAACGGTCCTTAACGGTCCTCAACGGTTCTGTACAGTACTGCATAGTAGTCTATATTAATTAGAGACTATTTCTACTTCTTGTTTACAGGTGCGCGAGTTGTGCCCAGCCTCACCGCAGCGTCCACAGTGCCTTTGAGTCGGTTCGCTGCCCTCAGCGCGCGCGCTCTTCTTTGCCTTCTTCCCATCACTGCGCGCTGCAAACTCCTTCAAGGTAGTTAAGCGCACGCCCTCTTCAGCTGTAAGAGTACCCTCAGCCTGTATACGCTTTCTCTTGCGTGATTTTCGACGTGAGGCGGCCTCGTTAGCCGCCTGAAGCTCCTTAACTTGGTTGCTCATCAACACCAAGGAATGCGCCATCATCTCTGCGCCTTTAGCAAGCTTTTCAACCGCCTCAACCATGTGGGTAGGCGAACTATCAACGTGCCTCTGAATCCTCTCTCGAATCAGCGTCGATTGCGACCCAAATTCTAGGGTATTGCTTGGGGTTTTAGACACCCAGGGCGCGACGTCGGTGGTGGGTGGTGTGGGTGTACGCAGGCGGACGTCAAGCTTCGATATCACCGCCTCCGCGTCAAGTGGGACCAAGCCAGCGCCTTGAAAGCCTCCTTGGATATTGCTTTTAGTAATTGAGTCCTTAAAAGCAGCGATAAAGCAAGGCAGAAACTCAAGTTTGGTGATGTGGTTAATCCTGTTGCGCATCAGGTTCTTGGCTTGGCGCCCATACGCCTTCTTCAACGGCGAGAAACAACCCACATTAAGAGGCTGCAGGAGGTGCGACGAGTGAGGCGGCATGCAGAGAGTGATAATCTTGTTCTCCTTGCAGTACTGCTGGAAATCAAGCGAGTCATGGCTCTCGTGGCCGTCGATAATGAGCAAACGTACTGTGCTAACAGTACGTTTCTTTGTATAGGCGTCAAAGTGCTTTAACCACGCTAGGCCAAGTTCATTTGTTGTCCAGCCGTTCTCAGAGACTGCAATAACCCAGTTACTAGGTAGATTATCTTCCTTGTACCAGGCGGAGAGGTGGTTCTTGCCCTGGAAGATCACGAAGGGCGGGATCGCCCACCCAGTCGCGTTGATGCCTTGGATAACGGTAGTCCACTCTCGATTACCCTGCTGTACCGTCTTCGGCCATCCTCGACGCTCAGAGCCTGTAACTACTGCTCCAGTCGATATCATGCCCATCATGAAGCCAGACTCGTCAAAGTTGTAGGTATCCTCGTCAAGGATACCGTGCTTGGCCTTTGTATTCTCTACAAGTCGAAACCAGCCTCGTATAACCTCAGGATCCTCGCAGAGGGCTCTCTTGTAGTCGTACTTGCGATTGAACTTGACTTTAAGCTCAGGGCGACGTTTGACGAAGGTTGCAGCCCAGTTGACGCCTACCGACGGTTGGCCACGCTCCTTGCGCAGTAGATCAGCCATATCCTTGACAGCAGCAAACCGTGGCGGAAATCCTCGCGCGTCAAGATCAATTATATGCTGAACAATCACGGCCTCCTCTATTAGACGAAGGTTTGCTGAGTTGGGCGCGCAATCGCGTCGAAACTGCTTTCCAGCGCGTCGATCGCCGAGTGTTGTTCGAGAGACGTTGTAGATAGCTGCCGCGCGTCGCTGAGAGAGTGTCGCATCTTGTTTGATAGCCTGAAGCGCAAGCTGTAATCGAGCCTCCTTTGAAGCTGGTAGCTCTTTTAGTGGCTGATTCATCACGTTTCTACTGTTCGTGATAGTAGATTTTGGTGGGGTCTTGGCACAGTGGCCGACTCGCCCGTGGGGTATGTTACTACTAAAATCAAAATGGTTTTCCCTTAGACTCTTGGCGACCGCTGGCCGTCTCGCTGCTGATTGGTCGACCGAGAGACTGACCCGTGAGATAAGCTATCACAACATCATGCATCTACGTGTCCCAGAAACCTGGTGGTCGGGTGTTTGGTCATTGTACATGATTTGAACATACGCAAGTAATCGATTAAAGGGTATCGCACAGTAAGAGACAGACAATATTGAACACAAAGCCCTACAAGCACACCTCAGAGTGTGGCTTCGTCGACCATCCATCGCCCACTACTATGCCTTGCCCAGAGCGTTGATCTCAACCTGCCCAAGTACCCAAGCACCCTCTTCCCTCTTGCCGTCGAGACACTGCAGCCCAGCATTGATCGCCGCCTTTGCGATAGTCGCCGCATCCTGCGCCCAGAAGTCCGTCAGCTTAGGTGTGACAGCCTTGAACAGCTTCGCAACACTCTGTATCGCAAACTCCGCAGGCCGGCTATCCTCTCGTCCACCTAGTATGAGCCCTGGGCGGACAATGACTGTGTGCTTGAACCCCAGCGCCTTCACGTCGTCCTCAAGCTGCCCCTTCATCTGCATATACGGGAAGCTGCTCTGCGCGTTCGCGCTCCCAGCGCTAATGAGCACATAGGTGTCGACACCGGCTTCTTTGGCGGCTTTGGCCAGATCGAGGTTCAGATCGTAGTCGATCTTGCGCTGCGCTTCGAGACTGCCTGCTTGCGCTTTGGTGGTTCCAAGGCCAGAGAAAAAGATCCTTGGCTTCGATTCGCGCGGGAACATGCCGGTCCACGTCGAAGTGTCGGTCGATGTGAGCGGGCTGAGCTTGGTGGTGGCGGTAGGGTTAGGGAGGTCGCGGCGCGCGTAGGCGTATACGGAAGAGAAGGAGGGGTGTGCGAGGAGCTGGCTGAGGATATGGGAGCCTTGTCTTTGTGAGTATGAATTGCATTTGCATATGCATCTGGATGTTGCGACCTACAACCAGGCCGGTGCTTCCTGCGAGCGCTGCTGTTGCCATTTTCTGTGAACTTGATCTGACAGAATATAGTATGGTAAGTGCAATTTGTTACAGTACTGCTTCGAAGTTCCTGAAGTTCAAGTTGTGTGCTTGTGGTTCAGCTTTAGTCACAAAAGTTGATCAATCTTTCGGCCGTTTGGCGATTCACGGATTCGTCCGACGGAGGTATCATCATGACGCCGGTGTCTTGCGACATCACGAGAATGCCAACACCACTTCACCATGAATTTTTCCTGGGACTGAGATCTGGATCCTCACAATCAGGATGTGTTGCACTGACATCATCTACAGCCATGTACTGTGTAACGCGAACACATGTTCCAGGTCCTCCACAGGTAAGAAGCGAGAGCCAATCCAAATCAGCGAAGATCAAAATCTTTCGGTTCTTAAAAGCGACTGTTCGACCGTCAACGCAAGGCGAATGATCAATTCACTTCTTTCCTTTGATCCAAATATTAGCCTTGCCTAAGTATGGTATCCCATGCGTCTCCCGTATGCGTTATTGAGTTACCGAGCATGTCGGCTATAACCTGGCTGCAAAGCATTCCAGAAGTCTAGGTGACGCACCACCCCGCCGTCCACACCCCGCAATATGTCAAGCCAGTGCCACGTTCAGCCTCCACTTTCTCCACTTCATAGGTAATCGGTGGACGACTCATTGCAACTAGGTTGGAGATGTCCACTAAACATCGCCGGCTCCTGCAACCGGGCGAAAACTCGTGGTCCACTTAGACTTGACCTTGATTTTTCAGCCTGATGGCTGGCTATGATCCATGCAGAGCAGCGACCAAATTGATTAACAATAGGAGGGTCTAGCTCCTTGTCGGCCCCTCAAGGAAGGGACAGCATAGCCGATCTACGAGATCATGGTAGTGCTATCCGGCTTGTCTACCAATTTAACTCTACCATAAGAACTCACTGTACAGCTCTGCATGACCATCCGTTGAAACTACAATATCACTAATTTCATTTATCGACGTACGTTTATAAAACAACGCTAGGCCAGTACTATGTCGGTGCAGGCATTGAATATCAATGGGCGGAATGTCAAGCTCAATACCGGCTTGTTCATTGGCGGCGAATTCGTCAAGCCAAAGGTCGACAAGACCTTCCCTGTCGAGGACCCCAGGACGGGGAAAACAATCATCGAGGTATCAGAAGGCTCGGCCGAGGATGTTGACATCGCAGTAAAGGCTGCTCGCAAGACTATGAATGACCCAGCATGGTCAGAACTGAACCCTGCAGCCCGAGGCCAATTCCTGTTGAAGCTTGCCGATCTGATGGAGGCTCATTTTGACGACATTCTCGCAATCGAAATGCTCGACACTGGGAAAACGAAGAAGCAAGCAGCCAACCTTGACCTGTTAGGCTCTATTGGCACGCTTAGATACTACGCGGGGTGGGCAGACAAGGTCCTAGGTGTAGCCTCTTCGAACGTTCCAGGAACGTTTGCATACACCAGGAGGGAACCAGTTGGGGTTTGCGGGCAGATTATCCCATGGAAGTAAGTGCTATACAAAATTCTATCTCTGAAGTAGCACTCACAGCAAGCCAGCTTTCCACTACTAATGTTCATCTGGAAGATCGCGCCAGCCATTGTAACGGGGAACTGCGTGGTGATCAAGTCGGCAGAAACAACACCCCTCAACGCCCTCTACATCTGTGGTCTTGTCAAAGAAGCCGGCTTCCCCGCTGGTACTATCAATCTCGTGTCAGGATATGGAAAGACGGTTAGTGCTGCAATCGCAAAGCATATGGACATCGACAAGGTTGCCTTTACCGGATCGACGGTCACTGGCCGCGCCGTACTGCGCGCGGCAGCAGACTCCAACCTTAAGAAAGTGACCCTCGAGCTTGGCGGCAAAAGCCCTAATATTGTGTTCCCCGATGCGGATCTCGAGAAGGCAGTTGCCTGGAGTGCTTGGGGCATCAACATGAACTATGGGCAAACCTGCCACGCTGGGACACGCATCTACGTGCATGAAGACATCTATGACAAGTTCACCGAGCTGTTCACTGCGCGCATGAAGGAAGTAGTCGTGAGCGACAACTTCGATGACAGCACCGACCAGGGACCTCAGAACTCAAAACTCCAGCACGATAAGATTATCGGATATCTGGAGGCTGGGCAGAAAGAGGGCGCTGCCGTTGCCTTGGGTGGCAAGGCGCATGAAGCTCCAGGAGGCGGATATTTCATCCAGCCCACCATCTTCACAAATGTCACGCCTGAAATGAAAATCGTCAAAGAAGAGATCTTTGGACCCGTGGTCACTGTCACAAAGTTCAAGACCGAGGAAGAGGTGCTTGAGTTAGCGAACAACACAACGTACGGACTTGCGGCCGGCATCCACACAAACGATTACCAGCGTGCGATCAGGGTAGCCAATAAGCTGAAGGCGGGCACGGCATGGGTCAACATGTTTAACTTCGTGCACTGGAGTATCCCGTTCGGAGGATACAAAGAAAGTGGAATTGGGCGTGAGTGCGGCGAGGCAGCGCTGGAGAACTATACGGAGACAAAGGCGGTGTTCTTTAATATGGGTGTTGATGCACCACAGTAAGGATATTCACATATATGGGAGGGTATAAGACATGAGCACTTCACCAGCATCAAATGTATGCTATTTGCCTAATGAGCAGTTGGTGGACCTGCTTCAAGACCTCACAAAAACGTGCTTGCTAACCTTGGGTTCTCCCCATCAAGACGGAATAAGCACCGAGAGAGTCACGACGGGGAGCCTCAGCCCTGTTCATCTATGAGCTCCTCTCGATCTGCCTCAATGAACTGTCGAGCTAGATGTAGTTTAAGAATTTCCCACCCCAGCTGGTTTCTGAGAAATGCTCAACCTACAGCAGCTGGGGGCAGCGGCA
Source organism: Lizonia empirigonia (assembly GCA_009982855.1). NCBI lineage: Eukaryota > Fungi > Ascomycota > Dothideomycetes > Pseudoperisporiaceae > Lizonia > Lizonia empirigonia. Next base: position 555,958 of record JAADKA010000020.1, read on the forward strand.
ACAGAGGCACCTGCAGATCGACTGGGTTTTGCTGACGTTCTCACACTAAGGCAGCGGGTAGCGCTCTGTGAAGTTCGGTACACCCAAGCACCGTACAACATGCAACAGATACAGCGCAGTGCTCAGGAGATGCACACTGCATATTATTGGCAGTACGATGAGATGCTACTGGGATTTATGGCCGAGGAAAGAGCATTGTGAGAGGATTGTGAAGCTTGGGCTGTATTACTCGGCTATGAACAAAAAAACTGCTGCTGCAGATCTGTAGCCATCGGAGCGAGGGAATGACATGGTCAAGGTATATCCGAGGTATCGTCAGGTCGTGCCAGGCTTCGATGTGGTGTTGACAATTTTGCGACAAAATGTGACGTCACCGCAATGACGAGCTCTGGGAGCTGCAACTTCTGAGCTCAATTGCCTCCTCATTACCTTCTGCATCACACATCAATCACACCTTACACAAGCTCAATTGTCATCTTCAAACATCCACCTACCCACCCATCCCTTCCACACCATCAACATGGCACCCCGCGCCCTAGTCTCCGCTTTCCGTCCCATCACCTCCTTCTCTCCTATCACACGCCGCGCACTCTCCACAACACCGCGCATGCTGCTGAAGGAGTATGGAAACCGCTCACCCGAAGAGCTTGAGCAGAAGAAGCAGGAGCAGCTGAAGGAGCAGAAGGAGGGCAAGGGCCGATGGCGCGAAGATCTCGCCAGCTCAGGCGAGAGCAACATCGCGGCCGACAAGCAGAATGTCACCGACCACGGCAGCCATATCAAGGACCTGCAGCAAGAGGGTGCGAAGAAGGGCGAGAAGGGCGAGTTGTAGATGTGCAAAGGCTGCACATGTTGAGGAATGAGGAGGGCCGTCTTCAGCGATGAATGAACTAGCATACATGAATGCCTCAGCACGTTTTCTATTTCCAAACCAATCATGAAAGAGTTCTGGCACCCTTCGGTTCTGGCAAATACCTACCTACCTACCTAGGTTGACCCTCAGGCTGCATGCAGCCGAATCCTCGGCCTCGGTGCAATCTCGTATTTACTGATCTGCGACAGGAGAGCTGGCTGCGCCAAATCACCATCACTGTCACCCACTGTCACTGCTCGTGAGACATGTTCACTGCGGGCCCTATTAATTAGCGTTAAACGGTCCCAAACTTTGTTTGAAACGCTGCAGCCAGTTCCGGAACAGTCATAACGTCCTCCGCGGACCATCCCTCCTGCCGTTAGCCTGCGGCTGTTAGCGGACCCCGGGGCCCGCGGTGCTATGATGACACCTGCATGCCCAGGTAAGTTCCTCCCGCCAATTCAACACTGCCGGCTCATCCACGTCGCTGGAATTCCCTCTTTCATTTCCGCTCCACCATTCCCACGTGCAGTGACACATTGCCATCATCTCACTCATGCCCAAAGCCCAAAGGAGCAGAGCGTGCACCCAATGCCGTGAGCGCCGTGTCAAGGTAACATCAACAGCTTTGTGGAGATCGACCGGGAACTAAGAGCAATACGATAGTGCGATGAGACACCTGAGTTCTGCAACCAATGTTGCCGCCTGGGGCTGAAATGCTCGGGTCCCATCATAGGCTCGGTCATCATTGACATGACTGATCGAGTCACAAAACCAAAAGCAAGAAAGAAGAAAGCAGTGACCAAAGCCGACGTTGTGGTGCCCATACGCGAAGACGATGCGCAGACGCCATCAACACGGAGGGACTCCCCATTGACAACGAAGTCAGAGCCTTCTGATTCAGAACCATCCCTTTACAATATGCCCTTATCAGCATCATCCTGTGAGGACGACGTGCTGCCCCCAGAAGCAGAGAAAGCCATCGCGACAATACGATACCAGTATAGGGCGCCCCAGCTATATCAGCCATCTAGGATCCAAGGTGATGCTTTAGATATGGCGTTTCTTCTGCACTTCGTCGAAATGAACCAGAACACGAGGGCGTACAGCCCCGAAATCTCATGGCTTACTCACCTACCACTAATACACAGCAAAGCAGCCAAGCCTGCTGTAAAACTATCGATACGCGCAGCATCTATGGCATTCTTCGCTAAGCTGCATCATGATCCCACCATTCTGGTAGATTCCTACCGCTGGTACACGGTCTCCCTTAACGCACAAAGAATGTCATTATCCCGACTCGAAGGTCATGATCGAATACCCGACGATGAGGAAATACTAGTGCCGATAATATTGGGGTTATACGAAGTGTACGCCGGTACAACGTCAGACAGTGTGCTACATCATCTAGCTGCAGCTTGCGAGATCATCAAGATGCGAGGGCCTGAGAATTGCAAATCTGGCGTAGTATGGCCAATGTTCAAGGCCATGCGGGTCTCTGATGTAAGCCATTATCGAATGATCACGACGTAGACTTGCTGACATGTCAACAGGCACAGAAAGCTCTCGTCCTCAATAAACCCTCAGTCTTTGCATCGCCAGACTGGATGACATTACCATTCGTCAACATGCCGCGCAACGCGCAGCATGATTTGACAGATATTATGCTCATGATTCCCGGCTGCACCAGCCTATGCCAAATCAACGGCAGTCTGCAAACCTTCTTCAATTCACAATTCCCCCCAAACGTCGATCTGGAACGTTGCCGTACGCGGACAAAGGAGCTTCTCAAAAGCCTAGAGGATTGGGCAGCAGTATACCCCTACCTCACTAGACTCTCAACAGGCATCCACATTGTACCAGCAGACAAGACAAGTCTGTCTGCAAGTGGCGTCAAACCTGCCTTCGAAGGCTCACCAACAGATGTCATCCTCCCAGAGTCTTTCGTCGCCCTTACAGTCACAACCTTTGAGTCGGTCCAACTCACCCTCACACTTCTCCTCCTCAAACTCGACACTCGGGACCTAGAGCTATACAGGGCAAGCACAGCAGCATCGCCCTCCTCACCACCGTCACCTCCCACAGAAATACTCTTCAGTCAAGCAGTACAATCGGCAAAGATAGTGCTCAAGACAGCGGCATATTTAGAGGGCACCAAATCCGTGGGTTTCGATTTCATAAGGAGTGTGACGCCGGTCGTCGTTGTGGCTATCTTGGGGCCCACAGAAGAGTTCAAGAGTGAAGCGATGGCAATGCTAAAGAGATGGGGGGAGAAGCGAGGAATGAATGGGCTGGTCAGGGCGTGGATGCATTTATGAGTATTGGAACTGTGGAGCATCCGCAAGTTATTGATTGAGGTGGTCGTATACCCCTCACAAGTCCTTATGATCGACCCATGTTTTTCCGCTGGGCAGGGATAGCACCAGCGGCCGGCGTATCACAGCGTTGGAAAGAGAGCACGATGGGTGGTCAGACAAGCAGCAAGAGCGAGACAAACCGTGTCCCGAGATCGACAGGATGCAAAATCTCCGGAGAATCTCGTCGACCAGCGGCGTAGAACAGTCCGAACACGCATCTGGGCACGCCCAGCCGCATCAGACGAGGTCGACCTTTCCACCAGGCGCAACAGGCCGAGGAGTTTTGCAGGCGTTTACAGGGGAATACCTTTGTGTGGGTTTATCTTGGGTCGTGCACTGCATTGCAGCCTCGCACTGAGAGTTGCATCAATGCGCGACGCACTATGTGTTAGCATCTTCGTAATAGCTAATTCAACACTACACTGTTATTCACGTCCTCAGTCCCTTTCCCGATACTACCTACTTACTCGCAACTGTCCCCTCGGTGCAACTCCCCTCAATCTCCCATGTCCTGTCTGCAAAAGTCTTTCTCCCGTGATGTCAGCAATGATACTGTCCATACGTGCCATTGCGCATTGTGCAAATGGGTTCATGTCAGTGGCGGGATGAGGTGCTTAGCTCGATGGTTCGAGGCAGCGAGGGCTGGGCGGTTGCGGTGGGGGAGCGTGAGTGCTTGTGCTCTGGGGCAGCGAGGATGCGAGATGGAGAGGAGAGTGGATACAGAGGTGAAGATATATGCACTTTCCTTCCGCACGAGATGGGTGGAGGGACTCGGTCATAGCGAATGAGATATAGCATACCAGACCTGCATCCCAAATGAGTGCGAAATCAATATACGCAGCCATCCCCAACGCACCTCCCGATGTCATCGTCCGCCACCAACCGGTTCTCCGCGGGTACCGTACCAACCCCCCTCCCCCAAACGGCAGTTCCGCAAAACCATCGATCACAGAACGGGTACGGCTTCCGTGTTCAGCACCAATCAAACCCGCACCGGCGCGTCTTGTGCGCGTGCAGCGCGAGACAAAACCGCCGCAGCGAGGATGCTGGCACTAGCGAGGCTAATGGCTCAGCCAGCGCATCCCTGCGGCGCTAGGCGAGGGGGGTCGGACGCTGGGGCGCGGCGCGGGCGCTGCCTTGTTGCCTTCATGGGCAGGTTTGTGGTGCGGTGTGTGTTGTAGGCGCTCCCGCGTTCGGCAGGCTTTGCCAATCATGCGAGGCGGAGGGTGGCGGTGCAGTGGTGCTGGGCTGGGCTGGGCGGCGAGGCCGCGAGGCCGAGGTCATGCGCGGAGGTGTTTTGGGATGCAAGTGTGAGATGGCGCACTGAAGTCAGTTTCCAGATATCGACTTCAACACCTTGCTCGAGCGTGTCTACTTACATAGGTACAGTAGTCGTCCGGCCAGAGTGGTCTGCGGCTAGCCCGCAAGCAGTAATGCCCTGCAGGGCTGAACGAGGAACGAAACCCGAGGAGCGAAACCCGCAGAAACCCTACAACGAACCTTGGAAGCCACGGAAACACGCTTCACGCGTGCCGCCTTTCCATCTTTGGGCCGTAGTTCAACCGTGCACGCCTCAACGGGCAACTTTGCAAGGCCCGTGGAAAGCAGGCGCTCCCGTGTCTGTCAGCGTGCCCAATAACGTCTGATGGCGGTGGAGCGGGAGCAGGCATCGTGGGCGAGGCTCAACGCAGGGCTGACGCTAGGCACTGGGGGAGAGACTGGGACTGGCAAACCGTCCAGATGCGGCAACTCTGCAGAGTTGTCGAAAGTAGTGAACTGTCAAGCGAGGAAGTAGTAATCATCAAGCGAGCTTGGCGCAGGGAGGAGACTGTTGGCATCACGGGATGTGAGATGAATGCACTTCCAAACTTCACATAATGTAGGGGCTCACATTTGGCAAGACTTCAGCAATGATGTGTACGATACGAAAAATAAGTCAATGAATGTCAATATCCAGAACCGAACTTAAACGCGACTATGAACCCCCCATCTCGCAGCTCCACACATGGGGTATCAAGACAAGAAAGCACATGAAAGAACGACGTCCACCACTCTGCACGAGCTCCTCCATTTCGCTTTTGGAAATAACGGTTGACAGCGTCGCCCGGACGATACTCGACCCCTTCGATCCAACCACGTCTCCCCCTCGACTGTGAGTTGCGCAAAGAGCTTCTCTACAGTGAGGATTGTATGGTACGGTTGGAGTGTCCTCTCCGCCGCCGCGCCGCTCTAAGACGAATTTTGCTGCTGCTGCTGCTCGTTCTTCTGCTGCGACAGATGCTGCGTTAGCACCTGGATGTTCTCTCTTGCCTCAGGAACCTGGTCGAAGATATCTCTCAGACTCGACATCTGCTTCTGCGCTATTGCTTCATTATGGCTGAAGTTGTTGAGCATCTGAATGACGACAGGAGAGTCGATGTACGGGCCGAGAATCTCGAGCGCTTTGGGGATACGGTGGTGCGCTGGGGCGCTCGCAGTTGGCTGAGGTTGTGGAGGTGGGGCGACAGTCATGGGCGGTGCGGCGTACGGGTTACCGTAAGGTGCAGGTGGGAAGTTTCCAGCCATTGGTGAATATTGGGGTGCGTGAGGGTTGCTGACTGGTGATGGACTTGGGCCATTCGTCGGACCATTCTGGGTCGCAACCATTGGTGGTGCGGGTTGAGCCATTTGAGCTATCGGAACATCTTGTGTCGGGAAGCGGTCAAAGTGCTCAGAGGAAGGGAGCTGAGGCTTGATCTCGGGGAGCTTTGCAATGAGGGTAAGCAGCAGCATGTGCTCCTTGCGGGGTGTCTCAATGGTGCAGTACTCAAGCATGTCGATGAAGGGAGGCAGGTTGCTACCGCCGGCCTCGACTGGAATGAGGTAGAGGTCTCGCATGATCTCGTTACCTGAATCAATGGGAACGACGCCCCAGCGTTGTCTGGAGTGGAAATACTCATACAAGTGATCAAACACCGATCGCCCTTCGGCGGAGACAGGGCTGATCGCCAATATAGCGACCTCATGACTTTCTGATCTAGCGATACCACGGATGTAGTCATCTCCTTTGGCGTTTTCTATACGACCTTGGATTGACACTTGCTTGGTGAGCAGCTTCTCCCAGGGCACAACTTGACCGAAGTCGCCACCTGCAACGAACCGAGCAACGGCATCAAACGGCTCCACGGACTGCATAGTAATAGATCCCTGCCAGCACACGGTTGGATCGGACGCGTAGCCGGATATCTCTACGTCGTTGTCTTCATCCTTGAGCAGTCGGTCAACATCTGCATCATCGACAGATTGTTGAGGCTTTTCATGCATCGAGCTCCGCCTTCGAGGGATAAAGGCCTGCTGGGTGTTCTGTGGCGATCGGACCTTGTCAAAGACTGAGTTGATGTCGAAGTTGGTTGAGGGTCGTCGGGCACTGTCGGTGTCGACAGAAGGCGGGTGGGCGGCATCAACTGGAGTCTGAGATGGGCGGTCGGGACCGGGAGACCGGTGTTCGTCGTCCTCGGTCTCGCGCTCCCTCAGCGGGGGTGCTCGAAACTCGGTATTATCGTTTGCATTTTCGTCATCCACAAGCTCATCTCCCTTGTGTGTCTTGCGCATTCGAGGAGCGGTCTCTTCGGTCAGAATCAGCTGCTTTTCTGCAGCCTCTCTCATTGCAGCATACTCTCGCTGCTTGTCCTCGCTCGCCATCTCCTCAGTCGCCATGGTGGCTAGTTCGTCAGCCTTCAGACTACCTGACAACAAACGATCAATGAGGAAAGCATTCTTCTTGATGTTGAACATGATAGCACGGAGGCGAAGGGCGAAGGGCGAATCGGGACCGGAAGGCTCGCCATGGTGCTCGACCGCAGCGTGGCAAATCTGCAGGACGAAGCGTGTGGCGAGTGACTTTGCTGTCTGACCGTCAGGGATGCGAAAGCCTCTGGCATCGGAAGCCTCGGTGATCAATGGCACCATGGTCTCTTGCAGCTTCTCAGCAATTCCCCTCTGTTTCTCCGGAAGAGATGCAGTGTCGACGATCTTTGTAGCGGTCTTCTCTTGGTGTTGGCTCGACTTGCGCCGTTTCTTGGTCTTGGTGTCCTTCTCTGCGATCGACTCGCGACGGCGCTTCTCGCCCAGTGGAGACTGAGGTTGACTCTTTGGTGTCTCTTCTACCTGTGCGGGATTAGCATGGGAAGGTGCAGACTGCACCCAGACTGAAGTACGTACATTTGCCGTAGCGTTGCCATTGGAGCTTTCCTTGGGTGTGGTTGCCGGTGCAGGGGTTGGGGTGGCCTCGACCGAGGGCTTAGGAGCAGCTTGCTTGGGAGCACTGCTGGGCTGGGGAGTCTGAGAGTCGCCCTTGACGTCGCTGGCGCGCGGCTTGGTCTTGGCCCCCTTCTTGCGCGCCCATGGCTTTTCGCCACGCGCAATGGCAGCCAGCAGCTCCTGGTGGTCTTCAGGCCTGCATTTCTCGCAGTAGTATGACTTGTCGCCCCAGATGTCGCTCGAGGGCAAGTTCAGGCAAATGTTGTGCTGCCAAGCGTCGCAGCCGTCACAGCAGATCATGTCTCGTCCGCCGATCTCGCGCTGGACGCCGCAGACGCAGCGGTAGATGGTCTCTTCCTCTTCTTCGTCTCCCTCCTCTGGCTCGACAGACTGTGTAGGGGTCTCTACGGGGGTGGCCGCCTTTTTGCCGCCCTTTGCCGCCCTGCCCTTTCCCTTGGGCTTCTGCGCGGCGGCGGCGGCAGGCTCGTCGAGCGCATCGCGATCTCGATGATGGCCTTTGTTGGCGCGGCCTGAACGGCGTGTCTCGTCTAGGGGGTGAAGGTCAGCTCCAGTGTCAGATTGGGAATGTGTTGCGCGCGTCGAGAGGCTGCGAAGGGTGCGTGGCCTCCTCAGCAGCCTGTCGCGTGTCGCTTGGTGTTGCTTACCGGCCATGATGTGTGACGCGGATGTATTGGGCTCAATATGGACGTGGTAACAGGTGCAGCAGCTTAAAGAGTGGGTGCAAACAGGTCACAATCTCTCTATAGAGGGCCCAGGCCGTTGCGCAAGCAGCTGCGCGGGCAAACGAGGGCTCTAGGCTGAGCGTCTAGCTACGAGGACAAGCGCGAACAAACGCTCTTGCCGTTTCTCGAGAAGCAGAAGGCGCGACGGGGTATGCGCCTGCTGTTTTCAAGGCCGTGCCTTCCGTGGACAGATCTCCACCAAGCTCGCAGCTGTTGTCGCGCGAGGTAAAGACGCGTCGCGCAAGGTCAAATGGCGCGAAAAGAAGATCAGTAAGCGTGCGCAGCAGTGAGTGCGGCGTTGCGAGGCAATGGGGTGTGGTGGCGGGGGGAGTGAGAGTCGCGGGAGTCGTGTGGTGGAGAGCGTGAGGAGATGCTGGACGTTAGCCGTAGCGTCATTCATGCTAGACAGCTTTAGGCCTGGTCGCATGTCAAGGTTTCGGCGCATTGGTCAAGGCTTCGAGGACAAGCACCAAACCACAGTCGACAGAGACGCCCACGACAGGATTCTAAGCAAGGGCACCCTTCGTCGCAGTCGCTCAAACCATACCGGGGCTCGTCAACATCACGGCATGGCAGACGCACGCACATTACTGCGACAGCAACGAGCTGCACGAGAACAGGCAAAAAAGCCCCAGAAGCTGTCAGCAGCTCCTGCGGCAGCCCCGCTCTCGAAGAAGAGGAAAGCTGTAGACGATGGCTCCGAGGAAAAGAAGAGGACGCGCACCGAGCAGACAGCTGGCGTCCCCGCTGGCTTCTTCGACGCTGGTGCAGAGCCAGAGGCAGTACCCGAAGAGCTCGAGCAGTCCGAGGCAGCACAAGCAGTACAGCCCACAGAAACCTCAAAACCTGCGCCTCCGCCACTCGACCCCGCCGCCGAGGCTGAACTGGACGCCTTCCTCAGCGAGATGGACAAGAAGCCACCACCACGACCACCCACATATGCTTCCGGTGCTTTCATAGAAGCCGCGCCCATGACAGCCGCCGAACTCGCCGCACAGGCTCGGGAAGAGCAGAATGCGCAGCGTGCGAGGCGGGATGAGGATATGGAGGCGGAGAAGGAGGAGGCTGCCAGAGCGCTGGAGGACGAGTTTGAGGAAATGGAAGGGCTGGACGAGAGGGTCAAGAAGCTGCGAGAACAGAGGGAGGCACTGCGGAGCCAATCAGCCCAGTTCCCGGCGCCGCCAGAGACAGCAGCAGTTCCACAACAAGCAGATGAGGAGGAGAGCGAGTCTGACGAGGACGAGGACTGGGACGACTGGCAGTTTCGTCCCGCATGAGCTTCTTGTGGATGGCGCGATGATCTGCCTTTGAGATTCATACTTGTATAACAAAGCCATTTGACTATGATACCCAGGGTGGTCTTTGCACGCCCATAGCTTTGTTTAAACGTTGCGTAGATGCCTGGCACAACAGGGCGCACCCTGCACCAATACGAAGCACACTTGTACCGACCACAGCGCTGCCTACACCTGCGATATGCACACACAGTCTGAACTGCACTGTTGCACAGCGGTTGTCTTCAAAGTGAGATCGAACATGGCCAATCACAGTGAGATGTCGCCGACCACCTACGCCAAGGCTAGGAAACGTCGACGGTTTCGGGCACGAATAGGCAGAGTGCGAGGTCGGCAACGGCAACCCTCTCACCACGTGTGCCTTGAAATACAGTCGTGCGCCGACGATAAACCGATAATCCGCAGCTTGCTAGTCGCGAAGCCTCGTCTCCAGCCTCTACGCCTCCCACACGCACACGACCCCCACCCCCACAATGTCGCGGCGGCCCAATCCCGCCGCTGATCGCGCTGAGCAGAACCGCGCGACGCTCAAGAACCTGGTGAAGCTCGAGGGCAACAAGACATGCTCGGACTGCAAGAGGAACAAACGTACGCTGCCTCGGCCGCGTGCAACCTACCCAGACTGACGACTATGCAGACCCGCGCTGGGCCAGCTGGAACCTCGGCGTCTTCATATGCATTCGCTGCTCGGGCATCCACCGTGGCATGGGCACGCACATCAGCAAAGTCAAATCGGTCGACCTCGACACGTGGACCGACGAGCAGCTGCAGAGCGTGCTGAAGTGGGGCAATGCGCGGGCGAACAAGTACTGGGAGGCGAAGCTGGCACCCGGCCATGTGCCTTCAGAGGCCAAGATCGAGAACTTCATCCGCACAAAGTATGAGTCGAAGCGCTGGGTCATGGACGGGCCTATGCCCGATCCGTCGCAATTGGGGGAAGACGACGACGATATGGTGCGTACGGAACGGGTGCAGCACAGGCCACAGCTAACAGGACTCACCAGCCGCTGTCCAAGGTGCAGGAGAAGATGCAGGTAGAGCGATCCGCCTCGCAGCGCCTGGCTGGAAACGCCGCCGCCTCACGACCGCCGCCGCCGCAAGCAAAGCCGGCGCCCGCAATCGACCTCTTTGGCGACGCAACGCCCGCCCCTCGACCATCGAGCACCGGGCCGCCCGTCGCAACAAGCGCTCCCCCGCTCAAGGCAGAGGCCGCGCCCCCGAAACAGACAAAGGCCGGCGACTCGCTGCTGGGTCTAGACTTCCTGGGCGGCAGCTCTGCACCGCCAGCCAGGCCCTCGAGCACGAGTCCCGCCAGCGCCTCTGTTGCCCCGTCGAGGCCAGACCTCAAGCAGTCGATCCTATCGCTGTATGCTTCCGCGCCGAAGCCCGCAGCTCAGCCACAGCCGCAACAGCATGCGCGTCAAGGCTCGTTCGGCGGGCTCGCATCACCGCAGGCGCAGACATCCCCCACGCAGTCAGCCTTCGGCGGCATGAACGACGCCTTCAGCAGCCTCAACTTCAACCCCGCGCCCGCGCCTAAGCCCACGCCCTTCTCTAGACTTGACGCCTTCTCCAGCACAAAGTCACCGGCATCCACGTCCTCGGACATGTTTGGCGGCGGCGGCAACTTCTTCGACGCGAAGCCCAAGTCTCCTCCTGTCCAGAATCGCACCACAAGCCCCTCGGCCGGCCTCGCCAACTTCTCTTCCTTCAACACCCCCACGCCCTCCAAGCCCGCCGCATCGTCCTCCGGCATGGGCGACCTGCTCGACCTCTCCATGCCCTCCGCGCCCGCCCCACAACAGACCTTCTCGCCCGTCGCCTCGCCCCCGGCGTCCTCTGCGTTCAACCTGTCCCAGCCCGCCGCGCCCGCCGCACCAAAGCAGAACCAACCCGCCGTCAACTACGGCAACATGGACGCCTGGGGCAGCAACGACGTCTGGTCATCCAACGCGCCCGCCCAGCCTGCCGCACCCGCCGCCACTACGTCGCACGTGCCGGCCAAGAGCCCCGGGTGGGGCGGGGACGACGACTTTGGCGGCTGGAGCAGCGCGGCGCCCACGACGACGGCGACGACGACGACCAGCACCACCGCGACGAGTGCAAGCAAGCCCGCAGGAGGATTTGGTGGCGGAAGTGACGATTTGTTCTCGAACGTTTGGGAGTAGCAGTAAGTTTGTGAGATGAAGCGGTGGCATTTTGGAGTTTTGCATAGATCACGATTTCAAGTACACGCACTGGTGGATATGACGTACATGTACACACGAAAACGAACGAGACAAATCTCAAATCGCTAGCTAGCCATGCATCCCAGCAGATCTCAATGCTCACAACGCCGTAACCCATGCCCCAACGCCAAATATGCTACATCTCCAGTATCCATACATGCCCCTCACCTCGCACAGCAGAACCCCCAGTTCCTCAACCTGACTTTCCACATCCGCGCCGCACCCGCCCTGCGCGTCTACAACGCCACCCGGTACAAAAACCACAGCAGCAGTACCACGCCGCTAATCATCCCGCTCAGCTTCAGCACCGCGACCTTGTTCCCCGCGGCCGCCATGCGCGTCAGCCGGTGAGCCGAGCCCTTGAGGCTCGACGAGAAGCTGCTGAATGTTTCGCTCTGTGGGAGTTAGTCGCAACTACTTGCCCGGGTGCACTGCGCCGCGGAGGCGGGCTGTCTCGAACTCGTGGGGTCGGCGAGGTGGACAGCGTGTTGGACATCGAATCAGCGCTCAGTCGCCTCCGCCGCCACGCAGCACAGTAATAAATGTCAGGGCCCACGCACCGTAGCATCGATAACGCCCTGATCCCGCGCGTTGTCGTAAATGTCTATCGTCACGCCCCGCAGTGCGGATACTTTGGCTGAGAGCTCGTCCAGGCGCGAGTTGTTCTGCCGCTCGCGCTCGTAGGCGTCCGACATGGTGCGCGCCGCCGGGGAGGGTGGGGTGGGGAGGTGTGAGGCGAATGCGGGTGCGGGCGGTGCGGGCGCGTGTTGTGGTGTTGTGTGGTGTGGTGTTGTGTGGTGTTGTGTGGTGTTGTGTGGTGTTGTGTGGTGTTGTGTGGTGTTGGCTTGTGTGGTGTGGAGGGATGGCGGCGCTAGGGGATGGAGTTGGTTGGACCCTGGGCTGGGGTCGCCCCCCCAGGAGGGGGGGGGGGGTTACATGTCATGAGCATAGGTTTTTAGCAAGTTTGTCTGCTAAAGCTGTGCCCTTCAACGCGTGAGTATATGACATTTGTCGAGATATCTTTAGACGGAAGTAGACAAAGTGGTTGCAAACTTTCGTATTAACATCCAACAACATCATCCTTCGACCTGGGTTTTTACTACCGGACCGTCTCGAGTACGATCATATAAATCCACCTCCAGACCCTCGCTGCCCTTGTCTCGGCAGAAGAAGTCTTGCTTTCCTCATTGTTACATTTCTTGCCTACCGGTTTCTGCTGCTGAAACGACCGCACCAAGGAAGGGGTCGTTGTGGAGAAAGATGAGGTAGTTTAGCTTGGGATATAGAGCATGGAGACGACCGTGACGACTGCGGAAGTGGCTGGAGAGAAGGAAGACTTACCGCTCCACAGGTGCTGCGCTCGGCATTGAGTTGGGGAGAAAGCTCGTGATATTCGCGTGCCACCGGTCTGAGTCGAATACACACCAAGTCCACACGACTCGGGTGGGAGATAATCGCAAGACCACTGCTCATCCAACCCCAGCAACCCACACGACCAGCTTCAACTCATTCCCAACCAACCCCAATCCCTACCCATCACTCACCCCTCCCCAAAAACGCCGCACACGCATCCCCCGCAATCCTCCCAAACACCACACACTCCAACAGCGACGACCCGCCGAGTCGATTCCCGCCATGCACCCCGCCCACAACCTCGCCCGCAGCCCACACGCCCTCGACGCTCTTCCCCTCGGCGTCCAAAACCTCGCTCTTGGCACTCACCCGCACGCCGCCCATCGTATAGTGCACAACCGGCGTCACCAGCCCCACATACACGACCGCGTCCAGGCTGGGCCGATCCAGCCGCCAATGCCCGTACGCCGCGCGCCCCAGCGGATCCGGCGCGCCGGCGGCCACGGCGGAGGCGTACTGCGTGATGGAGGCGAGGGCTTGCGGGCCGAGGGTTGAGAGCGTGGTTTTCTGCATCAGGCCTTTGGCGAGGTAGAAGTCGACGTGTGGGCGTGCGGCGAAGTAGGTGGCTTCGTCGAGGACGAGGTGGATGGGCCATTGGCGCGGGGAGGTGGAGGGGGAAGGGGACGGGACGGATGTTATGGCGGCGGCGATGTGTTCGCGCGTGGCGAGCTCGTTGACGAAGCGCGTGCCGTTGCGCAGCAGGATGCCGCCTTCGCCGCGCAGGAGTTCGGCGGCGAGGAACTTGAGCGGCGAGGAGGGGGCGCCGGGGTCGATGAAGCCTGTTGGGTGGACTTGGACCGCGTCCATGTCGATGAGCTGGGCGCCGATGGCGGTGAGGAGTGGTTGTGTGCCTGGGCGGGGCTCGTTTGTTGATGGGTAGCCTGCGAGATCAGGACGGTAGTGGGCGAGGAGTCCGTCTGCGTCGCCGCCAAAGCCACCGGATGCGAAGATGACGGGGCCGTGGAGTTCTTCGTAGTTCCCGTTCGCGTCCATATACTCGACTCCCACCACCCGGCTCCTCTCTTTCAGCACGCTCGTGACGGTGCACGATGTCTGCAGATGAAACAGCGGCGACTCCCTCAGACTCTTCAGCAGCGCGCTGATAATCGCAAACCCAGGCGGTGGCCCAGAACCCCTATGAGTCCGCGCATAAGAATGCCCACCCAGCTGCACGACCTTGCTCAAATCAACACCCATCTCATCCACCAGCCAGCGCACCGCGCCTGCCGACCCCCCCGTCAACAACCTCCCCAGCGCCTCCCGCTCTGCCGTCAAGCCCGCCATGCGCGCCCCCGCCGACGCGACCGTGTCCGCGAAAAACGCACCCTCTGGCTCCGGGACCGGCTGGTACGCCGTCGGGGCGCCGTTGATGCCGGACGACGCTTTGATGCTGTTGCCGCCTGGTTTTGCCGCGCGCTCGAGCAGGCGGACGCACACGTTGTGCGTGACTAGCTGGGCGGCGGCGCTGAGGCCGGCGAGCCCCGAGCCCACGATGATGGCGCAGGGAGTGGACATGTCGTCGGAGAGGATGGTGGAGAACATGGGGTTGCGGTGGTGGGAGAGGATTGCTGCTGTGAGGACAATGATCGAGATAGTTGGTAGGATTTTGCGGAGAGAGAGCATGGTATGTACTCTCTGTCTGCGAACCCATTGCTGCGGTGGTCAGTCGATGGGATATCCCAGCCCTCACACTGCGATCATGCGAGTGTCACGCCGTGGCGTGAACGTCGTGTCTGTAGGCACGAGCGCACCTCACCCATGAGAAAACATGTCAGCATCTCAAGATTCCCACTCCCCTACTCACACCTCCAAACCCCACCCCATCCCATCCCATCCCATCCCAACCACCCCTCTCCCACCACCCCATCGCCCTCCAACCGCCATCCGCCATCCGCCATCCGCCATCCGCCATCCGCCATCCGCCATCCGCCATCCGCCATCCGCCATCCGCCATCCGCCATCCCCCCCCCGCGCGCACGTCCCCCAACGAAACCCCCTCAGCCCCCGGCCCCAGCACCTGCAACCCCCACCGCATCGCACTGCAATAGCGACCGCGCCCCCCAGCAACGCCTCTCGCACCCAACCCACACACCCAGGTATCTCCGCAGCCTCCTTCCCTCTCAGCCCGGAAGCGCCAGCATCCATGCGCTAGTGCAGCGGCGGCGCGGCAGGGTGGGTGTTTACGCGGGACGGACAGGTTTACGCGGTGTTCGGACGCGTTACGCGGGAACGACGACAGGTTTACGCGATCTTTGGTGCCGGGGCGGTCCGGGAGGCGCGTTTCCGTTGAGGTGCGAGGGAAGGGAATGATGAAGGGGAATGGTGGGTGAGGCGCGGCAGAGCGTGTTCCGGATTGTGGGACGGGGGTTGGTGGGTTTGGGAGGAAGTGTGGATGGGTTTGTGGGTTTTATTATGTGGGTGTTGTGTTGTTTCTTGTATTTGTATTTCTGTCACGCACGAATCGTCAGGGCGGGTGGTGGAGTTACGGTACGGTACGTGTTTAGAATTTACGATGAATATGAATATGAATACGAATATGAGTATGCGACTCGACATATCGAACCTCAGCGTCGTGGATCTGGCGCTGCTGTGCCACCCGATCGTCGCGCTGCTCGCGGGGCTTTGGAAAACACACGAAAACATCGAGGAGGAGAGTGCTCGGCATTTCGTTCGTCACGCTGCTGGCGTTCCGGGTCTACACAAGCACAAGCACAACCACGCCTCCAGCGCTATCCATATCCCAACCCTCCACGCACTGCCAGACTCACGACGCATCCAACCCAATCGCACACCTCTACCCGACCAACGCAACGGGCACGCTCAACGGGACCATCTCGATCCTCCCGATCCCGCTGAGCCTCGCGCGCGCCCTGATCCCGGCGCAATACGGCATCCCAACGCACGCGTGGGCACCGCTGCTCCCCCAGCTCCCCGCAAACACGTACCCGCTCCTCCTGCAAGCGCTGCACGACCACGCGGTGCAAGCGCACGCGCACGCAATCCCGGACTTCAGCCGCACGGGGCTGGAATTCCCGTTCGTGGATCTGCTCGGCGACGACGGCGTTTAAGGCGTGGAGTGCGGGCGGGGAGGGCGTGGAGACGCTGTTTGAGCGGGATGGAGATATTAATATACTGCAGTTTTTCAAGAATGTGACGAATCAGCCGGCGTTTGGGCATGGGGCGTCGTGCAGTAATATGATCAGGCTGTTTAATACGAGTGTGACGACGGGGATTGGGAGAGTTCGGGGGAGGGTCAGGGTCAGGGTTCCGCCGTTGGGGGAGAGGGTGTGGGAGGGGGTTGAGGGGATTCGGCTGGATTCGGCGTTTATTGAGAATAATTATTTGCCGTGTGAGGAGTTGAGGGGGTATGGTGAGTCGTAGGGGGAATAGCATGGTTGGGGAGTGCTGTTGAGGAGTCGCATTACGGGAGTCTGGTAGATGGATTCCTGCAGAGCATCGAGTCTGGTAGACGGCATTGTGGAATATGTCTTATCACACCTTGCATGAGGTCGAGAGTGCGTCAATGGCTTCTTGTTTGATTCATCTACATCATGTCCTCCCAAGCTTTGCTCGGAGGCCGGCAAGCTTCGCTGCTAGGACACCCTTCAGTCCTCCGGCAGTGGGTACCTCGTCGGCGCCGACAAAGCGGCGCACAAGCAGGTTGAAGATGTTGCCGAAGCCGAGTGCCATGACGGTGCTGGTCAGGATGATGACGTTGTAGGGCATGCTGAAGTCGGGGGTGGGCAGCGGCAGCAGCAGCGACGTGGTGCGAATGTAGATGCCCTTTTTGTCTGCGGCCTGGGGCGACAGGACGCGGATGACGGCTGGCGCGACGTCGAAGCCTCGATTGGCGTCGGGCGGGTACTCGGTGTATCGCAAAATGGCCTTGTCGAATTCGTAGCTGAGGGTGAGGGTGGAGCTGGGCGGAATGAGCATGCGGAGCTCCAGGTGGGTGCCACGTTGTCTGTCCAGCGCAGGCCTGTAGTAGGTCTCCTTGATGGGGCTCTCGGCGGAGGTGTCGACGTGGGCACGCAGCGTATGCAGATACGGCTTCATGAACCAGGGCAGAGACTCGAGATAGACAAACTCGACGGCGTCCGTAGTCGAAGGGTTTCTGATGATGGACTGCGTGCTTCCACGCTCCTGGCCGTGTCCGTTGATCGATCGAGCGGCGAACAGCGGGGGATCCGGACGGACCAGGCCCGTGGTCATCTGCTGTTCAGGCAGGACCAGGTCAAAGTCGGCACCGGCTGGCAGCTGGTAGCAGCGAAGCGTGTCCGAGGCCAGCCGGGTCTCGGTAGACTTGCCGGCAGACTGCATGTCTACGGTGCGCTCTGGGGGGGTGTTGATGCAGACGCTGTGCGTGTCTAGGGCGACCAGGGGACAGGCTCCCCGCAGTGGTCTGCCGAAAACATCCGCAAGGGACCAGGCTGGCTCGGTGCCCTTGTGCAAGGGGAAGCAGGTGTCGTGGGCGTTGTAGTGCTTGGAGACATCGCACTCGATCTGGTCGATGGGCAGGGGCCGCGGAATGGGGTTGTCGTGCGGACGTTTGGAGCGGGCAATGTCCAAGACCATGTCAACAGACTGCTCCATCTCCAGCGAGCAGGTGGCGTCGTCGAGACTGCAGACGGGGCGCACGTCGATGGCCATGGTCTGGAAGGAGGCGTCGAACAGCTTGTGGCCGTCGAGCAGGCTGGAGATGCCGGCCTTGGCCTTGCAGGGGAGCAGCTTGAGGAAGGGTGTCAGGTTCTCGGTGCAGACGACCTCGTGGGGCAGGGTGCCGTGCAGCAGGTGCAGGTTCGGGGCGGCGCCGTGGTCGCCCTCGGGGGCAAAGGCCATGACGGGGCGGATGGTCTTGGTGGCATCGATGAAGTTGAGCGAGGCGCAGAAGAGGCCTGAGAGGGCGTTGGTGAGGGTGAGCCAGCGCGCGGAGGCCCTGTGGGGGAGGGGGTCAGCGGAGACGGGGACGGGAGGGGCTCGGGGGGCAGGCGCACTGGTCGTCGGTGTCAGCGTCGATCCAGGCCCAGAGCTCGACGCCGGTTCCTCCTTCGCGGGCGCCCTGCCACGGGCGCTGGCCCCAGTGGTCGGCGTCCCAGCGGCCGACGCTGAATCTCAGGTGCAGCTCACGGGTGTGGGCGTGCTGCAGGATCTGGCCCAGCGAGCGCGGCACATGGCGGAAGTTGTGCTGGGCAAAGGCCGTCTGGCTCTCGTTGCTGCGGAAGTTGAACGAGGCGAGGAGGGCGTCCTGGGGCAGCGGGCGGAGGAGGAGCTGCTCGTGGTAGTCGGGGGATGCGGCGAGGACGGCGGCGGGGGATGCACCAAGGACCGAAAGCGCGCTCAGCAGCAGGAGGCACGGTGAGGAGACCATGGCAGCATCGCAGCGGCGCAGATGGGGCCGTGACGCTGCTGACGTCTGGCGGTGGTGCGGCAGGTGCAGGGACGCTGGCTTGGCGGCTCGTCGAGGGCCGGGCGCGATTTCTGTTGGACGCATCGGCTCAGCTGGCCGACGTCGACACCACATCCCCCACCCAGCAGCGCGCAGACTCACAATGGCCGCCGCAGAGACGCGCAGGCTGCTTGGTGTGTCGCCCGCGCCCTCCCCCGCTTAGTCATGCTAATCGTCCCCAGAACAGCTCATGGGCGAGCAGCTCATGAGCGGCTCCGACCAGCGCGCGCCCCAGCTCAGCATCACCGACCCCAAGGTCTGCCGCTCCTATCTCGTCGGCAACTGCCCCCACGACCTCTTCACCAACACCAAGAACGAGCTCGGCCCCTGCCCCAAGGCCCACAACGAGGCCCTCAAGACCGAGTACGCCGACGCCGATGCCGACCAGAAGCGCCGCTGGGGCTTCGACTTTGACTACCTGCGCGACATGCAGCACCACATCGATGGCTGCAACCGCAAGATCGACCAGGCCCAGCGCCGCCTCGAGAAGACGCCCGAGGAGATCCGCCAGACCAACGCCCTGGTGCGCACCCACTCGCCCCTACTAACATAGACGCCCCTGCTAACGCTGCCTAGCTGAAATCCATCAACGAGCTGACCAAGTCCATCGACGCCGGCATGCTCGAGGTCCACATCATGGGCGAGGAGCGCATGGTGAACATGGCCGTGCAAGACTTCACAAAGGTGCGCATGAAAAAGGCCGAGAAGGAGGAGCGCGAACGGGAGCTGCGCGCCCTCTCCGACACGGGCGGTCCCTCGGGCCACCAGAAGCTTCAGGTCTGCGACGTGTGCGGCGCCTACCTCAGTCGCCTGGACAATGATCGCCGACTCGCCGATCACTTCTACGGCAAGATGCACCTTGGCTACGCCCAGATGCGCAAGTCGTACGAGTCACTGCAAAAGGAGCTCAAGGGTCGCGCCCCTCCCCGCGACGCCTACCCGTCACAAGGCGACGATCGCGGCTCAGGCGGATGGGGCGGCCCCGGCTACGGCGGAGGAGGAGGCTTTGGTGCCCGCGGAGGGCGACGCGGCCGTGGTGGCAGAAGAGGCGGATGGTAGCAGTCCTTTGGTCCGGCGTTCAAGGTGTGTCATGACGATTCCCAAAAGGTCCAACTTACTACAGCATCATCGACCTTTTCTCAGCAGTACTTGTACAACAGACGCAACAGTCCCAATCAAACCATGTACGCCTACACCATGACCCGTCTGACATGTCTCTAACCTCCAACAAGGGATTGCATTGCGTGCGACTTGGCCACTGCTCGGCACATGTTCTGATCAACCTGAAACTCCTGACCCCAGGGATAGTGGTGAGTTGTCAATTCTCTTGTCGCTCGTCATTTCCCGCCCCATCAACGTCTACGTACCCTGTCCTCTCAAGTCTCGTCATTCACTCTTGTCATTCGCTCTCGGCATTCAGTCATGCGTCCTTTTTTTCGTTTCCCTGGCATCCATACGAGCCCTCTCGTCACCAATTGCACCGTCATTACCACCGTAGATGGCAACTACAAGCCTAGGCCCATCCCTATATGCACGTTTCCTCAGTAAGTGTGTGAATGGATTGTAGGAATGAATAGGCTCGAGCAGCAGTCAGCTATTCGTTGCACAAACTGGCTTCCGAGGTTCCGCACTCAGGAATGTAGCGTGGTTGCATTTTTATTGCGTCAATCCAACACAGCTATATAGCCTACAATATGCATGAGCCCCTTGTTCGCCGATCAGGCCTCCCACACTTCCCTACGCCATGCAACCATCCTCTCTGTTCGCGCTCTTTGCAGCCACAACTCAACATGCTCTCGCGTTGGAACGTCGATTGCCAGCTGGCGTGGCCTGTATGCTATTCGCACGTACGTTGCCCGTCAAGCAGCTGATCTAGACAGTGACCAACAATGTGATCAACCTGGAGGTGGGACATTCCTTCATGGGCTCCTTGACTCCCTCCTCCGAATACCTCGCAAGCCTGCGTCGCAATGCCATTCGGAAGACGAAGCGTCAGAGCGATCATGTCGCAGATGTGCAAGAAAACCTCATCGCCCTCGGAGGCAGAGTGTACATGGCCAACGTCACGTTTGGCAGTCGCGTCTACGCCCTCGTTCTCGACACTGGAAGTTCGGACACCTGGGCTGCGCAGACAGGCTTCACATGCAAGAACGCGCTAGGTACCACCGTCAGAAGGGCGACTTGCGGATTCGGTCCCCTGTACAAAACAGCACTCTCGCCGAGTTTCAAGGCCTACTCGCCGACACAGACATTTGGAGTCAACTACACGAGTGGTGAGTATCTGAAGGGCATCCTGGCTACGGAGCTCTTCGGCATTGGGGATGTAGGTGCTGGTTATGCCCCGCGCCAGATGGTCAACCAGACCATTGGCGTCGTACACCAAGGATACTGGGATGGTGACGGTGTCAGCAGCGGACTGATGGGCCTTGCCTACTCAAGGCTTGCAAGTGGTAGTAGCTCCATCGGCTACGAGTCTGTCATCTTCACACTGTAAATTCTCCTTCCAAGTCTGACCGTCAAAACTCACCACGACCAGCTTCGACCAAGCCTACTACCCCTCCGTCTTCTCCCTGGCCCTCGACCGCACCCTCCCCGGCGGCCCCGCCCGCGCCCCCGGCGGCACCCTGGCCATCGGCGGCATCCCGGACGTAACCTACGACGCCACCTCGTGGGGCGAAACCCCCATCGTCCCCGTCGCCGCAGGCGTCTACACATACTACAGCATTTCCATCGACGGCTTCTCCATCACGGCGCCCGCCGGCTCCCTCGTCGCCCCGCAAGACTACACCGCAAGCCGTCAGTCCATCATTGTCGACTCCGGCACCACCCTCATCTACCTCCCTGATCGCATCGCAGACTACATCGCCTCCCTCTTCAGCCCCCCGCCACCTTTAATCCGAACACCCAGCTGTACCTCGTGCGCTGCGACGCCACCGCGCCGCAGGTCGGCGTCACGATAGCCGGCAAGACGTATGTGATTAGTACGGATGACTTGATGGATAGGGGCGCCGGCGCGGTCGGCGGGCCGGCGGCCGGCGCCGCGAGGGGGCAGTGCGCGCTTGCGGTGCAGAGGGCGGCGGGCGGCGCGAGTGTGCTTGGGGATAGCTGGTTGAAGAATGTGCTGGTCGTGTTTGATTTGGGGGGGAATAGGGTCAGGGTTGCTAGTCGGCTTACGTATTAGGTGGGGTGGGGGTGAGATGTTGGTGGGGGGGGGGGGCTTTGAGGTGTTGCTCTGTGCGGAATGGATTGGAATGGATCGGTAGATGATGTGTTGGTCTTCCTCTTCCTTTTGCCTTGCCCGTGTTGCGTGGTACATGGGATACATGACTAGTTAGTGTGTACACCTACCCACCTACCTACACCTACCCACCTCGACCTACCAATACCACCCATCTCCCTCTGCGTTCCCAAATCTTCTCATCCCCTCTCCCCTCTTCTACCTCACCATGCTTCCCTTGCGCGCGGGAATGGAAAATGTGGATGAATCACCCCCTTCCCCCCACCCCTTAAAATAATCCAATAATCCAACAACATCAACAACAATATAACATCAACATCACCATCGACAGCAACATCAACATTAACATCAACATCAACATCAACATAACAACCCACCCCTGAATCCCCTCGACAACACCATCCATCTTCCCACACACATTCTCGCCCGAAACACGACGGGTTTGGTAATGAATCATAACTTTTGCGTTTCTATCATGGCCTGTGTTAATTAAATCCTTTCCCTATCTCATCTCTATATCGATCTATATGACCGCCTCCGTCTTACCTTGCTCACGTGCATGGCATGCGCACTCTGCTTTCTCACTGCGCTCGACCGGCCCGTTTGGTTCGGGCGAGGGGGAGGGGGAGGTAGGGATGATGCTATTCACTAACGCTGATGCTATCCACGCCCCGCCATTCCGCTCCTCGCACAGAATACTCCAAACCCCCCGGAAACAGTGTAGCTGTATGGTGTAGAGCGGATCCGCGTGTTCTAAGCGGTGTGGCGCAGGGTGGGGTGGATGGGGATTAGGAGGAGGTATTTCGGTCGGGGGAGCGGGGTGGTGGGTTGCGAGGGGGGGGACTGGATGAGGTGGTTGTTGCATGGTTGTCCTGCGCATAATTGGTCGTGTTTGGCTTAGTCGGAAATGTTGGCTTGTGCCGTGCAAACTACTGCGTACTATTGCTATGGCAATCTCGGAGGTGGTTTTCGATTGCTGTGTCGGATGGGGTGGGTGCGGGTTGAGTGGTTGGGCTGCTGTTTGGTGGTTTCGCGTTGGGTCTGCTGTCCGTCGGCTCGGTATCTGACCTGCTGTCCACTGGTTTTGTATCCGATCTGCTGGTGGAAACAGTCTCTCCGCTCCTCCCACCCCCGGCATCCGCGGCGGACGTGCGTCCGACTCCCAGCGCGCCAAATGCGGCGGACACCGACTGTGCGAGAGTGTTGGCTGCGGCGTTGAGGACGTAGTCGCTGGGGGCTTTTCGGGTGAATGGTTTGGGGGGTGCGAAGCCTGGGGGTTCAAGGAAGGTGGGTGCTTGGTTTCCTCCTAGGATTTCGCGTTGTGTGCTTTGTTGTCTAGGAGGGTCTGGGTTTGTGGCTTGGTTGATGATTTCGGTGCCCGATTCGCCTGTAGTTTGCACTTCTGCGACATTCGGTCTGGAGCTGGAGTGCTCGAGGCGAGCCAGTGTGTCGTCTAACTCCTTCCCGAATAATAGCTTGAAAAACACTACAAACAGCACCTCCCCGCTCTCCCTGCTCTTCAGCACGAACCGCAGGTGGTGCGTCTTCTCATCCACGTACTTGGCCACACTGATGGAGAACCCGGGCAGTCTGAGGCTGAAGTTGCTAAAGTCCAAATACGGATTAAAAAAATCAGCATGATACACCCTCCCCTTCTCAAACACAAACCTGCCCAACTGCGCCTTATCGAGGAAAAACTTCCTCCGCGCCTTCCACGACCCGGGGATCGATAAATCCGCACGCACTGCCTCGCCAGAAAGCGCCGCGCCCTCCTCCACCACGCCACCACTCTCGCTCTCCAGCCGCTGCACCTGCGCCTCCGCACTCTCCTCGTCCAGCGTCCCGCCAACGCGGAACGCGAAGAAGCTGCTCAGCGCAGGACCGTACAGGTACGGCTCGTCACTGTACGGATCAGCATACAGCCCCGGATCCAGAATCGTCGTGGCGATCTTGACGGCCGTCTTGGTCCCCGGCGGCAGCCGGTCGCGCACGGGGTGACTGAAGTCAAAGCCCATGATCAGCTCCGCGCCGCTGATGGCGCGCTTCGGCACGAAGGACCATGCCACCGAGTACCGGTCGGATGTGTGCTGCGGGTGCGTGAAGTAGGGACACGTCTCTGGTGCGTCTCTGGGCAAGCCGTGGTAGTCTTTGATGCGCACGCGCAGGTAGGTTGTCGCGAGGTTGTTGTCGATTTTATGGACTTGGGGACTGTTGACCGAGACTTGGGTGTGTGTGGTTGGGTCGTATGTTGGGCCGGCGGTGACTGCTGTTGTTAGTGAGGGTTTGGAGGGTGGGTTGTTGGTCGGACCTTGGAGGAGGTATTTGTCTCGAGCTGCAGGGTCTACGACGCTTTCTGATCCGCCTAGCAGCCCCATTTCAGCTCTTTTTCTGGGTTGATTGGTGTTGCAGTAAGTCACCAATCGCCCGGTTATGTGTGGAAGGGTGAATTGGCGGTCCCGATACCAGCCATGAAATAGCAATGAATTACCAAACCTGAAAGACTTGTATGGTTTAAGCCTCAACACTCCGTTGAAAAAGCAAGTCACAAGGGTTTATGCATACTGGCATGTTTGGAATCAAGCTTGGTGCTGGGAGCATTAGGGCATGCATGACGTTGTGATGTTACCTCTCTACAGTGACCGTGCACGCCGTGCACACCTTCGCGCCGTGCACACCCTCACCAAAAATCCACTATACTCCTCAACCCCATAACTCAACACCACGATGTCGTTAGAAGAAGCGCTTAAAGAGGCGGATGTAGTAGATGCACAAGGCAAACTTTCATACCAGGCGGTTGCAAAAAAATACAATGTGTGCCGCACAACTTTGTCGCGACACCACCGACACGTTGTCGCGTCGCGTGCTAACGCTGATCAACAACTGCTTAAACTCCACCCTACACAAGAGCGAGAGCTTTGTGAGTTCATAGTTGAGCTTACTGAGCGGGGTCTACCTCCTACAAGGCAGATGGTACAAAACATGGCTTCTGAATTGGCTGCAGATAGGGTCTCCAACTCGTGGGTTACTCGCTTCCTAGACCGTCACCGCGACCAGCTCCTATACAAATGGGCCAACGCTATCGACGCACAGCGCCTCCACGCCGATAGCAGCGAGAAGTACACACGATACTTCAAGCTTGTGCACTCCAAGATCACCGAATACTCGATTGAGCCACGGCACACGTACAATATGGATGAGAAGGGCTTCGCAATTGGCGTACTCAATAGGCACACCAAACGAGTGTTCAGTAGGGCTTCTGTGGAGTCAAAAACAAGGCGCCAGCCTATGCAAGACGGCAACAGGCAGTGGGTGTCGATACTCGCAAGCGTCTGCGCTGATGGTTCGGCACTGCCTCCAGGCATCATCTATCCAGGCGCTCCTAACGAGATACAATCGACCTGGGTAGAGGATATAGAAGCAGAAAAGCTCTCAGTATTTGTTACTGCAACGCCCTCAGGCTGAACGAACGACGAGGTCGGCCTTGCGTGGCTGGAACAAATCTTTGATCGCTATACTCGAGAGAAGGCGCGCAGAAGTTGGCGACTACTTATAGTAGACGGCCACGGCTCGCATATAACCTGGTCCTTCATCAAGTACTGCGATAGGAATAGGATACTGCTACTAGTGTTCCCTCCTCACAGTACCCACACGCTGCAGCCGCTTGATGTAGCACTCTTCTCACCTCTGGCTACAAGCTATACAAACCAGCTCACTAAACACGTTTACACAACTCAAGGCCTAGTAGGCGTAAAGAAGCGTGACTTCTTCCACCTATTCTATAAGTCCTGGACGGAGACCTTTACCCCAAGCCTCATCCTCAAGGCCTTCGAAGTCACAGGCCTATCGCCACCCAACGCAGCTGTAATCGTCGATAGGTTTCGGAATAAGCGCAGGCAGCTGCCTCGTACACCTTCACCAATTGCAGCAGATAACTGGAAGCAAGCTATCCAAATTCTGGGCAAGGTGGTAGAGAATCAGGACGCAGAGGAGGTGCAGCGGTTGCGGCGTACTATCTCTCACCTCTCCGCCCACACTCAGCTTGTACAGCTTGAAAATGAAGGCCTGCGCAACGTAATTAGAGAGCTTAAGCCCTCTAAAAACAAGCGGAGGAGGCTTGACCTGCAGCATGATAAGGAGTTCTGTAGTGCAGCTGTTCTTTGGAGCCCTCACAAGATCCGCCAAGCCGAGGATCGCTATAAAGCCAACAAGGAGCAAGAGCTGCAGAAGAAGGTAGATAAGGCTCATCAGAAGAAGCTTCAGGCCCAGAAGAAGCTTCAAGATGAGCAGGACAAGCAGCAGAGGAAGGCAGAACGAGAGAGGGTGAGGGAAGAGAAAGCCTACAGGGAGGCTGCTAAGAAGGCTGAGAAACAACAAAAGAAACAAGAGAGCGACGCTGCCAAAGCTATCCAATTGCCCTCAAGAGTCAAGCGCAAGGCTTTAAGTAAGCCTTGTACAGAGCCTGCAGCCAAAAAACAGCGTAAGCGTGGTGCAACTCGCGTTGTAGTTGAAGCGTCGCCGTCCCCAGCACCTCCACCAGTTACCACGCGCAGCGGCCGCGCAACAAGGCCAAATAAGAAATGGGAGCAGGTCATGCACTGCAGGACCTATTAGACTGTTATAACGAAAAACCTCGCAATAATATCTATTGTATGTGGCTCTGCAGCCTCATTTTTCGGGTGTGCAGGAGGGTGCCAAGGTGTACACGGCGCGAAGGTGTGCACGGCGTGCACGGTCACTGTAGCCAATCAGCGGCGTCGAGCGACATACTACATCCGATAATCGTCGACCGACCAGCGTCTGTGGTAACCTATAAATTTACAAGATACAATAGCAGTAGGCAGAAGAGGCTTGCTAGGAAATTATTATTAAATTTTGACGTTAAGATCTTATGTGGTTGTTGAACTGTATATCCCTTCACATGTAGGGCTGAATCAGGCCTCCCTTATGCTGGTCGGTCGACGATTATCGGATGTAGTAGTGGAAGCTAGCTTCTGTTCGGTGTAGTACTGTCTTCACAAGACATCGTTGACACACATAAGAGGTATACACTGCATACTTGATAGAGAAACAGCTTCGAAATCAAAAGGGCGAGGCATTTCTGCTTACGGGTGTTGTGTATATCTTGAATTGTTGGTCTGGTTTGCAACATATTAGTCCTTCTTGTGCATTGTGAATGCAGCTTCGTTGGTTGCCACTAGCGCACGGGCAATAACATTGTTGAAATGGTAACGTAAAGCACCACCGAGCCGGCAACACCACCGAGCCGGCAACTTTTCCTTGGCATTGCGAACACCATGTACAAAACAAGCAATTACTTACTACCCTCTGCAGAACCCGCGTACGACGCACTTGTATTAGATGCAGAATCTTCTTCTGCATCTTTTTGGCACGTACGAGCGTTGTGCCCAGTCTTTCCACAGTTGCCACAGTGCCGTTGACCTGGCTGGGCTCTTTCTTGACCACTACCACTGCGCGCTCTCTTTGACACCGTACGAGCTGCAGCTGCGCTCTCAGCTACAGACAACGCTGCAGCACCATACTCTATTGTCCCACCATACTGAATCTGCTTTCTTTTACGCCCTTTGCGCTTAGTAACCTCTGCTAATTGCTCCTCAAGCTCTCGTACACGAGCCTTAATAAGAACATTTTCATGCAGCATCTCCTCAGCTCCTTTTACTAGCTTTGAGAACCCTTCCTGAGCAGATGTTGGTGACCGTACGAAGCGCTCGCTTACAAGCTTTGACTGCGACCCAAATTCGTACGTATTGCTTGGTGTTTGGGATTGCCATGGTGTTTCTAGTAGAGGTACTGGTGGAGGGGTATGAAATCGCACTTCAAGCCGATCAATGACTACCTGCGCGTCAGTAGGCACTAGTCCTGATGCCTGAAAGGCCTTCTTGCAGTTATTGTACGTAAACACGTCGAAAAACGCGTCTCTAAAGGCTGGGAGGAAGCCTTCCTTGTTAATGTGGAAGACGCGTTTGGATGCCAAGGCTCGTACGCGTTGGGAGTACTTCAGTTTCAACGGTGAGAAACACACCACATCAAGTGGCTGAAGTATGTGTGATGAGTGAGGAGGCATACAGAGGGTTAAGATTCTGTTCTCCAGGCAGTAGTCCTTAAAATTCTGGTTGAGATGGCTCTCATGGCCGTCCAAGATAAGCAGCCTGTACAACCCCTTCTGACGCGCTCTTGTATGCACGTCAAAATGCTTCAACCACTCAAGACCAAGCGCGTTGTTTGTCCATCCGTTCTCAGAGACAGAGAGCTTCCAGTCGTACGGTATATTAGTCTCCTCATATCAGGCAGAGATGTGGACACGCCCCTTGTAGATAATGAAGGGTGGGATAGCATACCCAGCAGCGCAGATGCTCTGGATAACTGTAACCCACTCCCGATCGCCTGGCTGAATAAGGTTTGGTCTTGTACACCTCTCTGAGCCTGTAACAACCTTCATTGAGCCAATAACTCCCATCTGGAAGCCGGTCTCATCAAAGTTGTGGATGTCCTCATCTAGGACCCCATACTTGTCTTTTGTCTCCTGTACGAGCTTGAACCACGCGCTGATAACCTCTGGATCTTCCTGGAGTATTCTCTGACGGTCCTTTGCGCGATTGAAAGCCATCTTGAGTTCTTCCGTACGCGACACAAATCGCTCAGCCCAGTTCTTGCCAATAGGTGTCCCACCACGTACAGCCCACCGAACATCAACTTTTCCAGGTCAGCGAAAGGTCGATTTCCATCGATTTTTCGTTCCAACACGACTCAAATGCCTTCTTAAATCTGTTTCCCAACGTCCTCTCTCTGCTGCAGGCGTTGTGGCAGGCGCGCTGCCTTCTTTTGTCTTTCAGCTCTTCGCTGAGCTGAAATCTTTTCAAAATGGCCCGTGCGCTACTCAGATTTTCACGTTCGGTCGAAGGCCACAACCACCACCAAGACAAGGAGACAGTCCTGCCACTCCTTGTTCTTGCAAGATATGGGCACCTGCTAGGCCTAAACACAAAGGCTCTCCATGCGAAGAGCCATAGCACGATCCGACAGAGCACCGGCTCTTGACACGCAAACAAGGCAGCCAGCATGGCCTTATATTTCACGACTTCTAGAGATAAAGAAGATGGACAGGCCTGGCTCTGCCTTCCTACTCTACCTATCTCCTCGACACAGGCTCTCCTCGCGCAGAGCTACGGCTTCGATTCGACAGAACACCGGCTCTCCGCACCTACTCTTTCCTACTCTCTTTTACGGCACTTAACTGCCTCAGAACACAAGGGGCTCACCCTAATGTATCTACACTGCTTAGTCTCCCCAACTGGCGGGGGAGCTGTAGCTTGAAATGGTAGCAATACCCGCGTACGCAAGAAATGCTTTCTAAGGTAGTGTAGCAGCACTGTAATTCCTTAGCTTAGCACGTCCTATATGCCCTTCGGGAGGCGGTGATGGTGGACTTAATCCCCATCCTATGGACGAAAATCGAATACCAACCAACCAACCAACCAACCACGTACAGCCAACAGTTTATCTGCAATATCTGCCACCTCACACAGCCGGGGGGCAAATCCACGCGAATCAAGGTCAAGGATGTATCGTACGATCGTTTGCTCTTCTGTCGCAGAGAGCTTTCGGCCGTTGGGCGTAGCAGACAGCCGGAAGGTGATTTTGTTCTGCCGATCAGAGAGCCGTTGATGTGGGACGTTGTATGCTAGAGCAGCAAGATGCACGCTCTTAAATTGACCTGATTCGTACGCCTGGAGTGCGAGGTCTATCCTGCCTTCTTGCTGGAGTAGCTTAGCTTTGCGTTGTTGAGCCATTGTTGTTTGTACGTAGTGTTCGCAATGCCAAGAAAAAGTTGCCGGCTCGGTGGTGCTTTACGTTATCTACAGTATCTTTTTTGCACGTACGCGAGTTGTTTCCAGTCTCTCTGCACCTCTTGCAGCGCGCGGGAGCCTGGCGGCTGTGGCCTGATTGCTCTCCTCCTTGACGCTCTTCACGAGAAATCTGCTGATCAGCCTCACGTTGAGCAAGTAGATCCTCTCTAGCTCCCTTTGTTAAGACCCCACGCTGCTGTAAACGCTTTTTTTACGCTGTTTGCGCGCTGACGCTGCCTTATTAGCCTTCTCAAGGCTGGCAATCCGATCGCGCATCAGCTCAGCTGAGAGCATCACCACCTCAGCGTCCTTCTTAAACTGGTTAATTGCCTCAATGATTGAAGCTGGCGACGAGCTCTTATGCCGTCGCACGCGGTCACGTAATAACGTTGATTGAGCCTCAAGCTCACGTACGTTGCTCGGCGTACGAGCATCCCAGAGAGCCTCTGGCAGAGCAGCTGGAGTAGGTGTACGCAGCTGCACGTCAAGCTTTGACAGAACAACATCTGGCTGGAGAGGCACAAGGCCTGCGCCTCGAAAGGCTGAGCAGATATTAGCTGAGGTGAACGATCGACTAAACGCTGCCTTGAAGGCTGGCAGGAACTCAAGCTTGGTGATGTGGTTAATGTGGTGGCGGATCAGGCTTTCAACCTCACGGCTGTACGCGCGCTTCAACGGCGAGAAGTAGTTAACGTCAAGAGGATGCAGCAGGTGGGATGAGTGAGGCGGCATGCAGAGCGTGTAGATATTGTTCTCCTTGCAGAGCTCTTGAAACTCAAGAGAGTGGTGGCTCTCATGGCCGTCAAGGACAAGCAGGCGACGCGCACCAACAACGCGAGTCTTCGTATAAGCGTTGAAGTGCTTTAGCCACTCTACTCCTAGCTCGTTGTTCGTCCAGCCGTTGTCGCTGACTGCGATCACCCAGTCGCGTGGGAACTCTTCCTCATACCAGGCAGATAGGTGATACTGGCCAGCAAAGATGAGGAACGGTGGGATTGACCAGCCAGCTGCGTTGATTGCGGCAATCAACGTTACCCACTCGCGATTGCCTGGCTGGATAGCCTTTGGCCTGCCTCTTCTCTCTGACCCTGTCACGACGAGCTGAGTCGTGATCTTGCCCATCATAAAGCCAGCTTCGTTAAAGTTGTAGACGTCCTCGTCAAGGATGCCGTACCTCGCCTTTGTCTCCTCTACAAGCTTGAACCAGGCGCTGATTAGGACTGGATCTTCACACAGAGCTCTCTGCCTATCGTA
The DNA here is from genome assembly GCA_009982855.1 of Lizonia empirigonia. NCBI lineage: Eukaryota > Fungi > Ascomycota > Dothideomycetes > Pseudoperisporiaceae > Lizonia > Lizonia empirigonia. The sequence continues at coordinate 586,889 of JAADKA010000020.1, forward strand.
CGCTCGATTGAAACGCGTCGTGAGACTGTCTGTACGCTTGACAAAGTTGCGCGGCCACTTCTGCTCAACCTGGCCAGCGCCGCGCGCAGTGAGCAGCTTATTAGCCATATCACGTACAGCTGCGTACATAGGCGCAAATCCACGTGTATCCAAGTCAAGTATATGTCTGACAATTACCTCCTCTTCTAGCTGGGTGAGCTTCCTTGAGTTGGGCTGGCAATCGCGTCGGGCAGGTATAGCAGCGCGTCGGTCAATCAGCGTTGATTTTGGAACGTCAAAGATTATAGCAGCGCGTCGAGTACTTTGAAGTTGGCTAGTATTAAGAGATGTAGGAGCAAGCTGAATATCAGCTTCATTTGAAGTAGTTTGAGAGGCTTTGCGTGGAGCCATTATACGTTAAGATAAGAGAGGTGCGCAAAGTTGGTGGGGTGACCGACTCGCTTGCCTGACCGACTCGCTTGCCAAACACGTTACATCATTTTCGCGATTGCCGTTTTCGCTCCGAGCATCTGGACACCAGATCAGCGAACGGCACCCCACCACGATGCATTGGCATCCGCGCTACGACGGCTGAATCTCCACGATTTCACAAGTGACAGCAAGTTCCTGCGTGTGACTGGCAGGTTGAGAGTTGCAGATTTTCCTTGTTGCATACCCGCTCCATGACACGTTGCGATAAGTTCTTATCGTGCCGTGCCTGGCGGCATAGCCGGGGCTCCACGAACGTTGAGAGCCGGACTACGTTGTTGCACGCGATGCTTGCGTCACTCCTTTGGTGATTGCGTGGACGAGGGCAGTGTGCTCCTCCTAGCTTGTGCGACCTCTGGAAAGAGAGGGGGTTGGAAATTCATGCTGGCCTCGACGAGTCTGGGTGTTACGCAGCGTTGCTTGTAGCAACTTGTAAGAGTCGTGATGCATCTTCAGAACCCAAGTGTTCGTTGAAGCCATCGTTGTTGAGAAATGAGGTGTGCGCGATTCGGTAGAGCAGGGTAGGGTCGACGTGGCTGTTTTTGAAGAGGTTCTGGAAGAGTCAGATGCTCTAATTGCTCCACTTGTATCCTCGGCGACAAGACTATGATCGAAGGACACGCATGCGACGCCTGCGTGTTTCTCCAATCAGGATGCCGACCCCCACTCCCACTAACCCGAAGATCGCAATTGCGCGGCCGTCATTTTGCTTGTTGATGGTGTTGAGCTTTGCAAAGGCCGTGGAGTCAGCCTGCGGAAAGCCACTTTTCCTTGCTGACAGGTTGCATGCGATAGCTCACATCCTTTGCGCCTTTGTTCCAGCAGCTGGGCAATGGATGGGCAACACGTGCAGCATGTTGTGTGCGCAAATGCAGGCGTGAAACGTCCGGGTGCCCAGACGTCGCTAAGTCAGGCACACCAATGAGCGTGATTAGCGGAAGTCTCCACTATCCAGGCACGCCTTCCAATTGGCCATCCATGTTTAACAACGGACATTGTCTGCGCGCTCACCTTTCCTTGTTAGGAAGGGGGTGAGAGACGGGAGATGAGATCCACGTCGAGGCGCCCACCAGACCAACAAGCAGGGGCTCCGGCTGAACTGCCTCCTGCCGCCTGCGTGTCGCCGCTCTTCCTCCTCTCTTCTCCACCTTCACCGAGTATATCATACCGTATTGTCCCTCGCTCGAACAATAGCAATCTCGCGCGTTCACTCCTTCACGCCAATATTGCTGTTCGCCCCCAGTCACTCATTCACCAACCAGACACATTCATAACCGCCGTTGACCGGCGTTACGATCTCTCTGCCGCACATATATATCCAACTGCATCAGCAAGCGAGCAGCAAATCCACTTCTCAAAATGCTCTACTCTGCTGCCCTGGTGCTGGCCACCCTCGCTGTCGGCCAGGCCGCCGCTGCCAACCACCACAACCGTCACTCCAGCTTCCACGCCAGGCGTCAGGCGTAAGTAGGCCGCATGACGTGCAGGAGATCAGCACTAACCGCTCGTATAGAGACGCCAAGCGCTCTGCTGGCAACGATGTCAACTGGAAGGCCGTTGCCTACGACCTGAACGATGTCGACTGGGACAAGGTCAACTGGAGCTCTGTCTTCTCTACGCTCACCTCGACTTCTGCCGAGGTTCAGGCCACTCCTACCGTCCCCGCTTCTTCTGAGGCTGAGACGTCCGCAAAGGTAGCACCAACCAGCTCCTCCGCCGCTGTCGTCAAGGTCCAGGAGGCTAAGACCTCTGCCGATGCGCCTCTTTCCACCACCGCCGACTCCTCGTCGGCTGCTGCTCCTACCTCTACCTCTGCCGATGCGCCTCCTTCCACCACCGCCAACTCCTCGTCGGCTGCTGCTCCTACCTCTACCTCTGCCGATGCGCCTCCTTCCACCACCGCCAACTCCTCGTCTGCTGCTGCTCCTACCTCTACCTCTTCGTACGACGCTGGCGACCTCATTGGTGACCTTGTCTCGGACCTGCTCGAGGGTGTTGAGGATATGGTCAAGTCTCTTGGTATCATCTCGACCGGCAAGAATGACAAGAGCAACAACGGTGCCATGTGGGTCGGCGACGACGGCGACTGGAGGGCCGAGTTCACCAACGACGCCAACGAGGATGCTGTTATCTTCTGCTGGAAGGCCGATGGCTTCTCTGGCATGTGTCTGAACGTCAACCAGCCTGAGATCTCCGTCGGTCTCAAGTCTGGACAGAGGACTGTCGTGTCTTTCGCCTCCAACGTCCCCTCCGCCTGCGCCCCTGCCTTCAAGGACACCAAGCTTGCCAACTTTGGCGGTCTTGACCAGACCTGGTGGGAGGTCACTTTCGGCCAGTCCGGCGCTTTCGACGTTTCTCGTAACGTCAACATGAAGGGTCGCACCATCAGCTCGAAGGGCTCCAAGTGCACATCTGACATGAACACCTGCGTCTTCAAGTGCAAGGACGAGAACGCTCTTTCTTGCGAGTCGGGTACCGACTACGACCTCTTCGGGTGCGGCGCTAGCACCGGCGGTGGCGGTGGCTACGACGCCGCCATGGCCGGCACCGGTGGTGGTTGCGCCATGGGCTCCTCCAGCGAGACCGTCAAGGTTTCCTTCTCTTAAGCGCTGCGTTGTCCTTTCCAAGGTCGGCGTTGAGTGTCTTCTGGGTTCCTTCATGCACATCTTTTACTCATATTCCCCGTCGATCTATATCAGCTCTGGATACTCCTTGCCCATCTTGGCAATCTTCTGAAATTGTCGCTTCTCGCAGGATACCCTTACGACCTATGGTCATCCGATGTCGTACAATAATGGACGAGGTTCTCGCATCCGGATTTTTAGTGGTCAATGTGTGTTTTGTATAACTGTCTATTAGTAGATACGAAAAGTTCAAAAACACCAACACGTTCCTTGCCCTTGATGTTTATGGCTGTGACTTACTTACGGTTTCCTTGATCGGCTCTTGCAACACTGCAAGATATATTGAGTTGTCGCTGCGACTGGGTGACCATCTTCCTGGTGTCGAGTAGATGGTGCTCGACAAGCGACAACCTGCACTGGACACTTAGGGGCGGAGTGAGGTCAGAGCGCTCGAATGACCGCTCACCACGAAATGACAGTGACAAAGATTGACAAAGATGTCGCCTGCATGGCAGCTTGCGAAACTCAACAGCGTCGGGTACCTCTGCAGTCAATCGATTTACAGCAACACAGCACCTCCGTGATCGAGCGAGAGGTTATCAGACCCGTTCGGCGAGGTATACTGGAGACGGTGACCCTGTGATGAGAAAGAGCAGGAGATGTATGTGTGGCACGGCTTGAGTGCAGCGGCGTGCCGACGTTATGAGGTTGCAGTCAGTTGTGACCATGTCCGTAGCTGCCGCGATGTCCGCCACTCCACTCCGCGTTGCGGACCTCGCGAGTGGTTAAGCGGTATCAAAAAGTCACGAGAAGAGTCCATCAGCGTTGAGACAGTAAGAGTTGGAGAGTGAAGAATAGGGCAAAGGAGACACCCGCCGCTGGTGGTCAAATTAAGGCAGGTGCGCATCAGGGTAGGAACGTAACAGTGACAAAAGAGGGATTGCGGGGTCGTACTGCCCGCAAGCGCACGCTGAACCGGGCTTCACAAACCAAGACTTAGCTTAGAAGCGCAGATGCGCAAGAGTGGGCGAGTCGCAGCGCTGAGCCATGGTTATGGAAGGCGCGATGGCGTAAGGGTTCGCGAAGTGGGCTATTGGGTACACGGTACATCATCCCATACCAAGAGCACCTTGCATGCACGGTATGCATGGCACACAAACACACCACGACACAAGAGGCAACATGTTGTTCAAATTGTTCGTATTCATTTCGTTGGATACTATCCTCATAACTAAATTCCAGATAATCCCATGTAGATCTAAGCCACTGGCGATGTAACAGGAGCAGGAATGCTACTTGTACAAGGCAAGCCAAAAGGCAGCCCGAGCAAATTCAATTCAACTTTTCCGCGTCACCATCTACAATTCGTCGTGACCGGGCTCCTCATCGTCACCAGCGCCACCAGCCGAGCCGTAAAGCTTGGAGGTGATGGGGTAAGCGACATCAGACAGCTTCTGGAACTGCTCATCGAAGTCCTCGGCGACAGCGGTCTGCTGGTTCTCCTCAAGCCAGTCCTGGGTCTCCTTGACGGCCTCGAGAAGAGCCTCCTTGTCATCATCCTCGATCTTGCCACCAAGACCCTCCTTGTCGTTGACCTGGTTCTTGAGGCTGTAGGCGTAGTTCTCGAGCTTGTTGCGGGACTCAATACGCTCACGGTTGGCCTTGTCTTCCTCGGCGTACTTCTCGGCCTCCTCGACCATGCGCTCGATGTCCTCGGTGGAGAGACGGCCCTTGTCGTTGGTAATGGTAATGCTCTCACCCTTGCCTGTGCCCTTGTCGACAGCGGAGACCTTCAGGATACCGTTGGCGTCAAGCTCAAAAGTGACTTCAATCTGAGGAACACCACGGGGAGCGGGGCTGTAAAGCTTGTTAGCACTTGTCTCATTGCGTATCATCCAATGTGGCTGTGACTTACGGAATGTTGGTGAGCTCGAACTTTCCGAGGTTGTTGTTGTCCTTCGTAAGAGATCGCTCGCCCTCGAAGACCTGAATAAGGACTACAGGCTGGTTGTCGGCGGCGGTCGAGAAGATCTGGCTCTTCTTGGTGGGGATAGTGGTACCACGCTTGATGAGGTGGGTCATGACACCACCGGTGGTCTCAATACCGAGAGTAAGCGGGTTGACATCCATGAGGATGATGTCCTCGGTAGCGGCGTCACCGGCGAGAACACCACCCTGAACGGCGGCACCGAAAGCGACAGCCTCATCGGGGTTGACGTCCTTGCGAGCCTTCTTTCCGAAGAACTCCTCGAGCATCTGTTGAACCTTGGGGATACGGGTGGAACCACCAACGAGGACGATGTCGTCGATGTCGCTCTTCTTCATCTTGGCGTCCTTGAGGACTTGTTCAACAGGCTTGAGGGTCTTCTTGAAAAGGTCGTTGTTCAGCTCCTCAAACTTGGCGCGGGTAAGCGTCTCCGAGAAGTCGTTGCCCTTGTGGAAAGACTCAATTTCGATCTTGGTGGTCTTCTGCGAAGAGAGAGTGCGCTTGGCCTTCTCAACCTCACGCTTGAGCTTACCCATGGTCTTAGCGTCCTTGGTGATATCGACGTTATGCTCCTTGTTGTACTTCTTGGCGAAGTAGCTGATGACACGGTTGTCGAAGTCCTCGCCACCGAGGTGAGTGTCACCAGCAGTGGACTGAACCTCGAAAACGCCCTCCTCGATGGTGAGGATGGAGACATCGAAAGTACCACCACCAAGATCGTAGACGAGGACCTGGCGTTCCTTCTGGTCAGTCTTATCAAGACCGTAGGCGAGAGCGGCGGCGGTGGGCTCGTTGACGACGCGGAGAACGTTGAGACCGGCGATGGTTCCGGCGTCCTTGGTGGCAGCGCGCTGAGCGTCGTTGAAGTAGGCGGGAACGGTAACAACAGCGTTCTTGACGGGCTCACCGAGGTAGCTCTCAGCGACCTCCTTCATCTTGCCAAGAACCATAGCCGAGATCTCCTCGGGTGTGAATGTGGTCTCCTCCTGGTGAACCTCGACGCTGACGCGGGGCTGGCCACCCTTGTTGATGACCTTGAAGGGGAAATGCTTAATGTCATTCTGGACAGACTTGTCGTTGAACTTCTGACCGATGAGACGCTTCTGCAGAGGTTGTCAGTACTCGTACGATATTATGGCTGGCTTGTAGTAGAACTTACGATATCGAAGACGGTGCGGTGAGGGTTGCTGGCGAACTGGTTCTTGGCGGCGTCACCAACGAGACGTTCATCGTCGGTGAAAGCTACCCAGGAAGGTGTGATACGGTTACCTGTAGAGGACACCTGTCAGCTATTGTTCGGATGCAAATTCCTGCGGCAATCTTACCCTGGTCGTTGACCATGATCTCGACCTTTCCGTTCTTCATGATACCAACACAAGAGTAGGTAGTTCCCAGATCGATACCAATGACGGGTCCAGAGACGGCATTGCTGTCGTCCGTGGCCTCCTCAGCGCGAGCTGTCTTCGCCAGCATCAAACCGGCAACGAGGACCATAAGAAGATAGAAAGCAATGCTCCATGTGGAGCGCTTGCTGGAGCTCCGTGAGCTGCGCGCCATTGTGAATGTGCGGTGTATGTGTAGTGGCCTTCGAGTGGCTTCAATGGACGCGCGGGGCGCGAACTTCTCTATAGCTCGCTGCTTGGTGTGGTGGAGTAGAGAAGACTCCGGGTATCTAACAAGGAAAAGAAAGACAAGCCAGTTGTAGTTGACTGTCGAAGTGGGATGGAGGAAGAAGGAGGTACAGCTGGCGAAAGGCAAGCGTTATATGTGGAGCGGGACTCTACACATTCTGAAGCTCCACGGTGTTAACTTCGAAGTGGTGCGCTAAAGTGGCAGGGATATCTCGAGCTGGAGGAGCTTCACCGCCTCTAAGTGTGCCTTAGCGCTGCCCTTCTGCCGTGGGAGCGCCACTTCGGCTTTGTCCCAACCTAGATCAGCCTTAATTTCACTCGATCTCATGCTTCATTGGTACAGGCCACGTGTAGTTTCACTCGATGCTCGAACTTTCCACTACTTTCGTGATACTACACACACGTGTTCATTTGTTCACCGCGAGCATGAGGCTGAATGTTTGACTCGATTGCAAGCGATAGCTGTCCTTTCAACACATCAGAGCCTACACCGTAGGCCATAGGCGGACATCTTATCCAGAATAGTCCCGTATCAGCAGCATATCGTGTGTGCATCCTACAAGGGGGGTGCCTGAACGGATTGGAATATGAACCTGTTAGCACTAAGCATTCGGTGATCTTTTACAAGAGAAAAACCCCAGGTGTGGCAAACTCGTATTCCAATCCGTTCAGATACCCCCCTTGTACGCTAGTCCTCAGCCTCACCCGTCAGGATGTCACGGTGGCCTTTCTGAAACCCTGTCTATGTTTATGCGGAAGATTGCCGTTTGTCCAGTTGCGCCTATTCCGCCAATCATGATCAGCCAGTATTGCAGACCCAATTGAACAACGTCTCCTCATATGCTTGAGGCAGCCGTCCAAATGACGGACAATATGGACTCCAAGGCAGTCAGTGATATGGATTTGACAACGCAGCCGTTCTTGAGTACCTTTCTTGGCAATTTGGCGGTGAAGCGTGGCCTCAACACCTAACGTACCTCACAAGCGAGCTGGCCACCTGCGCCAAGACCCCACCAAACATACTACTGCGCATAGTATAACCGCGATGAGCCAACAACCAGACAATCTACTACCTTCAAAAGATGCTCGACTACAGCTTGCTCTTGAGGCTATCAAACGCGACGCGACGCTATCCCAGAGACGTGCTGCAGCTATCTACAACGTCTCTCGAGCAACACTCAGTAATCGCCTTGCTGGAACACCTTATCGACGCGATTGTAGTTACTCAGCATACCCTTGACCTCGACGCGCGAGGATTTCCGCCCCGGCTTGCTGCTGTGAAGGATATGGCTGATTCTTTGCTGGCTGAGCGTCACCGTGATCCTGTTGGCCAGAACTGGGCTGCAAACTTTGTCAAACGTCGCCCTGAGCTCAAGGTCAAATTCAATCGCAAATATCACTATAAGAGAGCTCTCTGCGAGGATCCTGAGATTATACAAGGCCGGTTTCGGCTTGTAGAGAACATGAAGGCTAAGTATGGTATCCTTGATGACGACACCTACAACTTTGACGAGGCTGGCTTCATGATGGGCATGATATCAACTGGAGCAGTAGTCACTAGTTCTGAGCGTCTAGGACGGCCAAAGAGCGTTCAGCAGGGCAATCGCGAGTGGACTACAGTGATCCAGGGCATCAACGCGATGGGCTGGTCGATCCCACCCTTCATCATCTTCCAGGGCTACTATCACCTCTCTGCCTGGTACAAGGAGGATAACCTGCCTCGCGACTGGGTTATTGCAGTCTCTGAGAACGGCTGGACAACAAATAAGCTTGGCCTGCAGTGGTTGAAGCACTTTGACGAGCATACAAAGAGGAGGGTTATAGGCGCTCATCGGCTGCTCATTATCGACGGCCATGAGAGCCACGACTCGCTCGATTTCCAGCAGTACTGCAAGGATCACAAGATCATCACTCTCTGCATGCCTCCTCACTCGTCGCACCTCCTGCAGCCTCTTGATGTGGGGTGTTTCTCGCCTTTGAAGACGGCGTATGGCCGCCAAGCCGAGGATCTGATGCGCAACAAGATCACCCATATCACTAAACTGGAGTTCCTACCGTGCTTTAAAGGCGCTTTTGACGCTGCAATCACAAAGGCTAATATACAAGGAGGCTTTCGAGGCGCTGGCTTAGTCCCATTTGATCCAGAGGCGGTGATATCGACGCTTGACGTACGGCTGCGCACTCCACCACTACCTACGATTGAGGACGTTCCCTGGCAGTCGCAAACTCCAAGCAATACCCTGGAATTTAGGTCGCAATCGAAGCTGATTCAAGAGAGGATTCAGAGACACGTAGATAGCTCTCCAACTTCAATGGTAGAGGCCCTTACAAAGTTCACAAAGGGAGCTGAGATGATGGCGCACTCTATGGTGTTAATGACTAATCGCAACGCTGAGCTCCAAGCCGCCAACGAGGTCTCAAGTAGGCGTAGATCATATAAAAGGAAGCGCGTGCAGCAGCAAGGGACCTTGACGATTGAGGAGGGCGTACGACTGACGACCCTTAAGGAGTTTGAGGCGCGTAGTGATGGGAAGAAGGCAAAGAAGAGGGTGCGCGTTGAGGCAGGTGAGCCTAGCCAACGACGCTGTGGACGCTGCGGCGAGGCAGGGCATAACGCACGTACGTGTAAGCAAGAAGTATTAGTAGATTCTGAGTAGAATAGCCTATTACGATTCTTAATTACTATCCTTGACGGTGCTCTACGGTCGTGTACAGTACTGATTTTGGTAGGGTCTTGGCGCAGGTGACCAGCTCGCTTGTGTGGCCAGCTCGCTTGTGAGGTACGTTACTTGTTGCCAAAACACGCTGAGACATGATTCAATGCACCAGCAAATTTCTTTGATTCTTTCTATGTTGTTATAGAATGATGTTCGGTCGTCCTTTCTGAACGCAGGGTCAAGAACTTGTGCCTTGTGACGGCAATTTTTCTTCACGCTTCTTTGCATACTGTCCATTTTTCACGGCTTTCCATCGTCACCGCCGGTGCCATACCGCAGAGACTCGATCAAACCCTTCACCACGCATTTATATTGGCTCTGTCTTCTCATATCGGCATCATTGTACTGCAACCGGGACTCTAGGAGACTACTATGGTACGGATCACAGCACTGAGTTTTGGCGTCGTGACAGATCCCTTGCTGGCTTATTCCCGCAGGCGCAGCCGACGTACCGGCGGAATCATCGCCAATTGCGCAACCGCGCTCATCTCGACGAAATTTTCTATTACCGTGAACATTTTTTCAGTGCATCTGCTGCAGTAGCCCCGTGGTTCCCAATTCTGAGACATCAACTTCATGCAGCATCTGTCTGAAACGCCACCCTCACACCAGACAATGCGCTTTCGGCAGACCGGGTACACGGCAGCACGAGACTACTGCTTTCGGAACACTCAGTGTGAATGTCGATCACAGCACTAGAAGATTGGCGTTTCCGCCGCCTCTGAGTCGCTGAAGATTTAGGTTGTTTAGGCCCACCACCTGGACCGAGTGTTTTGCATAGCAGGCAACTTTTTTTGCATCGCGACACAGGGATCAACTTGGCACGACAGCTCTTGGTATACTCAATCCGGAACACAGAGAAAGTATTGAACGCAGCACTAAAGTCTTGGAAGACAACTCTGGGCAAAGAAGCGTCCAAGATGTCAAGCCTTAGGCGCGAACGATGTGTTCGAACTGCCCAAGAAAGGCTTCAATTGTTCTCCACGAATCCTTTAGGTTCAGGTCATTCAAGATATCGAAAGATCATTTGCAGCGACTTTGGCATGACGATCTCACATGCAAAGAGCTGCTGACCAACAATGGCATGACATTGGCATGACACTGTGCAAGACCGACACAAACATTTGTTGAGCCTTACTATGCCAATATTCAGGAAAATTGTTGTTGAGTACTCACGACGCTTCACCGAATGAAGATCGCTGACAAACCCCATGTTGCCGAAATCTGGCAAGCCGACCCTTTACCGACAAGTTCACCGCCGTCAATACAGCCACCAAGACTGTCTTTAACGCTTGCTGCGCACTGCACCAAGTGGATTGCTTAATAATGCTACAGATAAGCATGAACAACGTGTTGCGGAGCACAAGGTGTGCCCTAGTGTGGTTAGATCGCGAGTCTGTAGGGCGCTGGACTATGCACGCAAGATAACATGAAGAAGTATGAGTGAGTGTGGGAACATATAAGAAGGTTATTGATGCTTATACTACGCGTAGCTAATGTTCTTAGCTACGCTGTCAGCAAGTGTAAGCTACCGTGCAGCGCTCTAACCCTTTTGTATCCACCTCTTTAGAACAGCAGGGTCGCATCGAAATAATGAGTCGCCCTGGGCTCCCCTGCTGTCCGCGCGATGCTGCGGGTTGGTAGTGCGATTTGCCCTATTTGTGCCTTACAAATCAACATCTACGAATTGCAACTTTGGGGGATGTGACGTCTAAGATTAACGTCACCTAACGGTACTTTCGAGAAGTGGGGAGGAAGTATAAAAAGCTGTCGGGACGTAAACGGATCCGAAGTCATGCTGCGCTAGCTTTACGCAATGCTTAGTGAATTGAATTTATTTATTCTACGTCCCTGACAGAGTCTACCCTACGTGCCTAATATGAGGTCAAGGCATGCCTTAACTAAGCGGAACCCGCTTATATAGATCTACCATGCCTTTTACTAGTAACGTAGTTTATAAGCGAGTGAGCCGTACAAGCGAGTGAGCCACCCCACCGACTTTGCGCACCTCTACACTTGAATTAATTATGACTCAACCAACTCTTTCTCAACACGCTTCTCATGAGGCTGATATACGTCTTGCGATATTAGCTCTTGATACAAATCAAATCCAGACTGAGCGACGTGCTGCAAGCACGTTTGAAGTCTCTCGAGCAACGCTCCACCGCCGACGCGCTGGGAAGCCTACCCGACGCGATTGCCAGCCCAACTCAAAGAAGCTCTCTCAGCGAGAGGAGGAGGTGATTGTCAGACATATACTCGACTTGGATACACGTGGATTCGCGCCTACGTACGCAGCTGTACGTGATATGGCTGATAAGCTGCTCGCTGCGCGCGGCGCAGGTCAGGTTGGCGTCCACTGGCCGCGCAACTTTGTCAAGCGTACAGACAGTCTCACGACGCGTTTCAATCGACCGTACGATAGGCAGAGAGCTCTATGCGAGGATCCAGCCCTGATCAGAAGCTGGTTTGAGCTTGTAGAGGAGACAAAGGCCAAGTACGGCATCTGCGATGATGACGTCTACAACTTTGACGAGGCTGGCTTTATGATGGGCAAGATCACGACTCAGCTCGTCGTGACAGGGTCAGAAAGAAGAGGCAGGCCAAAGGCTATCCAGCCAGGCAATCGCGAGTGGGTGACGTTGATCGCTGCGATCAACGCTGCTGGCTGGTCAGTCCCGCCGTTCATCATCTTCGCTGGCCAGTATCATCTATCTGCCTGGTACGAGGAAGCAGAGATCCCACGCGACTGGGTGATCGCAGTCAGCGACAATGGCTGGACAAACAACGAGCTAGGAGTAGAGTGGCTGAAGCACTTCAACGCTCACACAAAGACTCGCGTCGTTGGTGCGCGTCGCCTGCTCGTCCTTGACGGCCACGAGAGCCACCACTCTCTTGAGTTTCAAGAGCTCTGCAAGGAGAACAATATCTACACGCTCTCTATGCCGCCTCACTCATCGCACTTGCTGCAGCCGCTTGACGTTGGCTGCTTCTCGCCGTTGAAGCGCGCGTACAGCCGTGAGGTTGAGAGCCTAATCCGCCACCACATCAACCATATCACCAAGCTCGAGTTTCTGCCAGCCTTCAAGACAGCGTTCAATCGATCGTTCACCTCAGTCAATATCTGCTCAGCCTTTCGAGGTGCAGGCCTTGTGCCTCTCCAACCAGACGTTGTACTATCAAAGCTTGACGTGCAGTTACGTACACCTTCTCCAGCTGCTCTCCCAGAGGCTGTCTGGGAGGCTTGTACCCCGAGCAACGTACGCGAGCTTGAAGCCCAATCAACATTGATAAGTGAGCGCGTTCGAAAGCATAAGAGCTCATCACCAGCTTCAATCATTGAAGCAATTAAGCAGCTTAAGAAGGGAGCAGAGGTAGTAATGCTCTCAGCTGAGCTGATGCGTGATCCGATTACCAGCCTTGAGAAGGCTAATGAGGCAGCGTCAGCGCGCAAACAGCGTAAGAAAAAGCGTATACAGCAGCGTGGAGTCTTAACAAAGGGAGCTGGAGAGGATATACTCGCTCAAAGTGAGGCTGATCAGCAGATTGCTCGTGAAGAGCGTCGGACAGGAGAGCGATCAGGCCGCAACCGCCAGGCTCTAGCGCGCTGCACAAGGTGTAGAGAGACTGGTCATAACTCTCGTACATGTAAAAAGGATATATTAGATACTGCTTAATTCACTCT